>CAVMJV010000112.1:0-679784 GCA_963681835.1 Meloidogyne enterolobii
GATTATATCTTTGGGGTAAAGGAAGTATATCAATTCGGTCCACCATTTTTTGGGATAGCTTTTAATGTACTTTCATATGAGCTATCGATTCTCTATATACGTTAAGATTTTTGAAAAAATTTTTGTTTTACCCCAATATTTTAAAAATAAATATTATTTATTTAGGGGTTTTATTTGAGGGATTATATCTTTGGGGTAAAGGAAGTATATCAATTCGGTCCACCATTTTTTGGGATAGCTTTTAATGTACTTTCATATGAGCTATCGATTCTCTATATACGTTAAGATTTTTGAAAAAATTTTTGTTTTACCCCGATATTTTAAAAATAAATATTATTTATTTAGGGGTTTTATTTGAGGGATTATATCTTTGGGGTAAAGGAAGTATATCAATTCGGTCCACCATTTTTTGGGATAGCTTTTAATGTACTTTCATATGAGCTATCGATTCTCTATATACGTTAAGATTTTTGAAAAAATTTTTGTTTTACCCCGATATTTTAAAAATAAATATTATTTATTTAGGGGTTTTATTTGAGGGATTATATCTTTGGGGTAAAGGAAGTATATCAATTCGGTCCACCATTTTTTGGGATAGCTTTTAATGTACTTTCATATGAGCTATCGATTCTCTATATACGTTAAGATTTTTGAAAAAATTTTTGTTTTACCCCAATATTTTAAAAATAAATATTATTTATTTAGGGGTTTTATTTGAGGGATTATATCTTTGGGGTAAAGGAAGTATATCAATTCGGTCCACCATTTTTTGGGATAGCTTTTAATGTACTTTCATATGAGCTATCGATTCTCTATATACGTTAAGATTTTTGAAAAAATTTTTGTTTTACCCCGATATTTTAAAAATAAATATTATTTATTTAGGGGTTTTATTTGAGGGATTATATCTTTGGGGTAAAGGAAGTATATCAATTCGGTCCACCATTTTTTGGGATAGCTTTTAATGTACTTTCATATGAGCTATCGATTCTCTATATACGTTAAGATTTTTGAAAAAAATTTTTGTTTTACCCCGATATTTTAAAAATAAATATTATTTATTTAGGGGTTTTATTTGAGGGATTATATCTTTGGGGTAAAGGAAGTATATCAATTCGGTCCACCATTTTTTGGGATAGCTTTTAATGTACTTTCATATGAGCTATCGATTCTCTATATACGTTAAGATTTTTGAAAAAATTTTTGTTTTACCCCAATATTTTAAAAATAAATATTATTTATTTAGGGGTTTTATTTGAGGGATTATATCTTTGGGGTAAAGGAAGTATATCAATTCGGTCCACCATTTTTTGGGATAGCTTTTAATGTACTTTCATATGAGCTATCGATTCTCTATATACGTTAAGATTTTTGAAAAAATTTTTGTTTTACCCCGATATTTTAAAAATAAATATTATTTATTTAGGGGTTTTATTTGAGGGATTATATCTTTGGGGTAAAGGAAGTATATCAATTCGGTCCACCATTTTTTGGGATAGCTTTTAATGTACTTTCATATGAGCTATCGATTCTCTATATACGTTAAGATTTTTGAAAAAAATTTTTGTTTTACCCCAATATTTTAAAAATAAATATTATTTATTTAGGGGTTTTATTTGAGGGATTATATCTTTGGGGTAAAGGAAGTATATCAATTCGGTCCACCATTTTTTGGGATAGCTTTTAATGTACTTTCATATGAGCTATCGATTCTCTATATACGTTAAGATTTTTGAAAAAATTTTTGTTTTACCCCGATATTTTAAAAATAAATATTATTTATTTAGGGGTTTTATTTGAGGGATTATATCTTTGGGGTAAAGGAAGTATATCAATTCGGTCCACCATTTTTTGGGATAGCTTTTAATGTACTTTCATATGAGCTATCGATTCTCTATATACGTTAAGATTTTTGAAAAAATTTTTGTTTTACCCCGATATTTTAAAAATAAATATTATTTATTTAGGGGTTTTATTTGAGGGATTATATCTTTGGGGTAAAGGAAGTATATCAATTCGGTCCACCATTTTTTGGGATAGCTTTTAATGTACTTTCATATGAGCTATCGATTCTCTATATACGTTAAGATTTTTGAAAAAATTTTTGTTTTACCCCGAATATTTTAAAAATAAATATTATTTATTTAGGGGTTTTATTTGAGGGATTATATCTTTGGGGTAAAGGAAGTATATCAATTCGGTCCACCATTTTTTGGGATAGCTTTTAATGTACTTTCATATGAGCTATCGATTCTCTATATACGTTAAGATTTTTGAAAAAATTTTTGTTTTACCCCGATATTTTAAAAATAAATATTATTTATTTAGGGGTTTTATTTGAGGGATTATATCTTTGGGGTAAAGGAAGTATATCAATTCGGTCCACCATTTTTTGGGATAGCTTTTAATGTACTTTCATATGAGCTATCGATTCTCTATATACGTTAAGATTTTTGAAAAAATTTTTGTTTTACCCCAATATTTTAAAAATAAATATTATTTATTTAGGGGTTTTATTTGAGGGATTATATCTTTGGGGTAAAGGAAGTATATCAATTCGGTCCACCATTTTTTGGGATAGCTTTTAATGTACTTTCATATGAGCTATCGATTCTCTATATACGTTAAGATTTTTGAAAAAATTTTTGTTTTACCCCAATATTTTAAAAATAAATATTATTTATTTAGGGGTTTTATTTGAGGGATTATATCTTTGGGGTAAAGGAAGTATATCAATTCGGTCCACCATTTTTTGGGATAGCTTTTAATGTACTTTCATATGAGCTATCGATTCTCTATATACGTTAAGATTTTTGAAAAAATTTTTGTTTTACCCCGATATTTTAAAAATAAATATTATTTATTTAGGGGTTTTATTTGAGGGATTATATCTTTGGGGTAAAGGAAGTATATCAATTCGGTCCACCATTTTTTGGGATAGCTTTTAATGTACTTTCATATGAGCTATCGATTCTCTATATACGATAAGATTTTTGAAAAAATTTTTGTTTTACCCCGATATTTTAAAAATAAATATTATTTATTTAGGGGTTTTATTTGAGGGATTATATCTTTGGGGTAAAGGAAGTATATCAATTCGGTCCACCATTTTTTGGGATAGCTTTTAATGTACTTTCATATGAGCTATCGATTCTCTATATACGATAAGATTTTTGAAAAAATTTTTGTTTTACCCCGATATTTTAAAAATAAATATTATTTATTTAGGGGTTTTATTTGAGGGATTATATCTTTGGGGTAAAGGAAGTATATCAATTCGGTCCACCATTTTTTGGGATAGCTTTTAATGTACTTTCATATGAGCTATCGATTCTCTATATACGTTAAGATTTTTGAAAAAATTTTTGTTTTACCCCAATATTTTAAAAATAAATATTATTTATTTAGGGGTTTTATTTGAGGGATTATATCTTTGGGGTAAAGGAAGTATATCAATTCGGTCCACCATTTTTTGGGATAGCTTTTAATGTACTTTCATATGAGCTATCGATTCTCTATATAAGATAAGATTTTTGAAAAAATTTTTGTTTTACCCCGATATTTTAAAAATAAATATTATTTATTTAGGGGTTTTATTTGAGGGATTATATCTTTGGGGTAAAGGAAGTATATCAATTCGGTCCACCATTTTTTGGGATAGCTTTTAATGTACTTTCATATGAGCTATCGATTCTCTATATACGTTAAGATTTTTGAAAAAATTTTTGTTTTACCCCAATATTTTAAAAATAAATATTATTTATTTAGGGGTTTTATTTGAGGGATTATATCTTTGGGGTAAAGGAAGTATATCAATTCGGTCCACCATTTTTTGGGATAGCTTTTAATGTACTTTCATATGAGCTATCGATTCTCTATATACGATAAGATTTTTGAAAAAATTTTTGTTTTACCCCGATATTTTAAAAATAAATATTATTTATTTAGGGGTTTTATTTGAGGGATTATATCTTTGGGGTAAAGGAAGTATATCAATTCGGTCCACCATTTTTTGGGATAGCTTTTAATGTACTTTCATATGAGCTATCGATTCTCTATATACGATAAGATTTTTGAAAAAATTTTTGTTTTACCCCGATATTTTAAAAATAAATATTATTTATTTAGGGGTTTTATTTGAGGGATTATATCTTTGGGGTAAAGGAAGTATATCAATTCGGTCCACCATTTTTTGGGATAGCTTTTAATGTACTTTCATATGAGCTATCGATTCTCTATATACGATAAGATTTTTGAAAAAATTTTTGTTTTACCCCGATATTTTAAAAATAAATATTATTTATTTAGGGGTTTTATTTGAGGGATTATATCTTTGGGGTAAAGGAAGTATATCAATTCGGTCCACCATTTTTTGGGATAGCTTTTAATGTACTTTCATATGAGCTATCGATTCTCTATATACGTTAAGATTTTTGAAAAAATTTTTGTTTTACCCCAATATTTTAAAAATAAATATTATTTATTTAGGGGTTTTATTTGAGGGATTATATCTTTGGGGTAAAGGAAGTATATCAATTCGGTCCACCATTTTTTGGGATAGCTTTTAATGTACTTTCATATGAGCTATCGATTCTCTATATACGATAAGATTTTTGAAAAAATTTTTGTTTTACCCCGATATTTTAAAAATAAATATTATTTATTTAGGGGTTTTATTTGAGGGATTATATCTTTGGGGTAAAGGAAGTATATCAATTCGGTCCACCATTTTTTGGGATAGCTTTTAATGTACTTTCATATGAGCTATCGATTCTCTATATACGTTAAGATTTTTGAAAAAATTTTTGTTTTACCCCAATATTTTAAAAATAAATATTATTTATTTAGGGGTTTTATTTGAGGGATTATATCTTTGGGGTAAAGGAAGTATATCAATTCGGTCCACCATTTTTTGGGATAGCTTTTAATGTACTTTCATATGAGCTATCGATTCTCTATATACGATAAGATTTTTGAAAAAATTTTTGTTTTACCCCGATATTTTAAAAATAAATATTATTTATTTAGGGGTTTTATTTGAGGGATTATATCTTTGGGGTAAAGGAAGTATATCAATTCGGTCCACCATTTTTTGGGATAGCTTTTAATGTACTTTCATATGAGCTATCGATTCTCTATATACGATAAGATTTTTGAAAAAATTTTTGTTTTACCCCGATATTTTAAAAATAAATATTATTTATTTAGGGGTTTTATTTGAGGGATTATATCTTTGGGGTAAAGGAAGTATATCAATTCGGTCCACCATTTTTTGGGATAGCTTTTAATGTACTTTCATATGAGCTATCGATTCTCTATATACGATAAGATTTTTGAAAAAATTTTTGTTTTACCCCAATATTTTAAAAATAAATATTATTTATTTAGGGGTTTTATTTGAGGGATTATATCTTTGGGGTAAAGGAAGTATATCAATTCGGTCCACCATTTTTTGGGATAGCTTTTAATGTACTTTCATATGAGCTATCGATTCTCTATATACGTTAAGATTTTTGAAAAAATTTTTGTTTT
The DNA here is from genome assembly GCA_963681835.1 of Meloidogyne enterolobii. Taxonomy (NCBI): domain Eukaryota; kingdom Metazoa; phylum Nematoda; class Chromadorea; order Rhabditida; family Meloidogynidae; genus Meloidogyne; species Meloidogyne enterolobii. The sequence continues at coordinate 5,533 of CAVMJV010000112.1, forward strand.
ACCCCAATATTTTAAAAATAAATATTATTTATTTAGGGGTTTTATTTGAGGGATTATATCTTTGGGGTAAAGGAAGTATATCAATTCGGTCCACCATTTTTTGGGATAGCTTTTAATGTACTTTCATATGAGCTATCGATTCTCTATATACGATAAGATTTTTGAAAAAATTTTTGTTTTACCCCAATATTTTAAAAATAAATATTATTTATTTAGGGGTTTTATTTGAGGGATTATATCTTTGGGGTAAAGGAAGTATATCAATTCGGTCCACCATTTTTTGGGATAGCTTTTAATGTACTTTCATATGAGCTATCGATTCTCTATATACGTTAAGATTTTTGAAAAAATTTTTGTTTTACCCCAATATTTTAAAAATAAATATTATTTATTTAGGGGTTTTATTTGAGGGATTATATCTTTGGGGTAAAGGAAGTATATCAATTCGGTCCACCATTTTTTGGGATAGCTTTTAATGTACTTTCATATGAGCTATCGATTCTCTATATACGATAAGATTTTTGAAAAAATTTTTGTTTTACCCCGATATTTTAAAAATAAATATTATTTATTTAGGGGTTTTATTTGAGGGATTATATCTTTGGGGTAAAGGAAGTATATCAATTCGGTCCACCATTTTTTGGGATAGCTTTTAATGTACTTTCATATGAGCTATCGATTCTCTATATACGATAAGATTTTTGAAAAAATTTTTGTTTTACCCCGATATTTTAAAAATAAATATTATTTATTTAGGGGTTTTATTTGAGGGATTATATCTTTGGGGTAAAGGAAGTATATCAATTCGGTCCACCATTTTTTGGGATAGCTTTTAATGTACTTTCATATGAGCTATCGATTCTCTATATACGATAAGATTTTTGAAAAAATTTTTGTTTTACCCCAATATTTTAAAAATAAATATTATTTATTTAGGGGTTTTATTTGAGGGATTATATCTTTGGGGTAAAGGAAGTATATCAATTCGGTCCACCATTTTTTGGGATAGCTTTTAATGTACTTTCATATGAGCTATCGATTCTCTATATACGATAAGATTTTTGAAAAAATTTTTGTTTTACCCCGATATTTTAAAAATAAATATTATTTATTTAGGGGTTTTATTTGAGGGATTATATCTTTGGGGTAAAGGAAGTATATCAATTCGGTCCACCATTTTTTGGGATAGCTTTTAATGTACTTTCATATGAGCTATCGATTCTCTATATACGTTAAGATTTTTGAAAAAATTTTTGTTTTACCCCAATATTTTAAAAATAAATATTATTTATTTAGGGGTTTTATTTGAGGGATTATATCTTTGGGGTAAAGGAAGTATATCAATTCGGTCCACCATTTTTTGGGATAGCTTTTAATGTACTTTCATATGAGCTATCGATTCTCTATATACGTTAAGATTTTTGAAAAAATTTTTGTTTTACCCCAATATTTTAAAAATAAATATTATTTATTTAGGGGTTTTATTTGAGGGATTATATCTTTGGGGTAAAGGAAGTATATCAATTCGGTCCACCATTTTTTGGGATAGCTTTTAATGTACTTTCATATGAGCTATCGATTCTCTATATACGTTAAGATTTTTGAAAAAATTTTTGTTTTACCCCAATATTTTAAAAATAAATATTATTTATTTAGGGGTTTTATTTGAGGGATTATATCTTTGGGGTAAAGGAAGTATATCAATTCGGTCCACCATTTTTTGGGATAGCTTTTAATGTACTTTCATATGAGCTATCGATTCTCTATATACGTTAAGATTTTTGAAAAAATTTTTGTTTTACCCCAATATTTTAAAAATAAATATTATTTATTTAGGGGTTTTATTTGAGGGATTATATCTTTGGGGTAAAGGAAGTATATCAATTCGGTCCACCATTTTTTGGGATAGCTTTTAATGTACTTTCATATGAGCTATCGATTCTCTATATACGTTAAGATTTTTGAAAAAATTTTTGTTTTACCCCAATATTTTAAAAATAAATATTATTTATTTAGGGGTTTTATTTGAGGGATTATATCTTTGGGGTAAAGGAAGTATATCAATTCGGTCCACCATTTTTTGGGATAGCTTTTAATGTACTTTCATATGAGCTATCGATTCTCTATATACGATAAGATTTTTGAAAAAATTTTTGTTTTACCCCGATATTTTAAAAATAAATATTATTTATTTAGGGGTTTTATTTGAGGGATTATATCTTTGGGGTAAAGGAAGTATATCAATTCGGTCCACCATTTTTTGGGATAGCTTTTAATGTACTTTCATATGAGCTATCGATTCTCTATATACGATAAGATTTTTGAAAAAATTTTTGTTTTACCCCGATATTTTAAAAATAAATATTATTTATTTAGGGGTTTTATTTGAGGGATTATATCTTTGGGGTAAAGGAAGTATATCAATTCGGTCCACCATTTTTTGGGATAGCTTTTAATGTACTTTCATATGAGCTATCGATTCTCTATATACGTTAAGATTTTTGAAAAAATTTTTGTTTTACCCCAATATTTTAAAAATAAATATTATTTATTTAGGGGTTTTATTTGAGGGATTATATCTTTGGGGTAAAGGAAGTATATCAATTCGGTCCACCATTTTTTGGGATAGCTTTTAATGTACTTTCATATGAGCTATCGATTCTCTATATACGATAAGATTTTTGAAAAAATTTTTGTTTTACCCCGATATTTTAAAAATAAATATTATTTATTTAGGGGTTTTATTTGAGGGATTATATCTTTGGGGTAAAGGAAGTATATCAATTCGGTCCACCATTTTTTGGGATAGCTTTTAATGTACTTTCATATGAGCTATCGATTCTCTATATACGTTAAGATTTTTGAAAAAATTTTTGTTTTACCCCAATATTTTAAAAATAAATATTATTTATTTAGGGGTTTTATTTGAGGGATTATATCTTTGGGGTAAAGGAAGTATATCAATTCGGTCCACCATTTTTTGGGATAGCTTTTAATGTACTTTCATATGAGCTATCGATTCTCTATATACGATAAGATTTTTGAAAAAATTTTTGTTTTACCCCGATATTTTAAAAATAAATATTATTTATTTAGGGGTTTTATTTGAGGGATTATATCTTTGGGGTAAAGGAAGTATATCAATTCGGTCCACCATTTTTTGGGATAGCTTTTAATGTACTTTCATATGAGCTATCGATTCTCTATATACGTTAAGATTTTTGAAAAAATTTTTGTTTTACCCCAATATTTTAAAAATAAATATTATTTATTTAGGGGTTTTATTTGAGGGATTATATCTTTGGGGTAAAGGAAGTATATCAATTCGGTCCACCATTTTTTGGGATAGCTTTTAATGTACTTTCATATGAGCTATCGATTCTCTATATACGTTAAGATTTTTGAAAAAATTTTTGTTTTACCCCAATATTTTAAAAATAAATATTATTTATTTAGGGGTTTTATTTGAGGGATTATATCTTTGGGGTAAAGGAAGTATATCAATTCGGTCCACCATTTTTTGGGATAGCTTTTAATGTACTTTCATATGAGCTATCGATTCTCTATATACGTTAAGATTTTTGAAAAAATTTTTGTTTTACCCCAATATTTTAAAAATAAATATTATTTATTTAGGGGTTTTATTTGAGGGATTATATCTTTGGGGTAAAGGAAGTATATCAATTCGGTCCACCATTTTTTGGGATAGCTTTTAATGTACTTTCATATGAGCTATCGATTCTCTATATACGTTAAGATTTTTGAAAAAATTTTTGTTTTACCCCAATATTTTAAAAATAAATATTATTTATTTAGGGGTTTTATTTGAGGGATTATATCTTTGGGGTAAAGGAAGTATATCAATTCGGTCCACCATTTTTTGGGATAGCTTTTAATGTACTTTCATATGAGCTATCGATTCTCTATATACGTTAAGATTTTTGAAAAAATTTTTGTTTTACCCCAATATTTTAAAAATAAATATTATTTATTTAGGGGTTTTATTTGAGGGATTATATCTTTGGGGTAAAGGAAGTATATCAATTCGGTCCACCATTTTTTGGGATAGCTTTTAATGTACTTTCATATGAGCTATCGATTCTCTATATACGATAAGATTTTTGAAAAAATTTTTGTTTTACCCCGATATTTTAAAAATAAATATTATTTATTTAGGGGTTTTATTTGAGGGATTATATCTTTGGGGTAAAGGAAGTATATCAATTCGTTCCACCATTTTTTGGGATAGCTTTTAATGTACTTTCATATGAGCTATCGATTCTCTATATACGTTAAGATTTTTGAAAAAATTTTTGTTTTACCCCAATATTTTAAAAATAAATATTATTTATTTAGGGGTTTTATTTGAGGGATTATATCTTTGGGGTAAAGGAAGTATATCAATTCGGTCCACCATTTTTTGGGATAGCTTTTAATGTACTTTCATATGAGCTATCGATTCTCTATATACGTTAAGATTTTTGAAAAAATTTTTGTTTTACCCCGATATTTTAAAAATAAATATTATTTATTTAGGGGTTTTATTTGAGGGATTATATCTTTGGGGTAAAGGAAGTATATCAATTCGGTCCACCATTTTTTGGGATAGCTTTTAATGTACTTTCATATGAGCTATCGATTCTCTATATACGTTAAGATTTTTGAAAAAATTTTTGTTTTACCCCAATATTTTAAAAATAAATATTATTTATTTAGGGGTTTTATTTGAGGGATTATATCTTTGGGGTAAAGGAAGTATATCAATTCGGTCCACCATTTTTTGGGATAGCTTTTAATGTACTTTCATATGAGCTATCGATTCTCTATATACGATAAGATTTTTGAAAAAATTTTTGTTTTACCCCGATATTTTAAAAATAAATATTATTTATTTAGGGGTTTTATTTGAGGGATTATATCTTTGGGGTAAAGGAAGTATATCAATTCGGTCCACCATTTTTTGGGATAGCTTTTAATGTACTTTCATATGAGCTATCGATTCTCTATATACGATAAGATTTTTGAAAAAATTTTTGTTTTACCCCGATATTTTAAAAATAAATATTATTTATTTAGGGGTTTTATTTGAGGGATTATATCTTTGGGGTAAAGGAAGTATATCAATTCGGTCCACCATTTTTTGGGATAGCTTTTAATGTACTTTCATATGAGCTATCGATTCTCTATATACGTTAAGATTTTTGAAAAAATTTTTGTTTTACCCCAATATTTTAAAAATAAATATTATTTATTTAGGGGTTTTATTTGAGGGATTATATCTTTGGGGTAAAGGAAGTATATCAATTCGGTCCACCATTTTTTGGGATAGCTTTTAATGTACTTTCATATGAGCTATCGATTCTCTATATACGTTAATATTTTTGAAAAAATTTTTGTTTTACCCCAATATTTTAAAAATAAATATTATTTATTTAGGGGTTTTATTTGAGGGATTATATCTTTGGGGTAAAGGAAGTATATCAATTCGGTCCACCATTTTTTGGGATAGCTTTTAATGTACTTTCATATGAGCTATCGATTCTCTATATACGATAAGATTTTTGAAAAAATTTTTGTTTTACCCCGATATTTTAAAAATAAATATTATTTATTTAGGGGTTTTATTTGAGGGATTATATCTTTGGGGTAAAGGAAGTATATCAATTCGGTCCACCATTTTTTGGGATAGCTTTTAATGTACTTTCATATGAGCTATCGATTCTCTATATACGTTAAGATTTTTGAAAAAATTTTTGTTTTACCCCAATATTTTAAAAATAAATATTATTTATTTAGGGGTTTTATTTGAGGGATTATATCTTTGGGGTAAAGGAAGTATATCAATTCGGTCCACCATTTTTTGGGATAGCTTTTAATGTACTTTCATATGAGCTATCGATTCTCTATATACGTTAAGATTTTTGAAAAAATTTTTGTTTTACCCCAATATTTTAAAAATAAATATTATTTATTTAGGGGTTTTATTTGAGGGATTATATCTTTGGGGTAAAGGAAGTATATCAATTCGGTCCACCATTTTTTGGGATAGCTTTTAATGTACTTTCATATGAGCTATCGATTCTCTATATACGTTAAGATTTTTGAAAAAATTTTTGTTTTACCCCAATATTTTAAAAATAAATATTATTTATTTAGGGGTTTTATTTGAGGGATTATATCTTTGGGGTAAAGGAAGTATATCAATTCGGTCCACCATTTTTTGGGATAGCTTTTAATGTACTTTCATATGAGCTATCGATTCTCTATATACGATAAGATTTTTGAAAAAATTTTTGTTTTACCCCGATATTTTAAAAATAAATATTATTTATTTAGGGGTTTTATTTGAGGGATTATATCTTTGGGGTAAAGGAAGTATATCAATTCGGTCCACCATTTTTTGGGATAGCTTTTAATGTACTTTCATATGAGCTATCGATTCTCTATATACGTTAAGATTTTTGAAAAAATTTTTGTTTTACCCCGATATTTTAAAAATAAATATTATTTATTTAGGGGTTTTATTTGAGGGATTATATCTTTGGGGTAAAGGAAGTATATCAATTCGGTCCACCATTTTTTGGGATAGCTTTTAATGTACTTTCATATGAGCTATCGATTCTCTATATACGTTAAGATTTTTGAAAAAATTTTTGTTTTACCCCAATATTTTAAAAATAAATATTATTTATTTAGGGGTTTTATTTGAGGGATTATATCTTTGGGGTAAAGAAAGTATATCAATTCGGTCCACCATTTTTTGGGATAGCTTTTAATGTACTTTCATATGAGCTATCGATTCTCTATATACGTTAAGATTTTTGAAAAAATTTTTGTTTTACCCCAATATTTTAAAAATAAATATTATTTATTTAGGGGTTTTATTTGAGGGATTATATCTTTGGGGTAAAGGAAGTATATCAATTCGGTCCACCATTTTTTGGGATAGCTTTTAATGTACTTTCATATGAGCTATCGATTCTCTATATACGATAAGATTTTTGAAAAAATTTTTGTTTTACCCCGATATTTTAAAAATAAATATTATTTATTTAGGGGTTTTATTTGAGGGATTATATCTTTGGGGTAAAGGAAGTATATCAATTCGGTCCACCATTTTTTGGGATAGCTTTTAATGTACTTTCATATGAGCTATCGATTCTCTATATACGTTAAGATTTTTGAAAAAATTTTTGTTTTACCCCAATATTTTAAAAATAAATATTATTTATTTAGGGGTTTTATTTGAGGGATTATATCTTTGGGGTAAAGGAAGTATATCAATTCGGTCCACCATTTTTTGGGATAGCTTTTAATGTACTTTCATATGAGCTATCGATTCTCTATATACGATAAGATTTTTGAAAAAATTTTTGTTTTACCCCGATATTTTAAAAATAAATATTATTTATTTAGGGGTTTTATTTGAGGGATTATATCTTTGGGGTAAAGGAAGTATATCAATTCGGTCCACCATTTTTTGGGATAGCTTTTAATGTACTTTCATATGAGCTATCGATTCTCTATATACGATAAGATTTTTGAAAAAATTTTTGTTTTACCCCAATATTTTAAAAATAAATATTATTTATTTAGGGGTTTTATTTGAGGGATTATATCTTTGGGGTAAAGGAAGTATATCAATTCGGTCCACCATTTTTTGGGATAGCTTTTAATGTACTTTCATATGAGCTATCGATTCTCTATATACGTTAAGATTTTTGAAAAAATTTTTGTTTTACCCCAATATTTTAAAAATAAATATTATTTATTTAGGGGTTTTATTTGAGGGATTATATCTTTGGGGTAAAGGAAGTATATCAATTCGGTCCACCATTTTTTGGGATAGCTTTTAATGTACTTTCATATGAGCTATCGATTCTCTATATACGATAAGATTTTTGAAAAAATTTTTGTTTTACCCCGATATTTTAAAAATAAATATTATTTATTTAGGGGTTTTATTTGAGGGATTATATCTTTGGGGTAAAGGAAGTATATCAATTCGGTCCACCATTTTTTGGGATAGCTTTTAATGTACTTTCATATGAGCTATCGATTCTCTATATACGATAAGATTTTTGAAAAAATTTTTGTTTTACCCCGATATTTTAAAAATAAATATTATTTATTTAGGGGTTTTATTTGAGGGATTATATCTTTGGGGTAAAGGAAGTATATCAATTCGGTCCACCATTTTTGGGATAGCTTTTAATGTACTTTCATATGAGCTATCGATTCTCTATATACGTTAAGATTTTTGAAAAAATTTTTGTTTTACCCCAATATTTTAAAAATAAATATTATTTATTTAGGGGTTTTATTTGAGGGATTATATCTTTGGGGTAAAGGAAGTATATCAATTCGGTCCACCATTTTTTGGGATAGCTTTTAATGTACTTTCATATGAGCTATCGATTCTCTATATACGATAAGATTTTTGAAAAAATTTTTGTTTTACCCCGATATTTTAAAAATAAATATTATTTATTTAGGGGTTTTATTTGAGGGATTATATCTTTGGGGTAAAGGAAGTATATCAATTCGGTCCACCATTTTTTTTTGGGATAGCTTTTAATGTACTTTCATATGAGCTATCGATTCTCTATATACGTTAAGATTTTTGAAAAAATTTTTGTTTTACCCCAATATTTTAAAAATAAATATTATTTATTTAGGGGTTTTATTTGAGGGATTATATCTTTGGGGTAAAGGAAGTATATCAATTCGGTCCACCATTTTTTGGGATAGCTTTTAATGTACTTTCATATGAGCTATCGATTCTCTATATACGATAAGATTTTTGAAAAAATTTTTGTTTTACCCCAATATTTAAAAATAAATATTATTTATTTAGGGGTTTTATTTGAGGGATTATATCTTTGGGGTAAAGGAAGTATATCAATTCGGTTCACCATTTTTTGGGATAGCTTTTAATGTTCTTTCATATGAGCTATCGATTCTCTATATACGTTAAGATTTTTGAAAAAATTTTTGTTTTACCCCAATATTTTAAAAATAATATTATTTATTTAGGGGTTTTATTTGAGGGATTATATCTTTGGGGTAAAGGAAGTATATCAATTCGGTTCACCATTTTTTGGGATAGCTTTTAATGTACTTACATATGAGCTATCGATTCTCTATATACGTTAAGATTTTTGAAAAAATTTTTGTTTTACCCCAATATTTTAAAAATAAATATTATTTATTTAGGGGTTTTATTTGAGGGATTATATCTTTGGGGTAAAGGAAGTATATCAATTCGGTTCACCATTTTTTGGGATAGCTTTTAATGTACTTTAATATGAGCTATCGATTCTCTATATACGATAAGATTTTTGAAAAAATTTTTGTTTTACCCCAATATTTTAAAAATAAATATTATTTATTTAGGGGTTTTATTTGAGGGATTATATCTTTGGGGTAAAGGAAGTATATCAATTCGGTTCACCATTTTTTGGGATAGCTTTTAATGTACTTACATATGAGCTATCGATTCTCTATATACGTTAAGATTTTTGAAAAAATTTTTGTTTTACCCCAATATTTTAAAAATAAATATTATTTATTTAGGGGTTTTATTTGAGGGATTATAACTTTAGGGTAATGGAAGTATATTAATCATCGCGAATTGGGTTACGATATACCATTCGAATCTCCATTAAATATAGTATCTAATATACCAAAAAAAACTATACCCTATTAATATACAGAAAGTTATTTATGGATTAATAATTTTGGGTTATTTTTTTTTGACTGATATTTTCAAAGTGGACTGATATTTTCAAAGCTATCGATTCTCTATATACGTTAAGATTTTTGAAAAAATTTTTGTTTTACCCCAATATTTTAAAAATAAATATTATTTATTTTGTGATTTTATTCGAGGGATTATAACTTTAGGGTAATGGAAGTATATTAATCATCGCGAATTGGGTTACGATATACCATTCGAATCTCCATTAAATATAGTATCTAATATACCAAGACGAACTATACCCTATTAATATACAGTAAGTTATTTATGGATTAATAATTTTTGGTTATTTTTTTTGACTGATATATTCAAAGTGGATTTGCCCGATGAAGTAATCATCGCGAATTGGGTTACGATATACTATTCGAATCTCCATTAAATATAGTATCTAATATACCAAGACGAACTATACCCTATTAATATACAGTAAGTTATTTATGGATTAATAATTTTTGGTTATTTTTTTTGACTGATATATTCAAAGTGGATTTGCCCGATGAAATAACCATCGCGAATTGGGTTACGATATACCATTCGAATCTCCATTAAATATAGTATCTAATATACCAAAAAAAACTATACGCTATTAATATACAGTAAGTTATTTATGGATAAATAATTTTGGGTTATTTTTTTTGACTGATATATTCTAAGTGGATTTGCCCAGTGAAGTAATCATCGCGAATTGGGTTACGATATACCATTCGAATCTCCATTAAATATAGTATCTAATATAAAAAGACGAACTATACCCTATTAATATACAGTAAGTTATTTATGGATTAATAATTTTGGGTTATTTTTTTTGACTGATATATTCAAAGTGGATTTGCCCGATGAAGTAATCATCGCGAATTGGGTTACGATATACCATTCGAATCTCCATTAAATATAGTATCTAATATACCAAGACGAACTATACCCTATTAATATACAGTAAGTTATTTATGGATTAATAATTTTTGGTTATTTTTTTTGACTGATATATTCAAAGTGGATTTGCCCAGTGAAGTAATCATCGCGAATTGGGTTACGATATACCATTCGAATCTCCATTAAATATAGTATCTAATATAAAAAGACGAACTATACCCTATTAATATACAGTAAGTTATTTATGGATTAATAATTTTGGGTTATTTTTTTTGACTGATATATTCAAAGTGGATTTGCCCGATGAAGTAATCATCGCGAATTGGGTTACGATATACCATTCGAATCTCCATTAAATATAGTATCTAATATACCAAAAAAAACTATACCCTATTAATATACAGTAAGTTATTTATGGATAAATAATTTTGGGTTTATTTTTTTTGTTTGGGTTATTTTTTTGGGTTATTTTTTGGGTTATTTTTTTTGACTGATATATTCAAAGTGGATTTGCCCAGTGAAGTAATCATCGCGAATTGGGTTACGATATACCATTCGAATCTCCATTAAATATAGTATCTAATATAAAAAGACGAACTATACCCTATTAATATACAGTAAGTTATTTATGGATTAATAATTTTGGGTTATTTTTTTTGACTGATATATTCAAAGTGGATTTGCCCGATGAAATAACCATCGCGAATTGGGTTACGATATACCATTCGAATCTCCATTAAATATAGTATCTAATATACCAAAAAAAACTATACCCTATTAATATACAGTAAGTTATTTATGGATAAATAATTTTGGGTTATTTTTTTTGACTGATATATTCAAAGTGGATTTGCCCAGTGAAGTAATCATCGCGAATTGGGTTACGATATACCATTCGAATCTCCATTAAATATAGTATCTAATATAAAAAGACGAACTATACCCTATTAATATACAGTAAGTTATTTATGGATTAATAATTTTGGGTTATTTTTTTTGACTGATATATTCAAAGTGGATTTGCCCGATGAAATAACCATCGCGAATTGGGTTACGATATACCATTCGAATCTCCATTAAATATAGTATCTAATATACCAAAAAAAACTATACCCTATTAATATACAGTAAGTTATTTATGGATAAATAATTTTGGGTTATTTTTTTTGACTGATATATTCAAAGTGGATTTGCCCAGTGAAGTAATCATCGCTTTTTGGGTTACGATATACCATTCGAATCTCCATTAAATATAGTATCTAATATAAAAAGACGAACTATACCCTATTAATATACAGTAAGTTATTTATGGATTAATAATTTTGGGTTATTTTTTTTGACTGATATATTCAAAGTGGATTTGCCCGATGAAGTAATCATCGCGAATTGGGTTACGATATACCATTCGAATCTCCATTAAATATAGTATCTAATATACCAAGACGAACTATACCCTATTAATATACAGTAAGTTATTTATGGATTAATAATTTTGGGTTATTTTTTTTGACTGATATTTTCAAAGTGGATTTGCCCAGTGAAGTAATCATCGCGAATTGGGTTACGATATACCATTCGAATCTCCATTAAATATAGTATCTAATATAAAAAGACGAACTATACCCTATTAATATACAGTAAGTTATTTATGGATTAATAATTTTGGGTTATTTTTTTTGACTGATATATTCAAAGTGGATTTGCCCGATGAAGTAATCATCGCGAATTGGGTTACGATATACCATTCGAATCTCCATTAAATATAGTATCTAATATACCAAGACGAACTATACCCTATTAATATACAGTAAGTTATTTATGGATTAATAATTTTGGGTTATTTTTTTTGACTGATATTTTCAAAGTGGATTTGCCCGATGAAGTAATCATCGCGAATTGGGTTACGATATACCATTCGAATCTCCATTAAATATAGTATCTAATATAACAAGACGAACTATACCCTATTAATATACAGTAAGTTATTTATGGATTAATAATTTTTGGTTATTTTTTTGACTGATATATTCAAAGTGGATTTGCCCGATGAAATAACCATCGCGAATTGGGTTACGATATACCATTCGAATCATCATTAAATATAGAATTTAATATACCAAGACGAACTATATCCTATTAATATACAGTAAGTTATTTATGGATTAATAATTTTGGGGTATTTTTTTTTCACTAAAATTTTCAAAGTGGATTTGCCCAATGAAGTAATCATCGCAAATTGGGTTACGATATACCATTCGAATCATCATTAAATATAGAATTTAATATACCAAGACGAACTATATCCTATTAATATACAGTAAGTTATTTATGGATTAATAATTTTGGGGTATTTTTTTTTCACTAAAATTTTCAAAGTGGATTTGCCCAATGAAGTAATCATCGCAAATTGGGTTACGATATACCATTCGAATCATCATTAAATATAGAATTTAATATACCAAGACGAACTATATCCTATTAATATACAGTAAGTTATTTATGGATTAATAATTTTGGGGTATTTTTTTTTCACTAAAATTTTCAAAGTGGATTTGCCCAATGAAGTAATCATCGCAAATTGGGTTACGATATACCATTCGAATCATCATTAAATATAGAATTTAATATACCAAGACGAACTATATCCTATTAATATACAGTAAGTTATTTATGGATTAATAATTTTGGGGTATTTTTTTTCACTAAAATTTTCAAAGTGGATTTGCCCAATGAAGTAATCATCGCAAATTGGGTTACGATATACCATTCGAATCATCATTAAATATAGAATTTAATATACCAAGACGAACTATATCCTATTAATATACAGTAAGTTATTTATGGATTAATAATTTTGGGGTATTTTTTTTCACTAAAATTTTCAAAGTGGATTTGCCCAATGAAGTAATCATCGCAAATTGGGTTACGATATACCATTCGAATCATCATTAAATATAGAATTTAATATACCAAGACGAACTATATCCTATTAATATACAGTAAGTTATTTATGGATTAATAATTTTGGGGTATTTTTTTTTCACTAAAATTTTCAAAGTGGATTTGCCCAATGAAGTAATCATCGCAAATTGGGTTACGATATACCATTCGAATCATCATTAAATATAGAATTTAATATACCAAGACGAACTATATCCTATTAATATACAGTAAGTTATTTATGGATTAATAATTTTGGGGTATTTTTTTTTTCACTAAAATTTTCAAAGTGGATTTGCCCAATGAAGTAATCATCGCAAATTGGGTTACGATATACCATTCGAATCATCATTAAATATAGAAATTAATATACCAAGACGAACTATATCCTATTAATATACAGTAAGTTATTTATGGATTAATAATTTTGGGGTATTTTTTTTTCACTAAAATTTTCAAAGTTGATTTGCCCAATGAAGTAATCATCGCAAATTGGGTTACGATATACCATTCGAATCATCATTAAATATAGAATTTAATATACCAAGACGAACTATATCCTATTAATATACAGTAAGTTATTTATGGATTAATAATTTTGGGGTATTTTTTTTTCACTAAAATTTTCAAAGTGGATTTGCCCGATGAAGTAATCATCGCAAATTGGGTTACGATATACCATTCGAATCATCATTAAATATAGAATTTAATATACCAAGACGAACTATATCCTATTAATATACAGTAAGTTATTTATGGATTAATAATTTTGGGGTATTTTTTTTTTCACTAAAATTTTCAAAGTTGATTTGCCCAATGAAGTAATCATCGCAAATTGGGTTACGATATACCATTCGAATCATCATTAAATATAGAATTTAATATACCAAGACGAACTATATCCTATTAATATACAGTAAGTTATTTATGGATTAATAATTTTGGGGTATTTTTTTTTTCACTAAAATTTTCAAAGTTGATTTGCCCAATGAAGTAATCATCGCAAATTGGGTTACGATATACCATTCGAATCATCATTAAATATAGAATTTAATATACCAAGACGAACTATATCCTATTAATATACAGTAAGTTATTTATGGATTAATAATTTTGGGGTATTTTTTTTTTCACTAAAATTTTCAAAGTTGATTTGCCCAATGAAGTAATCATCGCAAATTGGGTTACGATATACCATTCGAATCATCATTAAATATAGAATTTAATATACCAAGACGAACTATATCCTATTAATATACAGTAAGTTATTTATGGATTAATAATTTTGGGGTATTTTTTTTTCACTAAAATTTTCAAAGTTGATTTGCCCAATGAAGTAATCATCGCAAATTGGGTTACGATATACCATTCGAATCATCATTAAATATAGAATTTAATATACCAAGACGAACTATATCCTATTAATATACAGTAAGTTATTTATGGATTAATAATTTTGGGGTATTTTTTTTTCACTAAAATTTTCAAAGTTGATTTGCCCGATGAAGTAATCATCGCAAATTGGGTTACGATATACCATTCGAATCATCATTAAATATAGAATTTAATATACCAAGACGAACTATATCCTATTAATATACAGTAAGTTATTTATGGATTAATAATTTTGGGGTATTTTTTTTTCACTAAAATTTTCAAAGTTGATTTGCCCAATGAAGTAATCATCGCAAATTGGGTTACGATATACCATTCGAATCATCATTAAATATAGAATTTAATATACCAAGACGAACTATATCCTATTAATATACAGTAAGTTATTTATGGATTAATAATTTTGGGGTATTTTTTTTTCACTAAAATTTTCAAAGTTGATTTGCCCAATGAAGTAATCATCGCAAATTGGGTTACGATATACCATTCGAATCATCATTAAATATAGAATTTAATATACCAAGACGAACTATATCCTATTAATATACAGTAAGTTATTTATGGATTAATAATTTTGGGGTATTTTTTTTTTCACTAAAATTTTCAAAGTTGATTTGCCCAATGAAGTAATCATCGCAAATTGGGTTACGATATACCATTCGAATCATCATTAAATATAGAATTTAATATACCAAGACGAACTATATCCTATTAATATACAGTAAGTTATTTATGGATTAATAATTTTGGGGTATTTTTTTTTTCACTAAAATTTTCAAAGTTGATTTGCCCAATGAAGTAATCATCGCAAATTGGGTTACGATATACCATTCGAATCATCATTAAATATAGAATTTAATATACCAAGACGAACTATATCCTATTAATATACAGTAAGTTATTTATGGATTAATAATTTTGGGGTATTTTTTTTTCACTAAAATTTTCAAAGTGGATTTGCCCGGTGAAGTAATCATCGCAAATTGGGTTACGATATACCATTCGAATCATCATTAAATATAGAATTTAATATACCAAGACGAACTATATCCTATTAATATACAGTAAGTTATTTATGGATTAATAATTTTGGGGTATTTTTTTTTTCACTAAAATTTTCAAAGTGGATTTGCCCGATGAAGTAATCATCGCAAATTGGGTTACGATATACCATTCGAATCATCATTAAATATAGAATTTAATATACCAAGACGAACTATATCCTATTAATATACAGTAAGTTATTTATGGATTAATAATTTTGGGGTATTTTTTTTTCACTAAAATTTTCAAAGTGGATTTGCCCGATGAAGTAATCATCGCAAATTGGGTTACGATATACCATTCGAATCATCATTAAATATAGAATTTAATATACCAAGACGAACTATATCCTATTAATATACAGTAAGTTATTTATGGATTAATAATTTTGGGGTATTTTTTTTTCACTAAAATTTTCAAAGTGGATTTGCCCGATGAAGTAATCATCGCAAATTGGGTTACGATATACCATTCGAATCATCATTAAATATAGAATTTAATATACCAAGACGAACTATATCCTATTAATATACAGTAAGTTATTTATGGATTAATAATTTTGGGGTATTTTTTTTTTCACTAAAATTTTCAAAGTTGATTTGCCCAATGAAGTAATCATCGCAAATTGGGTTACGATATACCATTCGAATCATCATTAAATATAGAATTTAATATACCAAGACGAACTATATCCTATTAATATACAGTAAGTTATTTATGGATTAATAATTTTGGGGTATTTTTTTTTCACTAAAATTTTCAAAGTGGATTTGCCCGATGAAGTAATCATCGCAAATTGGGTTACGATATACCATTCGAATCATCATTAAATATAGAATTTAATATACCAAGACGAACTATATCCTATTAATATACAGTAAGTTATTTATGGATTAATAATTTTGGGGTATTTTTTTTTCACTAAAATTTTCAAAATGGATTTGCCCAATGAAGTAATCATCGCTAATTGGGTTACGATATAACATTCGAATCTCCATTAAATATAGAATTTAATATATCAAGACGAACTATACTCTATTAATATACAGTAAGTTATTTATGGATTAATAATTTTGGGGTATTTTTTTTTCACTAAAATTTTCAAAATGGATTTGCCCAATGAAGTAATCATCGCTAATTGGGTTACGATATAACATTCGAATCTCCATTAAATATAGAATTTAATATACCAAGACGAACTATACTCTATTAATATACAGTAAGTTATTTATGGATTAATAATTTTGGGGTATTTTTTTTTCACTAAAATTTTCAAAATGGATTTGCCCAATGAAGTAATCATCGCTAATTGGGTTACGATATAACATTCGAATCTCCATTAAATATAGAATTTAATATACCAAGACGAACTATACTCTATTAATATACAGTAAGTTATTTATGGATTAATAATTTTGGGGTATTTTTTTTTCACTAAAATTTTCAAAATGGATTTGCCCAATGAAGTAATCATCGCTAATTGGGTTACGATATAACATTCGAATCTCCATTAAATATAGAATTTAATATATCAAGACGAACTATACTCTATTAATATACAGTAAGTTATTTATGGATTAATAATTTTGGGGTATTTTTTTTTCACTAAAATTTTCAAAATGGATTTGCCCAATGAAGTAATCATCGCTAATTGGGTTACGATATAACATTCGAATCTCCATTAAATATAGAATTTAATATAACAAGACGAACTATACTCTATTAATATACAGTAAGTTATTTATGGATTAATAATTTTGGGGTATTTTTTTTTCACTAAAATTTTCAAAATGGATTTGCCCAATGAAGTAATCATCGCTAATTGGGTTACGATATAACATTCGAATCTCCATTAAATATAGAATTTAATATAACAAGACGAACTATACTCTATTAATATACAGTAAGTTATTTATGGATTAAAAATTTTGGGGTATTTTTTTTTCACTAAAATTTTCAAAGTGGATTTGCCCAATGAAGTAATCATCGCGAATTGGGTTACGATATACCATTCGAATCATCATTAAATATAGAATTTAATATACCAAGACGAACTATACTCTATTAATATACAGTAAGTTATTTATGGATTAAAAATTTTGGGGTATTTTTTTTTTCACTAAAATTTTCAAAGTGGATTTGCCCAATGAAGTAATCATCGCGAATTGGGTTACGATATACCATTCGAATCATCATTAAATATAGAATTTAATATACCAAGACGAACTATACTCTATTAATATACAGTAAGTTATTTATGGATTAAAAATTTTGGGGTATTTTTTTTTCACTAAAATTTTCAAAGTGGATTTGCCCAATGAAGTAATCATCGCGAATTGGGTTACGATATACCATTCGAATCATCATTAAATATAGAATTTAATATACCAAGACGAACTATACTCTATTAATATACAGTAAGTTATTTATGGATTAAAAATTTTGGGGTATTTTTTTTTCACTAAAATTTTCAAAGTGGATTTGCCCAATGAAGTAATCATCGCGAATTGGGTTACGATATACCATTCGAATCATCATTAAATATAGAATTTAATATACCAAGACGAACTATACTCTATTAATATACAGTAAGTTATTTATGGATTAAAAATTTTGGGGTATTTTTTTTTCACTAAAATTTTCAAAGTGGATTTGCCCAATGAAGTAATCATCGCGAATTGGGTTACGATATACCATTCGAATCATCATTAAATATAGAATTTAATATACCAAGACGAACTATACTCTATTAATATACAGTAAGTTATTTATGGATTAAAAATTTTGGGGTATTTTTTTTTCACTAAAATTTTCAAAGTGGATTTGCCCAATGAAGTAATCATCGCGAATTGGGTTACGATATACCATTCGAATCATCATTAAATATAGAATTTAATATACCAAGACGAACTATACTCTATTAATATACAGTAAGTTATTTATGGATTAAAAATTTTGGGGTATTTTTTTTTCACTAAAATTTTCAAAGTGGATTTGCCCAATGAAGTAATCATCGCGAATTGGGTTACGATATACCATTCGAATCATCATTAAATATAGAATTTAATATACCAAGAAGAACTATATCCTATTAATATACAGTAAGTTATTTATGGATTAAAAATTTTGGGGTATTTTTTTTTCACTAAAATTTTCAAAGTGGATTTGCCCAATGAAGTAATCATCGCGAATTGGGTTACGATATACCATTCGAATCATCATTAAATATAGAATTTAATATACCAAGACGAACTATACTCTATTAATATACAGTAAGTTATTTATGGATTAAAAATTTTGGGGTATTTTTTTTTCACTAAAATTTTCAAAGTGGATTTGCCCAATGAAGTAATCATCGCGAATTGGGTTACGATATACCATTCGAATCATCATTAAATATAGAATTTAATATACCAAGAAGAACTATATCCTATTAATATACAGTAAGTTATTTATGGATTAAAAATTTTGGGGTATTTTTTTTTCACTAAAATTTTCAAAGTGGATTTGCCCAATGAAGTAATCATCGCGAATTGGGTTACGATATACCATTCGAATCATCATTAAATATAGAATTTAATATACCAAGACGAACTATACTCTATTAATATACAGTAAGTTATTTATGGATTAAAAATTTTGGGGTATTTTTTTTTCACTAAAATTTTCAAAGTGGATTTGCCCAATGAAGTAATCATCGCGAATTGGGTTACGATATACCATTCGAATCATCATTAAATATAGAATTTAATATACCAAGAAGAACTATACCCTATTAATATACAGTAAGTTATTTATGGATTAATAATTTTGAGTTATTTTTTTTTGACTGATATTTTCAAAGTGGATTTGCCCAGTGAAGTAATCATCGCGAATTGGGTTACGATATACCATTCGAATCACCATTAAATATAGTATCTAATATACCAAGACGAACTATACCCTATTAATATACAGTAAGTTATTTATGGATTAATAATTTTGAGTTATTTTTTTTTGACTGATATTTTCAAAGTGGATTTGCCTAGTGAAGTAATCATCGCGAATTGGGTTACGATATACCATTCGAATCACCATTAAATATAGTATCTAATATACCAAGACGAACTATACCCTATTAATATACAGTAAGTTATTTATGGATTAATAATTTTGAGTTATTTTTTTTGACTGATATTTTCAAAGTGGATTTGCCTAGTGAAGTAATCATCGCGAATTGGTTTACGATATACCATTCGAATCACCATTAAATATAGTATCTAATATACCAAGACGAACTATACCCTATTAATATACAGTAAGTTATTTATGGATTAACAATTTTGAGTTATTTTTTTTTGACTGATATTTTCAAAGTGGATTTGCCTAGTGAAGTAATCATCGCGAATTGGTTTACGATATACCATTCGAATCACCATTAAATATAGTATCTAATATACCAAGACGAACTATACCCTATTAATATACAGTAAGTTATTTATGGATTAATAATTTTGAGTTATTTTTTTTTGACTGATATTTTCAAAGTGGATTTGCCTAGTGAAGTAATCATCGCGAATTGGTTTACGATATACCATTCGAATCATCATTAAATATAGAATTTAATATACCAAGAAGAACTATATCCTATTAATATACAGTAAGTTATTTATGGATTAAAAATTTTGGGGTATTTTTTTTTCACTAAAATTTTCAAAGTGGATTTGCCCAATGAAGTAATCATCGCGAATTGGGTTACGATATACCATTCGAATCATCATTAAATATAGAATTTAATATACCAAGACGAACTATACTCTATTAATATACAGTAAGTTATTTATGGATTAAAAATTTTGGGGTATTTTTTTTTCACTAAAATTTTCAAAGTGGATTTGCCCAATGAAGTAATCATCGCGAATTGGGTTACGATATACCATTCGAATCATCATTAAATATAGAATTTAATATACCAAGAAGAACTATATCCTATTAATATACAGTAAGTTATTTATGGATTAAAAATTTTGGGGTATTTTTTTTTCACTAAAATTTTCAAAGTGGATTTGCCCAATGAAGTAATCATCGCGAATTGGGTTACGATATACCATTCGAATCATCATTAAATATAGAATTTAATATACCAAGACGAACTATACTCTATTAATATACAGTAAGTTATTTATGGATTAAAAATTTTGGGGTATTTTTTTTTCACTAAAATTTTCAAAGTGGATTTGCCCAATGAAGTAATCATCGCGAATTGGGTTACGATATACCATTCGAATCATCATTAAATATAGAATTTAATATACCAAGAAGAACTATACCCTATTAATATACAGTAAGTTATTTATGGATTAAAAATTTTGGGGTATTTTTTTTTCACTAAAATTTTCAAAGTGGATTTGCCCAATGAAGTAATCATCGCGAATTGGGTTACGATATACCATTCGAATCATCATTAAATATAGAATTTAATATACCAAGACGAACTATACTCTATTAATATACAGTAAGTTATTTATGGATTAAAAATTTTGGGGTATTTTTTTTTCACTAAAATTTTCAAAGTGGATTTGCCCAATGAAGTAATCATCGCGAATTGGGTTACGATATACCATTCGAATCATCATTAAATATAGAATTTAATATACCAAGACGAACTATACTCTATTAATATACAGTAAGTTATTTATGGATTAAAAATTTTGGGGTATTTTTTTTTCACTAAAATTTTCAAAGTGGATTTGCCCAATGAAGTAATCATCGCGAATTGGGTTACGATATACCATTCGAATCATCATTAAATATAGAATTTAATATACCAAGAAGAACTATATCCTATTAATATACAGTAAGTTATTTATGGATTAAAAATTTTGGGGTATTTTTTTTTCACTAAAATTTTCAAAGTGGATTTGCCCAATGAAGTAATCATCGCGAATTGGGTTACGATATACCATTCGAATCATCATTAAATATAGAATTTAATATACCAAGACGAACTATACTCTATTAATATACAGTAAGTTATTTATGGATTAAAAATTTTGGGGTATTTTTTTTTCACTAAAATTTTCAAAGTGGATTTGCCCAATGAAGTAATCATCGCGAATTGGGTTACGATATACCATTCGAATCATCATTAAATATAGAATTTAATATACCAAGAAGAACTATATCCTATTAATATACAGTAAGTTATTTATGGATTAAAAATTTTGGGGTATTTTTTTTTCACTAAAATTTTCAAAGTGGATTTGCCCAATGAAGTAATCATCGCGAATTGGGTTACGATATACCATTCGAATCATCATTAAATATAGAATTTAATATACCAAGAAGAACTATATCCTATTAATATACAGTAAGTTATTTATGGATTAAAAATTTTGGGGTATTTTTTTTTCACTAAAATTTTCAAAGTGGATTTGCCCAATGAAGTAATCATCGCGAATTGGGTTACGATATACCATTCGAATCATCATTAAATATAGAATTTAATATACCAAGAAGAACTATATCCTATTAATATACAGTAAGTTATTTATGGATTAAAAATTTTGGGGTATTTTTTTTTCACTAAAATTTTCAAAGTGGATTTGCCCAATGAAGTAATCATCGCGAATTGGGTTACGATATACCATTCGAATCATCATTAAATATAGAATTTAATATACCAAGAAGAACTATATCCTATTAATATACAGTAAGTTATTTATGGATTAAAAATTTTGGGGTATTTTTTTTTCACTAAAATTTTCAAAGTGGATTTGCCCAATGAAGTAATCATCGCGAATTGGGTTACGATATACCATTCGAATCATCATTAAATATAGAATTTAATATACCAAGAAGAACTATATCCTATTAATATACAGTAAGTTATTTATGGATTAAAAATTTTGGGGTATTTTTTTTTCACTAAAATTTTCAAAGTGGATTTGCCCAATGAAGTAATCATCGCGAATTGGGTTACGATATACCATTCGAATCATCATTAAATATAGAATTTAATATACCAAGACGAACTATACTCTATTAATATACAGTAAGTTATTTATGGATTAAAAATTTTGGGGTATTTTTTTTTCACTAAAATTTTCAAAGTGGATTTGCCCAATGAAGTAATCATCGCGAATTGGGTTACGATATACCATTCGAATCATCATTAAATATAGAATTTAATATACCAAGAAGAACTATATCCTATTAATATACAGTAAGTTATTTATGGATTAAAAATTTTGGGGTATTTTTTTTTCACTAAAATTTTCAAAGTGGATTTGCCCAATGAAGTAATCATCGCGAATTGGGTTACGATATACCATTCGAATCATCATTAAATATAGAATTTAATATACCAAGACGAACTATACTCTATTAATATACAGTAAGTTATTTATGGATTAAAAATTTTGGGGTATTTTTTTTTCACTAAAATTTTCAAAGTGGATTTGCCCAATGAAGTAATCATCGCGAATTGGGTTACGATATACCATTCGAATCATCATTAAATATAGAATTTAATATACCAAGAAGAACTATATCCTATTAATATACAGTAAGTTATTTATGGATTAAAAATTTTGGGGTATTTTTTTTTCACTAAAATTTTCAAAGTGGATTTGCCCAATGAAGTAATCATCGCGAATTGGGTTACGATATACCATTCGAATCATCATTAAATATAGAATTTAATATACCAAGACGAACTATACTCTATTAATATACAGTAAGTTATTTATGGATTAAAAATTTTGGGGTATTTTTTTTTCACTAAAATTTTCAAAGTGGATTTGCCCAATGAAGTAATCATCGCGAATTGGGTTACGATATACCATTCGAATCATCATTAAATATAGAATTTAATATACCAAGAAGAACTATATCCTATTAATATACAGTAAGTTATTTATGGATTAAAAATTTTGGGGTATTTTTTTTTCACTAAAATTTTCAAAGTGGATTTGCCCAATGAAGTAATCATCGCGAATTGGGTTACGATATACCATTCGAATCATCATTAAATATAGAATTTAATATACCAAGACGAACTATACTCTATTAATATACAGTAAGTTATTTATGGATTAAAAATTTTGGGGTATTTTTTTTTCACTAAAATTTTCAAAGTGGATTTGCCCAATGAAGTAATCATCGCGAATTGGGTTACGATATACCATTCGAATCATCATTAAATATAGAATTTAATATACCAAGAAGAACTATATCCTATTAATATACAGTAAGTTATTTATGGATTAAAAATTTTGGGGTATTTTTTTTTCACTAAAATTTTCAAAGTGGATTTGCCCAATGAAGTAATCATCGCGAATTGGGTTACGATATACCATTCGAATCATCATTAAATATAGAATTTAATATACCAAGACGAACTATACTCTATTAATATACAGTAAGTTATTTATGGATTAAAAATTTTGGGGTATTTTTTTTTCACTAAAATTTTCAAAGTGGATTTGCCCAATGAAGTAATCATCGCGAATTGGGTTACGATATACCATTCGAATCATCATTAAATATAGAATTTAATATACCAAGAAGAACTATATCCTATTAATATACAGTAAGTTATTTATGGATTAAAAATTTTGGGGTATTTTTTTTTCACTAAAATTTTCAAAGTGGATTTGCCCAATGAAGTAATCATCGCGAATTGGGTTACGATATACCATTCGAATCATCATTAAATATAGAATTTAATATACCAAGACGAACTATACTCTATTAATATACAGTAAGTTATTTATGGATTAAAAATTTTGGGGTATTTTTTTTTCACTAAAATTTTCAAAGTGGATTTGCCCAATGAAGTAATCATCGCGAATTGGGTTACGATATACCATTCGAATCATCATTAAATATAGAATTTAATATACCAAGAAGAACTATATCCTATTAATATACAGTAAGTTATTTATGGATTAAAAATTTTGGGGTATTTTTTTTTCACTAAAATTTTCAAAGTGGATTTGCCCAATGAAGTAATCATCGCGAATTGGGTTACGATATACCATTCGAATCATCATTAAATATAGAATTTAATATACCAAGAAGAACTATATCCTATTAATATACAGTAAGTTATTTATGGATTAAAAATTTTGGGGTATTTTTTTTTCACTAAAATTTTCAAAGTGGATTTGCCCAATGAAGTAATCATCGCGAATTGGGTTACGATATACCATTCGAATCATCATTAAATATAGAATTTAATATACCAAGAAGAACTATATCCTATTAATATACAGTAAGTTATTTATGGATTAAAAATTTTGGGGTATTTTTTTTTCACTAAAATTTTCAAAGTGGATTTGCCCAATGAAGTAATCATCGCGAATTGGGTTACGATATACCATTCGAATCATCATTAAATATAGAATTTAATATACCAAGAAGAACTATATCCTATTAATATACAGTAAGTTATTTATGGATTAAAAATTTTGGGGTATTTTTTTTTCACTAAAATTTTCAAAGTGGATTTGCCCAATGAAGTAATCATCGCGAATTGGGTTACGATATACCATTCGAATCATCATTAAATATAGAATTTAATATACCAAGAAGAACTATATCCTATTAATATACAGTAAGTTATTTATGGATTAAAAATTTTGGGGTATTTTTTTTTCACTAAAATTTTCAAAGTGGATTTGCCCAATGAAGTAATCATCGCGAATTGGGTTACGATATACCATTCGAATCATCATTAAATATAGAATTTAATATACCAAGACGAACTATACTCTATTAATATACAGTAAGTTATTTATGGATTAAAAATTTTGGGGTATTTTTTTTTCACTAAAATTTTCAAAGTGGATTTGCCCAATGAAGTAATCATCGCGAATTGGGTTACGATATACCATTCGAATCATCATTAAATATAGAATTTAATATACCAAGAAGAACTATATCCTATTAATATACAGTAAGTTATTTATGGATTAAAAATTTTGGGGTATTTTTTTTTCACTAAAATTTTCAAAGTGGATTTGCCCAATGAAGTAATCATCGCGAATTGGGTTACGATATACCATTCGAATCATCATTAAATATAGAATTTAATATACCAAGACGAACTATACTCTATTAATATACAGTAAGTTATTTATGGATTAAAAATTTTGGGGTATTTTTTTTTCACTAAAATTTTCAAAGTGGATTTGCCCAATGAAGTAATCATCGCGAATTGGGTTACGATATACCATTCGAATCATCATTAAATATAGAATTTAATATACCAAGAAGAACTATATCCTATTAATATACAGTAAGTTATTTATGGATTAAAAATTTTGGGGTATTTTTTTTTCACTAAAATTTTCAAAGTGGATTTGCCCAATGAAGTAATCATCGCGAATTGGGTTACGATATACCATTCGAATCATCATTAAATATAGAATTTAATATACCAAGACGAACTATACTCTATTAATATACAGTAAGTTATTTATGGATTAAAAATTTTGGGGTATTTTTTTTTCACTAAAATTTTCAAAGTGGATTTGCCCAATGAAGTAATCATCGCGAATTGGGTTACGATATACCATTCGAATCATCATTAAATATAGAATTTAATATACCAAGAAGAACTATATCCTATTAATATACAGTAAGTTATTTATGGATTAAAAATTTTGGGGTATTTTTTTTTCACTAAAATTTTCAAAGTGGATTTGCCCAATGAAGTAATCATCGCGAATTGGGTTACGATATACCATTCGAATCATCATTAAATATAGAATTTAATATACCAAGAAGAACTATATCCTATTAATATACAGTAAGTTATTTATGGATTAAAAATTTTGGGGTATTTTTTTTTCACTAAAATTTTCAAAGTGGATTTGCCCAATGAAGTAATCATCGCGAATTGGGTTACGATATACCATTCGAATCATCATTAAATATAGAATTTAATATACCAAGACGAACTATACTCTATTAATATACAGTAAGTTATTTATGGATTAAAAATTTTGGGGTATTTTTTTTTCACTAAAATTTTCAAAGTGGATTTGCCCAATGAAGTAATCATCGCGAATTGGGTTACGATATACCATTCGAATCATCATTAAATATAGAATTTAATATACCAAGAAGAACTATACCCTATTAATATACAGTAAGTTATTTATGGATTAATAATTTTGAGTTATTTTTTTTTGACTGATATTTTCAAAGTGGATTTGCCCAGTGAAGTAATCATCGCGAATTGGGTTACGATATACCATTCGAATCACCATTAAATATAGTATCTAATATACCAAGACGAACTATACCCTATTAATATACAGTAAGTTATTTATGGATTAATAATTTTGAGTTATTTTTTTTTGACTGATATTTTCAAAGTGGATTTGCCTAGTGAAGTAATCATCGCGAATTGGGTTACGATATACCATTCGAATCACCATTAAATATAGTATCTAATATACCAAGACGAACTATACCCTATTAATATACAGTAAGTTATTTATGGATTAATAATTTTGAGTTATTTTTTTTGACTGATATTTTCAAAGTGGATTTGCCTAGTGAAGTAATCATCGCGAATTGGTTTACGATATACCATTCGAATCACCATTAAATATAGTATCTAATATACCAAGACGAACTATACCCTATTAATATACAGTAAGTTATTTATGGATTAACAATTTTGAGTTATTTTTTTTTGACTGATATTTTCAAAGTGGATTTGCCTAGTGAAGTAATCATCGCGAATTGGTTTACGATATACCATTCGAATCACCATTAAATATAGTATCTAATATACCAAGACGAACTATACCCTATTAATATACAGTAAGTTATTTATGGATTAATAATTTTGAGTTATTTTTTTTTGACTGATATTTTCAAAGTGGATTTGCCTAGTGAAGTAATCATCGCGAATTGGTTTACGATATACCATTCGAATCACCATTAAATATAGTATCTAATATACCAAGACGAACTATACCCTATTAATATACAGTAAGTTATTTATGGATTAATAATTTTGAGTTATTTTTTTTTGACTGATATTTTCAAAGTGGATTTGCCTAGTGAAGTAATCATCGCGAATTGGGTTACGATATACCATTCGAATCACCATTAAATATAGTATCTAATATACCAAGACGAACTATACCCTATTAATATACAGTAAGTTATTTATGGATTAATAATTTTGAGTTATTTTTTTTGACTGATATTTTCAAAGTGGATTTGCCTAGTGAAGTAATCATCGCGAATTGGTTTACGATATACCATTCGAATCACCATTAAATATAGTATCTAATATACCAAGACGAACTATACCCTATTAATATACAGTAAGTTATTTATGGATTAATAATTTTGAGTTATTTTTTTTTGACTGATATTTTCAAAGTGGATTTGCCTAGTGAAGTAATCATCGCGAATTGGGTTACGATATACCATTCGAATCACCATTAAATATAGTATCTAATATACCAAGTCGAACTATACCCTATTAATATACAGTAAGTTATTTATGGATTAATAATTTTGAGTTATTTTTTTTGACTGATATTTTCAAAGTGGATTTGCCTAGTGAAGTAATCATCGCGAATTGGTTTACGATATACCATTCGAATCAACATTAAATATAGTATCTAATATACCAAGACAAACTATACCCTATTAATATACAGTAAGTTATTTATGGATTAATAATTTTGAGTTATTTTTTTTTGACTGATATTTTCAAAGTGGATTTGCCCATTGAAGTAATCATCGCGAATTGGGTTACGATATACCATTCGAATCATCATTAAATATAGTATCTAATATACCAAGACGAACTATACCCTATTAATATACAGTAAGTTATTTATGGATTAATAATTTTGAGTTATTTTTTTTTGACTGATATTTTCAAAGTGGATTTGCCCATTGAAGTAATCATCGCGAATTGGGTTACGATATACCATTCGAATCACCATTAAATATAGTATCTAATATACCAAGACGAACTATACCCTATTAATATACAGTAAGTTATTTATGGATTAATAATTTTGAGTTATTTTTTTTTGACTGATATTTTCAAAGTGGATTTGCCCATTGAAGTAATCATCGCGAATTGGGTTACGATATACCATTCGAATCACCATTAAATATAGTATCTAATATACCAAGACGAACTATACCCTATTAATATACAGTAAGTTATTTATGGATTAATAATTTTGAGTTATTTTTTTTTGACTGATATTTTCAAAGTGGATTTGCCCATTGAAGTAATCATCGCGAATTGGGTTACGATATACCATTCGAATCACCATTAAATATAGTATCTAATATACCAAGACGAACTATACCCTATTAATATACAGTAAGTTATTTATGGATTAATAATTTTGAGTTATTTTTTTTTGACTGATATTTTCAAAGTGGATTTGCCTAGTGAAGTAATCATCGCGAATTGGGTTACGATATACCATTCGAATCACCATTAAATATAGTATCTAATATACCAAGACGAACTATACCCTATTAATATACAGTAAGTTATTTATGGATTAATAATTTTGAGTTATTTTTTTTTGACTGATATTTTCAAAGTGGATTTGCCTAGTGAAGTAATCATCGCGAATTGGTTTACGATATACCATTCGAATCACCATTAAATATAGTATCTAATATACCAAGACGAACTATACCCTATTAATATACAGTAAGTTATTTATGGATTAATAATTTTGAGTTATTTTTTTTTGACTGATATTTTCAAAGTGGATTTGCCCATTGAAGTAATCATCGCGAATTGGGTTACGATATACCATTCGAATCACCATTAAATATAGTATCTAATATACCAAGACGAACTATACCCTATTAATATACAGTAAGTTATTTATGGATTAATAATTTTGAGTTATTTTTTTTGACTGATATTTTCAAAGTGGATTTGCCCATTGAAGTAATCATCGCGAATTGGGTTACGATATACCATTCGAATCACCATTAAATATAGTATCTAATATACCAAGACGAACTATACCCTATTAATATACAGTAAGTTATTTATACATTCAGCAAGCCACAGGCGAAAATTTTGAAAATTATCAAAGGCCGAGAGTCTTTTTTCGCTTAAAATAAAACTTGAAAAATTTTTATCGATCGGTATTATGTTTTGTTTCCGTTCCGAAAAATACCAATACCTAAAAATACCGATCAACTTCAAAATTTTGCCGTACCGTATTCGTGCTTACACCCGATACGGAATACCGATAAATACCGAAAAATACGGCCGTAGTACGGTACGGTCCGATCTCTATAGTAGTCTTATTTATAACATTATTAGCATTGTGAATATTGTTTTTTCAACTTGATCGCTCTTTTAAAACCTATATCATGAATATTTTTTATCAAAATTTAAATTTATTAAAGATTTAATTGAAAATAAAAATTCGAATGAAAAAAGAAATATAAAATTTCTAATTTTTAAAATTTTAAAAAATTTAAATTATCGATGTTTTCTTTTTTTGTACTTTATCTGGTGAGGTATTTCTATCTGAACCATTATTTGTAATAGTCCCTTTTCTCAGCCTCGTGAAGAGTGATCCAAATGAGAATTTTCGTTCTGAATGTCTTTAATTCATTAGTAGGATATTTAGAAAATTTTAAACTCACTCTGATTTTCGTTTTTTATTTTTATCTGACTCTCCTCGTTGTCATTTTGTTTGCTACTACCTTGTTCTTGACTCCCAAAAAATTTTCTTTTTGTTACGGAATCAACTATCAGCTTTCCCCAAAGCTCGTCAGGCTTGCTTTCTGGAGCTTCCAGTTTACCTCCAATCATTCTTCTGCCATCTGATTAATTTAAAAAATTTATTTATTAGCTTTATACACATAACTTCATTATGAGATACCCTCCAACCCTCTAAATGTTTCCAGCCCCCTCTCTCCATATTTTATATAAGGAGCACCCTAAATAGGAGGAAGACTAAGTGTGAATCCAGAGTGGGTGTGAGACTATCCGGAGTACTGAGGCGGAGGTCAAGCTTCTTTTAGTCGTATCATAACTCGACGAGTATAGAAAAGTTATCCCATATTGAAGACAATTTAAAATTCCATACCAGGCGTATAAGTAATTTTTGGTCGTTGCTTGACCTGACTAAACACTTCCAAACCACGCCGTTTATTCATTCTTTCTTCATCTAAAGAGACACTGTCACCTTCTGATCTGTCTAGTTTCGGGGAGTTTGCACCTGATCTTGATGAATTTAGTTGGCGTAGGGCAGAAGGTGAAGCTGAGTAGAACTCAAAGTTCTCCAAAAAATTTAGGGAAAGTTAATTATAAAATTTGATTTGATTTGGATTTTTATATTTATTTTTAATTTTTCAAGTGACTTAAAGCTCGATTTAAGATCAACCTTGTAGCTTAGAAAATCATATCTCTTTAATGAGGGCATCTTAAATGTGAAGTTATCTACGGGCCATCAGATTTCAAAAACGATCCTAAATTAAGATAGAATACTTCTAGCAGAGAGCGAGATTTTCAAAAAAACCTTGACCTTGATCATTGGTTGAAAAATGAAAAATGCCTTGATCTGGACTTTGGATCCAGGAAAATCAAGGTCTGAATCCAGATCCAGCACGCTCTCTAACTTCTACTAATCTTATGTTGAACTCGATTTTAATAAAACCCCTCTGTTATGTCCTAATTCCCTCCTAACCTTTGGCAAACTTAATTCTTATGAATTTTAATTTTTTTTAATTTATACCCATGTTATTCTTAAACATTTTGATAATTATTAAAATAAAATTTAAAGACTTACTTCAGTAGGGCAATTCATCATTCCGAGCATTTTGATTTATATATTAAATTAAAATATTGTAATAAAAACAATTATTACTATTTTTGTCTTTAAAAATTTAAGTTTAATAATTTTTAAAAATATTATTAGAGTATTTAAAAAATATTTTTTGGGGAAAATAATTTTAAAAAATTATAATGATAGACATTTATTTAAATAAATATTTATTTTATATAAATTTCCGATCAAACAAAAAAAAACTTTATTTAGTAACACGCCTTCAAGTGACGTGTATAATTTAATTAAGTAAAATTTTTGGACTTTCAATTCTTTATGTTTGTGTGGGGGAGAAAAATGTGAATCAAATAAAATTTCAAAAAGAAATACCGAAATTTTATTATGAAAGAATTTGGCGAATTTTTTGTGACGTTTACTGGCAGTACTTTAATATTATGGGGTTATGACGATTTTTGTTATTCTGTGAGAACACTTGAACTTTTGTAAAAATAAATTATTGTGAATATTAGTCATGCAAAAATTTGGAGATTTTCTTTACCGAATAGCAAAGAATATATTAATTAAGAGGTCTTTATGTCCATAGGTGTACTTCAAGTTTAAAAAATGGGGTTCGGTATGTTCCGGTTCGAGTATGGAAGTCGTTATGTACGATAAATATGCTCTATATATTAATTCCCCTCTGGAATTATCTTTCAACTCAACCTAAGTATGTAGAATTATTCGAGGTGGGAACTATAATCTCAAAAAATTTGGGAAAAAATATACATACTCTCACATATCAGCATGCAAACATGCATTTACATGTTCTTCCCAGCTCTAATGATCAGTCCTTATCCATATAACTAAATTATATATCATATAGATAGACCAAAAATTACTAAATAATAATGACAGTTAATAATGAAGGTATTGAAAGACTGAAGGAAGCAAATGATGTGCTCTATTCTGAATTATTGGAGCTATCAGAAATTAAATAAAACTGACAAAAAAATTAAAGAATGTTTGATAAATGTCTAGACTTGAATAAATAAAAATATATCAATTAACAAGAAAGTTAACGCAAATCAATGTAAATTAATAATTTCACAATCTGTCAATTAAATAAATATTTTTTGTTCTAGAACAAATTTATTTAAATAAGGGGTTGTAAAAAGAAAATTTTTGTGTTAATTGATCAAGTCATTCACAATTTTCTTTTTAAAGTGAGTCAAGAGGGGAATTAGTTATTCACCAAATTTCTTAATCAGCCCATCAAATGATTGTTAATATTTTACAAATATACAATTTTTAAACAAAAAATTCTTTCACCAAAAAAATTAAAAAGGAGAGGGAAGGAGTTAATCAATCATTATATGAATTAAATCTTTTAATCAGTAAAGGAAATATAGATTTTTATTATTTTTTATTTAAATTATAATAGTGAAATATGTGGGTATATTTATTAGATCATAAGAGCATTGATCAATTAAACTGTAGATTTTATAACTTAGATTTAAAATCTGTTACATATGATACAAGAACGAAAAAGAGTCCTTTCAGTCAGACCTGTGCATGGATACGGATATGGATACCGATAATATTAACATGCCTGCGGATATCCGCCTGTATCCGCCGTATATATCGATACCATTACCCGTGTCCATGCACAGGTCTGCTTCCAGTTGATGATAGTTTAGGATTTTTTCCATTAAGACCAGGGGTCTTTTTTGATGTTTTGTCTTTCACTTTTAAACTTCTGCCAAAGGCCTTCATGCTGATCAATTTTTATAGGCATAATCAGATTCGAATACCTATCTGGAGCTAGTTCATTGTTAATATGGATAGTTGGATTTCTGCAAAATATTTGGGATTGTTTCCCATCACATGAATTTATAATTTAATTAATGTATTAATAATTTTATTTTAATAATCAAAACAAAATTTATGAAAATATATCAAAGAAGAGATGATCTTTGCCAAATTCTTATTTTATTGTTGTTATTGTTTCTATATTTTTAATTTTTTACTTTTTTAATTGACGAATAAATGAATAATATTTTTTGAAAACAAAAAGATAATTATACTTTGCAGAATTATGTTTGACGAATATTATTTTGAACTTAAAAAAATTTTTTTGATATATAACATAAGTATAAATTTTTTGCATAGTTGAATGTCCTTGATTATTAAATTTTATGAAATTTTTTAAATGAATACATGAAAAAATTATGAGTATGGAATTTAAAGTGGTATTTCGCTATGAAGAGCGATGTCCTTAGGGGATGGGCTGTTTTTTGAGTCGTAATCCAGATTTTCCAAAATAGAGAATTTATTTTTCACGTCTGAATCGCAGATACAAAGATCGGAGCCAATGTTTTGTGTATTTTGAGAGATCTTTTGAATGGGATTAGTGTTCGGCACAGTTCGGTACCACCGCGGTACTACCGAAATATCGAATCGGTACTACTATATCCATCAAAAATACATGGAGTTATTAAAGTTTGTTCAATTTTTTCGAGAAAATTTCTGAACATACATAAATTGTATCGGTGTCATTATTGTATTCAGCAAAAATTCAAATATTCATTCACGAGATTGAGTCAAATCAAAATCTTTTTTTGATTTTTTTCAATAATTTAATCATTTTTCACTAATATTCCTTTCAAAAAAAGCATTAAACATCAAAAAACGGCTGACTCAAATTAAATACAAACAATCATTTTTTACAATGAGGAAAAATGTTGCGCATCTGTGTGTGTCTCTAAAATATTCGCATATATTTAATTAAAAATTTTTTTTAATTCTTTCATTTGTCGGAAAAAATATTTTTAACCAATTTTTATTTTACTGGGCAATTTTTAGATTAATCTCATAATTTTCATGTTTACTCTATGAATTAATGAAAGCGAGATAAGCTTGGAACAAGTCAGATATACTAAATCTGATCCGATTAAAAAATTTCGGATACATTCGTGACTTATTTTTATATGCTTTCTTGAGATTGAAAAAATCTTATACTTTCGAGGTTTATTCCGTGTTGAATTCTCTAGCATATAATCTTGATTTAATCTCATTATTGTGATTAGTTTAGGGTTATGACAAAAATAAGATACTGGTTCTTTTTTGTCACTCTGTAAGTATAAATTCAAAATCAGACTTGGTAATGTGCACGTCCTTATCCGAATATTTTTCCACTTGCAAAAATTATCTGTGTTCGTGTCCATTTCCACGTCTGTTTAAAATCCTAATTAAGTTTTGGATCAAAAAATTTTTTAAATAAAATTTAAAAATGATAGAATATCAAAGTCTTTCTTCAACAGGTGTGGCAGCAATAAAATACCCAAATTCAACCATCTAAATTCCATACCACACCCAATTCCCAATTTCTTGATTCAAAAGGAATCACCAAAAACAATTAAAAAAGCTGCGCATTTATAACTCCAATTTTCTTCTTCATTTTGTTGTCCCGCGTTGTCATTCAAAAACAAATTTACGAGCAACAACAAAAATATTTTTTACTCCCCCCCCCCCTCTCCTCCACCCCTCTACCCGATTTTTCTAATTTATGTATTACAAGTTTAGTACTTTTCCGCAATCTTCTTTTACAACCAATTTTTATTCATAACCCTCGCGCGCTCTTTTATGCGCAAATCAGATAAATTTTACGACTACTGTAATGCTTGGAAAGGAAAAAAATAATTTTTTGATTAATTAATTTAATAAATTATTTAAATATTTCTATGTTTCAATTAATATTAAAAGCATATATATTAAAATTCCGGAGCAGGCCTGAGTAAAGTCATGTCGGGGTTCTGGTCGAAAAACCCCTTAAGTTTAGGGTAAACCAACCAATTCCTGTTCCGTATTAGCTGACCTAAAAGGCTTTATAATTCTTCAACAGCTTATCCTTCCTTGTTTCTCATGTATATATTCAGTCTATAGATTTCCAAAATATTCCAAAATTTTTATAATAATCCCTCCAAAATCCATATTTTCATTTATTTTCAGGGTAATTTTTAAGGTAGGTTTCGGGTAACCCGACCCATCCCTGTTCCGTATCAGCTTAATCCAAAGCTTTATAATTCTTCAAAAGCTTTTCCTTCCTCATCCCCTCCAATATACCTTAGAATATTACTACTCCTAGGATTTAAATTTCAAAATATTCTAAAAATTGAATAAAAATCCCTCCAAAATTCATAGTTTCTTTAATTTTTAGGCTAATTTTCAAGGTAGTCTACCAGATTACTAAAATTACTATGAAGCCCATATATTCTTCTATCATTTTATTTCTTAAATTTATTATTTCACTGTTTACTGCTTCATTAAACAGTTTTGAATTTTCTTCGTTTAAAGAACTAATTAGCCTTCAACACCCATCAAATACACGCTCATATTTAAATAATAATTTTAATTATAAGCCTGAAAAGTTGCTTAAAGTATGTTAAAAACTATACAGAACTGTGTTATCCAATAATAAGAGATTAGGAATTTAAAGAAATTTGTGTTAATATCAGTGTAGAGTATTGCTTTGGAATCTAAAATTGAGCAAAAATTCTCTTGCGGAGCAAGAGCTAAAATTTTAAATGCCTTGTGGCAGAGCATATGCCAAGGATATGAAACCCCTGACCCGAATCCATTAAACGCCTAACACTCCGCATTGGTTAAGATTTGAAAAATATATTTGGACTGATGCAGAATTATGGTAACTAATATCAAGGACACCAAGGTCAACTAAAAATTTTTATTTTGATCAAAGCCCTTCCCATCTATTATCATATCAGAGGGCATACCTTCAAACAAAACATTTCAAAAAATTTTATAAAAATAATTTTAAGGGATGCCCAAAAGAATTAACACAGCTAAACACTTTTCGGCAATTTCCTCTTCTATGCAAAACACAGCCAGCATTAGCTATTGTAGCTTATGAAGTTTGGTTTTTATTAGAAATTTTAAATTTGAATTAATTTAGGGTATTTTGGAAGCTATGGATGAGTGTAGACAACAAATGAAGTTTGAACGTTGGGATTGTTCTCATTCTGGGACTATATTGCACGAACCTGCACTTACTAAACATTGTAATATTGCTTAGGTTTTGAGTCCTAAACTTGATTTTGTGAACTTAGGATTTAAGCTTTGGTGGATTTCTCAAAGGGGGATTTTGGTTTAATATAGTTAGGTTGGTGTAAATATAAGGATTGATTAAGAAGGTAGGTATGAAGGGATTAGTGGAGATCATGGCGTTTTTGAAGATTGTCTCTTGCGCCCGCCACTGGTGGAGATCAAAAGCAATATCAAGTGGACTAAGAATCGAGGGGATTAAGATATAGGGATTAAAAGTGATATAGGTTATCGATGAATATTAATAAATTAACAGGATTTTGGTGTAAAAGAATTAATCTTGAATATTGAGGGATCTGTGGGATTAGGATTTGTCTTTTAAGCATGTTTCTTTTAAAAATTTAAAATATCACCTCTCTCTTCTAGCACTACCCGAATCTGCCTATTTATGGGCTATTTCTGCAGCTGGTGTTGCTTGGGGGATTGCTACAGCTTGTGCCCAGGGGTGGCTAGATGAGTGTAAATGTGTTAATAATATGGGGGAATTAAAAAGTAAAACAACAAATCAAGTTAGAAGAATATCTGAATGGGATTGGGGAGGGTTAGTTTTTACAATTTAAAGTGGTTGATCTTAATGAAACTTTAGTTGTTCATATGGTGTCCAATACGGAGTTGTAACTTCCAGAAAATTGCTAACACGAACGTCAAGTTTACATAACGGGAAGCCAAACAAATAACAATTATTGCGCAAGTTGGAAAAACACAACTTAAAAGTTGGAAGAATGGTAGAGAATTAAAGATCACAATGGAAGGGATCTGTACGGAATTTTTCTTGATCCCGTATTAGAATCCTGGATTTTAAGCGACAAAGGAATTACCAGCGCCCCGGAAGCGCAGGATCTCTCCCTTCAATCCTGCAGGATCTCTCCCTTTTGGAACACTCAAATTACAGTATCCCGGAATTTTTTTCAATTTGCTTAATTCTTGATTATTAGCGTATTACCTGCTGCGCTAAAATCATGAATCCCAATAGAGGGATATAGGGGGATTAGGAGCAATTGAGATTAGATTTAAAGGAATTTTACTATAAATTAAAAATATCTTTATACTCTTAAGCCTACAAACATAAAAATTTTATTTAGGCTGTTAGAAGAACTTTAACATCATCGTGTACTTGCCATGGTGTTAGTGGAAGTTGTCAACAAGTAAATTTTCAAAAATTATTTTTTAACAAAAATTTTTTAGAAGACATGTTGGAAAAAGACAGCAGATTTAAATTCTATTGCCAGACATTTAGCACATAAATATAGGACCGCTAAAGTTGCGAGTTTTTTGCCCAATGGACAACTTAACGTGCACAGTTCTGAATTGGTAGAAAAAATTTTTTTTAATTTCGAGAAATTTTTTAGGTATATACCGACAACGGATTGAATATTTGTTCCCAATTTCATTACGATCATCAAAGAAAACGGTCCCTACCTCGTATCTGTAGTTGGAGGAATGCTACCTACACTGAAGGGGATTGTACTAATTTGTGCTGTGGGAAGGGGTATACGGTAATTTTTAAAAATATTTGCGATTGTCAAATAAATTTTAAAATAAAAGGTCTCGCATCAAGTTGTTCCCTATAAATGCCAATGTAAATTTATTTGGTGTTGCAGAGTGGAATGTAAGGACTGTTTGGAACATAGATGGGTTTCTACTTGTAATACTTGAAAAAAAAATTGTTTAAAATTTTCTTTTTTGAAAAGCTTTAAAGCAACTAAAAAATAAATTTTTAAAAAATCATGAATAATTTATCACTCTAATTTAGTCCTAATTAGATCGAGGAATGGAGAATGATTTAGCACTTATGCTCTTTTTTATTTTTAAAAAGTCAAAAAGCATCAAATTTAGGATAATGTTAGTCCGTATAAGTCTAAATATTATATGACCATTCACCCCAACTATTTTTAACAGCGATCCACTCTATTCCGGCGAACACTCGAACATATCTTCCCAACACCCATGCGTTCATAAACTTTATCCAAATTTTTGAATCCATTTAATAATAATTTTCTAAAACAATAGCATATAAATAATGTGTATTATTAACCCCTCCAAGTACATAATAAAATGAAAAAAAAATTTATTTTCTAGTGACAGTTGTTGGTTTCTTAATTCCACTTTTTTGTTGCCCTACTCTTTGTTGTTGTTGTTGTGGTACTCCTTGAGTAACCCCACCAGTTTGTTTTTTTTGTACTTTTGTTTCAATTTTACCAAATTTGTTAATTGAAGTTGAAGCAATATTTGTTGGTTGTTTGCTAGTTCGCCTCTCTCTTCTTTCCAAAGGAATTGTGGAAGGAGCTGACGAGGATTCTGGGGTAGTTGCTTCTGATGTGGAGATGGTAGCCTGTCCATTACTCACTTTAGGCATTGGTCTAACTATAGAGTGAGGCTTTGCTGCATTCTTCTTTATTTCAGTATTGGAAGCATTATTAGCTATTAAAACGTTGCTGTGTTGGTGAGCTGCAGCAGCTATAGATTTCCTATCAACATTTAATATTGTATGGGTACGTTGTCGATTGCGCAGAGTTATTGAAGGAACGGATTGCTTAATTTTATTAAAATATATTTGTGAATTTTCTTTCTGAGGGAGAAGCTTATAAGGAAGAAAGAGATCCAGCTAGCTTACTAGACGGTGGTTTAAGATTTATTATTAAAAGAGAAGATGGAAGTAGCACCCCGATATCTTAGTCAGTATAGCAACAGTAAGTTAGCTGCAAGAAAAGTTCAGGGTCGATGCCTCCTAGGGCTACACTTTTAATTTCCAGAAAATATTTTTACAAATCCTGATTTTTTTCAGAAAATATTCTCAAGAAGAAAACAAACTGAGAGAGTCGTATGGAATATCTCAAAAATCTGTATCTCGATAACCTAGATTTTTGTTCATGATCTCGTCTTACTCCGGCCTCTTTCTCAAGTCTTATTGTCAGTCAAACAAAATTTCAAAAAAAAATTTTACCCTTCG
Organism: Meloidogyne enterolobii; assembly: GCA_963681835.1. Classification (NCBI taxonomy): domain Eukaryota; kingdom Metazoa; phylum Nematoda; class Chromadorea; order Rhabditida; family Meloidogynidae; genus Meloidogyne; species Meloidogyne enterolobii. The sequence goes on from CAVMJV010000112.1 coordinate 45,395, forward strand.
ATCTGGATTAGCTTGAATATCTTCTTCTTTACTACCCTCCTTCCCTTCAATTTGCTCATTTATAATTAAATTTTCAGAAATTTTTTCTTCAAAATTTTCATCATTTTTATCTTCCGTATTTGATAATTCATTTTCCTTCAAACTTTTTTGATTCTCCAAATTTTGTAATGATTGATCACTACAATCAATTGTAGTTGTCGATGTTGATTGAATATTCTCTATTTCTTTTTCCGTAACAAATTGCTTCGGATCCTTTAAATTTTTATTATTCGGAGAATTTTTCTCTGTAGTTTTTTCTGAGATTTTAGTTCCCGTTTCCTTCTCCAACTTCTGATCGTTTTTTGTACCAATTTGAGTTGTCAATTCATTTTCAAGTTGTACTGTAGTTGTTGTTGCTACACTTGTTTGATCACTTTCATATAAATTCTCCTCTTCTACCTGAATTTTAGGAGGTATCTTGTAGGACATAAACAAAGAAACAGACTCTAACCTGAATAGCTAGTGAAGAAGGTCTCGAATAGAAACCTCCACTTATCTGTCTACTAGTTCTTCTACTACTTCCTGCACGTCCATCAACGCCTCCTCTAATCCTTTCCATCGACCTAGCCCTTTCCGGCACTAGTATTGTTTCATTTCTAATTAATTCCCTCTCTGGATGGCTTGAATAAATCCCAACAGAGGATGATCTTTTGCAATAATTATGGCTTGAAGCGCTTGAAAGACGAGGTGGGGCAATTCTAGGCATTCGCATTTCAATGAAAAGTCCAACTTGAAAAAAATTTTTGAAAATTTTTTAGAAATTTTTAGACAAATAAATCTAACATTCATTAACACGATTCTGGTCCTCCACACTTAATAAAGGCCATTCGGTTGAATTAACTATAGAACAAGCATAATGGAACATATGTCGTTCGAGTAAATCAATTAATCTAAGGCAAAGATTCTTGAACCGCTGAAAAACTTGAAATAATTTTTTGAAAAATTTAATCGTAGTCGGACCTAGCTATAAGATACACCCTTAGGCGTGGTGATTTTATCTTATAAATAGGTGTATATTAAATAGAATGTACCGCTCAAGCATCTCTCCTATTAATTGACCAACCAATACAGCTTATGGCCTACTTCCATGAGCAGCAGCACCATGAGCAGCAATCTACTTCCATGAGCAGCAGTTCTACGTGCGTGGTAGAACTAATGGTCCGGTATTGTACCATAATAACTCTGGGTTTGTTGAGCTCTTTATTACCATAAAAAATTTTGTGGGAATATAGTGAACAAATGGAAATAGAAAAACGTCTCTTAAAATGAGGTGTATCTTATATAGAAGTTATCACAGTGTGGTTATCTCATCTCTCAAAAACGTCTCTTAAACTGAGGTGTATCTTATATAGAGAGGTGTATCTTATGGAGAAGTCTGTCAGTATAATTAAAATTCCTACAGGATTCCATTCCTCTACCAATAAATTATGTTGTTCCCGAGCTGTATTAATCATTGTATTACTGCTACTATCAAAGCTCCGCTTCTGCATTACATTCTTACTACTGTAAAACTTCATGATTATTAAATTTAAACATCAAAATTTAAACTTTATTTTAATTTGTAAATTTTTTTCTCCAAGTATCTGAGTTATTACAAACTCTTTTAGAGCAACAAACGTTCGTATAGTTGTTTCTGGACATAGAGAGTGAATTAATGTTGGAAGTATATCTTCAAGGAGGGCTAGATTCAATGCTAAACCCTTCCCGTAGGAACTAGAAAAAATTATTTTTTTAAATTTTTTGATTGATGATTTTGCAAACCAGAAGGCTTTGGATTGAATTAACGAATCCAATGAACTCGTTAAAAACTCCATACAATATTCCTCTACATCGTTAACTAGCTTAAGTACTTGTTGTGCCGATATTTGTTGTTTCACTCTGGGTAAAGCTAAATTAAGCTTTTCGCAACCTAAGAGGACATCAACAACGTTTTCTTCATCTGATTGGGATTTAAAAGAGATTTTTAATTTTGGTCAAGTACCTATGGATTGTAGAAGAACATCTCTACAATGTTTTTGCCACTGGAAGGAAAGATGGAGAAATATGCGGCCTAGAATAAATTTTCATTTAGAAAATATATTGTTTGTTTGATGGTGTTTCGGAGCCCAAACAAGACTCAGAAAACGAAGAATTTCAGGCTCTTTTTCTTCTGAAATTCCAAATATTTTCGCCTAAGTTGCTAAAAACTGAGGAAATTCGGCTGGATTCAGGCTGGGAGAATTTAAGATTTAAGCTGGTGGAAAAAGCCTCTTAGAGCCAGAAATACCCCCAATTTAATCGCAAGTTTAGTCTATAGGGATTCAATAATTTAATTAAATACCCTTCCAAATACGAGTAAAATGCGCAGCTTGCCATTGCATTGCATCATTAAAAAGCTGTTTTAATTCCTATAATCATTTATAAATTGATAAAAATATTTTTAACTTTACGGGAATTTCACGCTCAATTTTGGGTAATGCCTCAAAAACGGCTGAAACGCAAGAAGCACATGGACGGTGAAAGAAATGGCAGTGCTTAAGTGTTTTGATTAAATTTTTGGGAAGCTTAATAAGCCTCAAAAATTTACCACAGCTCTTAGATGTAAAGCAACTACTTTAACAAAACTTTCCACTTTAGTAAAGGCCCCCAATTCAACCAATTCCCATGGATCCAAAAGCTCTGCATCGTTGTCCTTCCCAATAGTTGCAGGAAGGCAGGTTAATCCCCCATAAATAAATTGAAGAAGAAAGGCAACAGAAGTTCGAGAAAATCGAGGCAAGTCTATATTGTAAAGACGTGTGGATTGCGATGATATTTGTTCCTGAATTTTTGGATTTAACTTTTAATTACAGCTACAATCGGACCTTATACATAGATATACATACCCTTTTGGGGGTTGAGAAATTGAATCATAACATAATAAGGTTAATCTTAAATTTATAGTATCGCTCACGCAACTCTCCCTCTATCTCCCCACATAACCTATAGTAGGTAGTCTGGCTTTGGCACCTAGCTTAGACAGCCCCTCCTCTCTCACCTAGCTTGATCATCCGCTAAACACCTCCCAGACCAGTGGTTAAACTAAACTTAACTAGAATTTCTCTTAAATGGAAAGTATCCCTTAATCTTAAATTGAGGTATGTCCATTATCTTGGTATTTCTTATAGTAAGTTCACTATATAATTATTATTTACTCTAAAAAATTCAGATCCACATGCCCACAATATGCATGAATGGGCTTTTTCTTGTTCTCCATTAGCTGCCAATAAAAGTACATCGGCCGAATCTCTTTCTTCCACGAGCATTTTAAGTAAATCTCCGGCTAATTTACTAGCTGCTGCATTTTGATCGTCAAAAACGGGAGCTGGGGCAATTTCTTGTGTAGGGGTTAAGATGTCTATTGAAGTTAGTGAGCTAAGGGAAGAGCATAAACTCTGACGGCGACGAGCAGCTATTGCACGGCCGCGGATTGTGTTACACTGGAAATGTTGGGATAAAGGAAAGAGTTGATAAACTCTATCTTATCCTCCCACCCTTATGAAAGGAAAAGGTAATAAACTCTATCTCACCCCCCCCTCCCCCGAACCCTCATGAATGGGAAGAGTCGATACTCCGTTTTATCCCACCCAGCGAACAGGGAGAGTTGATAAACTTTGTCTTATCCTTCCCCCCTCCCCCTCCACCCTCCTCCTCGAGGATAGGAATAGTTGATACACTCTGCCTTACCCCTCTCCCCTTCCCCCCCCCCCCCCTCCCCTCCTAAAGGATAGGAATAGTTGATAAATTCTATCCTATCCCACCCCAAGAAACTTGTATCTTAATGATATAACATATTTAAAAATTACGTCAAAACTATCTCTTGAATGAGGCGATTCCCCTCTATTGCTACCGGTTGAAAGGGGCAAACTCCGACTCATTACCCCTGTACTGCCACAATATGTTCTACTTGTACTGCAACCTTCTTCCTCTTCTTCTATTCCCATTTTAATAAAATATGGAAAGATTGCTGAATGTTTTCTCACTTGATTATCGTCTGCTGTCTGTCTATAAACGAAATTTAAATTTTAAAAATATCCCCCCCCCCTTATTACCCAAAAATTTCTTGACTCAAACACCTCCTTTCACTGTTTGCCAAGCTAGAATTATTTGTAGTCCCAGGCATTAACATCTCTCGAGGGGAGTTTGGGGAGGGATACGAAGCTGACATTTGCTGATTTTGACTCAAATTTATTTTACTAGAAAAATTTTGAACATTCCCACTACTTTGACTTTCAAAATTTCCTTCTGTATCATCATTATTATCGTCAACCGAAGACCCGTTCAATTTATTTAAATTTGTTGATATATCCATTTCCAAAACTTCCTCGTCTGTGTAAATTGAGCGAATAAAAAATTCTAATGCACTAAATTCAATATTTACTGGAATTTCTAAGAGTTGTGGTTGTTGTAAGGTTGCTGCTAAGATTGTAAAAAGAATTGTAAAATTAATTACAGAATTGTAAAAAAGAAAGTTTATTTAATTAAAATATTAATTTTTTTTTTTGTAAAATTTTTCGGATTGTAAAATTTTTAAATTTTTCGGATTGTAAAATTATTTTAGATTTGTAAAAAAAGTTTTATTTAATTAATAATTGCAAAACGGATTTTGATAATAATTGTAAAACATATATGTATTTATTTTTTCGGATTGTAAACTTAATATTTCATAATTGTAAAAAAAAGTTTATTTACTTTGTCCATTATTACAAATAGGCTGCACATAACGTTTGTAAAAAGAAGGAGCACGTGTTTTTAATATACACAAATGAGCAGGTAATTTTTGACTGTCAGAGGTTATTAACAACAAATCGGCAGTTGGAAGATGCCCTAATATTTGATAAAAATTTTCCTTTAAAAAATTAATTTACCAACAATAGAAGACATTTGGTTTCGAATTTGTTTAGCAATTTGTAAACGAAGTTTTTGCCGTTCAAAAGAAAATTGTTCAGTCCATAAATTTGTTTGTTGCTGTTGAGAGGAACGAGATGAATAAATTAGCATTGAACAAAAAAAATTAAATATGAACGATTATTTAAAAAAAATCTCCCCGTTTCGAGAAAATTTTCGTTGCTGTTGACAACCAATAAATAATAAAAATTCTGAAAATTTTGTTGAAATATAGAAAATACAAAAAATACAATTAAATTTATTAAAATAATAAAGAAACAATATAATTGTAAAAACTTAAGTTATAATTGTAATTAAATAAATAGAAACATTATTTATTATAAACTTGAAAGAAAATTAAAAGAACTTGGAATACAAGCTTGAAGTAAATTAAGCATAAACTTGAATTAAAAATAAACTTGAATGAATAGAATTACAAACTTGAAATAAAGTTTTGTTTTGTGTTTGTGTTAATTGTTTTGTGTTTATGTTTATTGCTATGTTTGTGTTTATTGTTATGTTTGTGTTATTTTTATGTTTGTGTTTTGTGTTGTTTTTATATTTGTGTTTTGTGTTTTTTGTTTTGTGTTTGTGTTTATTGTTTTGTGTTTTATGTTTATGTTTGTGTTTGTGTTATTTTTATGTTTGTGTTTCTTTATTTGTTTGTGTTTGCGTTTGTGTTTGTGTTTTATAAAAAGTTTGTTTTGTGTTATACAAGATGTTTGTTTTTAAAGAAATTTGTAGTTGTTCAAATAAATATTCAAATAAAACATTTAAATGAACATGTTTTACAAAACATTAATTTATTAAATAGGTTAAGTATTAATTAAGTCAGCATTAATTATGGGTGGTTCCCATTATTGGATAATTAATTTAAAATAATTATTTAAAAATTAAGTGAAGCGATAAATTATTTATTAAAAACTTGTTTAATAATTTATTATAATTTTAAATTTATTTTTATAAAAATATTTTTTCCAAAAAAAAATTTAATTTAAAAAAAGTAAAATTAAAGTTTTGTCTGTGTTCATTTAATTTAAAAAAATGAAAAAAAAATTTTTTCATCAATTCAATGCATTTTCTCGCATAAAATAGAAAAAGCATTAATAGAAATATAGAGCTAGTGTGGATGCGTGTAGAATAGAATTAGCATGGATGGCCAAAATGTTTTTGCTAGTATTGGGTAAAATAAAAATAAATATATACCTACTAACAGACAGAGAATGGCAAAACAAGAATGGCATTCGAACGAGAAAATACTCCAAAAAAATTGGAAAAATGGAAATTTTTTAAAGAATTTTTTGATAAAATTTGCGATTTTTTTCCATTTTTTTCGTTATAATAATTTTTAAAAAATTCTAAAAAATTCTAAAAAATTCAGAAAAATACTTTTTCAACATCTGGGTAATTTTACAAAATCAAATGATGAAAAGCAGGAACAAAAATATAAAGAACTGGCCAGTTCTCGACATTAAAATGCGCTTTTCCCATGAGATAAGCTCTAAATAAATGGAAGAAAGAAGCTTTTATTTCCCTTTTTCCATTGTGTAAAATAAAAATGTTGTAAATAAAATCATCAATATTTTAAAAACAAAGGAATTAAATAAAAATTATTTTGAAAATAAAAAAATTTTTTAATAATTTTATTTATTTAGCAGTTGGAACAATTACTTGATAGTTTTTAATGCATGGGTGGCTTCTGCAGCTTAACATTTATTAAATGGATTAAAAGAAAATACAAAAAAGAAAATACAAAAAAAAGAAAATACATAAATAATAAAATAAAACACAAGAAAAATACATAAACCATGTTTTTAGTTAATTTAAAAATGTGTTTTGTTGTTAGAAATGTGTTTTGTTTGTTTTTATGTTAATTTCAAGTGTGTTTTTATCAATCTTAAAACTTGTGTTTTTGAATAATAAAAAATATTTTTAATAACTTACCGTATTTACTCTATTATAGCCCCCCTCTCAATTAGAGCCCCCCTCCTTAATAAAGCCCCCGTTTCAAGGATGGTTGAAAAATAGAGCCCCCCGTCTCTATTAGAGCCCCCCTCTTTAACAGAGCCCCCCTTTTTGTCAAATGTCAAATAAATAATTTAAGCAAAAATGTTGTTCCCGTTCCCCAGTCCCTCGTTATAGTCTCAGTCGCGCATGTTTCAATCATGTGTGAATAACACAGTTTATAAAAAATAGTTAAATCGTACGCAATGGGGGAATATAGAGAGAGCTCTTCCCTATAAGACTCGTGTATCGGCCAGCTGACAACTATTTTGATGAATGAAAAAGTGATTTCCCTTTGCATATACATTTAGGACGTACTTGTAGGCACCAGGAACGAGACGGCTCTTTCCCTGATATTCACCAAATACTTTTCAATCGCTGTCCCAAGGATAAGTTAGTCGTGATGTTGAGCTTAGATAATGGGTGGCTATCTTTTGATGTAAAATTTATTATTTAATCCCTCATTAATTCCCAACCTGTTAAACCAATTAATAATAAATAAAATAAATAACTCATATCACTTTTGATCCCTGAAGCCCCTTATCCTTCAGATTACCTTATATTCCTCTGTCCTCACAAATTCCTAGATATACTTCGTACTCCACATTCCTCAACAATGGAATTCCAAAAATAATGGACTAATTGAATGTTATCCTTTATCCAAAAGTACATAAAACCTTAGCTTTATAACTTTTGGAGAAATGGAAAACTGTTGCATGCATTATCATGCAATAACTATCTTGTTTTTGTGCTAAAATTACAATTGATCTTAAAAGTTAGAAAGTCTATAAATTGAATGAAAAACCTGTTCCTATTTTAAAAATAGGTTGAAAAATACAGCCCCCCGTCTCTATTAGAGCCCCCCTCCTTAATATAGCCCCCGTTTGGAGGAAGGTTGAAAAATAGAGCCCCATGGGGCTCTAATAGAGTAAATACGGTATTTGTGTTTTTAAGCTTAAACTTGTTTTTTAAATTAAAACTTGTTTTTCTTAATTAAACTTGTTTCCGAATTAGAACTTGTTGTGTTTCTTAAAATAAACTTGTTTGGGTTTTAATTACAACTTGTTTGTGTTTTCGACAAACAAACATGTTTGTAAATTTAAATTTAAAACATTGAAATTGTAAAACTTTTTAAAAATGTTTTTACAATAAATTTTAGGGATTAAAAATAATTTTTTGCTTCAATTTCTACTCAATTATTTCAATCACATACACTTGTAAAAACTTTTCAAAAACAATTATATTGGATTTATAATTGTTGTGAGTGCACTTTATTCTTTTTACTCGACTGATAATTCTCGTTCTTATAACTTTTTTGATTTTTTAAAAAATTATTTTTTTGATTTGTTTTAATTATCAAAAAATTCTGTCCTTTACTTGAGTAAATTTTCAATAAGAATAAACATAGATGACCTTGCCATCATAAACTGAAGAAAAATTATTTTTGCCTTTGTTTACCTTACTTTCCCCTCGCTTCCAGTTAAAATTTTCTTCATCAACTTTCATTCGCCCCACATCAGAATCGAAATGCGCAAAAATCGATTCCTTATATGTAACAAAAAATTTTAGATCTGCGCAACAAATTTTAAAAAATTAATTTTTGTATTTTTAAGTATTTTTTATTTGTTTTGTGCACTAAAAATAAAACTTTTTTGTGTTTTTTTGAAAATACAAAACATCTAAAGTTTGTAAAATTTGTGTTTTGTGTTTTTTGTGTTTTTTCTTAAAACTTTGGTTCTTAAAATCTGTGTTTTTTTCGTAAAACATGTTGTTTTAAAAACACAAGTTTGTAAAGACTTGTTTAGCATGTTTTGTTATATTTTGCTTTTAAAAATAAACTTGTTTGTGTTTTCGCAAAGTATTAAGTTTTAATAAAATACATGTTTTAAGCAAATACATGTTTTGCAAAAACTTTACTAAGTTTATTTTGTAAATAAACTTTTTACAATTTGTAAAACACAACCTTTTATTTATAAATAATCTTAACAATGACAACTTCTCTACGTATGCTCAGTAACGGAAATCAGCTATTTATTGGCATTGCCCTAGGAATATTTTTAGGCTTATGCATTAGTATGTTCGATGATGATTATTTCCTTACAGTTAATATTCATACTCCCGGTATTTTATAAATAAATTTTTCAAGAAATATTTTGATTAGATCCATTCTTCAATATTTTACCTACTCAACTAATTAAACAAAAAAGAAAACAACAACAAAATTTAACGCTACGTTGTATTGTTTTAATAACCTCAGGGGAACGTCAAAAACCAGAAAAAGAATTTTCTGCTATTTTAGATACTTGGGGAAGAGATTGTAAAGAATGCAAGTTTTACAATTTTGAAAATAAAAGATATTGTAATTTTTAAGTGTTGTTTTTCACTGATTCTGCAAGTTTACAACAGCGTTATGCTGGTAAAAATTTTTAAGATTGTATTTTAAAGTTTATTTTCAAGTTTATTTTTATTTTTGAGTTGTATTTTTAAGATTGTAATTTCAAAGTTTATTTTTAAATTGTAAATTAGAACTTACAAATAAACTTTAAAAATAAACTTTGAAATTACAATCTTAAAAATACAGCCTAAGATTACAATTTTTAATCTTAAGTTGTGTTTTTAAGTTTGTAATTTCAAAGTTTATTTTAAAGTTCATAAGTTTTATTTTTAAGTTGTATTTTTAAGATTGTAATTTCAAAGTTTATTTCTAAGTTGTAATTTTAAGTTTTATTTTTAAGTTTGTAAGTTCTAAATCTTATTTTAAACTTGTTTTAATCTAAAACAAATAAACTTTTTTAAGATTGTAAATTATAATTTAATATTGTATTTTTAAAGTTTATTTATTTAAAGATGTATTAAATGCTTCTTCTCGAATTTTGCTAGTTCAAGGGCAAACTTCTCCATTAAATACAAACGACTGGCCGTTAGTTAGATATATTCTTCATTATGTAGACAATAAATCCATTAACGAGGGTAAACGGGATGAAAAGCTTTGGACTATTATTTCAGATGGGAAAAGGCAAATCTTTCAATAAATTTGGAAAATTTTAATAAAATTTCAGTTATATCCACACAAACAATTTGCTTGATTTATTAAACAAGGTGGATGATAATGTCCCTTTAATTATTGGTTCTAGGCAGACAAAAATGTAAGAAAAATTTTTAAAATATTTTTTCGAAATAATTGTTTTATCAAGTAATTTACTTCGTTCAATATTTTCCAATTTATTTCCATTTTTTGGAATTTCCTCAACAGATTGGCCAATTTCCGCTACAATATCAACAGATGTCCCGATCATTATAAGCCCTAAAGCATTTTTTACAATAAGCAGATTGTGTGGAGTACAATCTACAAATTATGTTACAAGTTGGTGGGAGAAAATTATTTTATTTTATAAAATTAATGCTCGAGGAGTGCCTCAACATACGGGAAGAACAATTGGTGGGTGTGCTATACAAATGGGAATTGCTTTGTTGGATCCGATAGATGAAGTTGGTTATTATAATTAAAACTTTGTATTTTATGTTTGTTTGTGTTTGTTTGTTTTTGTATTTGTGTTTATTTGTGTTTGTTTTGTGTTTGTAAAATTTCGTGTTTGTTTGTATGTTATTTGTGTTTGAATGTTTAAGTTTGCGAAACAATGTTTTGTTTGAGTTGTGTGTTGTGTTTGTGTAAAATGTGTTTTGTGTTTTTAAATAAACTTGATTAGGGAATGTAAAACGCTTGTGTTTTTGAAAATTAAACTTGTTTGTGTTTTTTAATTGTGAAAAGTTTGTGTTTTAATTTTAATATTAGAATTTTTTAAGTTTGCGAAACAATGCTCATTTGTATTCTAAATAAACTTGTTTGTTTTTAAATAAACTTGATTAAATAAACATGATGTAATGTGTTTTATAAAAACAAGTGTTTTTAAATAATAAATTTCTTTGTATTTTCTAAAATTTTAAATGTTTGTGTTTTATAATTTGTGTTTTTAATCAAAAAAGCTTTGTATTTTAAATAATGTGTTGTATTTTTGTCTTAAACAATTAATAATTTAAAATTAAGGAATCAAGGCCTCTTATTGTAAAGCGTAACTTGAGGGCTATTTTTTCCAAATCTGAACAACTTCAATCTAAAAAAGTTTTTGTTTTGTTTAATTAAAATATTTGTTTTAATTAAGTCTCTAAATTTTACAATTCTCCAAATTAATGAGTGTTGCAGTGATAGAGCTATAGCTTTTGGATTATTAAATCATAAAGACCAAAGATTGCTTGATTTTGGGGGTTATTTAAATATTTAAAAATAAATTTATTAAAATAATTTTAGTTAGAAGACTTAAAGTGTTTGGAAAGGACAGACTTTGATAAACCTTTAAAGTTCGCAAAACATCAAATAAACAAGGGAAAACACAAACATGTTTTTCCAACTTGTTTTTAAGTTTACAATTTTTTAAGTTTACAAACTTGGAAAACTTGTTTTTCTCTCTCAGAATTATTTATTAAACTTGTTTCTTAAGTACTTAAGTTTGTCACTTACTTTGTTTTTCCTTATATTTACAATTGTAATTCTATCATTACAATTTACACCAACTTATTAATATTATTTAAATTATTTTTTCAAGTCTTTTATAGTGTCAAAGTTTAGTTTTATATGCAATTTATTATAGTCAGATTATTTAAATGATAAATTGTTAAATTTTATTTAAAAAATGTTATCTTATCAATTTGATATATTTAATCTTGTTAATTTTTAATTTCTCACAGCTATCATTTAATGTGGTTTTGAAGGAGTTCCAGCCACCTGTGGATGAGCAGGAGCCCCCTGAGCAGGGACAGGGGCAGGTATATTACACTTCTGTCCACATTGAACACATTCGGGCAATTTTACATTTCCTTGTGGTTTATGGGCTTTCAAGGCTGTACAACATTTTTGAACTGCTGGGTCTGCAGCGTTTTGCTGACAAAATGCTGGGAGAGGTTGGGGAGCAGCCCCTGTAGCATTTGTTTTTGGGTGTTGTTTGTCATCCTCTTCTGATTCGGAAGAATCTTTGTTAGCTCCAGTCTTTTGTGGTGGTGCTCCTGGCTTTACAGCGGTTACAGTTGCCGGTTTAGGTGGTGGTGGTTGTTGACCTGGAAATCAAGAAGGTAATAAAAGCAGACTTCCAAAACAGATTCTTGGTCATGTCATGCCTGCCTCGTATTTTTATCGCTTAAGTCTCTAAAAATAATCCTCTGGGACTAAGCACTTAACTATCCCAGAAGATTCTCTTCTGGACCAGATTATGATGACTAGCTCAGCTAGGTCTTAATGTGAAAGACACCCACACCTAGATAACCTCGATTTAAGGTACCTTTTTAACCTTTATTGACTACTCCATGGAACTGCCTATGTGATACCCTCAAGTGATACCTCCAATTTAGGATCCATCATAAAATCAAATTTTCCAGCCCTAAGGGTGTATCATACAGTAAAATCCGACATATATCAATTTAAATATACCTACCTCCACATTGGTTTAAGAAAAGCCCAAAAACGGCCAAAAATGTAAAGGAAACCATATAGGAAGAATTCATAATTAAATTAAAATGTTAAATTTATTAACAATTTTAGGAGTTTTAACAAATTTAAATTGTGTTATGTTCCTGGTTCTGTCTATATTTATATAGACATTAAAAAAATTTTCTTGGATTGAATAAAAAAATTTTTGAAATAATAAAATTGTCCCTCCTCCATCTTGAAATTGAACAAAAAAAAATTTTTTAAAAATATTTCTTTTGTGTGTCATCACAATTTTTATTAAAAATAAATTTTTATTTTAAAATAAATTTTCTTAAGTGGAAAATATGGCCAAAAACCATTTGTATTTTTCAATAATTTTCAATAATTTTTAATAAATTTTCCATTAAACTACCATTAAAATAAACTCCTTTATAGACCTAACAATAACCACTTTTAATTTTCAAGTTTTATTAAATTTAATTTTTTCGAATTTTGAACACTCAATAGAAGGAATTTTAGAGTGTTGCGCAATCCTTTACAAAAAAATTGAAAAAAATATTTTTTTAAGGGCGCAATTTTTATTTTAATCAAAAATTTTTTTATTAAATTCTATAAGTAATAAAGGTAGTTTGTTGGGTTGTTGGCGACCGATTAACCGAAAACCGAGGGTTATTAACCGGTACCTCCCTCGGTTTTCGGTTATCACAGGTTTTCAACCCCCGATTTTCGGTTCCGGTTAATTCGCCAAAAATTTTTAAAATCCGGTTAATTCGCCAAAAACACCGGCTAACGGTTCCGGTTCGATTAACCGGTCGCCAACTACCCTAGTGTTAATGTATTATTTTTTGAGATATATAGAAGTTGTTCATTGAAAAAATATCTTTTAATTTTTATTGCTTTTAAATAAGCGTTCATTTGCTTCTATCAAAATCCTCAGAATTTTTATTTCTCAACTGATCACCCTAAATTTTCAAAAAAATGAGCCGTTTTCTTCCATCCTTTTCTAAAAGGTTTACCAAGATCGGTACTTTCAACAGGAAATGGAACTAAAATTTAAACTATAAAAATATTATCTATCAGAAAAATACCTGTAATCAACATAAATATAGTAATTAATAATAAAGTAAAAAGAAGAAAGTGATTATAGTTAAGATGCATAATTCCTGGAAATTTTTCATTAGTCAACTATTTTCATTTAAAATATCAAATTTTAATGATAACCCAAGGGAAGGATCCTGGTACACCTCAACTGAATCCCGGACCCTATAACTTATGAATGGATAGTCACTTTTTTTGCTTTTGGTACCATTGGGTAGGGCATTAAATAGGCTACAATATACTAAAAAATCAAAATCCTTGACCGACTGGTAAAAAAGTTATGATCGATAAAGCGCCGAAAAATCAGATTTTTTTGAGAAAGTAAGTTTTTAGATCACAACTTTTTTACCAATCAATCGAAAATTTTGATTTTTTGTTATATTGTAGCCTATTTAATGCCCTGTCCAATGATACCAAAAACATTAAAAATTATCAACCCGACTTGAGTTATAGGGTCGCCAGGACTTAGTTGAACTGCTCCGATTTGGTCCCATTATTGACAATATATCCTAGCGGAAATAATAAAGTTTGATTTTAAATATTTGGTCTGTCCTGTCTTAGTTTACGAAATACTAGTCTTATCCTAGTTAAAGATACTGAAAAAATAAAAAAATTGGAAGGAATTCTTAAAAGTTTTTTTTTGAAGTTAATGACTAAAAACTAATGATTAAAAAAAATTTTTTTTTGCTTTATCAACTAAAATTGAGGGAAAAAAACTTTGACGGAAAGCATTAATTATTAGCAATGTAAATAAAAAAAATAATTTGGAGTGTTTCCAATTTTTAAGAAATTCCAGAATTACTTTTTTTCAATCTACTTTAAATTGTTTACACAGTTAAAAAATGCTTAGAGAATGTTGATCTTTGTTGTCATTAAAATAGTAAATTTTGAAGAACATTTAAAAAAAGCATTACTTAAATATTTAAAAGAATTTTGAGTAAAATTAAAATCGGATTAAAAAAATAATTTTTGTGAAGGAAAGTAAATACAAGGCACAAGCTACTAACTAGAGTTCGAACTTTTCAAAATGCCGGGCCCGGGACCCGGTTTTTTTCTCTCAAAATCGCACCCGGACCGGTTTTTCCGGATAAAACCGGAAAAACCGGTTAGCCCGGAAAAACCGGATTTTTTCAGACCCGGGCCCGGACCCGGTTTTTTTCTAAATTTATTAAAAACTTAAAAAATTATCACACATACAAAGGATCGCAAAACATACAAAGGATTGATTAAAGAATAGATGAATCAAAGGATAGATGCGATAAAGGATATATAGCTGGGTATCCGCAAATGAAAAAAAATTTCCGCAGTCCGCAATTTTTGAAATAATTGTAGTCTGGGAAAATAAGTGGATTTGAAGTATTTGGGAAGCCTCCATGTGATATCAGTGATTTGGAGGGATATAGAAGATTATGAATACGAAGGGATTCATAGTTTTTTACCGTGGAGCCGAAAATTTTCAGAATTTGTGTGGACAAGGAGCTAGATTTCTTCTTTTTCTAGCGCCGCAGGCGAAAATTTTGAGAATTTTGGAAGGCCATGAAGCAAAATTTCTTCTTTTTTCAGCGCCGCAGGCGAAAATTTTGAGAATTTCGAAAGGCCAAGAGGCCAGATTTCTTCCTTTTTCACCGCCGGAGGCGACTCTCCGGGCCCGGCAAAAAATTACCGGGCCCGGGACCCGGTTTTTTTACTCAAAATCGCACCCGGGCCGGTTTTTCCGGATAAAACCGGAAAAACCGGTTAGCCCGGAAAAACCGGATTTTCTCAAAAATACCCGGTTCCGGGCCACCGGGCCCGGAAAAAACCGGTCCGGGCCCGGCCCGGGTTCGAACTCTACTACTAACATCGAAAAAATTTCCCAAGATTAAGCTTAAGAACAGAAAAAATATTTTATGGTGTAGTGGGAGCGCTCCCAAAATTATGGGGTAATATGACTAAGGTTCGAACCCTCTCAGGGTAATTTAATTTCTAATAATCCCAATATTATTTTTTTAACCTTAAAAAACAAAAAAGGTAATTTTGCAATATGCAGCAATTTTATAAATAAAGCTAAAATTAAATAATATGTATTTGTGTATATTTTCAAAAAAAAAATCTAATTATATAATTGAGAAGAGTGTGTCTGTCTGTTTGTCCTTTTATAGACAAGTGGGTTTTTATAGTAAAATGATTTGGGGGAGTGAGGAAATGGGGGCTTTTATAGTAAAGCGTTGCCAGTTGAATTAGGTTGTAAGGGTAAGAAGATAGTATAAAAGCAGGGTATTTTGGTCATTCCACAACTGCTACCAACACATCTCAACTTTACTGTGCTCTGTTCTACTTGCTGTGCTCTGTTCTACGTTGCTGTGCTCTGTCCTACGTTGCTGTGCTCTGTTTTTCGTTGCTGTGCTTTGTTCTCCGTTGCTGTGCTTTGTTCTACTTGCTGTGCTCTGTTCTACGTTGCTGTGCTCTGTTCTACGTTGCTGTGCTCTGTTTTTCGTTGCTGTGCTCTGTTCTCCGTTGCTGTGCTCTGTTCTACGTTGCTGTGCTCTGTTCTACGTTGCTGTGCTCTATTCCATCAACGTTTGTTTGAGTCCTGTCATTGCTCTAAGTTTGTTTTGTTAAAATTTTGTTTAACTTTAAGGTGTTGATTCTAGATCGCTGGCTTTTTGCCCATGGAACCTGACGAACCGTGCTGCTCCAATGCTGCCGAAAGGAAGAGGAAAAGCCGCGCTGCGGAGAGTGATAGTCTTAGAAATCGTAGATTAGTTAGTCAAAGAGAGAGGCAACAGTCTCTTAGGTCCCTTGAGGACAAGAATCTTAGAAATCTTAGATTAGTTTGTGATAGAGAGAGGCAGCAGTCTCTGAGGTCCCTTGAGGACGAGAATATTAGAAATCTTAGACTTGAAAAAGATAGACAGAGGAAAGCGGTCAAAAGATCGCTTGAATCTGAGCAAGAAAGAGAACTTAGACTATGTGATAAGAGAAAAAGACAAAGCAAGTATAGAAGAGATTTAGCGCAACAAGCTGTACGCAAGTACCAAGCGAGTTGTTTAGATTTAGCTAAAGAGAATAAGCTTAGTGATCTTAGTGTAGAGTGCATGCACTGTGGTGCATTGCATTTTGCAGAAGAAAAGACTAGAGGTAATTCATTCAATGACTGTTGCCATCATGGTAAGGTTGTTGGATTGAATATACCTGAGCAGGATTTTCCTGAAGAATTGAGAGATTTGTTTATGAAATTAGATGCAAGGCATGCGAATTTCTTTGACAATATCCGTCATTTGAATAGTAGCGTGTCCTTTGCTTCGATGAATCCACTTAGATATAGATATCCTAGCAAAAGAGGGCCGTATTGCTTTCGCATATACGGTCAAGTATACCACAAATTAAATGTGGCATTGAATCCAGACTTAGGTGAAGATCCTGCCTACGGGCAGATCTTCATAGTAGATACTGCTGAGGCAATGAGGGCGATGACGAAGGCTAATGCCGGAGTCGACCCTGAATTGCTTAGAACTGTGTATGATGTTATTAGAAGGGGTAACCCTTTTGCTAAGGCTTATATGATGATGAAAGAAGAGGAATGCTTAGAGCTTGAAAAAGCTAAATTAGAAAATAGAGAGCCGACCGAGATCAAACTTTTGTTTGAAACCGGAAAGCAATTAGATAGAAGATTAGGGTACAATGTACCACGAGCAAATGAAGTAGCAGCAGTGTATGTACCCGGCGCCGACGGGGAAGTACCTGATGCAAAGGTTGTCGTGAGACAACGAGGTAAAGAGTTAAAGATTTTGAATAGTGCTGATGCGATGGTGACTCCTATGACGTATCCACTTTTTTATCCAGGTGGTACTCTAGGTTGGCATCCTGAGCTGAAGCAAAATAATAGTATTAGAAGAGTGACTAGGCTGCAGTATGTATGCTACAGCTTGGCCATTAGGAAAGAGTTCAATCCTATTTTATATGGGGGAAAACTTTTTCAGCAGTATTGTGTTGATGAGTATGTGAAGATAGAAGGAGATAGATTGAGATGGATTCGTATGAATCAAAAGAAAATATGTGCTGAGGCGTATAAGAACATCGATAATATGATGTTTCTTAGATCGCAAGAATTAGGTTTGCCGCTTGGTCGGAAGGTTATCCTTCCTCCAAGTGTGACAAATAGTCCTAGATATGTTGAGAAGCATTTTCAAGATGCTATGGCCGTAGTCAGAAGGTTTGGAAATCCAGACCTTTTCTTGACTATGACATGTAACCCTATGTGGTCTGAGATTGTAAATAATTTGTTTCATGATCAAGTTACTAGCGATCGGCCAGATTTGGTCGTTCGAGTGTTTTATTTGAAAGTAAAGGCTGTTATGCAGCAAATAGTTAAGCTTAGAATATTTGGAAGTGTTCTTGCCTGGATGTATCCTGTGGAGAATCAGGGCAGGGGCCTTCCTCATATACACTTGCTTTTGACTCTTTCCGAAGAGGACAAGTTATTGACATCTGATGATGTTGATAAAAGAGGTATTAGTGCTAGAATACCCGAAAAAGGTACTGAGATATTTGATTTAGTAAAGAGATTTATGATCCATGGTCCATGTGGAAGTTTGAATCCAAACTCCCCATGCATGGAAGAGATCCTAGAAAATGGAAAAAAGATTAGGAAATGCTCTAAGGGTTATCCTAAAGCATTTCAAGAGAAGACTTTGGTCTTAGAGAATGGTTTGACGTTATACGCCAGACCTGATGATGGTAGAAAAGTGGAAGTCTTAGTCTCTGGAAACAGAGTAGAATTAGACAATAGATGGGTTGTGCCTCACAATCCTTATCTATTGAAAGTATTTAGATGCCATATTAACCTTGAAAAAGTTAATAGCATTAGTTCGGTGAAATACTTGCACAAGTATGTGCATAAACCACCGGATAGAGCAAGATTAGAACTTGAGACTAGAAATGATCATGATGAAGTAAAAGAGTTCATAGACGCTAGATATGTCTGTCCTCAGGAGGCAGTCTGGCGAATCTTAGAATTGCCTATGTATGATAGAAGTCATAGTATTATGGCCTTGCCAGTTCATCTGCAGGGCGAGCAAATTTGTTATTTTGATGAGACAATGAGTGAAGAAGAGATCCTAGAAAGAACAAGAAATTGTTCTGAGTTATTAGCTTATTTTGCTTTGAATAAGATAAACATGACTTCGAAGGCTTTACTGTATCATCAGTTGCCTGAAAAGTTTTGTTTTAGTAAAGGAAAGTGGACTGAGAGAAAGTCACATTTTAACGCAATTGGTCGCATGGTTAAAGTATCACCAGCTGAGCCTGAACGATACCACCTACGGCTATTGTTGTTGAATGTGAGAGGAGCTTCCTCTTATGAGGAGCTCAAGACTTAGTCGTTCAGACGGCTCAGTTAAAGTCTGTACGACCTTTTCTGAAGCATGTCTTGAACGAGGGTTAATTAGAAATGATGAAGAGTGGAAAAAGGCCTTAGAAGAGGCAGCGAGTTTTGAGATGCCTAGAAAATTGAGAGATTTTTTTGCTTTGATCTTAGTCCATTGCAATCCTTCTCAACCGGATGAGCTTTGGTTGATGTTTAGAGATTTCTTAGCGGAAGATTTCATTAGAAATTTTTCGAAAGAATTAGCATATGCGAAAGCATACAGAGAAATAGCTTTGAGTATTGTAAAGGGTGGGAAATCACTTACTGATTTTCCTACCATGGAACAAATAGATTTAGCTGAGGACGTCGAAATGACGTTCAATGCTAAAGAAGAAAGAGAATTAGGCTTAAGTGCATACGAAAGTATGTACGATGAGCAGAGATTAATAGTTGATGAGATTTTGAATAGAGTAAATAGATCTGTTCCTGAACCTGCGTTCTACTTTTTAAGTGGACCAGGTGGAACAGGTAAGACGCATGTGAACAATACAATTGTTCATATGCTTAGAGGTGAGAAAAAGAGAATTTGTACTATGGCCTTTACCGGTATGGCAGCTACTTTGATGCCTGCCGGTAGAACAATGCATAATAGATTTTGTTTAGCTTTAGATATGAGCAACTCTAACATTGGCCCTAGAAATAGGACATGGAACGAGTTGAAAGAGACTGAGGTGTTCATATGTGATGAGGCGCCTATGATAAATAAGCGCGCATTGCGAACACTAGATGAAAAGTTAAGAGAAATTATGAACAATGATTTAGTATTTGGTGGCAAAGTTATGCTTTGGACGGGCGACTTTCGTCAAACCCTGCCAATTCAGAAACATGCCACAAGAGCTGAGATAGTCAATTCGACCATAAAAAGAAGTGAGTATTGGAATATTGCTAAGCAATATAAGTTGTCTAGAAATATGAGAGCTCTGGAAACAGAGAAAGAGTTTGCTAGAGATTTGATTGAAATAGGGAATGGCAATTGGAATGATGAAAATGATTCCATTAAATTGCCTTCCGAGTGTATTAGTTATGGAGACTTAGCAGAAGAGATTTTTGCAAATAGTATTGATTCTGAGAATTTTAAAGAAATGGCCTATAGTGCCATTTTAGCACCAAAGAATATAGATGTGTCTGAGATAAATAGTAGAGTTCTGGGTATGTTACCTGGAAAAGAGATTTTGTACACTAGCATTGATCATGCTGAAGATGAAAATCGACAGCGTGTCAATGAGTATTTAGATGAGTATTTGAATGCTCTGAGACCAAATGGGTTTTCATTGCATGAGCTTAGATTAAAGAAACATGCAATTGTCATGTTAATTAGAAATTTGAACATAGAAAAAGGTCTCTGCAATGGGACAAGAATGAGTGTTGAGGAGATGAATGCAAACTTAATTGTCTGCAGGATTCTTACTGGAGATAAGGCAGGTCAAACTGCGTATATCCCCCGGATAACACTTTGTTGTTCTGAGGAGTATCCATTTGATTTGCATAGACATCAATTTCCATTGGTGTTAGCTTTTGCTATGACAATTAATAAGGCTCAAGGCCAAACCCTTGAGCGAGTTGGAATAGATCTTAGAAAAGAGGTCTTCGGACATGGGCAATTGTATGTGGCTCTTTCGAGAGCAAGATCATGGAATATGATTAGGGTCAAGTTAGATAATAGTAATAGTGATCGAAAGATCAAAAATGTAGTGTATAAAGAAATCTTAGATGAGAGAGATTGAGTTTCTCAGTTTCTTAGAAAATAGGCGTATTGTTATACGCAAGTACTAGATATGTATTGTATTTGTTTTGACCCATTTTTATTGTATAATCCCCATTTTCCTACTCACAAACTCACCCGATTTTGATATTTATATTGTATGTATTTATTGATTATTTTGTTGTGAATAAAGTTTTAAATTTGTTTGTGTTTTTAATTACGCTAAGTTTAGTTAGGTTTGATTAGGTATATGATTTTTGCCATTGTATTAGGGTTTTTGAATTGCTAATTTGTTTTTGCTAGCGAGGTGGGGCGGCCGAAGGCCGCCCTACCCCGCTAGTACAATCTAATAAAGTACATACATATATCCAATAATCAAAAGAAAAAAAATAATATTTTTTGTATATATTTGTATCCTTCGAATTTCGTCGCCTGGAGAAATTCTGCCTTCTAGAGCTGCTTCTCCTGCTAAAATTGAAAATGTTTTTAATTTTTTTTTGGAATTTTTGGGACGTTTTTAAAAATCGACATTTTGAAAATTGAACATTTTTCAATTTGGACGTTTAAAAAAAAATTTTTTTTGAAATTTTTTGGGCAATTTCAACATTTGGACATTTTGATAAGAAAAAATTTTTTAAATTAATTAATAAATTTATTTACCAGCAAAAACTCTCTTGACAAAAATTGGACGATCGCCAAAACGTGAGCTTAAACCACCATCAAGTGATAAACCCATAATAAGTTCAGATTTAGGTAAAGTAACAAGAATAGAGTCTGGAGCATATCTCTCCAATGCTGGATCAGTCAAAACTTTAAAAAATAAAATTAATTGAAATAAAATTTGATTTTAAATATTTTTAGAAAAATACTTTTTGCGTGGTTTTTAAATTTGTGGACAAAACTTGCGGACTTTTTATTCTCTCATTTTTTTGAAAAAAAAACAGAAAGTTTAAAAAAAGAATTTTAATAAGTCCGCAAAATTTTTAAAAGTCCGCAAATTTTTGTCCGCAAAATTTTTAAAAAGTCCGCAAATTTTTGTCCGCAAATTTTTAAAAGTCCGCAAATTTAAAAATTAATAAAAAATTAATTCAAAAAAAAATTTTTTTTCTCCCTTACAAATAGAAGATTGGTGATCTTCCTGATATTCAGAAAGAGCAGTTAAACTAGAAGTACTTGAAGCACTCAAAGCTGTTCTACTACCACTTGTAGACGAATTAGTTAAACAATTTGTAATATTATGTTGTTGTTGATATAATAATCCTTGACGGCGTCCAACAATTAAATGAACTGACGGGGCTCGTGAACGTAATAATGTTCTAGCTTCTTTTACGCGCATCTAAAAGAAAAAGAATATTTTTTTCGGAATTAAAAAAAATTTATATTTGCGGACAAAATTTTTGCGGACAAAATTTGCGGATTTTACTGAAATTTTTTTTTAAATTTTTCTAAAATTCTTTGGGGTATTTGTATGTATTTTAGGGTAATTTAAGAAAAAAAATTTTTTTAATTTCAGAAAAGTCCGCAAATTTTGTCCGCAAAAAAAAATAATTTAAAAAATATTTTTTACATTCTCAGTCGACTCATGTTGAATAAAGAAAACCTTTAAAAAAAATTAAAAAATGAATTAAAAAAATTTTTTTAATAAAAATAAATACCCTATCGCCTTGCATTAAATACCCATTTTTCTCAGCAATAGAACCACAAGTTACTTTACTAATCTTTAAAAAAATAATTTTTTAATTAATTAAAATCATTCATTACTTCAATAGCATAATTTAAAGAATTTCTTTCTGGCGTAGAACGAACAAGAGGCCTTTCGGATAATAAAAGACCAACACTAACTTCATCAAGTCCAACTGGTCTATGCAAAAGTACACAAAATAGATGAGTTTTTGAATATTCATCAAGGCTTAAAAGTCCGCGAATTGTTGATAACTTTAAAAGGGGAAAAGAATTTAAAGTTTTACAAAAGTACAAATTCAAGTTTTAATTTTTACAAAAACATGGTCAAGTTTTAATTTTCTATAAATTTAATTCAAGTTTTATTTGTTTATATATTACAATTCAAGTTTATTTATTTATATATTACAATTTCAGGTTTATTTTCTATAGATATTACAATTCAAGTTTTAACTCCCCAAAAATTACAAATCAAGTTTATATTCTAGAAATAATAATTCAAGTTTATTTTTTCAAGTTTTACAATTTAAACTTTAATTCCTCAAATTACAATTTTCAAGTTTATTTTTACATATACTCAAGTTTTAATTTTACAAAAGCATAGTCAAGTTTTATTTTTCTATAAATTTAATTAAAGTTTATTTTATTAGAAATTACAATTCAGGCTTATTTTCTAGAGATATTACAATTCAAGTTTATTTTTTTAATTACAATTTTCAAGTTTATTTTTACAAATGCTCAAGTTTTAATTTTTTACAATTAAAGTTTAATTTAACATAATACAAACCTCATATTCGCTAGGTTTTAATTGTTGATGACTGTCTAAACTTCCATCCTTCACTAACAAAGGAGGTGAAGGGGAAGAAGACGAAGCCAAAAATAAAGAAAGATTTTGACGAGTAGATAATTCAACTTTAATGTTTATATCTTCAGTAAGTGTTTTATCACTAATAGAAATATTGGCAAGATTTTCTTCTTTAAAAGTTGTTGATAAACAAAAATTATTGGTTGGAGGGAGAGAATTTTTATGAGAATTTTCTTCTTCTAATTTTGTTGAAATTTGTTGTGATTTTTCTTCTTTTTTGTTATTTTCTGGAATAATTAATGAAGAAAGTTTTGGAGAAGGAGAAGATGCTGATGAAATTAGAGAAGAAGAATTTAAAGAATTTAGAGTAGATTGTAATTGAGCAGAAGGCAGAGAAGATAAAAATAAACTTTGTTGTTGTTTCTCTGATGATGACAACAAAGTTTTTTTGGTCTGAAAATAAAAAAAAAAGTTTTTTAAATAAAATTACAATTCAAGTTTTACAAAAGTATGGTCAAGTTTTATATATTTCTGAGAAATTACAATTAAAAACTACAATTCAAGTTTTATTCTTTAGAAAATCAAGTTTTATTTTTTTACAAATTGTAATTTTTCTTAAGTTTTGCAAAAACATGATCAAGTTTATTTTTTGATAAATTGCAAATCAAGTTTATTTTTCAGAAAATAAGTTTTATTTTTACGATTCAAGTTTTATTTTTCATAAAACAAGTCGATTTTACAATTTGTAATTTTCCAAAATTAATTTTTACAAAAGCATGGTCAAGTTTTATATATTTTTGAGAAATTACAATTCAAAGTTAAAAATACAATTCAAGCTCTCTTTTTTACAAATTGTAATTTCTCTAAATTTTTACAAAAACATGGTCAAGTTTATTTTTTGAGAAATTACAAATCAGGTTTATTTTTTGTCAAAAGTTTTATTTTTACAATTTGTAATTTCCCAAAATTAATTTTTACAAAAGCAAAATTATTTTTAAAAAAACCTGTCGATTATTATTAGCACTATCGTCACATTCACAGTCAGAATCTGATGAATGTGGAAAACATGGAACTGTCCTTCCAATAACCTTTGAAAAAAAAATATTAATTTTCTTAAATTTATTAAAAAAAAAAACTTTTTCAGTTTTAAATCGAGACAAGTCCAACAACGCCCCCGTACCTCCACTACCTTCTAAGGGCAAATGTGTAGAGGCATTAGCAATTGAATTACTTGTACAATCTGTTGTTTGCGATTGAACTTCATCATTTTCAACTGATGATGCTGTTGTTGAGTTCTAGAAAATTTTTTTAGAAAAATTAATTTTATTTTTTAATTTTCCCCTAATTTTTTTTCCTAATTTTTTTAATTAATTTTTTTTAGATTTCCTAAAAAAATTTTTTTTAATTTTTTTAATAAAATAATTTTTTTTTTAAATTAAAAAAAAAAATTAATTTTCCCCCTCACCTTTTCTCGCAAAAGAAAATCGCTGTCCAAAGAAAGGGAAGGCGATTGTCCCTCTTCTCTATTATCATCAGACAAAATTGACGTTGTTTGTCTATTAATACAACGAATTGAAGGACTCAAACTTAAATTGCGGACAGATGTGGATTTTGATAGAGTTTGAGGTTGTAAAACATTCGGAATGGGCAATTCTCCCTTGTCTAAGGCATTGAACTAAAAATTGTAAAAATTAAATTTTAATAAATTGTAAATTTGTAAAATTACAAATTGTAAAAAAATTTTCATTTTTTACTCTGCAAATGTTTGTCCGCAAAAATTTTTTTTTTGTTTTTTTGTAAATTTTTGTTTTTTTTTGCGGACAAACATTTGCGGATGTTGGGACAGACAATCCTTCTTTCTACTCTGATAATTATTAAAAAATGGTCAAGGACTAATGCTATTTTTTCTTATAAAATGGACGTCATTTTTTAATTTGTTTCTTAAATTTGTTTTTAGAATAATAAATAGTTCTAATCTATTTTCAAGATTTGGCCTATGAATGGGATTGTCGGTTTCAGCAAATTTTTTGGGTAACCGAAAACACGAACCGAAAATTTTGTTTTTTTCCTTTGGAATCGCAAATCTTCGGTCTCGGCTAACCTTCAATTAGCCTAACAAAAATTAATTCTTGACCATTTTTTAATAACTACGAGAAAAGAAAGGAAGAAGGCAAAAAAATTTTGCGGACAAACATTTGCGGATGTTGGGACAGACAATACGAAAGTACCAAAAAAAGTTTAAATTTATTCAACCTGTTTAATCAGCACCCCTACACGCTCTTTAGCTGTTGTTTTTGTAGGAATAGACAAGTTCGATGTTGTATTTCTTCGTTGACTATTTTCCAAGTTTTGTTGTTGTTTTTGTTCTTGTTGCAACAGAAATAATTGTTTTTGTTCCTCACTAATGTTTCTCTCCCTTGATTCATTGAATGAACTTGAAGTTGTTGCAAAATGGCTAGCCCTTCTTCTGTTTTTAGGCTGTGGTGGTTGACGAGAAGAAATGCTAGAAAATTTATTTTTTGGATAAATTGACTAATTTAAATGGCTCTATTCCAGTTTATGAGTCCAATCAAAAAATAATTGGATTTTTCGGCTCTTGTCCAGTTTATGCGTCCAATCGACTTTTATGCGTCCAATGGAAGTTTATGCGTCCAATAAAAAGAAAATTGGATTTTTCTTGGTATTGCAAAGTTAGGAAGTTAGGGTATGGTTCCTAAGCATTTCTTCATGTTTGGGACCTACGCCCACTGGGTCTGGGACCGTTCCTTACCCTATCCCTCGAAATTTCGACAAGTTAAAATCGTTTTTCTGAAATTCTTAAAAATTGGCTCCAAGCATTTCTTCATTTCGAAACTTTCCGAAATTTTGAGAAATAGGGTAAGGAACGGTCCCAGACCCAGTGGCCGTTAGTCCTGAACATGAAAAAATGTTTTGGATTTTTCCTGACTTTGCAACACCAAGAAAAATCCAATTATTTTTTGATTGGACTCATAAACTGGAGTAGAGCCATTTAAATTAAAATTACAATTTATTATTATTTTGCTGTTGTTCACGTGAAGAAAAATTTGTTGAAGAAAGCGTTGCAGGTTTTGTGTCGTCAGAAGAAATATTGCTGCTGCTATTATTATTTGGCTGGGACATTTGATTTATTATTGTTTTTTGCTGGAAAAAAAAAATAAAATTTTATTATTAAATAAAACAAAAAATATTCCCCTAAAATATTCGATTTATTGAATAAAAAAATAAAGGGGTTTGCTAACGTGGAATATTTGTGTAGATGCGCTGCTGTCACTGTTAATAATATTGTCACTACAACAACCTTGTTGAGGTTGATAGGAAAGACAATGAATTGTTGTTGAGCTAAAAAAGTGAAAATTTTAATTAAATCTAGTGAGGAAAATTTTAAGAAATTCGAAAAAATTGAAAATAAAATTAAAGTTGGGATAAAATGTCATTTTTTAAAAATGTTGAACAAAACGCCAACTAAACAAAAATAAAAATGGAATTTAAAAGAATGTTTGGGGTACAATTATTAAAACATTTGTGTTTGTAAAACATTTCACAAAAACATAGGTTTTAAAGCATTTTCTTAAAAACATTTTGTTCGTAAAACATCCTAAAACCAATATGTTTGTAAAATGTTTGTAAAACATTACTATTATCTTAAGAACATTTGTGAACATTTGTGGTGTTTGTAAAACTTTTCACAAAAACATTAATTTATGTAAAACATTTCTTAAAAACACAAGTGTTTTTATAAAACACATTAATAAAAACATGTTTTGTGTTTTAAAAACATTGTGTTTTAGAAACTTTGTGACAAAAACATTAGAAAAATTTGTGTTTTCAAAAACATGTGTTTTTAAAACATTAAAAATTATAAAAACACTCAGAAAAACATGAAAAAATACAAAAGAAAATACAAAAAAATACAAAACACATAGAAAATACAAAAACAACAACTTTTTCTTAAAAACACAAGTGTTTTTATAAAACACATTAATAAAAACATGTTTTGTGTTTTAAAAACATTGTGTTTTAGAAACTTTGTGACAAAAACATTAGAAAAATTTGTGTTTTCAAAAACATGTGTTTTTAAAACATTAAAAATTATAAAAACACTCAGAAAAACATGAAAAAATACAAAAGAAAATACAAAAAAATACAAAACACATAGAAAATACAAAAACAACAACTTTTTCTTAAAAACACAAGTGTTTTTATAAAACACATTAATAAAAACATGTTTTGTGTTTTAAAAACATTGTGTTTTAGAAACTTTGTGACAAAAACATTAGAAAAATTTGTGTTTTCAAAAACATGTGTTTTTAAAACATTAAAAATTATAAAAACACTCAGAAAAACATGAAAAAATACAAAAGAAAATACAAAAAAATACAAAACACATAGAAAATACAAAAACAACAACTTTTTCTTAAAAACACAAGTGTTTTTATAAAACACATTAATAAAAACATTAGTCCTTGTTTTGTGTTTTAAAAATACAAAAACATCAGAAACATTTGTGTTTTTAAAACATTCAAAATTATAAAAACATTCAGAAAAACACAAAAAATACAAAATAAAATACAAAACATGTAAAAATACAAAAACAACAACATGTTTCTATTAAATGTTGTTGTGTTAATTTACAATTAATACAACAATTAATACAACAAATAAAATAATTATTACAATATAATTTACAATTAATATATAATTACAGCCTTTTCAACAAAACAATCTGTGCTGGTTGTCTTATGTTTTTAATGATTAACATAAAAATAAATAATTTTTGTGAATGTAAATGGGTGGTTTTTGTTGGTGTTGTTTTTATTTATTAAAAGAATGTGTGTACTTTCTTCAATGGAAGAGGAGGAAAATAATAAGGGCGATGAGGAAGATGAGAGAATAAAAAATAAGGCAATATGAGTTGAAGGACAAAATGATGACGAGGAAATTTAAAGGAATACAATGTTTCTAAAGCACTAAAGCACTTTTGGGGGGTTAACCTAACGAGTTGACATGGATACGGATACAGATATTGTTAAAATGTTGCGGATATCCGTCTGTATCCGCCTGTATCTGCCGTAAATATCCGGATACGGATACCTGTTGTGTATGGGCGTCAGCCCTTAAAGAGTTTACTATAAAAGCCAGTGAAATCGTCACTCTATTGGGATCATACTAGTGGGGCTAGTCACTGATCTCTCTCAACATTAGTTAAATCTCGGACACACCTCGGGTCGTAACAATACCAAAATCAGTATCCGGGTCCTAGTCTGGTTAACTAATGATTGAATTTTGTCAGAGAGGTTTCAGAAAAAATTTTCAGAAAATTTTTTCAACGTCTCCAAAAATGCTTGTCCCTTAAAAGAATTCTTCCCCCATCTTCCCCCCTTTTCATTAAAAAGTTTGAGTGTTATAGTTGTTTTGGTTTTGATCAAGTTTCTTTTTCTTCTTGGAAAACGTTTTTAGTCGCGCTACGTTTTTCCCGATTGCGCAACTCTTTTGGAAGGAAAAAAAGGAAAAAATACATTTAGAAATATCCACTTTTAATACACGTTGGGAAAAATTCTTTTGCTGATTTTGACAGTCGATAACAACAAAACAAAACATTAAAAGAAAGAAAAAAAGCTGTTTAAAACGCACTAAAAACAACACAAAACCAAAAACGCGTGGCGTTCTTCTCCCTCCGTCTAATGCAAAAAATTTTATATAAATTGGCTATTTTTGTGTGTGTTTTTAATGAAATATAATATATACATTTTTGCTATTTTTCTCTAATTTTTCTCTAATTCTTTCTTCCCTCTATTACATTCTTCCCAGACAAAAAAAGGTTTTTATAATGCTAAAAGAATTTGGGGGTTTGGAAGGACTATTTTTGCGCAGGAAGGAGGTGTGCGCAAAAAAAACGCCAAAATGGTAATTATGAGGGAAATATGAAGGAAAATACTCAAAAAAATTAAAAAAAAAATTTTTTTTTAAATTCAAGTCAGAGGAAAAAAATTTTTTTTTAATTTTTTTGCCCCAAAAATGCAAATGAAGGAAGTGTGCGCAAAAAAATTTCAAAACGCCAAAGGGTAATTTTTAAGGGAAATATGAAGAAAAATACTCGAAGAAAATTCTAACAAAAAAATTTTTTTTGAATTCAAGGCAGAGAAGAGGAAAAAAATTTTTTTTAATTTTTTTGCCCCCAAAAATTCTAAAAAAATTAAAGTTTTTTTAATGTCACAGCGCACATCGCCAACAATTTTCCCCTTAGCCCCTGAGTTGCAAAACTTTTTTCTTATTGTTGTTGTTGGTTTTATTAATGTTTGAAAAAACTTTCTGTGTGTGCCTGGCTGTGCGAGGATATTCTTCTCTTCTAACTCATCAACTTTTTTTTTCTTCCTCAAAAATTTGACCTTCGCAATACAGCTACACTTTTAACTTTTTTTAGGCGTTAGATAAATATTACCCTCAATAATAAAAATTTTATTGTAAAATAAAGTCAGATAATCCTTAACAATGAAAGAAAAAATCCAAGAAAATTAAAAAAATCAAAAAAAAAAAAAATTCTTGGAAAATTTAAATTTTATGGCGCACATCACAAACTTTTTTTTGGCGTCTGGTTTCTGGACTGGATTTTAAATATATTTTCCCCATTATACTTTTTCAAAAAAAAATTTTTTTAGGTTAATCCAAAACGCGTATATATAAAAATTCAAATTTTCTTTTATCTAAAAAAGACTACCTGTCACTCCAAAGCTCCCCTCCTCCTCCTCCTCTTCCCCCGATGGGAAATTGTTGCTGCTCATCGTCAAAATCTCCCTCATTGCTTTTAAAATTGCTAGTTGACTCTTTCCCAATTTCTTCTTTTTCCTCTTCCCTTCCTCTTTGACCGCTACGAAATTGCTCTAGTTGACGTCCCTTTCCTCCACTATTAATTGCTTCAATGGTGGTATTATTGACAGCCGCATCGACATTAAAAGGTCGCCGTCCGACTTGGCTTTCTCTCAAAACGTCTGATCTTTCTGAATATTTAGGATATTTGTATACTTCCAAAGAAATATGTATTTCAATGATAATCGTTCCGGTTAATCCGGTTAGAAGTCCATAAATTAACCTTAACAAGGAAATTATTGGTAAATCACTTTTCCGGAAAATATTAAAACTCAGAGAAATAAAGAAGAGAGAGTGTAATAAATAGAGCTGTGATTTTTATGCAAATGCATATTTTTTTTGCAAACTTGGCATCATGTATAAAGCACAAAAAACACTGTTTTAGCTTGGTTTGAAAACTTTAGAGGGGGTTTCTATTTGCATATAATGCATATTTTTGCATATTTCAGACTTTGCTGCATAATGCATATTTTGCTGCATATTTTGAGGTTTTTGGGACAAATATTGCGAAAATTGCCTAAAATCCAGCCAAAAAGTGAAAATTTTGTAGAAATTTTGGAAAAAATTTGTAAAATTAAGAATTTTGTAAAAAATTTTTTTTTGTTTTTTGAACGCGACCCAAAAATGTCCAACCCAAAAATGTCAAACTGGCAAAACGTTTCATCTCAAAATGTCCAACAGAGTAAAAATACTCAATTTGTTGAACAAAACATATAAACATGGAGTAATCTTGATAAAAATAGGTGTTTGAATGTATTTGACTAAAAAAATGTAAAATTTCTAGGTATAAATTGTATTTTTCATGCATATTTTCGTGGATATTTTAGGTTTCTTGCATATTTTCGTGCATATTTCGGCAATTTTTTATGCATATTATAGTGCATATTTTGCATTTTTTAATGCATAAAATTCACAGCTCTAGTAATAAAGTTTCCGGAATTATAGAATTCCGGAAAATAATTATTATTTCTATTTTCCGGAAAGTAATATAGTTTCCGGAAAATAATTTAATACAAATTAATTACCAAAATTCTGATTCCTTTTCTCATCAATTCCATCATCCTCATAAGAAAATGAAGAATAAAAAGAAATTGAACAAGTAGAAGAACCAGCTTGAAATCTTTTACTTTTCCTTTCCCGTGCAACCGGTGGTTGTTGTTGTTCTGTGGAATTTTTATTATTATTTTCGTCTTCATTAAAAATGAGTGATGGGGTAATTGAAGAGGTCAACAAATTTGTTGATGAGAAAGAGGATGAAGAAGATGATTGTTGTTGTTGTTGAAATGATTCTTGCCGGTGTAAACGATCCATTCGAGAATTTCCTGTTTTAATATTATTAGTGATAATTATTCTGCTTCCGGAAAATTATTTCCGGAAAATATTATAATTCATAAAAAATATATTTTTCCGGAAAATAATATAATTCCGGTAATATAGGTAATATTATTCCTTCCGGAAAAGTTTAATATGCTTCCGGAAATATAATATTATTCTTTCCGGAAAAGTTTGTATATTTCCGGAAATATAATATTATTCTTTCCGGAAAAGTTTGTATATTTCCGGAAATATAATATTATTCTTTCCGGAAAAGTTTATATATTTCCGGAAATATAATATTATTCTTTCCGGAAAAGTTTATATATTTCCGGAAAATAAATATGTATAACTCAAAAATACACAAGTAAATTGCGTTTCCGGAACGAATAAACCTTTCCGGAAAAAACTTCTTTAATAAATTTAAGACAAAAATATGGCCACATTAACAAGGGTGGCATATTTTTTTCTCTCATTGATTTTTGATCCAAGCCAAAAATAATAACAAAAGCTAAGAAAATATGGCCGGAAAGGCAAAAAAGGAGGGAAAGAATGGGGTAAAAAAGAAATAATAAAGTGTGGCGCGAAGGGGCCAAGTGACCATTGATGACTATTATTTTGTTAGGTTTGTAAAGGAGAACAATGAGAAGGGACAAAGTAAGCAAATAAATCGATTTATTTAGTAGTGGAAATGCTTTGCGCGACTTTTAAAAAATAATTACTATTGGGGAGATAAAATGAGAATTAATAAAAAATAAATAAAATTAAAGATGATTTTTAAATTGGAGATTAAAATGGAGTTTATATTAGTAATTATTTATTATAGTTTCCGGAAATAGAGCAATAATTCTTCAGGAAAAATATTACCGGAAATAGTAAATATTATAATTCAGGAATACATTGTATATTACTTCCGGAAACAAATAAAAAATAATTTCCGGAACCATATAGTTACTGTATCTTCCGAAAAACTTTATATCAGTTAGAGATATAAAAAATTCCGGAAATAAATATATTTATAAAATGAATATTATAATTCAGGAATTATACAGAAAAACCGTTTCCGGAAAGAATATTTATTAACAGGAAAATAATATTTATTAAACTACATTCTTCCGGAAAACTGTAATATCACATAAGAATATACCTAGGTAATATTTTTCAGGAAAATTAATTTCCGGAAAATATAATCTAAATTAAAGTTGCATGATATAATTAAAGTTTTAAATATTCCTCCAGAACAACCCAGAAAAAAAAATTATTTAATTAATTTTGCAAAATTATTGTGTGAAGGCTTTGAGAGAAATGTGAGAATAAATGGCGAAAATAAAATTCCGATTAATAAAAGAATTAATCGGGGAAAAGAAAACTTGAATTTAAAGAAATAAAATATTAGAAAAATTGGAGGAAGAAGAATTTTCGATTAAAAAAATTGGAGGGAGAGGTTAGAAATTGATGGTTAAAATGTATGACTCAAGAGTTTAAAACTCAATAACTCTTTGAAAATTAAACAGAATTTTGAAGGGGGTTTTAAATAAAAAGTAAATTAATTAGCTACAAGGTATTCCAAGCATTTTAAAAAATTAATTGGACGAAAAAATTTATCGAAGTTATTGAAAGAACAAAAATAAAATTTAAATTCAACCCTAAATTTTTTTTAAAAAATAATAAAATAAAAATAAAATGAAGAAATTGAGCATTGGCAATGATTCAGAAAATGAACGTTTATAAATTTTTATTTGGTCATAAAAATTGTGTAAACTAAAAAAACACTATAAAAATATTTAGAACGTCTGAAAATAGTGTTGAGGAAATAAAATTATTTTTTCAAAAAATTTTTTTTATTTTTAAAAATTTTTAAAATTATTTAATAATGCAGTATTTAATTACCTCGTGCCGGCTTTTTCATATTTATATTGTTTTGCATATTTTTATAAATTCCATCTTCGTTTGCACCCCCAATTTTCTCGATCGCTTCCATTCTATATATTAAAAATTAATACTTTATTAATTATAAATGTTTCCGGAAAGATATCTCCGGAATTAACGTTAATATAATTCAGAAGTCATTAAAATAGTATATAAGTTCCGGAAAAGAATAACATTTCCGGAAAATATTTTTTTATTTTCCAAGGTTATTATTTAACTTCCGGTTATCGTCCAGTTTCCGTCTTACATTTCCGTTTACTATCAATATTAAGCAAAATTTGTTTAAAAAAATTTTGTACCCTCAATCTCCCAAACTTTTATAAAATCCCATTCTTACATTTCAACAGGCAAAATAACCAATTCTGTTAAAAGCTTAGCGTCCGCAAAAAGCCTCAAACATTCGATTCTTGTACAGCTATTAACACTTCTCCCATCAATTCGTACAATTGCATCTCCATGTAATAAACCACTGCGTTGGGCAGCGGAACCTTCTTCTACTTGTTCTATTCGAACGCATAAAACTCTTGAAAAAATTTTTTTTTGAAAAAAATTTTTTCACTTCATTAACCTTCCATTATTTTCATCATTCTCTACGGCTATAGCAATACCTAAACGTTCGTCCAATGTTTGACGTTTTAAAATTATTTTTGATTTTATCATTTTTGTTCCCAAAAACAACCGCTTGCCGAGACGTCTCTTAGTTCGCAAAATAACATTCTAAGAAAAATGAATTTTAAAAAAATTTTCGATTGAAGCACTATTTTAATAGGAAACTTTAATTTAAATTCTTACCTTCATTATGATTGAATAATCTTAGTCGAATAAGGAGAATAAAATTATTTTAAGCTTATAGACGATTGTAATAATAGTTAAAATTCCGGAAAGTATGTAGGTATAGTAATTTCCGGAAAAGTATAATAAAATAAATTTCCGGAAAGGTAATATAATGTTTTCCGGAAAATAAATAAAATAGATTTCCGGAAAAATGAAATATATTTACGGAAAGGTAAATATAATAATTTCCGGAAAATAAATACAGAAATTCCGGAAAAGCTAAATTAATAATTTCCAGAAAAACTAAATATAAAAATTCCGGAAAAGTAAGTATAATATTTTCCGGAAAAGTTATATACAAGACTTAAACAACTACATAGAAATAAATTCTGATTTGTATCAATTCTGTTTTAAAGTTTAAAAAATATTCTGAAACAATTATTCTGGTTGTAATTGAAACAAAAAAATTCTGATTTAAATAAACCAGAATTGATTTGTAAAAATAATACTATATTTATAAAAAGAATAGCTTAATTTAAGTAATGATTGTGAGTGTGTAACTGTGTAAACTTGATTGAGTAAATATGTCCACTTTTTATCCCCCATTTTCGATTGCTGCCCAGCAGCTGTTCAAGCAAAAAATAAAAAGCTTAATTTTTGTTTTTAGTGGGGAAATGGTCATTAATGGACAAATTAAAAAATTTCTTCTCCCTTATAATTTTAACATATTAAGAATTAAGTAAGTGGCTTTTAATATTTTTATTCTCCTTTTTTCTCATTGAGAAGTTTAATAGGAAAAGTTGCCGTCTTAAAAAATATGTATGTTTTTCTATTCTCTGATTAAAAAATAAAAATAATCCGACAAAGTTTCAGAGACCACTTTTTGATTTTAGAAAGGACTTTAAAAATAAGGGAAGATGTATTCTCTAGGTTTGAGTACCTTTTAAGGTAGTATAAGGCAGAGGTGGGTCGGAACAGTCAGAGGTGTCGGAAATCGGAAGTGCCGGAAATCGGAACTGGCTCAGAAGTCGGAACTCGGAAACCAAACTTTTTTTCGGAAATCGGAATTCCAACCCACCTCAGGTTATGAGGAAGAAGCTTCTTACTTTATCGCTCCTAGCACTAGTTGATATTTGCCGTTTTAAAGAACCTCTTCCTTCTCTCAAGTCCACTCCCTCTATATTATTATCCGCCAAAAATGCCTGATTAAATTTCGTTAAGTCATTAACAAATTTTGTGTTGTTAAATTTGTTAAATTTATTGAAAGGCAGGTATGATCTTCTTATGCATAATATAACTTCTGTAAATTTTGTGGAGTTGTGAAAGACTTGGAGAGATTCTGCTTGAGTCATTCCTTGTAGAGGGATACCGCAAACACTGAGAAGTTCATCACCTTTATAATTGCGGATTAAAATTGCGGATAAAAAATTTTGTCCGCAAAAATTTGCGGACAAATGAAAAATTTTGCGGATTAATTCGCAATTAGTATCCAAAATTTTTTTAATCATTTATCACCCACCAGTCCTCAAAAGTCCACTTCTCGCAGCTAATCCATTAGGAAATATTGTCTTAACAAAAATCCCCATCGGCCCTCTAGGCGAATCCACACCTCCAACAACAGAAAAGCCTAGGCAAGGAGAAAAGCTGCGTTTTTGTTTTTTCCATTTGCTAAAATTTTGTTCTCTACAAGGCCTTTTCCGATAGAGAATGATTGTTTGAATGCTTCCAATAGTCTTTTGTGTTGATTGGGTCATTAATTAGTCACACAATTTTAAGTAAAATTAAACTGAAAAAGTGGGAAAGTAGGGTGTATTACTAACACATCCGTATTCTAAGACACCTCCATCAAGGGGCCAACAAAATTTTAAAAACGAGGGTATTTTAATGGAGGTGTATCTAGTCTTGAATGTATTTTATATTGTGCTCAGACTGTAGATTGGGTGATAGATCAGCCACGATTTTTGCATCGTGGGTTCAACTACTACTATTGTTCAACTACTCTTCCAAGCAATAGAGTTCCCCTTTAGTTCCCCTTATAAAAATAGGGGAATTTCTGGTTTAATAAAGTTAATTGTAATTTTTCTGGAAATTAAAATAAATGCAGAAAATAAAAAAACTTTTGTCTGGTTCCCCTTTGAGACAGATCAAAACAAAAAAGAGGAAAAACGCTAATTCAAAATCTAAATTACCCTTTCACATGACAATAATCCTCTAAAATCCGGTAATTTTTTTGAAAGCAAAAAAAAAGAACAAGCAGGGCAATTAAAAAATGTAAATGAGGATATACAGGTATGAAAAGTACATTTTAGTAAAACTCAAAAGATCAACAATAAATTTTGTTTTTATTTACTGATTCTACAAAAATTTGCAGAAATCGCAAAATATTTGCGGATTTTAGAAAATTTGCAGAAAAATTCAAAAAATGTCATAAATCCGCAAATTTGAAAAAAACTGCAAATAATTTGCGGATTTTAGAAAATTTGCAGAAATCCGCAAAAATCATTTGCGGATTTTATTAAACGTTTTAAAAGAACACCTTTGTTATTGTTGTTTATCGTCAATAAAATAAAGAATAAAGGGATTTTTATTTTTGGTTAAATCCCTGGTTTTATGAGGGAAATAAAGAAATAAGGAAAGAATCGTTCAAGCGATTCAATAAAGACATGAGGCAGTTTAGATCAATTGAAAAAAAAAATAAAAAAATATTTTTAGATTAAGGAACGTTTACAAAAAAATATTTTATTTAACGTGTAAAATAATAAATAGGGAAAAAAACAAAAAATTTTTCCCTTATGAAAACTCTTAATTTTATAATGAGGTTAAATGAAGACGCGCAAGCCTTCGCAAATATTGCCAAAAAATTATCTTAAAAATATTCTGAAATAATTTTTTACTATATTTTTAACTAAAAAGTAAAAAATTTTCCTTAGGATTATTTACTATAAATTATTTTTATTTATTTCCGTCACCATCAAAAAATAATAATAATCGTCACATCTTCGAGGAGTTTAAAAACAGCCCTAAAATTAAAATTGCGCCCAGTGAGAATATTTATTATTTATTTTTAAAAGTACACACCTCAAAAATGAATGAGGATGACCTCATAAACACCTTCCGATTTTTATTTTGAATAAATGAGGGGAAAGAAAATTGAAGCTACATATAAAAGCTTTCCAACATACAATTATAATATGTGTTGTTAAAAATCAGAAAAAATAATAATTAAAAAATCAGAATTTTAAAGACGAGTAGATACAAATTACAATCAGAATTAAAAAGAGAAGATAAGGTAAGATACAAATCAGAAGAATAGGAAATACAAATATTCTGATTTGTATTTTTTACATATTGTAAAAATAATTCTGATGATTTGTAAAAGATAATTCTGATTTGCAAACCAGAATATTTATTTTCAATTTATAGAACAGGAATTTACAAATCAGAATGTATTTTTTAAATTCTGATTTTTAAATTTTGATTTTATAAATTCTGATTTTGTAGATTGAAAATACATATATTCTGATTTTTAAAAATCAGAATTTTTTAAAAATCAGAATTATTTTACAAATTAGAATTAAATAAATCTTCTGATTTCTAAATTCTGATTTTTTAATTTGAAAATACATTTATTTTGATTTTTAAAAATCAGAATTTCTTTCAAATCAGAATTATTTACAAATCAGTATTAAATAAATATTCTGATTTGTAATTCTGATTTATAACAACTTTAACTAGCAGTCTATTTTATAACTTAAAGGCGAGAATTTTACTTTAAAAATGATAAAATATTTAGTAGATTGTGGTGAATAATCGAAGAAGTGTTAAAATAGCATACAAATAATTATCACACTTTAAATTGGTGAATAATGAAATTAGATAAATAAGAATTGATTAAACAAAAAATTAGTAAGTTTGAAAGGTTCTCGAGCAAAATAACTTCCTTCCTCTCGGGACCAACTCGAGATCCCTTTTAAAAATGTTCTCGAGGTCGAGATTTTCCGTATGCTCGATTTCGACTTTTCCTTAAATTCGGCCCCTTAATTATATTTTTTTCCACCTCAAAAAAATTTTTTTCTAAATTTTTTTCTTAATTTTTTTAAAATCCAAAGTATTTTAATTGGGAGAAAAGACCACATGGTTCTTTTCACACATTTATTTTTATCCTCTAAATTCTTTTTTCTTTCTAAATTTATTTTTATTTTAGTTAAAAGATACATTCAACTTTAATGGGTTTCCTCTTTTGAAATATTTTTTTTTCTTTAAATTGGGTAAATTTAAAATTAATTGCTCGATTCTTTGATCTCCTCTAAATATTTTTTTGAGAGGAAAGAATGCTCTAGTTTTCATTTTTGCTTTATCAACTAAGCTGTGAGGAAACATCGACGGCCTTAAAATATTAATTACTCTGATAAAACTTAAGTAGACACTTAATTTTAATTTCTAAATACACTTGAGAAAATCAGAATTCTAGTTTGTAATTTTAAATCAGAATTTGTATTTTAAATATGCAATAATAATTCTGATTTGTATTTCTTTACAAATTCTGATTTGTATTTTTTAAATAAATTCTGATTTGTATTTCTTAAAATAAATTCTGATTTGTATTTTTAAATAAATTCTGATTTGTATTTTTTAAATAAATTCTGATTTGTATTTCTTAAAATAAATTCTGATTTGTATTTTTAAATAAATTCTGATTTGTATTTTTTAAATAAATTCTGATTTGTATTTCTTAAAATAAATTCTGATTTGTATTTTTAAATAAATTCTGATTTGTATTTTTTAAATAAATTCTGATTTGTATTTCTTAAAATAAATTCTGATTTGTATTTTTAAATAAATTCTGATTTGTATTTTTTAAATAAATTCTGATTTGTTTTTTTTAAATAAATTCTGATTTGTATTTATTTAATAAATTCTGATTTGTATTTTTTTAAATAAATTCTGATTTGTATTTTTAATCAGAATTTGTAATTTTAACTTATTAAAATTACAAATTCTGATTTAAAAAATTACAAATCAGAAAGATCAGAATTTGTACTTTAAATAATGTTAAAATTCTGATTTTTAGTATAACAGTAAGCTTGGTTTGTATTTTTACAATTAAAATTCTGATTCCGTATTTTTAGAAGAATAGTAATTCTGATTTGTGTTTTTCTCAATAATAAGGCTGATTTGTATTTTCTTTAAATCAGAATTTGTATTTTAAATATATGTAATAATAATTCTGATTTATTTTCAGAATTATTTTGTAGTGATAATTATTTTTAATTCTGATTTTTATTTTTTAAAATATTAATTCTGATTTTTATTAACCCTTTACTTCCTTTACATATTGCTAAGTAAATACAAATTAATGTGTTTTTGAATAATCATGCTTAAAAATATTTTTTTTGTTGATTCTTTGATTTTTGGTATGTAGTATCATTCTCTTTTTGTCACCATTTCATAATAAATCACTCACAAATAACCTGCTAGACTCCTGACTAAACACAGTTTTTTTTATCAAAAGTTTTTATTTGACTATATCAAAGGCACTCAAAAAAATTTTTTGTCAGCCCATACTTTCCAAACAAACATACAAGACCTTGAGAGAAGGGGAACCTTTGTCGGTTAAAAGTCAGCGCATTTTTATTTTATTTATCTTTTTTTTGTTGTGTTCACACTTTTCTCCTAAACATTTATTTTTTATTCTAGTCATGAGGGGGGGGGGGGGTTAAAAAAGTTGCAGAGTCCGAAGAATGGACTTGTGTGAGGTGTTTATAAATGATAAAATAACCTTTCCCAGTTACTTCCTTAAAATTATTTTAATTTTTATTTTGTTAGGTAATTTTTTGTTTTTAAATATTAATTGAGAGACTCTGAAACCCCAAAGGGAAATTTCCCATTTTTCATTAATTATTTCTAAATATTCTTTGCTTTTTAAAATTTTTTCCTATCATTTTGTGCATTTTCTTCTCTTTTTTCTTTCTTCTTTTACGTCAAATCGCGAACACAAAGCGGATTTACAACTCAATAGCTTAGGAGGATTTACTTTTCGCTTTATCGAAATAGTGTGCAAAATGAAGAGAGACGGTTAGAGAAAAAGAGGATTTTTATTTATTTATTTCAAAATACCTACATTAAAAAAATTTTTTTGGCAATTTTAATTTTCAATAATTTAAGTACATTCTCCAAAAATTTCTTTTTTTTTTATTTCACAAAATTGACACACAAAATAAAAACCACACAAAATGAATTATGTTTATTATATTTTTAACAACGTCAAATATCTCTACAATTCAATGAATTCAGCAACACTTTCTGGTTTCTTTTAGAAATTTTTTTAAATTTATTTTTAATAAAAAAATTGGAAAAATTCTGTCTTATCTCCCATACTCCGGTTTGGACAAATAATATGCTAATATCTTGGACCTATCTCTCAGTCTACATCCCGATACATCCCAATGTACCATGTGCCCATTGTACTGCCGAGCTATAACTCCGTTCATAATTGTCGAATCCGGGACGCCCTCATATGGTCCGAATCAGCTCGTCGAGGCGCATCGTAACATACCAGTGCATCCCGGATTCGACAATGTTGAACGAAGATATAGCTCGGCGTTAAAATGGGTTTGCGGTACACTGGCCTGCTCCCTTCAGTCCAAAATTGAGTCCCTTGCTTAATTTTGATGTCGGCTTGTCGAGCTCTTTGGACGGTCGTATAGTTTGTCCAAATCGGAGAAGGGGAGACTAGACAGAATTTTACCAGAAAAGTTCTCTTTAAGGGGCAATAGACGTTATAGTTGTTGAACAACCAGACGGGACAATGTTGTCAACACCTTTTCATGTTCGCTTTGGAAAATACGGAGTTTTTAATTATGACGATAAGGTTTTTTGAGGGTATTTTCTGTTAAGAATTTTGACTTTTTAGTATGTTGATATACAAATAAATAATGAAGAAATTGATTTAAAAATGAAATTGGGTGGGAATGGTGTTGCTTTTTTTGTGGAAAAGTCGGAGGAGGAGACAGAATTGCCTTCACATTTGGAAACGAGTCCTTTGCCCGATGATATTGAGGAAACTGATGGGGCTGCTAGACTTACGCCTTCGGCAAAGGTTAAATTTTATTTGTTAAAGGGAAATTCCCAGGAGGCTACATCCGTCTAAAATTCGTTGTTTCCCGGTATAAATTCCGGAATTTTTAAAAATTTAATTAAATTTTTATCCTTCCGGAAATAGATGTTTTTCCGGAAAAGTGAATGTATTTGTTTCCGGAACCCTCCTCATATATTTTTCTACTCTTATGGTTTCCGGAAACTTTTTATCAGGAAATAAGTAAGCAGGAGTTAAGTTTTTCGGAAAAATGAATATTCAACTTTCCGGAAAACTAAATAGAATACTTCATTTACTTATTTCCGGTTAATTTATTAATTTTTCCGGAATCTTCCTTAAGTTATATTTTTTCCTCTTTCTTTTTCCGGAAATTATTTAATGTCAGGAAATTAATTTATAGCTATAATAAATTTTAATTAAATCTCCGATCCTTTTATTGATTTTTATTTTTAGGAAAGCAAAAGCCTTGTTGACCAAACTAGACCTTCTAAACGCTCGCCTCGGAAGGATTCTGCTGTTGTTAGACCTCGTAAAGGTTCAAGCAGTAGTGACGATGAATTGCCTTTGCAGAAGAGGTTTTTATTGATTTTTTAGTAAAGGGAGCTTTTACTGGTCACTAGAAAATTAGTTAATTCTCGGGGAATCTTTCGATATTTGTGAGGTTTCCTATTAAGTAATCTAATGTGCTGACAAAGGAGAGTGCCTCAGGTGTCGGCGGGACTTCGGGATGAAATTTGGTAGATAGATAGATCATACCCTTCTATAGTCATACCCAGCTTAGTTTCCGCTAAATGGTACCGTGGGCCAAGTTATAAGCCCCCAAATTTTAGGATCTCCCCATATAAACTTTATATATAGGAAAGAATTTATATATAGGAAAGAAAACTGTGGGGGATCCTAAAATTTTGGGGGCTTATAACTTGGCCCACGGTACCATTTAGCGGAAAATAAGTTGGGTATGACTATAGCAGGGTAAGATCTACCTGTCTGCAAAATTTCATGCCGAAGTCCCGCCGACACCTCAGGCACTCTCCTTTGTGAGTTCGAATAGTAATTTAGAATTTATTCATTTTGAACTCCAGGTAGGCAAACCTCGAAAATATTGAAAGAGCACTTTCTTAATTTTTTTCGAGGGTTCTGTGTAAGCCTTATTTACTCTTTTTTTATTTAAAATTTTTTTTTAATTCTTTAGTAGACCTCCTCAACAACAAAGACAGAAAAAGATGCTTCCATTTTCCTTGTCAATTTATTCGTGTAGAAAAAATCGTTCACTTCCAGATTTGTCAATTTTACCTAGCGATTACAACCAAAATGATATAAATTCACAAATTATTTCTGCTCGTGTACAGGTTGTTGGAGAAGGGGAAAATGGAAAAAAGAAGAGTAAACATAAAAGGTTTTTTAATTTTTAAAGAATATTTTTAAATAATTTTTTTGAAGGAAAGCAACTTTTGGTGCTATTGATATGCAAAAATTGATTAATGAAAATAATGTTGTTTCCAAAAATGTAAATGGAGGAGGGTTTCATCATTCTAAATCTGCTTCAACTGCTCTCAAAAATGTATATTTTCTTTAATTTATTTGATTAGGTTTTTTTGTTTTTTTTTTTGACTTGAGGAGGAGACCTTAAAAAATTTTTTTAAGTTGATGGTGTTATTTTAAAAAGGAA
This sequence comes from Meloidogyne enterolobii, assembly GCA_963681835.1. Classification (NCBI taxonomy): domain Eukaryota; kingdom Metazoa; phylum Nematoda; class Chromadorea; order Rhabditida; family Meloidogynidae; genus Meloidogyne; species Meloidogyne enterolobii. The sequence goes on from CAVMJV010000112.1 coordinate 88,181, forward strand.
TTTATATACCCAATTTTTTATTTCTCTTTTTTCTATATCTTTGAGATCTGAGAATTAAAAAAAACTTGATTCTGGTTGAGGACCTTGACCAGATTCTTGACCGTAAGTCGGGAAAAAATCATGGAACGCTGAAAAATGCCTTGTTGACTTTGGATCCAGGACGAATTAATGGAAGATTCAGGACGTTCTTTAGGGACAATTCTCCTCTTGAATTTATATCAACTTGCCATTGTTTGGTGCCATTGTTAAAGAGCTCCTAACGTTCACTATTCCCATTCTAAAATTCTAATTTTACTTGATTGACTTGAGAGAGACTCTATTTAATTTTAATATTTTAAAGGTCACCGACGCTGATTTAAGCTTGACTCCAGTTGAAAAATCGTCTCCTTCGTCAAATAGTGAACAACAACAAACTTCACCAATTTCTCCCATTTCTCTACAAGATGATCAAAAGGAAGAATCAAAACAATCGATTTCTCCAGAATCTTCCACAAAAACAACATTTTTTTGTTCTTCAGATGATGATGAGGAAGACCCTAATAATTTGGAAAATTCAAAAAATAATTTGCTTAAACCTTCAAATGTTGGGAGTGATATAGCAGATGGAGCTCTTTCAGACCCTGAAGTTGATCGTCAAGGAAATTCTCCTGATATGGTTATTTTTTTAATTTAAATAAGTTTTTGGTTTGTTTTTAAGTCTCAAAGCTATCAATTTTTTCAAAAAATTTGAAAAAATTTAGAAAATTTTTCTAAAAAATTTTCAAGAAAAATTTCCAAAAAATTAAAAAAAATTTTTTTTCTCTTCACAGAATGACCCAGAATGGAAATGGGGTGAAATTCCAAAATCTTCAAAAACTAAAGACTCTTCCAGAAGTGCAACCAAGAAAAATGAAAAACAAGGTCGTTGGAATTGGTTTAGATGGTCTCGACAACCCCAACAAGAGGAAGGGGAAGAAGCTACTGATGGAGGGGATAAATTAAATAAAAATGAAGTTGTGAATGATAAAAAAGAAGAAGAAAAACAACAAGAAGGAAAGGGACTTTATCTTCAAGATTTGGGAAATGACCCGGCAAAATTGGAAAAATATTTTGGGACTAGAAGTGGGGCTATGAGGTTTCTTTTAAAAAAATTTTTTAAATTAATTTTGGTAATGGTTCGGGGTTTATGTCAAACATTTTTCCTTCCTCCCCCAATTTTTATTTTTTAAAATGCGGAGGTAGTTCAATATCCAGATTTACGACTTTTCAAAGGCGTAGCCAAGGTGTCGATTTCAGGGGGTGGGGCTAAAATGGGATGTGAGCCAAAATTTTGGCTCCCATTTCAGGAGGGGGGCTATAGCCCCAGAAGCCCCCCCCCCCTTCTGGCTACGACCTTGCGACTGTTCCGATTTCCGCCACCTTCATACCCTCGACCGTCCTCTGATAGGGTGCCAAAAGTAATTGGTAGTAATTTGAGGGTAAGGGAAAAATGTTGTGGACATTGCCCAATTTATTACTTGTATTCTTTTTTTTCTTTAAAATATTTTATAAATTAAAAAGTAGTGGTGGGAGACTCAGTTTGGACTATTTTTGTGTTGATGATTTTCCTTTTATTTTTGACATTGATTTTTCGCATTGTTGTTGTGAATATCTTGATGAGTAGGAAATTAAAAAAATTATTTACACCCCTGCTTTTTTAAAAAAATTTTAAAAATTTTTCCTCAATGAATTTTTCCTTTTCCCGTTCTGCTTTTTGCTGATTTTCCCCCAATTTTTAAATCATTAAAAAATTTTTTTTTTCAAAGTATTTCTTCAAATGCTTCAAATTTTGATAGTGGAAAAGGTGTTTCTCTTGGTACAAGTCCTTCTTCTGCTATGAGTATAAATGATGATAATGATACAGCCACATTAACAGGAATTGTGGTTGATGGAATAAATAAGCAACCAACGAATAATAGTCAAGCACATTCTTTGGAAAATTTGGTTATTTTTTTTTTGAATTTTTTAAAAAAATTTTATTTGATTGGGGAGAAGTAGGAATAGGATTTAGTGGGAGAATGGGATTTGTCCTCTACAAAGTAAATCCCTGGTTGGAATGGGATTCATTTTGGAATGGGATTTCCCAGAAGCCCACCTAGCTACGCCTCTGCTTCAAGGGCATAGCTAGAGGGCCCCCTGAAACCGACCTTGTGTCTACGCCCTTGCTTGGCTTAGAACCATTTTGTGAATGCTGGTTGGAATGGGATTCCCCAGAAGCTCCCCGGCTACGCTCTTGGTTTAAAGTCCATTTTCTAAGCTTTTGAGCGGCCTGGAACCAAACTTTATGTTTCTTTTGATCAAAAGTTCCTATGTTTTTTGTAATTTTATTTCCCGGTCAGTTTTTTTCTAATTTCAAAGTTTTTTATTATCATTGAATACGCTTCAATTAGTTTTCAAAATTATTTTTTAAATAAAATCCCTTTCATTTTTCAGACTGTCACTGCAGAAAACAATATTGGAGCAACTCCAGCAACCTCAATTTCCTCCCCTTCAACTTTGGAAAAATCTAAAAATGTACCAACATCGAGAAGTCGATTTGATAGTGGAAATTCTGATGCTTCTTGTGCTACTGATTTGTATTCATTTTAAATATTTTTATTGGAGCCCTCTTCCAATTTTCGGTTATGAGGATTCTGGGGGGACCCTGGGAACCTCTCCACATCCATAAATTAATTTAAAAAATTTTTTTAAAGAAATCTCAGCGATGAAGAATTTGTTGCTACTACAGCAGAACATTTAATATCCGCGGCTTCTAAAAAATACAAACGTTCGTTGAGGTTGTCTAGTGATCAATTGAAACTGTTAAATTTGGAGTATGGTTCAAATGATGCTAGATTTAGTATAACAACTAAATTCCAGGTTTATTTTCTAATTTGAAATTTTTGTTTTTTCTATTGAAATTAGTCATGATTTTTCGTTAGGATTTTCGGGGATTTTTTAAATAAAATTTTTTGAGATTTCTCACATAATTGGCGGCTGCTGAATGAACCATTTATTTATTTTTTTAAATTTTTTAATTTTCAAAAAAGGGAACTGCTTGGTGTAGTTGTCACATTTATTTACTTCGTTGGTGTGATAAATTGGTAATTTCTGATATTGATGGAACAATAACCAAAAGTGACGTTCTTGGACATGTAATACCTGCAATTGGGGGAACTTGGGCACATTCTGGTGTTGCGGAACTTTATACAAGAATTAAAAACAATGGGTTAGTAGTCTTTTTTTGTGAACCTTATTGTTTTTAAAATTTTTTTTGGAAAATTTTTCTGGAAAAATTTTTTTGGAAAAATTTTTTTGTTATTTTTTTCAAAATTTTTTTATGTTTTCTGGAAAAAATAATTTATTTTTTTTTGGTAAAAATTTTCTGTAAAATCTAAGAAATTTTTTTCTTTTAGTTATCAAATGGTTTACCTCTCATCTCGTGCTATCGGCCAATCTCATTACACAAAAACATATCTTCAAAGTATTGCTCAAGGATCTCAAACACTTCCAGATGGTCCAGTTTTGCTTTCACCAACTTCTGTTTTAATGGCATTTAAAAAGTTTGGAAATTTTTTTGAATTTATTTTTTTAATTAAAAATTCTTTTAAAGAGAGGTAATTGAACGTCGACCAGAAGAATTTAAAATTGCTTGTTTAAATGACTTGAAATCGCTTTTCCCCGTTGATAGACCTTTTTTTGCTGGATTTGGAAATCGTGAAACGGTTATTTTTCTAAAAATTTTTTTGAAAAAAAATTTTTTTTGAAGGATGTAAAATCGTATAAAGCAGTAGATATTCCATTGGAACGAATTTTAATTATTGACCCTTCTGGAATGCTTCGTCGTGCAGATAAAATTGGTTATGTCTCCGATTATGTGAGCATGGCTATTGACACTGTTGATTATATTTTCCCTCCAATTCCATTTTTGGAGGATACAAAATTTTCTGACCCGTCATTAATGACTGAATGCAGGTATAATTATTTTTATTTAAATTATTTTTTCCGGAAAATGTTTAATTACGAGTATCGCTATAAGTTTTCTGGAAGGTTGTATATTAATTTAATATGTTTCCGGAAACTTCTATTTCTATTCCGGAAAAATTTATTTTATAAACTTCGAAAAGTTATGAAGTTTTCCGGAAATATACATATTTCTATTCCGGAAAAATTATTTTACATATGTACAGGGTGCGGCAAAAGTTCCCGTACTTTTGTTAAGCATAAAATTTATTTCAAATATTTTTTTAAATTTTATAAAATCTATGAAAAAGTGTTCATTAATATCTAAGGAAAAAATAGATTATAACAAATTTCCAAGATGTCTTCCCTCCGCCAAGATATACGCGTCTAAACGCTTACTGAAGTTGCCCAATATGGTCGCGCACTCAACCACAGTAATTGAGTCACAGACCAGTTGCAATCCCTCTTATTTACATATTTTGATATAAATCGTATGCATGGAAGTCTCTGCTCCAATAATTACCAAACAACGTGTCCATAGCATTCAGATCTGGGGAGTTACTTGGCTAAATGTCTTTGCCCCAAAATCATGGAAACAACTCTTCGCAGAGGTCAATCATTGTTTTTGCTCAATGTGAAGTGGCCCAATACTGCTGTGGCATAAAATTAGTTTTATCTAAGTGTTGCTGTGCCCTGGAATGCAATGGAACACATCCCGGCCAAAACCATTGTTGCTGTGCCCAGGGATTCATTGTTTTTGTGCCCAGTGATCCAGTGGCGCAAATCTCGCCCCACACTATTACAGATTGTCGAGAGAAGCTTCTTTTTAACAATTTTGGAAGCAAGGCCTTTCCTTGGAAGCAACTGCCTATGATTTTGTCTGTTGTGAAAGGCGGGGTTGCAACTTGACTGGGATTCAATTATTGTGGCTGAGTGCGCGACCATAGTGGGCAAATTTAGTAAGCGTTTGGACGCGTATATCTTGGCGGAGGGAGAACATTTTGAACTTTTGTTATATTTTTTCTTTTCATTAGATATTAATAAACACTTTTTTATAGATTTTATAAAATCTAAGAAAATATTTGAAATAAATTTTTTGCTTAACAAAAGTACGGGAACTTTTGCCGCACCCTGTATATTCTTCCGGAAATTTAATATTCTATTTTCTTTCCGGAAAATTTAATTTTCATTGCAATTTATAAACTTTCCGGAAAGTTGTTTATACATATATTTTTCCAATAAATATATTCTATAAACTTTCCGGAAGCATATACCTATTTCTTTATATTCCGGAAAAGTGTTTTATATTTTATTCTATTTGTTCAAACTTTCCGGAAAGATTTTCATGTAAAAAATTTTTGTATTTAATTTGTTCAATATTTTAGCGAGTTTAATACTTGGCGTTGTAATCCTCAAAAGTTTGAATATTTGGTTGACCAAGAATTGGAAGCATATGAGGAAAGGAGGAAGAAAAATAAGGCTGATGAAGAAGAAGCTTTGAAAAAGAGGAAAAGTTTGAGTAAAAAGAAGGGAGGAAAATAGAAAAATAAAAATAAAGCTTTTTAATTTATTTTAAGAAAAAAAAGGCTTGAAAATTTTACAATTCCCATATTATAATAAAATTTAAATTATTTTTATTATTAAAAAAATTGAAATAAGAATATTTTTTTTAATAATTGATGTTTAATTTTAATATTAATTATTCCAATTCTCTTTTAATTTTAAAAATGCGTTTACTGATTTTCGACTTTTTTTTTCTGTCAATTATATGGCAGTCCTTGAATTTTTTTTCTTGGGTATCTTAAAAAATTTTTAAAATTTGTTTGCTTCTTTATTTTTTTCTTTATTGGACCTTCTTCAAAATTCTACTAATTTATTATTTACTGAATATCAATTAAAAAAAGAATGTTTCTCATTATATAATAACTTATATCTAATAATTATCAATATTAGATATATTTTTCCCATCAACGACTTGTTTGATTTTTCCTTTTGTTTGATTCATCAATTGTTTATTTAATAAAAAATACCTAATAAAGTTTATGGTTAATTTGTGAATTTTTTCTTTTAAAATCAAAATTAAAAAAATTTTTTTTTAATTTTAAATTTCCCTCCTTAAATAATTTTTTCAGTTATTCCCTCACAAAATTCTAATAATTTTTTTCTTTTTCATCTTTTCCATGTTCCTAATTTTTCAAGTTTTTATTTTTTTTTTCGGTGTCTCCTGTAAAATGAACATAAAAATTTAATCATGAAAGCCAAAATGTTAAGAAGTAAAAGAAGAGAAGGAGGAGGTGGAGGAGGATGCCAACCAACCACAAATGTGTGTGTACTTTTTCCTCTTTTAACATTTTTTTTTCATTTTTCCCCTTCCATTTTGTTCCAATTTTTGTTTTTTTTTTCAATTTTTACATTTTCTAACTAGTTTAGTATTTTTTAAAAACATCCTTAAAAATAATATATAGGAAAAAATAAGAAAAAAACCCCCCACTTTATTTTTCAATCAACCATTAAATGAATGAAAACAAAAATTTGAAGGAAAAAACAAAAACAAATTATAGAGCTATTATGTTTATTTTTTACAAAATATTTATAAAGTTCCATATTTTCTGCTGGTAAAAACTGAAAAAAAATTTTTTTGGGTTGATATTTTTTCTTAGTGTTTTAATTAATTAAAACTTTTAATAATTCCTAATTTTTTGTGTTATTATTTAAAAAAAAATTTCCTTTGGGAATTTAGGTATTAGGGGTTGCCATTTCCGGTTTTTCGTCGATTTTCGCCTTGTTGGCTCTTCGCCTTTCGTCTTACGTTTTTAAAATTTTTTTAAAATTATTTTAGCTAATGTAAGTAGCATGGCTAGGCATTTCGCTTTATACAGGGTGTTTCGCCAGAAAAGCCCTTTTTGAAAAATTAATAACTTTTTTCAATATTGACATATTTTAATGATATTTTGTATTTTATATCTATAATTTATAAGGTTTTTTTTGACATAAAAATTATGTCTAAATTCGAACCCTAACCCGAGATAATTTCGTACTCTACCGTTCTGTTTTTCCCTTTTTCCGCACATGCATTCTTACTTCCCTTTATTTGTTATATGGGGAGACAGACACTAGAGTAAACACTAGGCGGTATACACTACATTTTCAATACAGTATCTACTCTTCGCCATACGCAGGAAAATAAATGAAGTAAGATAGCACACAAAGAAAATAGAAAGAAAAGAGAACGGTAGAGTACGAAATTGAAATAATGGGTTAGGGTTCGAATTTCGACATAATTTTTATGTCAAAAAAAACCTTATAAATTATAGGTATAAAATACCAAATATCGTAAAAATCTATCCACGCAGTAAAAAGATATTAATTTTTCAAAAAGGGCTTTTCTGTTGAAACACCCTGTATTTTTAGATTTCGCCCATCCTACCTCCTGGTAAGTAGGTACTTATTTTAACTCAATATTTTCTAGAAAATAAGACTTTAAAATTATTTAACTAAAATTTGCTCCTTTTCCTTTTTACTTTTTCTTAAAAAATTAATTTTTCAACATCACCCTACCCTTTTTAAAGAAAAATTTTTTTATTACGTAAATGTTAATATTTTCTAACTGCATTAAGGACAAGAAAAATAGAGACAATACACTAGCTTCTTTGTGTTTCTATTGTTTATTTTTTGCTTAGAATTTTTAAGCAGGCTTTACATATACATATTTTTTTGGAAATAAAATATTTAATTAACTTTTTTTCTTTTTCTCTTGCTTCTTTTGTTTATTAATGAATTAATTTTAAAATTTGTAAACTTTTAAGAAAATATTTTACAATTTGTAAAGTTTCCGGAAACTAATCTACAATTAATAAACTTTGTTTAAACTTTCCGGAAAATATTTTACAATTTGTAAAGTTTCCGGAAACTAATCTACAATTAATAAACTTTGTTTAAACTTTCCGGAAAATATTTTACAATTTGTAAAATTTCCGAAAAATATTCTACAATTATAAAGTTTCCGGAAATTATTTACAATTTGTAAGGTTTCCGGAAATTATTTACAATTTGTGAACTTCCCGGAAATATTTTTAAAATTTATAAACTTTCCGGAAAACTTTACAATTTGTAAAGTTTCCGGAAAATATTTTAAAATCTATAAACTTTCCGGAAAATGTTTTGAAATTAATAAATTTTCCGGAAGTTATTTTACAATTTGTAATGTTACCGGAAAATATTTTACAATTAATAAACTTTCCGGAAAATGTTATGCAATTAATAAATTTTCCGGAAAACTTTTTACAATTTGTAAACTTTTCGGAAAACTTTTTACAATTGTAAAGTTTCCGGAAAATGTTTTAAAATTGTAAAGTTGCTTCTATTCTTCCTGCAACTTTTCCGGGGTTCAGGAATTATTAATTCTCGAATATCTACAAAATATTTTCTACAAATACTTTATAATTGTAAACTATTTTCTGAGATTTTACAAATTCCTTCAAGTTTTATAAATTTATATGTCCAACTTCCATTGTTTAATCTCAATATCGCAAATATTTACTCAGACAAAATTTCTTCCACGTTCTAAATAATTTACATAAAACAAGGAAAGCTTGAGAAGAATGGAATTATTAATTTGTTTGCGTCAAATAAAAATTAAAAAAATTCTTTGAATTTTGTGCACTCTTCTTCCTAAAAGAGCATAGATACTTTAAATTATTTAGACTTGTGATACCCTCAAATTTTTAGTTTTTTAAGGGAAAAAGCGTAGGATGAGCTAATCTTTTGGCTATTAAAAAAGTGACGAATTAATGTAAATTAATGGATATATTAATAAATTAATCCTCAATATTTCCTTTAATTTTTGCAATTTATTAAAATAATTATAAAATGAAACCCTTAATATTTTTTCAATTTATTACTTAATTAACATTTTTATCCTGCCCAGACAGGCAATTTCCTTCTCCCATTCATTAAATGTATCGGAAAATCTTCTTTGTTCTCACGATCTGTTTTTAATAGAATTTTTAATATTTTTTGAGAATTTTTAATATTTTTAGAGAATTCTTAATTTTTTGTTTAAATAATTGTAAATTAAAATAAATTAAAATAAATTTTTTTTTAAATTTATCCAATCCCATTTTTCTATTTTTGGAAAGATCACACCTTAAAATACTTTTGTTCGCTTACATAAATAATTTAATAATAATATTACAGGTTTAAGATTTTTTTGAAATACCAACTTAATTTAATTTTAAATGTATTTTGAAAAAATTTATTCTTTAATAGTTTTATTTCTTATAGCTAATATTTAAAAAGTCTATTAACTAAAACTTGTTTTTATTTTCCGGAAATATTTTTTCTGAAAACACCTATTAAATGTAATTTTCCGGAAATTATACTTTTTCCGGAAACATATTTATTTTCTGATCTCCATACTTATTTTTTCCGGAAAATATACTTATTCCGGAATCTGTAATTATTATGCTTTCCGGAAGCTATTCTTATTCCGCAAATATCTTAAAATATATAATTATGCCGGAAACTTTTTATTCCGGAAACTATATGTTTTCCGGAAATTATACCTAATCCTGAAACTATATTAATTAATTATTTTTTCCGGAAAATGTATAACTGTGAGTATAGTTACATATAAGTTTTCCGGAAAGTTGCATATTTATTTTGTATATTTTTGCGAACTTCGATTTTTATCCCGGAAAATTTTCTTATTTTTATATTTCCGGAAACTTCTTTTTAATTGTAATTGTTTAACACGTTGTAATTTTCCGGAAAGTAAAAATTACAATTTTTACTTTACGATTACAATATATCTCTGATTACAATAAGCAACATTACATATACGTATTTTTATGTCACACAAAACTTAATTACAAATCTGTGTTTAAAACTTATTTTAAGCCTTTCCAAATTTTAAAATTAATGGATTTTTACTACTTTTGGAAAGTAAAGAAGATTATAAATAATATTTTAAAATTTTTAATTCTCTCAAGAATATCCTTAAATATTTTTTTTTCGAAATTTTAATTTAAAAAATATTTTAGTTTCACGCAACAAAAAAAGATTTTATTAGAATTAATATTTATAATCCCCCAGAGATTAAAAATCCAAAAAAGGCATATAAAGGTATACAATTTTGGAATATTCTGATTAGGTCAAGTTTCGCTCCAATAATTAGAAAATCTTATTAATTTGTCCCAAAAAAAGGGAGAAAAGGGAAAAACCTCCAAGTTTCATTTTTATTAAATTTTGTCATGCAATTCTTTTATTTACTTTTCTAATGTTTATAATTTATTAAAAAAATTAAGGAAATAAATAAAGGAAATAAATTTATTTTTTTTTTAATTAGACGAATATTTACTAGAAATTGTGTGTAATTTTATATTTATTTGTTCTTTTTTCCCTACCTTTTCCTTTAAATAAAAAATAAATTTTGTTTTATTTACTCATTTTTGTGGTGTGATTCCACAAAATTCGATTTTCAATGCTTCTTTTTTGCTTTTCCCTCTCTCAATGCCAAAAATGGATATTCAATTTCTCGAGCGGCCAAAAAGCTCGTATGCAACCCCCATAAATAATTGTGGGGGTGCTCGTTGAGTTACTAAGGGGGGAATTTATTTGTTTATTGAGTTAATGTTTTATTTATTTGTTCGTTTTTTCTAAAAAAAGAGAAAAAAGCACATTAAAACAGTTATTTATTTGTAACTATATTTTTATTTTTAATTTTTGAAAAAACCTTAAAATCCCTATATCTTCCAAAAAAATTGTGAAAACACCCCTAAAATTAGAATAAACAAAATCTCGAATGTACTTTTAAAATATAAATTTTATTTCCCCGTTTTAATTAATAAACTATTGTATAAAAATTTTTAACACATAGTTTTAAATATGTTGTGGAATTGACAAGAAAATAAAATCCCGCCTACTTGTTTAATTAAAGAATGTGGATATAAATTGGAGGAATAATTTTATAAAATTTTTTTATTAAAGGTTGTATTTGTTAGAAAAAAATTTTTTTTTAATTAAGGATATAAATCAGATTATGTATTTTATTAATGAAAATTTTCTGGGTTAAAGGTAAAAAACAAAATAAAAAATTATTTTTGGACCCGTCCTAAAGACTAGGGGAATGGGCCGCATTTTTATCGAACCGAGCGGTTCGAGGAGTCTTTTTCGGGGGTTTGAGGAGTCTTTTTCGGGAGTCTTTTTGAGGAGTCTTTCTTCTTTCGAACCAAACCGTGTCAGAAACCCTACTAAAGACCATGACTCTAAGCCAGGATTTATCCCAAAAGAAGAGAGAGAGAGGAGACAAAACCATTTCCCCTCGAGAAGGTTACCTCGATTTTCGATTCATGAGCTCTTCAGAATTTCCGATCCACCTTTAATACTTAACTAATTATTGAATATATTAGTATTTATGTCAAAGCCCCAGACTTGCGTGTTTTCAATTTTAAACACAAAATTCTATAAATATGCACATATTCCATTAATTCTAAAATATAAATTCTAAAAAATTCACAATTCTTGCGTCAAAGATATATTTTCCCTCTTATTCTTTTAAGCACTAAAAGCACTTATTTTCTCCTAAATTTGCTTATTTTAACACATATACGTGCCAAAGAATAAAGAAAAAAAGTCACGAAAAGTAACCTTTGCTGAAGCTTTTAAGGTTAAAAAACGATTTTTTATTTATATTTTTATTTATATTTTTGGATTTTATGGCCATTTAAATACGTTCTTAAATCTTTTAACTAAAATTGTAATTTAATAAAAAAATTTTAAAAATAAAAAAAATTTTTTTTCAGTCAAATTTATTTAATATAAAATGTTCGGTGCAGTAGCAGGTTCTTCCGGAATTAGTGGAAGATTTATTACCAGCAATTGTAATTCTGTGTTGCGAGTTTTTCGCATCTGCCTTCCTTTCCCTTCTACCAACAGTGGAGATCATTCTGATTTTTACAGGGATGAGGTAAAATTACAAATTGTAAATTGCGGTGTGAAAATTAAATTCTTATTATTATAACTTTCCGGAAAATATATTACAATTTGTAAATTATTAAAACTTTCTGGAAAAAATTAGTACAATTCGTAAATAATTAAAAGTTTCCGGAAAATATATTACAATTTGTAAATAATTAAAACTTTCCGGAGAAAATTACAATTTGTAAATTATTAAAACTTTCCGGAAAATATATTACAATTTGTAAATTATTAAAACTTTCCGGAAAAGATTACAATTTGTAAATTATTAAAACTTTCCGGAAGAAATTATTACAATTTGTAAATTCCTAAAACTTTCCGGAAGAAATTATTACAATTTGTAAATAATTAAAACTTTACGGAAAATATATTACAATTTGTAAATTATTAAAACTTTCCGGAAAATATATTACAATTTGTAAATTGTTAAAACTTTCCGGAAAATATATTACAATTTGTAAATTGTTAAAACTTTCCGGAAAATATATTACAATTTGTAAATAATTAAAACTTTACGGAAAATATATTACAATTTGTAAATAATTAAAACTTTCCGGAGAAAATTACAATTTGAAAATTATTAAAACTTTCCGGAAGAAATTATTACAATTTGTAAATTATTAAAACTTTCCGGAAGAAATTATTACAATTTGTAGATTATTAAAACTTTACGGAAAAAATTAAATACAATTTGTAATTTATTAAAACTTTCCGGAAAAATATTACAATTTGTAAATTGTTAAAATTTCCGGAAAATATATTACAATTTGTAAATTATTAAAACTTTCCGGAAAATATTACAATTTGTAAATAATTAAAACTTTCCGGAAGAAATTATTACAATTTGTAAATTCCTAATACTTTCCGGAAAATATATTACAATTTGTAAATTGTTAAAACTTTCCGGAAAAATTACAATTTGTAAATTTCAACTACAAATAAATTATTAAAATACTTCCGGAAAATTGTTAAAACTTTCTAGAAAAATTACAATTTGTAAAAAGATTACAATCTCCCAAAAACACTTTACAAATAAATCTTTTAAAGTTTATTTCTTGCTCCGCAAAAACAAATGGATTTTATAAACCAACAAAAACAAGGGATTCCCTTGGAGATAAGTCAACAACATCAACGCCTAACAAATACTTTTCACATCAAATTTCAACAGCGAGTAGTACATTAAGCAGTAGAGTAACAAATACAGATGATGGAACAAATAATTGTGAAAAGTAAAATTAATTATTACCAAAAATCTGCTAAAAATCCACTAAAAATCTTTATATTATTTAGTAGATTAACACCCGATTCTTATGGAAGTTTGCACTTAAAACTTGATTATGATTTCACTTCTAGTAAAGTAAGCTTAAAAGCTTTTAAATTACAAATACTTTCCGGAAAAAATCATAACTCTCCGGAAGCTTTCTAGAAAAGATTAAAATTTTCCGGAAAAGATTACAATTTGTAAATTGTTAAAACTGACTATTCTAAAACTTTCCGGAAAAAATAAGCGAATTGTAAAACTTTATAAATGATTGTAAATATTTCCGGAAAAATAATAAACTTGAAACAAATTGTAAAAATTATAAAATTTCCGGAATATCAATTGTAAACTTTTCCGGAAAAATTATTATAAACATAAAAAATAAATTACAAATTGTAAAAGTAATATAGAATTACTGGAAAAATTTTTTCCGGAAGATTTATTCAAAATTCACAAACTCACAAAAATAAATTTTAGTTATCTGTGACTATTCTAGAGTGTAGAGATTTACCAGCTATGGATAGAAATGGAATGAGCGATCCATATATAAAATTGACTATATCGCCAGAACGAAAGCCCAAATTTGAGACACGAATAAAGAGAAATAGTTTGAATCCGGTCTTTAATGAAACATTTGTTTTTAAAGTGAGGAATCTTAAGCTGATATTTATTTTTATTTAAATTTTGATAGATCCCTTTCCCTGAACTTGGCCGCAAAACTTTAGAACTTGTTGCGTTTGATTTTGATCGGCTTTCTAAGGATGATCAGTAAGCTTATTTTTTAGAGTAAGAAATAAAATTAAATTGTAAAATGTTTTCCGGAAAATTGTAATAGTTGAATCGTAAATTGTAATTGTAAAAAAAATTTAAAGTTTCCGGAAAGATTTCTATTGTAAAACTTTCCGGAATATTTTTCCCGAAACAAATAAAAATGTTTTCCGGAAAATTGTAAAAACAAAATACCTCAACCTTCCGGAAATGATTTAATTGTAAAAACCTTCCGGAATATTTTAAATTGTAAATTAATATTTTTTTACAATTATCCTCCTAAAACTTAAAACTTTGTAGAATTGGTCAGATTTTATTGCCATTAAACACAGTTGATTTTGGCCAAACAAATGATAGATGGACCAATTTTGAGGCTCCCCATGAAATTGAAGAATCGGTTTAGAAAATTTGATTTTTTTTTGTAACCTTATTTAAAATTTAAGGAATCCCGAGGTGATATTTGTTTCTCAACACGTTATAGACCAGGTAATGATATTAAAAGTTAATTTTAAAATTATTTCTTACATTTTATTAGCAACAGGAACACTAACAGTTACAATAATGGAAGCTAGAAATCTTAAGAAAATGGATGTTAGCGGTTCTTCAGGTAGAGAAAGAAATAATTTTACAATAATTTTACAAGTGTTACCAGAATATCTGAATTGTAAACTTATTTGTAATTACAATTAGTAAGGCTACCGGGAAAAATGGTAAAACTGTTGTAATGTATATTAATTTTCCGGAATATAAAAAAATAAACTCGAAGATAGTGACGGATAGTTGAAATAAAAACATGAGTACCGTATATCCTTTAATAACTACCTTGGGTAATATAGTTTCGACTTTCCGCCGAAGAGAGAATTAATCGAGGGAGGGTAACTATACATGGTTTGAAATTTAAACGTGTTTTAGGGCATTTATTGGAGGGTAATTACGATTTATTGCTGTATGGGGTAATTAATTGAAGTGGAGTATTTGAGGGAGGGCAATTAATACAGGTTATACGGTAATTTACAATTGTAGTAATTTCCGGAAAGACCCCCATTCATGATTGCTTATATACCCATACAAATATTTATAATTCAGATCCCTATGTAAAAATCTATCTCTATGAAGGCAAAAAATTGTGGGCGAAGAAGAAAACGGCAATAAAATTTAAAACATTGAATCCATAGTAAGAAAGGAATAAATAAATAAATTTAACAAAAATTTAAATTTAAAGTTATAATGAAAGCTTTCAATTTAAAGTTTCTGCTGACAAAATGGAGGTTAAAAAATAAAAAAATATTTTTTTAATTAATTTTAAAAATAATTTTAGCGAGTCCATTTGTGTATATCTGTGTGGGATTATGACAAAATGAGCAAAAACGATTTTATTGGAGAAGTAAAATTTTTAAAATAAATTTTGGAAATTTTTAAAATTAAATTTAAGGTTATTCTATCTTCTATAAATTTACAAAACCCTCAAGTTGTTCTCGCTGCTCAAGAACATTGGACTGAAATGATGCTTACTCGAAGACCAGTAAAATTTTTTTAAAATTAATTAAAAAAAATTTTTTTAGGTTGTCCGGTGGCATGCCCTTCAAACGCGTGAAAAATAAATTTTTAATTTTAAAATATAATAATTCTATCGATGCAAATATTTTATGTATTTTATGTATGGGTGCGGCAAATTAGCGGCCGCATTTCTTTTGGCTATAATCAGACTAAATTATAAATTTTAAAGGCGATTTTGGTATCAAAAAAATCCTTAGAGTATCAGGAATCCAGTAAAAAAAGAATTATCGGGTTTCATTGAAAACGAAGAAAGTTATAGCTAAAAGAAAAGCGGGCGCTAATTTGGCGCACCCTGTATTTTATGTGATTTTATTTTTGTATTTTTTATCGGCATAAATAATTTCCAGTATTCTAGTGTGTCAAAATCTTGGTTTATGTTTACCCGTTGTATTTTCAAAAACATTCTTTATTGTCATCTAAGTCTTCTAAATTAAAAATATTTTTTAATTATAAAAAATTTTAAGGTAATTTTTTAAAATTTACCCCATAAAAATAAACCAATACCAAATATTAAAAATAACAAAGCATGTAGGAAAGAGAATAAAGGACACCTAAATTTTGGAAATAAGAGATTTTAAAAATTTCCAAAAAAGGTTTAGTTTACTTGGTCAATTTTTGAGGCTGTTAGTTCTGGGCAACACAAACAGCCCCACCAACAATTATGCCTTTAATTTTATTTTTTAAATTAAAATAAATTTTTTTTTAATTTTTTTTATTTTTACAATTTTTCTTTTTTCTCTGTTTGTGCACTAACTAAATAACCAACAACGGCAAGTCTAAGGAAAAATGAAAATTAAAAAAAATTTTTTTTATTTTTATTTACTCAATAAGTGAAGAAAATATAAATCCCATAGCTATAAGTATCATAACATCAATAGCTTTAATATCACTAGTTTTTGGTAAATTAGCAACGACAGATCCGAATTGATAAGTTAAAGAAAGGAGAGAATTTACCTATAAATTTGATTATTTTTAAAAATTATTTTAATT
This sequence comes from Meloidogyne enterolobii, assembly GCA_963681835.1. NCBI lineage: Eukaryota > Metazoa > Nematoda > Chromadorea > Rhabditida > Meloidogynidae > Meloidogyne > Meloidogyne enterolobii. The sequence goes on from CAVMJV010000112.1 coordinate 104,694, forward strand.
TTTACTCCAATCATTGTACGCGAAGGAATGTTGTCTTTGCCCAAATAAAAAGATATCCAACTCATACAAACAGAAATGTAAGTTGGAATGTAAACCTGAAAATATAGAAAAAGTTTAGATTTTACTGAAGTTTATTTAAAGGGGGGTTTCCGGAAAAGGTTTATATTTAATAACTCTGGTTTTAATTCAGAAAAGTTTATTTTCCGGAAAAAGTTTATTTTATTTCCGGAAAAAGTTTAATTACATATTTTGCTTATATACGCGGAACAGGTTTATTTTCCGGAAAGAGTATTTTTATAATTCTGGTTTTAATTCTGTTGTGTTATACTTTTTCTGGAAAATGTTTATATTTAATAACTCTGGTTTTAATTAAAAAAAGATTATTATCCGGAAAAATTTATTTTATTATATTTCCGGAAAAAGTTTAATTATTCTGCTTTTAACTTGGAAGAAGTTATTTTTTCCGGAATGAGTTTATTTTGTAATTCCAGTTTTAATTCTGATGTGTTATACTTTTTCCGGAAAATGTTTATTTACTAATTCTGGTTTAAAACGTTTTGACCCATTGTTTCCGGAAAAAGTTTAGTTATAAATAATCTGTATAATTCTGAAAATTCTCATGGTTATATTAAAGTTTACCTCCCTTCCAGAAAATGTTTATTTTTAATGATTATGACCGTTATATTAACAGTATGTATAATTAACATAAACATAAAATTATTATTCTAGATGACCTGAAGAATATAGAAACCATATAGTCTCTTGAAAGTAAATGTGGCTACTAATTCATTCCATATACCGGGTGGGTAAAGCTTAAATTTAAATAAAATAAATTCAAGCTTAGTTAATATTTAAACTCTTTTAACACTGGAAGCCTTAAAGTCAACCAAAACATAATCTGGCAAAGTTATATTAGGTTTCAGCAAAATAATTGGAGACATTGTCCATTCCATTTGGACTTGCTCCTTTAGTGTTAATTAAAAATTCTATTAAAAAAATATTTTTAAAATTACATAATTATGGTTAAACGACTCATAGAAGAGCATACACCTTTAAATAAATTTTAAAAATTTTAATGAGAAAAACAATACCTTTGTTGATCAATCGGAAAGCGATTGAATGTATTAGAGCAAGGTCCAGTCAATTTTATTCTAAAAACTCGAAAAAATTTAAAGTCGTTTAAAAAGTATGGTAAAATTTATTTGCCTGTAATTATGCCAAACAGATCCATTCTCATATCTAAAGATAATAAATCAAAATTATTTCAGAACAAGTTTACTGTATATTGTGGTCAGACCTGGTCTCGGATACTGACTTTGGTATCCGTATCCGGATATTTACGGCGGATACAGGCGGATATCTGCAGGCATTTTTTATTATCTGTATCCATATCCGTGCCCTTGACCAGGTCTGATTGTGCTTATGTTATTAATACACGTTGAATATTCTCGTGTTGCTTATTACAATTAAGTTCTCCAATTGTAAAAAAAGTTTATTTAATATTCTGGTTTAATTAATATTCTGTTTCAGAATTGTAAACATGTTCGCTTAAAATTCTGATTTTACAACTTGACAAGTTTAATTTTTCTGGTTTTACAATTGTAAACAAGCTTATTTAATATTTTAATAATATTGTAAAATAAATTTACAATTGTAGAAAAATGTTGCTGAAAGGACTTTTATGAACTGTAGCGTCTTTACTGTTTACAAAACACCCTAAAGGATTCCAAATTTCAGGTAATACTCGTGCACCATCCACCGACATATTCCTAGTAGATTAAAATTAGGTCGAATAAATTTTCAAGCTAACTTCTTGCAAGGATTAAGATGGGAAAAGGCCAATCTCGAATCCAGCCACCATTCAGTGACGTAAATATCCAATTCGAATTCACTCGTAATTTCAATAATTTTTGACACTTCCTGGACCCAAATCTTTAATGATTTGAATTCTAATAAATTCATAATTATTAATCTACCTCAACTTCAACACGTACATTTCCTTCCCCTGGAATTCTAAATTTATCATAATCCTTTAATAAATGTTCTAAAATCCAATGCTCGTCAGAACAATTTTTCTGAGGCTTTTCCAGATGATTATAATTAAGTTGAACCCGTTCATCCCACTCTAACATAGTTGTTGGTGGTGTGCTTCGTTTAGTTTTGCCAGGTTTCCATTCCAATTCCGCTATTAATTCATGACTAAATTGTAATTTATAGTTTATAGATTCAGGGGAAATAGGGGGCAGGGTGCAACTAAGGTCCCCAAAATGCAACTAAAGCCCCCAAAGGCAGAGTGCAATTGCTGCTTTGCCTCTTGCAGGGGCTCAAGTTCACTGAGACACCTTCTCTGGGTGCAAAATTAAAGAAAGTGTTATAGGCTATTTTGCCCTGTATGGGCACTAAATCATGCTTGATCGTTTTTAGAGAAATCATGTTTGTAATAAGCCCTTACTAAAAGTTGCCCTTCCTCGTGAAGTGGGCAACTAAGATCCTCCTGCTTCGTGCAGGGGGCTCACATCCCAGAGACCCCTTCTCTGGGGCCGAATTTGAGAAAGTGTGGACACCGGATTTGAAGATTTCGGTGTATTTCGGTATTCCGAATTTGAGGAAGTGGACACTAAATCACGTTTGGCCGAACACTTGAATTTAAAAAACCGTTAATTTCTGTCAATAATTACGGAAAATTGACTTATAAATAATTTACCTTAAATTCATCTGAATACCATATTTACTAACATAATTGCAAACTGCTCCTTCTCTACTTTCTAAGCCTCCCCAAGGTGATTGACCCACAGAAAACCCATATCCAATAGATGAAATTAGAGGGGCCATTTGGGTTAATAAATAAAAGTGAATAAATAATAAAATATTAGTCATTGTCTATTTAAATTTTAAAAAATTTTGATAAATTATTTATTCGAATTTTTAAGCTTAATAAATTGTCGGATTAATAAAAAAATAAAAAAAATGCACTTTGGAATTTTTTAGCTTTATCGATTTAAAATGCAAAAAGGAATGCCGCATGTAGCTGCCAGCTTTAAATGAAGCTTCTTTTCGGATTTTTCCAAGCTTATTTTTAAGGGAAATTGAATAGATTGAGGTTTAGAGGAGAAAATTTGGGTGAGGAAAATATTTAAAAAATTTTTTAAATTTTATTTTTATAAGATTTTAATTAAATTTTTTAAAAATAATATGCATGATTAAATTGTATTTATTATTAATGCATTTTATAAAATTAAATTTTCAGGAATTCATTTCCGGAATTTACGAATTCCATATTACGAATTACATAAAAATTCATCCTGGGAATTGAATTTTTATGTCCGCTAGATCCCTAATACATATGTATAACAGTGTATACATATGTATTATGGCATTTCACTTCTCGCCATTCACCAATTTTTGCCATTTTTTAGTATTACGGTGCTTCGAATTTCGCCTTTTGCTTAATAAATATCTTCGTCACCTCCTGCTATATAATTATTAAAATTTACAATTAAAAATTATTTCAATTAACCTTTATTTTTTAGTAATATTCCAATAAAACCAAGGCATTAATATAAATATATCCCTCTTAATCCATTAAAAATATTAAAAATCGTATTCTATTTTATTTGCAAAACTAATGGCTTTATTTTATTTTAACACTCCTTTTTTTGGTAATTTCCATTTTTGCCATTCCCGATTTACCTCCAAAGCGTGAGAATGAAAGAAAAAAAATTTTGACAGCGTTCATTTCAGCTGTCTTTCCCCCATCGTGTGTGGCATGGCATAAATTTATTTTTATTTATTTATATGCACTATAGGCCTTCAAAGGCTTTCAAAGGCTTTCAAAGCCATATATATTTAAAACTACAATTAGTGACTTTTATTTTCTCTAAAGCCTTGAGTGCTTTTCTATTCAATTTATTTTTAAAATATTTTTAAATTAATAAGCTTTGTTTTGGAAATTTTATAGAATTTTTTGATGCTTAAATGTAAATTATTTTATACATACCAGGGATCTAGCCGGCATAAAAATTCAATTCCTGATTTTTGGGAATCGGGATTCCCGGCCCAAAAACGTCGGGAATTCCTTATTTTCGGGAATCGGGATCGGGTCGGCTAGATCCCAGATATATATCAAGGATGTTATGGGTTGAGAAAAACGTCGGAGGGTAGGGGGGCTTCAAATCGGGTTTTCACATTTTTTAGATCAGGTTTCGTGTTTCGTATCGAAAAAAGTATGGGCTTGGCTTATTCAGCAAGCGGATTCAAGGGAATAAGGTCCGGCTTGTCTCTGGAAAAAAAAAGTCGGGACGGTGTTCGGGTAACCCATAGCATCCCTGATACATACAGACATATTTCTTATTTTAATTACTCCATTTCCTACTTCTTTTAATAATAAAAGCACCAATCTCAGCTTTATTTATTAGCTAATCCCTTTAGAATTAAAAAGAAAAAGGCGCCTTTCTATAATTAAATTTAAAATCACTTCCAGTTCCTCATTTATTTAAATTCTCCTAAATTTTTATAATTTTTTTGCATGTAAAAATAAATTAGAAAACATAGGAAAATTTTTAAATTTACTCAAATTACGGATTACTAAAATAAGCCTCATTAGCGTAACACTGTTTAAATTGACATGAGAAACAGGCTGAAAGCTTATTATAAAATTTTCTATGCAAAAATAAAATAAATTTGTGAATATTAATATAAAGAATTTTGTCTTTAATTAAAGCTAAATTATATTCATTCTATGCGTGGAGGCATACATACCACAGTGAAAATATTAATTGCTGCTATAATTAGCCCTGTAAGCAAATTAAGTTAATTATTATATTATTGGTATAGTTATTCGAGTTTGAGCTTAATCTTGAATATTAAACTTAATTTTTATTAAACTTTAAGATTAAACTTAAAAATTAAAACTTGAAAAGAAAATAAAACTTGAAGAGAAAATAAAATTTATTTATTTAATTAAACTTTAAGATTAAACTTAAACCTGAAACTTGAATAATTATTATAGTATAACTCTAATTTATTAAAAGTTAGAGTTATTTTCTTTCCGGTTAAGAAGCTAATATTTCCTTTCCGGAATTACTAGACATAAATAATTATGTATGTATAACTCTAGTCTATTAGGTTTAATTCTTCCGGTATTTTCTTAACGGAATTAATTGAATTAATCCGGAATTAATTAATTAAACATATAACTCTAGTTTATTAAAAGTCAGAGTTATTTTCTTTCCGGTTGAAATATAATAAATATTTTCTTTCCGGAATCAATAGGCACAAATATAACTCTAGTCTATTAAGTTTATCTTTTCCGGTATTTTATTTCCGGAATTAATTAATAATTTATTTAAAGTGAGAGTTATTCTCCTTCCGGTTGAGAATCTATTTCCTTTCCGGAATTAATAGACAGACATATAACTCTAATCTATTAAGTCTATCTTTTCCGGTATTTTCTTTCCGGAATTAATTTAATTTAAAAAATTAAGTTGGTGGCTATTTTTCAACTACTCGACACCAGCTGTATTTTAAAAAATCTGAAACCAGCAATACAACGTCACGGCCTGTATACTTATTACCTGGAAATGCCAAATGGTAGTCGTATGCGGCAAATGGCAGATGTTGTATACGACGATAGACAAGGTATTCTTGAAATTGTAATAATGAAAATTATTTCTTTGAATTATACTCCTTCCGGTTGTAAATTAAATTTTTATCCGGTTTCTAATATCTCCATCTTTTATATTAAGTTTTTGGTTTTCGATATATCTTTTTCGTAACGATTAACGCTATTATACCGGTATCATATAATATCTCAGAATTTCCGTTTCTATTTTTCTTACGGTTTTTTATAATCAATTCAGGAAGGCATAGGTGTTTCATTCCGGTTGTTAGTCTAGTAAATTCTTTCCGTTTCTATTTTCCTTCCGGAATTATACACATTATATTCCTTCAGATGTTTACTTTCTATTCCTTATAGTTTTCCGGGTGTAATTATGGTAGTTCCTTCCGGAAATATACAAATATACATTATAGTATTCTCTTTCCGGAAAGTACCTATACTATATCATTTTCAGTACAATTCTACTTTTTTCATGGCTTCCTGATTGCTTTCGTTCTACCCGGATTTATAATGCCTTATTTATTGTATTTAGCAGAGAAACGGGTACAATTTGATTCAAAATTTATTATAAGAATATTTCTTTAGAGAATTCTTTTAATTTTATTTTATAGTTTAGCAAAAACAAGAATTATTTATCTGGTGGGTATGTTGGATAACTTTACACAATGTCCACGCTATAATGCAGATTTCCACCTATTTAATGAATTTTGCCGTAAAATTTAAAAATTTTGTTCTAAAAATATTATTGAAAATTTTTAGATGTTAATATACCTCAAAGGCTTTGAACATTTTATACTTTTTGATTATTGGAGTCTTTTGAGTATTTACCAGCTCGGGTCTACCCTAAATTCTTTCAGTGTTCCATTAAAGGTTCTAAAATTTCAAAAATTTTTTTTAAAATAAATTTATGTCTTTCCAGATTTATTTAAGCATTTTTATTGTAAAACACTATCAAAATGTCAAGGATATATCTCCAAAGGGAAGCAAAAACGGAAGCAATATCCCTACACACTTGCTGCCATTATTGCCTCTCTCATTCCAAACAAGGGAAGGAAAACCTTCAAGGACACGTTCACCATCAATCCCGATGTGTAAAATAAATAGTGATCGAAAGAGGAACATATCACTTTGTCAATGAAATAATTAAATTGAAATTTTGGTTAATAAATTTTGAGTTTTCCGGAAATTTATAAAGTTCACTTCGCCTTTTTATTCCGGAAAGCATTAATATATTTTTTTCCGGAAAATACTAATATGAATATTAAATCACCTTAAATCCTTATCTAAAAATTTTGCAGACTTAAAATTTTATATGACAAATTTTATTATGTAGAAATTAAATTTAGAAAAATCACCCTCAGCTTTATTAATCCAATATTGTCCCATATATATTTTATAATTTAATAAATTAATAAATGATTTCAAGAAAATAAAGTATTTTGTAAAAATCCATTGTTAAATGAGGTATTAAATAATTTATTTATGATTCCCAGAATTCTTAAAAGTTCATCTCCCGAAATCCAAAAATAATCTCCCATAAATCCAAGTAATTAAAATGTTTAGTTAAATCATGCCCAACATCCGCAATTGTCACCATAACACTGAAATTATGAGAGTTTAATGATAATTTTTTAGAGTTATACTTTTTCCGGAAAGTTTTATAGCTAATTAATTTATTATATCCATTCCGGAAGGAAAATAATGTTATATTTTTTCCGGAAAGTTTCATGTTTAAGTTATTATATTTTTTCCGGAAAGTTATATGTTTTATTTTAGAGTTATACTTTTTCCGGAAAGTTTCATAGCTAATTAATTTATTATATCCATTCCAGAATGAAGATAATGTTATATTTTTTCCGGAAAGTTTCATGTTTAATTTATTTTTAGAGTTATATTTTTCCGGAAAAAGTATGCAATTATTCTTTTTCCGGAAAGTATATCTAATTTATTTATTAAATCCATTCCGGAAGGAAAATGTTATATTTTCTCCGGAAAGTCGTATTTCCAATGAATTTATTATATAATAAGTTTATAATATTCTTACCGGCCAAAGACATCCATTATAATCAAAATCTCCCAATACTTGTTTGACTGGAACAATTGATTTGCGATGATCGTCAATCAGTTTTGAAGCTTTATCCGTTACGGTTTTAATTGTAGCTTCATCCACTATGGGATATACTTCATAGGGGTCCTTGTCCAAATCGTAAATCAAAGGGGGATCGTGTTTGATAAGCTCCTCGTCTGGGCAGAAAAAGCTTACAAACCTGGTTATTATTTAATCTTTGTCTTAATCCTTTGCCTAATTAAATACCATTCTCGTTTAGGCTTCCCTCCAGGACAGTTTTCTTGAACTATTGAAGTGTTCTCTCTGAAGATCATTTGAGTCATATAATGAACCTGTAAGGGAATTGTAATTAGTGCCTGAGTCAAAATTAATTCTGGATAGGAGCATGCAGCTTAAAATAATGCCCAGAGATTTCCCCTACAAACAAATTCTGGTGCCATTAGGCTTAGCTATTGATTGACTGAACATTATATACCTCTTAAAAAATTGTCAGGATGGGAGGAGAGACCTGACAGTGAGTTATAAATATCTCGGAATGGGATATCATTATAAGGTCCCAATAGGAATATTCCCACATAATTGCCACATAATCCGGAATCTGGCCTCCGGATCCTGAAGAGCATCGTTTCGACTTACCTTATACTTCCCTGCTCTAATAGCCAAAAGCTTTTCATTACAGTAAAAGAATATTGGCCGTTGCTCAATTAAAGGAGTTAGGGGCTTATTATCCTTTGAAGTCGAAAGTCCTAAAAGTTGCGGCCAAATATCAATTCCATCCATTTTTCTTGTTTCTTGTTTGGGTGGAGGCACATAGGAAGGATCTCTAGCTTTAGGTGTTGTAGCTAATCTTTCAAATGTTGGGTAAAGGTCCATTGCAGAGATAACTTCATGAGAGACTTGACCAGGGAAAATATTGCCAGGCATCCACGCAGCCATTGGAATACGGAATCCGCCTTCGAAAGTATTGGATTTTCCACCTGTGACAAAATGTGGAAATTTACTGTATGTGGCAAAATGCCGTTTCTAAAAAATCACCCTTTAGTCCAGCCGTTGATCCCCCATTATTACACAGCTCTTGATGAGGACCGTGATCAGAAAGGAAGACTACAAGAGTGTTGAAAGCAAGTCTGTTAGCCCAGAGATCTTTAATGACTTCACCGACATACCAGCCCATCTCGTTTAGATTATCACCAAAAATACCTTAAAGGGGCTAAGTTGGTCCAAGAATTATTTTTTTTTCAACCTCTCGCAGATTTCCCTTTAAAATTCTTGTTGGCAAATTGTGCAACATGAACATGGGGGAATGAGTGGAAATAAAAGAAGGGTTTGGTGTTGATGGTGGGCAAGGCTTTGTTGCTGAGAAAGTAGCGCCAATCAGCAAGCATTTCAGCAGTAAAATTTGAATAAGTTGTTGGGTGTTGAACAATCTAATTTGAAGTTTATTATTATTTTATGGAGAGACTTCCGGTATGAATGTAAAGAGACTTCCAGTAAAACGACTCTTTAAAAAGACATTTTCTCTTCCTTTAAAAATAAAGTCGCTCCACCCCTTTAAAGGAGAGATCCTCCCCTCATTTGAAAGAGAGTCTCTATCTCCCACTTTAAAGAGACTCGATCTCTCACCTTTAAAAGAGACTTTCTCTTTCTGCCTTTTAAAGAAAATATCTCTAACCCTTAAGAGAGAGAGTCCCATTTATTCCTTCAAAAAGAGTCCTTCTCCCAACTTCAATTCCTTATCCGATTCTCTTCAGTTTTGTTAGAGATCTTTATCTCTCACCTTAAAAGAGACCTTCTCTTTCTCCATTTTAAATAGAATCTCTTTACCCCTTAAGAGACAGTCTCTTTTATTCCTTCAGAGTCCTTATTCCAACTTCAAGTCCTTATCCCTATCCGCTTCTCTCTCTCTCTTTCTCTCTCTCTCTCTCTCTCACGCTCTCCCTCGTGTCTCTCCCCTAATAGCATTGCTTACTTTCTACTAAACTTGCCTTGTCCCCTTTATAAACGAAACATCTATCCTGATCGATCCCTCCAGGGTAAAGCTCTCCAGTCTCGTCACACTCCCAAATCAAAGTATAAGGCAGATTTATCCCAACATAATCAAATCCTCTCCGTCCAGGCAAATGATTTCCATCAGTATAATTATTTTCATTAATTCCCAAATGCCATTTACCAGCCATTCCAGTATTATATCCATGGGATTTTAACATTTCTGCTATTGTTGGATCTTCTTTTGGCAAACCGCCTATATCATATATCATAAAGACACGGTTACCTCCTGTGACACCGAGTCGTATAGGAAGACGGCCTTCAATATTATTAATTAATGTTAATTTGTATAGATATAAGGCTCGTCATTTAATAACTCTAAATAACCCATGATCGGGTTGGATGGATCGGGTTGGATGGTGGCACAGTCGGTTGTGCTTCGGTCTGGGCTCATTCCATGATGGTTTAATTCCATCACCCATCCAATGAATTTTTCCACAGTATAACACGTATATAACAAAATTTTCCAAAATTTCAAAATCCAGTCCCTCCGACCCTATCCAGTCCCTCGACATATAAAATATGAAGTACCAGTTATAAATCCAGCCCGTGCAGGAGAGCACATCGAATCAGCCGAATAAGCATTAGTAAATCTAATTCCCTCACGTATCATCTGATCAACAGGATTAAATTCTTGTTCCAAATTTCCAAAGCTTTGTAAATCCCCAAAGCCAAGATCATCCACCATAAAAACCATAATGTTGGGGCGTTGTAGAAAAGGGTTATTAAAGTTGGGTGTATTTGTACAATTAATTAATTTATAAAATAAAAATAATAAAAGGGGGATAATTAAATTGGGAATATTAATAAGCATGCTTGTTTTCTAAAAATTTTTTTATTTTTTAGAACATAATTTTTTAAAAATATTTGAGGGGCATGATAGAGATGTGAAAAAAATTTTTTTTTCTCTCGGAAAAAATTTTTTTTCTTTTTCGTTTCAAAATTTTTTTTCGAAAAGGGGCACAGACTAGCTATGTCCCCTTTAGCTAATTCAAAAGGTTATTTAGAGTGAATCAGCATCTTCTAGGAGAGGCCAAGCATCTTCAATTAACGTGATTAATGCTAGGTAATACACCACACCCCCTCCTTCATAGTTATAGGAAGTAAATAGATGCTACATATACATATGCTTTATAAATAACAGGGGTGTGCCGAAAGTGATTTTAAAAAGCGGAAGACAAAAGGCGAAACTCGTACACCCCTGCTTTATAATCATGGAAATTTTTTTTCCAGAGCTCTCTTGGTCATCAACATTTAGAAAAAACCAAGGCGTCCCTTAAAGATTGGTGGTCGTTAGCTAGAATATATTTAACAAAAATTTGTTTAGTTCGTTATCTTCGACAAACTCGAGAATCCCTTGACTCGAGAAACAGCTTAGAGCCAGAGCTCAAGGGTTAAGCTTCCAGGATTAAGCTCCCAGGTCAAGCTCCAGGAGAATCCCTGGACAGACGCGAGAAACAGCTTTTCTATAAGGGTTAGTGGACGTTCAGAAGTCAATAGTAGTGAACAATAAAAAAATTAGAAGAATTATTAGAGGCATATGAATGCTTTAATTAATTTTAAAAATAAATGAATAATAATATTAATAATTTTGGGGCGTAGAGCCTCATATTTATTGGCATGATACTTGTTGCTAAATTGAAACTCTTGCTAAATTGAATATTGCTAAATTTAATAATAAAAAATAAAATATCGGGATATTGTTTAACCATATTTGAACCTGCTCGAATAAAAAAATTTTTTTTTATCACTAAATTAAAGCAATACCTAAAAATATTATTTTGCAAATGCCTACTAGTTAAATGAACTAGAATGCATTTAAAATTATTTTTTTTACTCAAAATTATTTTTTTTTAATTTTTAAAATTGCCATATATGGAAATTTTATTTTATAAAAAATTTATTTAGAAAATTTAAATTTATTTTTTAATTTTGAGTTGTTTGATTAAGTGTTAATGCTAATAAAAATATTTTTTAATTTAATTTTTATTTAAAAATATAGAAAATGTTAATAAATGTTAATGCTTAATAATTAGGGTTACACAAAACCCTTTAATTTTGAAAAAACCGTATACCGTTTATGTCGTTTATCTGAGACCCGGATACCAGGGGTGTGCCGAAAGTCGATTTAAAAAGCGAACGGCGAAGGGCGAAAGGCGAAAATCGGCGAAAGGCGAAAGACGAAAGGCGAAATTATTTAGTCTCCGCTATGAGTCTAGAGATTCTTTAGTGTGTCCTTAAGTGTTCCAAATCATGATGGCACTGACCTGACTACTGTTGTAAGGTAGAGAAAGACTAGGCTCACTAGGCGTTAAGATATATTAAAAGTAGAGTTGCACGAGGTCGAGTTAAAAACCGAGATCGAGGATCACCAAGGCTGGAAAAGCCGAGATCGAGGGGCAAATTCTGGTCGAGGTCTGATGTTTGATGATTACCGAGGTTTTTAAAAACCTCTACAACTTTACAAAATCCTTTAAATGTCTAGTTGACTCCCCACCTGTGAAGGAATAGGCACCTTTCACTCCGTTTCTTGCATTTTTCTGTAAGGAGTGCCCCCTCCTCCTCACTTTCTGTAATGAGTGGCGCGCGTTTTCTGTAAGGAGTGGCGCCCCCAGTAGCACCCATCCACTAAATCATTAACAAATGCATCTGTTGAAACTGATTCAGTAGATAACCCAATAATCCGTTTAGATGTCTGATAAGCAGAGGGCTTGGAAAAATTCTTTGAAGAGGTCCCATGTCTTTTAAATTACCGCCGTTGGCACAAATTTTTAAATTTTAAAGGGCTAGAAAGCCAAAATTTTCCCAAAGGTACTACTAAATACTAGTGATGTTCGAGAGTCACAAAAAGCCGAGAGTCGAGACCGAGAGTCTCGAACATCACTACTAAATACCCAGTTTTGCTAGTATCTTTCATTCGCAGAAGACAAAATGTACACTTGTGATAAAGAATATTATTCTATTCTTGAGTTATTCTTCTAACTACCTAGTTTGTGAGAGAGAGACACATATCTTGTGGAGAGAGACACGTTCTCGTAACTTGCATTAATACGCTACAATTATTAATTTTTAAAATCATTTAATTGCCCACTTTAATCCTTTTGTTTAATTAGCTAACCAAAAAGCTTTAAAATTTTCCCCTCCAATCAATTTTAATTTTTAAAATGTTAATAAAATTAATAAAATTAAAAATAAGCTTTAAAATATTTTATTTAAATTTATTTTTAAATAATTTTTTGTCATTAATTAATGCTGCGTCGTACAGCTGTGGTGGAATCACTTTTGATCCAAATGATGCTTCGAACAAGTAATTTTAAAAAATCGAGAATTAGGCCCTTACTGGCCTTATCAGGACTAATTAGACCCTTACCCCCTGCTTTCTCTCTCCCATGTTTCTAAAATCTGATTTTTATTCATTCAAAAATCACAACATATTTGCTATAAAGGCACTACGGATTTCTCCCTATAGTATCGGTTATAATGATAATCCAAAGATTTTTCGATGTTAAGTCATGGGGTCGAGTTTAGGTCTTGTATCTCGCTTATGTGATGTAGTTCAGGGGTGTGCTTACGAAGGGAGGGATGATGATGGCAAGGGAGATGATGATGGCGAGGGAGATGATGGCGAAGGGAGATGGCGAAGGGAGAGATGGCGAAGGGAGATGGCGAAGGGAGAGATGATGATGGCAAGGGGAGATGATGGTGAAGGGAGAGATGGCGAAGGGAGAGATGATGGCGAAGGGAGAGATGATGGCGAAGGGAGAGATGATGATGGCGAAGGGAGAGATGGCAAAGGGAGAGATGAGAGAGAGATGGCACACACCTGATATCGTTTCAGACTTGGGTTCTAGAAAATTTTCATTCTTGTAAAGCTTCGATAAACTCATAAAATTAAATTTAAAGGTGTACAAGAGTACCACAAACAGCTGGAACCCAACCTGCATTAAAAGAAATGCGTTGCCAGAAAAACACACAATGGGGGTGTGAACAATATACTGATGCTAATGGCAATAGAAATTTCTATTGTTGTCCTCAACGGTGTGAGGACGCTGCAAAAACTCAAATACTGATTGATAGCACTCCAAAGTATCTTAATGTTCTTAAAAAATGTTTGAGGGAAGGAAAGGGATCATTTGACGGAAAAACATATTTTGGTTCTTGAGAGATACCGAACCTGAGGAGCGATCCCGAAAAATGCTTATTACATAAACGAGCTTTTTGGACGCACTCTGATACTGCTACATTAGTTACTTTATTAAGCCCAAATAATAAAATTTAATTGAAATTCCCGAAAATTCTTCACGTTTCCATTATCCAAATAATTTTTAAATAATTTTGTATGTGTACTAATGGAGTATGTCAAAGCGACAGATCAAAGACATGTATGCATGTTTCAACAGGGGATGATTACTGCTGTAGGCTTCATTCTATTGCCAAAAATTATGTAATATAGGTACTCGAGCTCAAGGAGGAGGAACTGGTGGGGGCACAGGCGGAGGAACTGGAGGAGGAGGAACTGGTCTTGAAATTTTTAAAATTTTTTGGCATAGTGTTTAAAATAATTTTAATATGTTATAGACTGTACGGACAGTTTGGGTGATTGCGAGACTAAAGCAGACCTTTGTATAGTTGCTGTAAGTATTATTAATGATAAAAATAGAGTCGATCCTTATATTTACTCACAGAAAAATTTTGATTGACTACTGGGTGTAGTTGTTGTCGTTAGAACGAAATTGAATGAGTGAAACTTAGCAAGCATAGGGGTTGTACCATCAAGGTTCAACCTTATGGTCATAAGACAGTTGTGCTTTGGTCTGGGCTTATGTTCTACCCATCTCCCATGCAATGAATCTTTTCATAGGATAATAGAAGGGAGTTGCCCAAGTGGTATGCATGACAAAATTTTATGCTCCTACCTTAATTCCAAAAGATGTAGCATCTTAATGGTAGAGGGACTTATCTAAAAATAACGAGTTCGACTATGCCTCGGCTCAAAAATATTCAAAAAAAATTTTTTTCATTAAAAAAGTATGCCTACGAGGGAATGTACCGCGATTGTAAAAAGACCTGCAACCAATGTGGGGTTTGTCAGAATTTGGGGACAGACTGCCCTGACAGACAAAAGGCTGGGTATTGCAAGATGGAGGTAAAAAAGGATTTTTTAAATTAAGGAAATAAAATTTAAGCTTTATCTTGATCTAATGAGATGGCAGTGTAAAGAAGCTTGTAATATGTGTGGTGATATGACGCCCCCTAAAGGGATACCTATTGGATAATTAATTAATTAATGTAAAAATTTATTTGTTAATTTTGTTGATAAATTAAACAAAAATACAAAAAATGTTCTAAAAATGTGCTGGGAGAATTTTAAAATGATTAATTAGAGATTGGAATTTCTGGTTTTTTCAGAATTTTTACTATAATTTGTTTGATATTACGTTATAGATGTCTTCTAAGAGCCTGACTTTTTCGGATCAAGATATTTGGATCTGAAAAAGGCCTGATATCTGAAAATTTTCGGTTCGGATATCCGGATCAGGATATCCGAAGATTTCCAACTATCCTACAACTAGTATAGTAAGGTCTGGCTGTAACCTAATTCATTTGTTAAATAAAAACGTGTTAATTTCCAATCTTTATTATAGTACATTAAATTTTTGGCACGAGAATTCAATAAAAATTAATAATTTAATTTAATACTTTAAATATATATTTATATTTAATTTTAAAAATTTTTATTTAAATTTAACCATCTCCCATTGGTCTGTACATGTGTTGCTGTATGTGCCTTAAGCGTTGTTCTAATGCTCTTGTAGCTGATCCAGGGGACCTATTTATAAGAATATTATTTTTTAAATTGTTATATGCATCAGAAGACGGTCAGAAATGTCGAAGATGTCGAAATCGAATGTCGAAGTCGGAAATTCCGACCGACCCCTGATAAATATTAAACTAACCCTCCACTGCTATTTGTAGTGTTCGTTGTCCCTGTAACTTTAATTCCTCCATTATTTTGTTGACCGGGAGAGTGTGAGGCAGAAGATGAACCTCCAACTACCTCGTTGTTGTTATCTGGTACAGTGCTAGCGAGAAAAATGGATTTCATCTTTAAAAAGATTGACGAGCTTTTTGGACGCACTTAAAAAATGTGTATACCTCTTGACTATTTTCACGTCCATGTCTGCTAACGGCGCTTACAACACCCCCATCATATGGAGACTGATCATCTTCATAGTAAAAACCGATAGGGTGAATTATAGAATTAGATCCACCACCTCCAAGTGAAGAGGAATGTGATCTGTCGAGTATAGGCGGTGGGCGGCCGTAAAGAAAGTTGGAAGCTAAAGGAGAGTCTGTGGTGCTTTGAGTGAATGAAAGAGCTGGTTTGTCTAGTGGAGAGGACACTAAATTGAAATTTAGAAAATTTTTAAGATTTTTCTAGAAATTTTTACAAAAGGAATTGTCTGATGAACGACTAAAACGTAGAGAAATCATCCAGATAACTACAACAATAACAATCAGGAGAAATACCACGGCCACAATAGCGCCAGTCCAGTAAACAAGTTTTTGAGAACGAGGCTGGAAAATATTAGGTAATTAATAGAGCTAGGCGGTTGGGGTCAGTTGAGCGCGGCCGATTGAGCGCCAGAGAAATTTGATCGGCTAAAACTTTTTAAGTCTTGATCCAATACAAATAAGTTTTATATCATTCGAAAGCCCTCGATAAGCGGTATCTTTTTCCAATGGATGGATCAAGTCTGATCACCGGTTAAAAAGTTACAAGACGATAAGTGTGAAAAACAACGATTTCCTGCACTTATCGACTTGTAACTTTTTAACCGGTGATCAGACTTGATCCGTCCATTGGAAAAAAGATACCGCTTATCGAGGGCTTTCGAATGATATAATAATCATTAATAGTGATTCAACCACAAAAAAGTTATGGCTGATCAAAGTCGGCTGGCGCTCAACCGGCGGGGCTCAACTGGCCCGCTCCGGAGCTAGGCGGTGAAGTCTTAGAGACCCTCCTCTCTGAGAGAGACTTAGAGACCCTCTAGTCTTAGAGACCCTTTAGTCTTAGAGACCCTTTAGTCTTAGAGACCCTTTAGTCTTAGAGACCCTTTAGTCTTAGAGACCCTTTAGTCTTAGAGACCCTTTAGTCTTAGAGACCCTTTAGTCTTAAAGACCCTCTTCTTACAAACAAGGCGGCAAACATTATAGTCCACCCTTTAAGACTATGTGCACCATAGCTTCTTCAGTGGTTGGGCACTAAAGTTTCACTGACAAGAGGGTCATTTCTGCTAAAAAATAAACGATTCCCAGTACAGGATTAGTAACAAAATCCGGAATGATAGATGGTTTTCCATTACCTGGAAACGTATTTCACAACGCTCTCCAGAGAAGTTTTCTTTACAAGAACACTCGACATGTCCCAATTTATTCTTCCTACAAATTCCATCGTTTAAGCAGAAATTTAGACAGGCATCTTTAAATAATATTTTCTTACTAACTATTAAAATCCTTATGTATTCACCTGTACAATTTATACCATTTCCTCTAAATCCAGGATTGCAAACACATCTCCAGGATGCCACATCCTTTGAATTAAAGATACGGATTTAAAGAATATAGCTGTTAACTCTTGCTTAATGTTAAAGCTTTGCCAAGGATTCAGAAGGGCCTTAGTTTCTGATTTAGTGAAAAATGATTAGTCTTAAAACCTTTAAAAGCATAAGCGGGGTTCTTTAAGGAGAAAAGGGAGAAAAAAATTTTTTTTACTGTACCCCAGATTACAAAGCTACCTATTCGCAATTCCAAGCTAGCATTGGCATCGAGGTCGCCGGTTCGAGTTCTGCACGGTGGCTAAACTAAGCTTAATCTAGGATTGTATATTCAAAAGACTTGCTCGCTAAAGATAGGTTGCTTAGTTATTCTAGCGGCTAGGTCAAGTCCTAGAGACTATAATCAAGTCCTAGAGACCCCTCCTCTGGGAGAGTCTTAGAGAGTCACTCTGGGAGAGTTTTAGAGAGTCACTCTGGGAGAGTCTTAGAGAGTCACTCTGGGAGAGTCTTAGAGAGTCACTCTGGGAGTCTTAGAGAGTCACTCTGGGAGAGTCTTAGAGAGTCACTCTGGGAGAGCCTTAGAGAGTCACTCTGGGAGAGTCTTAAAGAGTCACTCTGGGAGAGTCTTAGAGAGTCACTCTGGGAGAGTCTTAGAGAGTCACTCTGGGAGAGTCATAAGAGCCTGTAGCATCTTCTTCCAAGCATATAGGCACCGTATCTCATAGGCTCCCTTGGTGGTCTAGGGCATCGTTGTACTTATGAAAAATCTCCTTACGTTATCATCAGGCAAGTCAATACATTGCGCATTCCAAGAACAATTATCTTGTCCAAGTGCACATTGATCAGTTGAGTAACATTGAGACTCTCTAGTTGCCCCTTCCTCTGCTGTCTATTAAAATTGAAAAATTTCCGAAATTGAAAAAATTTCAAAAAATACATTAAATGAAGGAGGGCACTTTTTACATTCAAATTGTAATTGTTGGTCTTGGAAAGTACCTCTTGGACAGAATTGACAGCGTTTAATGTCAGCAAGAAGGAATTGACCTGCCCCACATTTTGGTGTATTACATAACTATGAGTGAAGAATTTTGAAATTTTAAATTCAACTCTTCGCTCACTCACCGCTTTATTTCCAGCCCCAACCCCTTCAGTAGTTGTTCCACTTGGACATTCCACACACTGCTTGTCCTGACCCCGGGTTCTGTACATTCCCTGGGGGCAAGGTTGGCAACTTCCACTAGCTGTTAATTGTTGCCCATCGGGACACTCATCGCGACATTGATCCTCGTTAATAGCCGTTCTCTCCAATGTCGTTTTACCTATTCCACAAGGAATACAATCGAACGCTCCGGAATCGGGCTGGAAAAATCCATAGCTACAAGGCTCGCATTGTCCAGTAGAAATATTTAAATGATGCCCAGGAAGGCAGCGAACTGTTGAAAAATTTTTTAAATTAAGTTCCAAAATTCCAAAAAATTCCTAAAAATTTCCCCTTACTTCTACATTCATTTTGTTTAATCGACCCCATTCCAACAGTCATTGGAGAGTCGGTGGGACATTCTATACATTGATTCTGTGCCTCTTCTGGTTGGTACTGCCCGATAGGACAAAGCTTGCATTCGCTTGTCGGAACAAAGTAAAATGTTCCAGGTGCGCAAGGAACACAACTTCCATTATTTAGCAAGTAACCAACGGGGCAGCGGAATGCATTTTCTACTCGAAATGCGCTGGAATTGTTTAATATTAGTTTAATTATTCTGATTTTAAATTCTGAGTTTTTTAAATTCTGAATTTATTCTTTTAAATGGATATTAAAATTCTAATGCAGAAATTCTGAATTATAATATTAATTTTAAAATTCTGGTTATTAAATTAATATTCTGGTTTATAAAATTCTGGTTTCCCCTGTTAATTCTGATTTTTATTAAATTCTGGAAAATTCTTGTTATTAATTAATATTCTGGTTTTTTAAATTCTGGTTTCCCCGTTAATTCTGATTTGTAAACTTAAAGCTGGAAAATTCCGGTTATTAACTTAATATTCTGATATTTAAATACTGTGATTATTGTTCTGAATTATTTAATTTAGAAAATTCTGATTTTTTAAATTCTGAATTGTATTTAATACTCAATTATTGTAATTTAATATTTAAGGAATAATGATCTGATTTTTATTCTATGATTATAATCATTACCCAATATCAGGTCTTCCATTAGGTATAACTTGTTCAAGAGAAAATAGTCCGTGAGCCATTGCCTCGTCGCGGATAATTTCTACAGGGTCCATCCTTTGAATTTCTCTGATTGGGACTTAAATATTTTGAAAAATAATTAAAATTAATTTTTTTTCCAATTAATAACCATCAATAATAACATCAAATTGTTGTAAAGTAGTTTGCCTTTTCAGACGTGACAAGGCAAAAATGTCTTGACAATTAATTTGAACTTGAACACCAGAACAGTCAGAGCTTGAAAAAGTGTTTTTTTTAAATCAGAATTTAATTTTCCAAAAAATTAGAATTTCCAACCTTTCTTCATTATTAGCACAAATATGCCATTTATTATTAATTTGATTAATTCTCTCAATTATTTTTTCGGTTACTGTAGATTTTCCGGCAGGGTTGCACAATGCTAGTTGTGGGTAGCTTAGTTGAATTCTAGCCAAGTGTTCGGCAGGTGATTGCCGAGTGCATTGAGGATAACGGAAAGGGCGTTGTTTCCCCTCGTTGGGGCGCCATTTACCGTCCTCACCACAAGAGTAGAAAGCTGCGGGATGGCGGCTAAAGCCGTAACCATTCTTATAAAGACAATTTTATTTGATAGATTTCTAAGAAGAATTACTTGACAATGAACAGAACAAGCTTTATAGCGCAATCCAGGTCCCCATTGTTCACATCGTTGAACTCCATTAACCGGTATTTCTGGATCTGGGCAAAATTCTCTGACCACGTTTATCTGGTAAGTTTAATTTAGAAAAACTCTATTTATTTACGTCGAATCTTATTATAAGATACACGCCTTGGGGCTGAAGAACTTCCATTATCTGAGGTGTATGTTAAATTAAGACAATCTTGGAACTAGGGTTGGGGGCCGATCCGGCCCGGTCCGACAGATCAGTCGGGCATCGAATTTTGGCCAGAAAAAGACTCGGTCGGGCCGCCCCGATAAAAATGATGCCCGAAAAAATGACTCGAACGTCGGCACAACTCAAAAATCCCAACCCTACTCGGAGCAGATACCCCTCGATACCCCTCGATCTTCGGATCTGTCAAACATCCGAAGATCGAGGGGTATCTTGTATTCCGAAACCCCCGTCCGAAAGATCGAGGGGTATCTTGTATTGTGTGTATCTTATACTGATGTACGACTGAGCGACTGAATATTTTTAGATAAATACCTTAAATTGACATGTAGCTAAAGGAGAGGATTGATTGTCTAGAGCCAAATAGATGGCTGAATATTGTCCCCAAGTAAATACCTACATAATAATACAGCATTATTAATGATTGAGAGAAGGGATTTACTTGTCCAGGCTTTAAATTCTGTTCAATTTTGGCTATTTGAACCCTTGAACTAGTCTCATAAAATTTCGGCTCTTTCCAAGAAATATTTAATTCCTTCAAAGGTGTTTGGACGTTTATGGGTTCCATAGGACATCCTTCAATTTCTACCAACTCTTCTTTAAAGTAATCATTCATATTAGATGGAATTTTGGAACGGCATTGATAGTCTTTTAAATTTTTATTTTCATCCCCAGATGAATGGCATGTTGGAGATAACAAGTCAATTCGGCCACAGGTACTTGAAAAATTTATTTAGACTTTTTAATGAACAAAATCTCTGAGTGAGCTCTCGATAGAGCTCACTCATAGTGAGCTCTATAAATATGTATGTACCTTTTAGCAACTCTTTCCACCTTTCCTTGAAGTCTATCATAATTTGCGAATCGTAATGATAGTCCTTCGTAGAGATCGGGAGAGCCTTGACAACGTTGTACAATTGAAGGAATTTCTGTTTCAAAATCTAGCATTCTATTCCACTGAAAATAAAACTAGTCTTGAAGACACTCATTTTATGAATTCTGCAAATGCCTTTCTAGAGACCAAAGTCGAGATCAGTTGGATTTTCTGTTTGATTTTCTGTTAAGATGATACTCGAGTTCAGTGTTTCTAGATTCTCTCTAGCACTCTACTTATAAGGGCAAACTAATCCTGTGATCCCTGATATGTCCTATGATCCTTCTAATTTTATAGAAATTCTAAAGTCAAAAATAATTACCATATTAACCCTAGTAATAGACCCAACAAATTTAGTACCAATCATTTTCTCATTTCCTTTAGGTAATTCAGTAGAAATTATTTTATTAGCCATTAAAAGCTGATTTTGTTGCTGTTCAATACCCTTGGGATCGCCCAAGTTTATCCAAGCATTAATGTCTAAACGACGATTTGGAGCATATCCTTTATCAGAATATAGACGAACAGCATTCCATAAAAGGGAATAGCTCCCTTGTTGTTGGGAATCCCACATAAATATTATATTGTTCCAAGCAAGTTGAGTGTCTGGGCGTTGATGGATAGGGAAATGCAGAACCTTAATATATTTTTTGATAAGAACTATTGTGATTGGATGTGAATGAAATGGATATGATCCTTTAGTGATACATTGTAATCTGGGTCACAAATCATGACAAATTTCAACTATGGGCATCATTAAGACTAGTCTAAGTGATTAGACCTTTAGGACTATGATGTGTGATCAATCATAGGTCAATAAAATTAAAGGGTGATTATTGTAGGGTTAGTTTGGAATTGATAATCACTCATAATTATCAAATGTTTTATTAGGTGTCAGTCGGAAACCGAGGATTTTTCGGTTCAGTTCTATTGTTCTACTTCGAATATCCGAAGATTTTCCAAAATAACGACAACTCTAACTATAATTAGTCCAAATATTCACATTCTGATAATAGTAAAAATTACTAAAGGCTGTTTATCAAGCTCAGGAAACAGTCTAATATTTATTGCTTCAGAAGATATAGTTAAAAGTTCAGTTAAATTTGTTGGTTGATTTGCAGAACTATATAAATTAAAAATAATTTTTGAATATAAAATTCCTCGAAAAATTTCACCTGCTGCTATAAAGAGTAAAAAATATTGGGGGTGATTTTCTCTGTTCTTTTAAAACATCAGTTTGTTGGTTCTTTTCAAATTTAACCCAAATATTCAAAGTTAATGCACTCGAGACAAAATTGAAAGGAATTCCTAAACTGGCTGAAGCAGGCTGACTTGAAGATTCAAGAAAGCGTAAATCATAGTCTGGATCAATTCTCTTCTCGCAGTTGGCACCAGTCACTTAAGAAAAAATTATTTTTTGTTCCGCGACTGTGTAAGCGTCCTTGAAGCTTGTGAGATAATGGAATGGCACAAGGGTGGGGATAAGTACACACACCAAAGAAATCTTTCGATAGCCAGAAAATCTGGAGGGATAAGGCAGTCTAAGGATAAATTTCTAGGGAAGCATACACTACCATTAAACTATCCAAAAATCCGTAAATATCCGATAAAACCCACTATTGAAAGGGCATTTACAGTAATACCCGTTGACTAGATCAACACAATGAGAGGCTAAAGGACATGGAGAAGGTTGACATTCATTAATATCTATCTCGCATTCATTTCCAGAGAATCCTTAAAAATAAATTCGTCAAAAATCTTTTTTTTTAGATTTTTAAGGGTACCAGGAGCACAAACACATTTAAATCCAATCGCTTCACTGTTCTGTTCAACAGCTACCGAATTTTCAATTTTGGACATTTGATGCCTAGTCAAGTCATTATTGTTAACACAAGTTCCACCATTTTTGCACAAACCCTCGTGGCAACCATCAAATCGAAATTGGCATCCATTGCCGCTATAGCCCTTTGGACATTGACAGTCAGATCGAGAACCAAAATCGCCACAAACACCGCCGTTATGGCAAGGTTCTCCAAGGCAGCGGTTCGGGGCCAATTCGCAATTCTTTCCACTAACACCTTCCTTAAGTTGAAGTAAATTATGAGTGGGAACTAAAATCTAACCGGGCAAACACAGAAATAATCGTCGACTAGTGGGACACATTTGCCTTCATTCATGCATGGCTTTCGATCACATTGTGTTTCCATTTCCTGGCAACGATCACCTTAACATTTCAAGATTTATCGAGCTTATTCAGCTAAAGACCTTTCCATCCCAATTGACATTCACATTGAAAACCGGCACCCAAATCAGTACAAGTACCATTATTCATGCAAGGTTCGTCTTCACACTGACTAACGTGTTGTTCGCAGAAAGTGCCTTCATAGCCGGGGTGACAATGGCACTTGAACCCGTTAACCAAGTCTTCACACCTTCCAGTCCCAACAGCATCACAAGGTGTCATCATCTCGCATTCATCGACATTGTGTTCACAATGATCACCCTCGTAACCAAGAGGGCATTGACACTCATAAATTGGACCTCGATTTATACATGTTCCATTATTTCGACAAGGCTTGACGGCACAATGATCAATCATATATTGGCATTGATAGCCGTGAAAACCTGGTGCACATTCACACGAGTAATCGTCCTCCTATGAAAAGGACATAAAGAAATATTTATTCTGATTTCTAAAAATCAGAACGAAAATTCTGATTTTCTGAATATTCTGATCTTCTGAAAATCAAAAAAAATCTTCTGATTTTCTGAATATTCTGATCTTCTAAAAACCAGAACGAAAATTCTGATTTTTATTTACTTGATCGCGACAAGTAGCTCCATTTTGACACGGCTTCTGAGAGCACTCGTTAACTTCCTGCTCACAAAATGTTCCATTCCACCCACGTTTGCATATACAATGCCTATCAAACAGTGTATCCACACACTGACCTCCATTGAGACATGGACTTGGATCACATAAATTATCTTTTATTTGACAACGTTTTCCACTAAATCCATGGGGACATTCACATTCAAAGTCATTAATAAGATCGTGACATTTAGCGCCTAATGCACAAGGATTTTCTGTGCAGTCATCTAAAATTAAGGGGGTTTCTTGCCAAAAATATCACAAACTGACCAATATTCTTATCACAATTGGTACCCTCCCAACCAGGCAAACATTTACATTTATAACGACCAAGTTGTAAGGGAATACATTGAGCACCATTTTTGCATGGTTGATCGCTTTGACAAGGATCAGAGATTTGAGAACAGTCTGGCCCGGTGAAACCGGTCCTTTAAGGAATAAAAAATAATTTGAGGAGGGTGACAAATATCACACCTGCAAATACACTTTGTTGTTCCAAGCCCAGGCAAATCTTGACATACACCCCCATTTGGACAATGAACGGAAGAGATGCATTCATCCGGTCCAAATTGACATCTCGATCCTGTATAATTTTGGGGACATATACAGCGAAAAGCTCCGTTGTGCAGTTCACAAGTGCCTCCATTAAGGCAGGGGTGAGAGTCACAGAGGGGTATTTGTTGTTCACAGTGTGAGCCCATAAAGCCTGGGCGGCATTCACAGACTTCCTAAAAATGATTAAAAAAATATTTTTTATTCGCCTAAGAATCTTCGCCTGGAATAAAGTGTCGACTCCTTAAGGTGAACAAGTAAGAAGGCTATGGAACTAAGGGTCATACAGTAAGATTTAGGGAAATCTCTCCAACAGAGGTATTGGGGGAAATGAAATCTTTTTTCTCTCACTTCCTCCAAAAATATTTTCATTGCAGCGGGGTGTGATTAAATAACTTTTAGATATAACAATCTCATTTTCTAATAGAAATACCTTATGATTAGCCACAACGCATTGCCCCCGGTTCTGACATTTAAGTGTTTGGCAATCAAGCTTTTTGCAATGCTCATCGGCGGATCTACCAGTCTCTGCAGTGAAAGAATCGTTTGAGCATTGAAGACAGCGCTGCTGGCCAATATTTGGCTGAATCGGTTAATTAAAAATCTTCACAAATTGCTCCAATTACCTGATAGAAATTAATTGGGCATGGAGAACAGGGCTCCAAGCCTGTTACAGAAAAATGCCCTGGAGCACAAGGTTGCTTGCAGTGGCTAGGGCCAACAGAGCCCAGGCGAGCTGTATATGTTCCCTAACAAAAATTTTAGCTAAAAATTCTAAAAAATATTCACTTCTGGACACGGCTCGCATTCCTTATAGCCTCCGATTGGAGGAGGCCCAGCAAATGTATGTCTAGGACATAGCTGACAAGGAATCATTCCTGTAGCTGAAAACATTCCGTTGCCGCAAACGTCTAGAAAGGTAGAGGATAGGTTTTATTTTAAAATTCGGTCGTTCCAATTAGAGACCGGACTAGTCGAAAAATCACACAATAAATGAGCTTTTGAACGATAATCCAACTCAGTCCGATCTCTACTCCAAACTAACCCAAACACGATTCATTAGATTGAGCTCCAGATTGTAAAGTATAAGTATTCTCTATGCAGGGTTTGCAACGAATCTGCCCTTCTTGATCCTGGAAAGAGCCCATTGGGCATTGAATACAACTGTTGTTGACAAAAGCTGTTCCTTTTGGGCAGGGAACTGTTTTGGGAAAGGGAATTTTTTCAATTGTTACTTAAAGAAGTCAGTGTTTTCCTATTATAAAATCAAGAGGTTTTATGGTTCCAAGTGGGGTTACACCACGAACGCTCAGAGGCGGGTGTGTCGGAGTATGAGGTTTTTGGATTGTTTCGGGCGGGGTTCGGGATTCTCTATACAGGGTTGGAAATCTTTTCAGGGTCGGGGAAGATCTGAAAAACTTTTGGGAACGGGGTTGGGGTGCAACTAGATCCAAGCTTCTGACCGGTTTCTATTTTTTATGTTCTTGTTATGGGGGTACCGTGATAAGGAATACACTGATATAAGTGTCATAAAAATTCTTTTCAAATAATATCTCATACAGCATTCAGGAAGTCCAGGCGCTGCAGATAGAAAATCGTCTGACCCAACATTTGGAGTTTGCAATTTGAGTAGTTCCCCTTGTGAGCAACTGAAGCCTTGAGAGACTGAGATACTTGAAGCATTTATAGGAGGGCAACCGAGATTCTTTAAGACAATTTTTAAGAAATATTTAAGTTACTACCAAGATAGCAGGAACAGAATCACCCGAAAGTGTCAGCAAAGACCTAATAGGTATTGTAGCTCCAGGTATTCGAAGGTCAAAAATTGTGCGTAGAGTAAGCGAGCAAAGCTCATAAAATACTTGTTGCAAAACAGTAGGCAAAATTTGCACGGTAAAATTTGCACCCATCTGAAGCAGATGATTTATAAAAAGTTTTTTCAAAAAGACTAACAGTCTTCTCGCCCATTTGCGAGAATTTGGCATCCAAGAAGCGAACATAGATTTGTACAGTACTTGAACAACGTTGGCTCAATACTTGGTCAATGCTGTCGAACAAAGATCCAACTAACAGTTCATAACTCTGAAATTTTTTTCCAAAAGAAGTTTAGTGGGTATTGGAACAGGGATATGAAGGTATTGGAACAGGGATTCCGGAACCTCCTCGCTTTAGGGTCCCGGAAGGTTGTCACTTGAAATATGGGTTACAAGAGCCAGTTGGGCTCCGAGAGACATTACTATTATCTTAGGCCTTTCCTCTCACCTTAGCACAATCACTCGGTAAAGGGGAAGTGAGGCTGTAATTCATGTGAACTCTCATCTCATAGCGAGCAGGTTCCATGGCCATTGGTACACATGCAGGTGGAGTTGGTCTGGAAGGTTTTGAAAAAATATTGAAAAAAGTTCCTAAAAAATAACACATACGAGGGCAACCATTTCCCCGATTGTTGTTCCATCGAGCAACTATAGCGTTGTGGAAGTGTATTAGTACTATTTTGTTGTTTTTTAACTTCACTCTTTTGTTGAGGGAAGGATTCTAGAAAGCGATATCCTTTGCGACATTGGACTTGGCAAACTGTGCCACTAGCATGGCGTTGACATTGTTTTTGAACGGTAGCTTCATCAATTCGTAAAGACCAAGGACTACAAGGTTCGGGTAACAGGGCTACTTGGAATTTACATTTGTTTCGGTTGGAATGGGCATCCAAAACTGAGGCTTCAACCTTTGAACATTTTTTTCAGATTCAGTAAAGATACAGTATCTTACAGTAACGTGTGAATCAAGTTTAATCCGAGCTTCGGGAGGATCATAGGAAATTTGGGTAATCGGCGATTGGTCTTGCACAACTAGCCGTACTGAGGATTCATTGAAATGCATATGAAGTTCAGTTTGATTTTCCTGTGCCCAGATAGCATAAGAATCAGGACACTTCAAGATTGGAGGAACTGTGTCTAAAATGAGGACTTTCGAAAGTAAAAATTCAACTCCAGTCCAACCAGGTATTCTTAGCCGAACAGCACATTCAGCCATATTCCCAGCATCATCAAAAGCTTGATAGATTATATCAGTGTCTTGACTGACTGGATAGGGTGGGTGGAAGTCTTCTGGCTTTGTTAGCCTGAAATCACAATAAAAAATACTTTAAAATTTCCAAAATAAGCACATATAAGTAATTCTTCCTGAATTATCTGTGGCTTCAGGTATGACATAGTTGGCAGGGAACAATTGCCCGTTCTCATCAGTTTGCACAATTATTGGTGATTGAGGGCAATTTTTGAATGTTGGAGGTTCAGCATCTAAGCATTGAGGGATACTTGCATTCCAGCCAACCTGAAATGAGAGAGAGGGATATTAGACAGGGAGAGAAAGAGAGAGGATCACTTGTAAATGTGCTGGAACTTCGTGTGTGGTAGACAGAGGAGCTAAGCATCCATGCATATCAAAACGAAGACAAGGGTTCTTCTCATATTCAGTAATACCCAAGAGAATGTATCGGGCTCGTAGAGGCGGATTAAGGGTAAATTGGTAAATTTTTCTGTGATTTCCTGAGGGTGTAGAGAATTCCTTAAAATTTTTTATCAGGTATCATCTCTAAATTAATCATTACCATAGGATAGTTATCATAGTTCTGACTGAACTGAACTTTATAAAAAAGCTGCATTTTTGTAACGTGACCAGATAAATGCCCATTACCAGCAACACCAGTTAATCTCAATGTTGTAAGTGTATAAATCCGTTGTAGATCAACAGAAAGGAAAATAAAAGCATCTTTAGAGCCACACCAACCAGAAGAGGACATGCGGGATTTGTGAGGTTCATATCCCCAAATTACCTTGTCTTAAATTGGAAAAAAGTATTTTCTGGGAAAAATCATAAAGCTAAGACCAGAATTATCAGAAAAAGCTCCATCAGGTATAAATCCAGAGGAAATTCCAACATCCTCACTCAATACACAAGGCGTCCCAAGACTGCAACTTATCGTTTCTGCAGGGAATGGCTTAAATCCTGGTCTGTTACAACTGAAACTTGCAACAGCACCTTCCTCAACGGAGTCCAAAAATGTTTGCCCGTCATCTGGATGGCCAGGGTCAACACAGACAGGGCCTGAAAATATATTTTACGTGTAAAGTTACAAAAACCCAACACACCTTCACAACGTAAATCACCCAAATCCCATGTTCCGTCTACATTACAACGAACCATACGGTCATCATATGAAGATTTTCCAACAAGAGAATATGGAGCACGGCACTAATAATAAAATAATAAAAATGGATCCGACTATTAGATAATCCCGAGATACTATATAATTTAAGATATGCCTTAAACAGTGCGATAATACTCCCTATTTTGATCCAATATCATAGGGGTGCTCCTGTTTTTCGACCCCAAGGACGTATCAAATAATAAGATTCGATAATTATTTAAACAAAACCATAATTTACAAAATCACCTGGAATAAATAGACACTTCCCACTTTAAAGTTTCCTCCATGATGTCCCTCATCGCCTTCATAATAAGCTCCAGATAGGGCAGGAGGAGGTCCACAATCAACAAGCGGGCAATCAACTTCAGGTCCACTTAACCAATATTCTAATCCATCAGTTCGAGGATCATAAATACATTGACGGATTTCTCCAAGTGCAGAATGCTTTGGTGGTCTATTAGTTTGGGAACAGACAAAACTTAAATTCTGGCCAAAAGGAATGGAGACGGTTTCAGGCTGTACAAAGAGTCCAACAGCTGTGCTATTCTTTACACCGGAACAGGTGGCGGCTGTAAGATTTTTTGTTTTTTAAGTAAAATTTACAGGGTCATGGGATGATACAGGGTCATGGGATGACACACAGCACACGTTTCAAAGGCCCCAAGCTTCTGTTATATGGGCCCATTTCCTTCCGTTGTAAGAGCCAAAATAGCTGCCGTTATAGAGGCAAAACTAGCTCCCTAACCTCTCAGCATTTCCCATTCTAAAGGATTATAAAATGCGAAGGATACTGTATGAGAGAAGCAAGGAATTCAACTAAAATTAATTACGTATGCATGATGGCACTGTTCCATTCCATGTCCCATCTGCCAAACATTTCAAATGGGAAGGCCCACGCATTTGATAACCAAAAGTACAACGGAATTCCACAATTGAAGGAAAAGCAAAGGAGGAAGAAAAGAACTCGTTCTTGTTGTTTGTATTATTCACTTCATTTTTAAAAGTTTTGTACAAGTTTTGAGCTATTAATTGGCCATTTTCTGGTGTCGTTAAAGGAGCACAATGTCGAGGAATACAGGAATGGTTAAAACGCAATGAATCGAATTCTCCATAGCCTGTTTCACCTTCACGTAAACGAACACCACTTTGGCCTGGTTCAACGAACAAATCAAAGCCCTCTTCACAGCTATAAGGATTTATTTATTTTTAAGGCAGTGATGCCCTCCTTCCATCAAAAAAATGCCCAATTTCCATCTGAACCGGGACACGAAGTTTAAAGGGAGTCTAATAAGGTCTATTTCCTTCTTATAAGGAAGTCTAATCCCTCCCTTACAAAGAGGTCTAATCCCGTCTTTCGAAGGCCTACCTTCCCTACAAAAGGGCCTCCCTTCCCTTCACTGATCCCTTCTCCTTACCTGCAACGATGTCCACCTTGTGTATTGTGACAATGCTGTTCACACCCTCCATTACGACCATCCTCGCATTCATTTATATCTTCACAAGACGTCCGTTGACAACCCAAAAACTCAAACTTCATGCAAGGAACACCTCCATGAAATTCAAGGAATTCGATCTGCAATGTTCTTGCCTCGATTGGTTTGGCCAATACAAGAATCTCCGAGCCTATTGCTCCTAAATTATAACATGAATGTTGTATGAGCTTATGTTCATAATAATTTATTTCTGAAAAATCCAAGTCTATCATTAGAGCTGGCGTTATTTACACAATGCATCTGAATATGTACCGATATTGGAAATTTATTTAAGCGTTTCTTTCATCCTATTAAACAGAGGTGGGTCGGAATTCCGAGTTCCGACGTTTTTTCCTTCCAATTTCCGAGTTCCGACTTTTGAGCCAGTTCCGATTGCTGGCTCTTTCGATTTCAGACACCTCTGACTGTCCCGACCCACCTCTCTATTTAGGTAGAGCTCTGGCCAATGTAAAAAGCATCATTCTTGAACTCACCTTCAGTGATGTCAAAGTTACAGTTCCGGAACTAAGTAGTTCCAGTTCCAGAACTAGAACTACGGAACTAGCGATTATCTGGAACAAGTTTGGAACTAAAGTACGGAACTAGTACATGCTTGTAACTAGCTTTCCCAGCTCTGTGATTGTTTTTTTTCATTGTTTCCGGAAAATAAAGTTCACAAACTTAATTCATAAACCCTAAGTTATATTATACCTAAAGCTCTTGTTCTTATCTCTTTAGTATTCGGAGTATTTAATTTTCTTTCATTTGACTTTTTATTATCATTAGTTGAAGTAATGTTGTTATTCCCTCCCAATTCAGCAAGTCCTCCATTATACACTTCAAACGGCATTCCTTCCTCAATTGAATAAGAAAGCGTAAAGCGTTGAGGCCATGCTTCGGGTGTTGCTGCGATTGCCCCAGCAATTCCAGAAGGGGCAGAAGCGCTGGGAACAACCACTTTTTCAAGATGTAGCTTCTCGATTATCTGATTTTTGGGGAAGATAAAAATTTTCTCTTTCAAATTTTGTACCTTTGGCACGGGGAAAGTGAATATCAAAGTTAAAATTGTTGATGGAGAGCTGCTACTAATTGACTCATTAAAGGGCATTATCCGTTTTTCAAGCATTTGAGCATTTGTTATTGTTGTATCTGCACACCATCCATTTTTTGAATTGAGCTGTTGAACCGGTATTGGCACACCATGTGATGTTTGTATTTTTGTTGGTATAATAGACAGGGGTCCAGAACAGTCTTAGAAATAAGGTTAACATTTTAAGAGACTAAAGTTGACTTGAGAATCAATTGCGAGCTGGATACCCCGAAAAATCGGATACCCCGAAAAATGAACAGGATCTCGTCTTGCCTGAGCTCTTTAAGAAATATTTTTTATTCTACCCAGTTTTGGTTTATATCCAGGTTGACATTGACAATGAAAACCGCCTGGCATATTCACACAAGTTGTTGATTTTGTGGCACAATTTCCTGCAGATTGTAACTCACATTCATCGATATCGCGGCATTTCGGAATCTTTTAAAATTTGATATATTAAAGGGGATATTTTGGCAAGTTTGTCTCTTATTTCGAAACTTTTTTTGACTACAATATTCAGGTGCCAAATTTAGGTAACATAAAAATACCAGGGTGTGGATTTGTTAAACGAGTTTGGGTTACAATCCGTTAGTGTTTTTAAGAGATCTACATTATTCTACATAAAATAAAACATACTCCACTAAGTGTTTGATTAGCCAAGCATTTAAGTGTTTCCGCTCCTACAGACTGAAAACCAGAATGGCACTCAACTCGTAGAGAGTCTCCAAATTGCAACTCTCGAATTACCATACTTCTTTTAGTTTTAAATTCCATTTTTTGTTTAGATCCGAAGTTCTTGGTTTGGTCCTTTAGTTTTTTATCCTTATTGGATTTTTCATCCATAACCATATTATTGCTAGGCAATAAATGTAGTTCACCATTTTCGACAATTGGGATATCAGTACAAGTCAATTCTATTAATTTTTAATATTATCCAACATTTTAACCTCAGAAAGGCTTACTTTTACAAAGAGGCTGTGGAGAGGACCATTCTCCATTTGGACGACAAACAATGCTTAAAGGACCTTCAATAAAGTAACCCTTCGCACAGTGAAATTGGAAAACGCTGCCGAACCCTGCCATCCCCAAATTGAAGAATTCGTTCACCGGAGACAAAAGATGGGAGTGCGGGACAGGCATCAGCTGAAACGTAAAATATGAAATAGGGGAAATAATTGTTCCAAGGACTTTTGCATTTGGGCGATTGTGTCCAACGGCCTTCGTCTGTACAAAATATTTCTTCATGTTGCTTCCCAGAAGCAAAGCTAAACCCTTCATAACACTGATAGCGAGCCATTCCAGCATATGAGACGTTGGTAGCTGAGACGGCGAAGCCGTTAGCTATTTGAGGAATGGCTGAGCAATACACGGCTAAAGGAGTTTTTGAAAGTTACTTCAAAAATTTTAATGAAATTTTACGTTGACAGTCTGGAACAGGTGCATAATTACTCCACAGACCTCCCAATTCACACTCTGTTTCAAAATGCCTGCCGAGCCCCGTTGAGAATTCAAAGCCTCTTTCACAACTTATAGTAACGTGGGTACCGTAGGCTGTGTTTTTAGTGGAGAGGAGGACACGACGGGAGGGTAATGAGAGAGGAGGGCAACCTGAATTTAAAAAAATCTTGGAGAATATTTCCTTTATTTTTCACTCACTTGTCGAAAAAGAAATATTCCATCCAGTTCCACTGTTTAAGACATTAGAACGCCAAACGAGTTCAACACGTCCTTGTTTTGCATAAATCTAAGGATAAGGTTAAAGACTATAAGATAAACACTAGATATACGTCAGTTTAGATGTTTTTTTTGAATTTGTTAGGCTAATAGAGGTAGGAAGCCTAGGCGATGCCCAATAATGTAAGGTACCCCTCATTATAAAACCCCTAGATACACACCAATTTAAGAAACCTTTTTGAAATTTGATAGGGGAAGGGGGAGATGCTTTAGCGATACACCAAGATTTAAGGTACACGTCAAATTTTTTAGCTATAAGCTTGTATCTTATGTGAGAAAAATGCCAATTCAGAAAAATAGGCAAATAAATCTACCGTTCTTGGTGGAGCATTATTAACAGTAAAACCATCACTTTCATGTAACGGTCTCCCATTACTACTTCCATCCTCACCTCCCTCATAAATTTGTAACTTATCGCCTAAATCGGCAACATCCCATGAATTCAGAACTAAAGACAATGATGGAATTTCTGCTGCAGCTTCAAAGTTTTCGATTTGTTGAGAGGGTAATTCTATACTCCAACGACAAATTTGTGAAGGAGCATAAGGCAAATGTGCATTTCCCGGTGATGTTAAGACTCCGTGTGATCGACGGATAGAGTTGTCACAGCCTTGAAGATTTATTTATTTATTTGGAGGGAGAGAAAGGGGAGGATTGTACAGAATTAAAGGTTCTGTCCAATAATTTATAATTTCGGTTTGGCTCGGCTCGTCATCATACCATTCATATTTTTGGCTTAATATCTCGAATTTATACATAATATAGTAACAAGACCAAGTAAAAATTTTGGTACAAGCTTTAAAGCACTGGGCAAGTCTCCAAGGTCCAGACCTCACAAAAGAGGATAGATAATAATAGTGGTTGATAATCAAGAATAACCAGTTGAAAACCAAGATATTCTACCTTTTTTGTATGTTATAGTAAAGCCTTTTTGAGAAACTGTCTCGCTACTGAAGAAGTAGATATGAACTTGAGATTGAGTTGAAATTATGAGTTGAGGTTCCTTCTTAAAAATAATTTTGTAAATAAATTCAGAGGGTTTTGATGATAAATTCAAGAAATTTTAAATAACACTACCATATGCCCACTGAATTTAGCCAATATGGGCTCAGACGGACTCGGTCCATCATAAATTGTTAAAAAATCAGTTTCAGCTTCTGTGTTGAATTCATCAATAAATAAAGAGATCAATTGGCCAGAAGGTGCTTCTATACGCCAAACACATTCTAAGCCTTTAGGATAATTTCTAGGCCATTCTGGGCTGTGAAATTGTTGGCCGATTGAAGAGGCTTTGAGTTGCTGATTTCCACACGATATTGGAACTTATAATAATTTGGAACTTATAATAATAACCCACAATAATTTACCAGTTCTCCAACTAGCTTGAAAGCCTCGAGCTTGAATGCTTTGATCCGCTCTGAATTGGACTATAATTCTATTTGTGCTTGACTCAAAGGAAAGCTTTTCTGTATTTCGAGGGGTACCCGAAATTGTTGATAGAGCAAAAGTAGAATTTTCTGAAGGGCCTCCGTCTAATACAGTAACTAAATCATGGCGTTCTTCAGTCTCGAAGGAGTCAAAATTTAGCTGAAAATGGTGTTATTAAACGAAGAATCTGGTATACTTCGCGGAATCACCTGAATTTTAGAATTAAGCGGTCCTTCTATAACCCAACGGCAGTTGGCACCTTGTCTATAACTTGCAGGAAAGTTGGGTGTTTCAATACGCCCAGATTCCCCTTTCTCGTATCGTTGACAAGACATTTCACTATGAGCTGCTTAAAAAATAATTTTGGCAAAATTAAAACATTTTTCTTAAAATGTTTACATGGACAATTAAACTCATCACTAGAATCTCCACATTCATCAATCCCATTGCAATGGGCGCGTTCAGGGAGGCATACACCGTTTTGGCAGAAAAATGATCCTCAAATTATTTTTTTAATTTTTCAGTTATTTTCACTAAGATACCTTTAATACAAGCATTCTGTTCGCAGATAAAAGGCCTAAGCTGGTTACAGACATCTAATTGCCATGTCGGTCCTTCTACTTGAAGGCCGTCTACAAGTATCTAAAAATCGGGGATTGGAAGGACTTTAGAACAACGGATGTGGGTAGCATGAGAGATGTCTCAAAGCATGAGGTTTATCTCAAAGGAATAACACGAGGGTTATTGCAATAGATGAGGGAAATCTTAGGGTATAACACGCATATCTCAGAGGGCAATGTGAGGGATCTTCTAAATTATGAGGGTTTTCTAATGGAAATAAAATAGGGGTATTTTAGATCACCCTATTTTAATGATTCATTCACAACTCATAACTCATGAATAGCTTGTAGTTGACTTTATATCAAGTGGCAGTTTATAAGCTTATGTATCAACAGTATTCATTTATAACCCCACTTCTATATCAATTCTACTCTTACTTTTGTGCAACTTCCATTTGCAGGATCAGGCTGTCCATAGGACCAAAATCCAACATATCGAGAAGTTTGGGAACCATCGCTCCATAGAAAAGACCCATCCATTAAAGATTTTGAGAGAGATGAAGAGGATGAAATTGATGAATCCATCATTAAAGGTCTATATAAAAGACCGATCCAATATTCAGAAGAGGACGTTGTTGGACTTGAAAAAATATTTTGAGGGAAATTTGAGTAAAAATAGCTACCCGGATGTTAAATGTGGCCTCATCAGATATTTTGCCAAAAATTTATTTTCTTCAGAAGATTCAAGACGGACTAGTTTGGCTCCAAAGCGGGAACAGAAGGCTAGAGCTTGAGGCCACGACTTTTCTATAGATATGAGTTTATAGCACTTTCCCTCAAAGCGTTCCCATCCTTCTGCGCATGAGAGTTGTACATCGGCTAGTACAAAAGGTGGAGGCTAAATTTTGAATTTTTTAACGAAGGATGGATTAATAAATGAATTAATAAATCTAAAAATTTTTTTACGTTTTTCCGGTGCTGCCTATGATTTTTGGAAGGGCTAGAAGCCTCCAGATTTGGATGCTTTTCACCATCCTCATTAGAATTTTCGTTTTTAAATAAATGCTGTGCTGACTGAGAAAAGACAGGTTCTTCATCATCCACTGAAGTACTTGACTAAAATATTTTTTTATTAAAAAATTAACAAAAAAAATATTTTAGGACTCATACAGAATAACTAGCATCATTATCTTTCAATCCAAGTAAGTGCTAAATTTTAAAATCATCGTCCAAACAATTTTACAACGAATAAACAAGCAAAACACAAATATAAACCACTTAACTACCGCACCAATTTATAAATAAACAGAAATAAATATAGAGGTTTAATAAAAGCAGAATTATCAATAAATCAGAATTATTATCAGAATAATTATTCAGAATAATTATTATTTCAGAATTTTCGTCTTAGGATTTATTATTTCAGAATTATTATTATATCAAAATTAATTTTCCAGAATTTACTATATTCAATGGTTATTATTTCAGAATTATTATTTTCAGAACTTATTATTTCAGAATTTATTCCTTCAGAAATTAAAACTTATTATTCTCAGAAATAGAAATACAATAAATCAGAATAAACATTAACTTAATAAAATCAGAATTAATTTACTAAATCAGAATTCTTATTAAAATCAGAATTATAAAAACAGAATTAATATTCAGAAATAAATTATAATCAGAATAAATAAATAAAAATTCAGAAAATCAGAAAAAACGATATAATACAAAAATCAGAATTAACAAATCAGAATTAATTTTCCAGAATTTATTATTTTCAGGAGGTAATATTTCAGAATTATTATTTTCAGAAATTATTTCAGAATTTATTCTTTCAGAATTTTTAATTTTTCAGAATTTTCTATTCTCAGAAGCAGAAATAGAAATACAATAAATCTGAATAAACTTATTAACTTAATAAAATCAGAATTAATTTAAATCAGAATTCTTATTAAAATCAGAATAACTATAAAATCAGAATTAATATTCAGAATTAAATTATAATCAGAATAAATAAATAAAAATTCAGAAAATCAGAAAAAACAAAATACAAAAATCAGAATTATCAAATCAGAATTAATTGAAAATAAATCAGAATTAATTAAAAATAAATCAGAATTAAATAAGCAAACATACTTCATCTGATTCTGTTCCATTTATATTTACAAATAATGTAGTTATTACATAAATATTTATTAATAAATTAAAATATGAAATGTATAATTTTATTTTTCTATTTCCAGGCCTTTTATGACCCGTGTGAATATTTTTCATTGTACTTTAAAAAATAACTTTAAAAAATTTTTAAAAATCAGAAAAATAAAAATTCTGAAGTATCAGAAATTTATAAAAAAATAAATATTAAAATCAGAATTAATTCAGAATATAGGAGCTAAATCGGAGTTATTTCCGGTTATGATGCTCCAAAGTCCGAAAATTTTCTTATAAAAATATTTTTTTCTAGAAGGATAATTTTACTTAATAAAAATATTTTGAGGGCATAAAGGATTATGTTAAGAATATAAATGTTAATTAAAATTCCTGCTGAAATTTAAATTAAAAATTCCCTTCTGAAATGAATTAGGGGCCACATAACGTACAGAAACCTCTAAATCTTAACTAAAAAATTAATGACAGTCTTTTGAATTATTAAAGTTATATATTTATTTAAAATTCAGAATTTAATTAAAACAAAGAAGGAAAATAATAAAACTTTTCCGCGCATTAAAAATAAAATTTTTCAACTTTTACTGACCCTCTTTTGAATTATTAGAGTAATGATGGGTTTAAAAATATGGGGGGATTGGCTGTGAAAGGATATATTTATTGAATGTATTTTATGAGAAATGAACGGAAAGCAGGATTATAATAAGGTGTGGGTTGTTTATCCTTATATTTGATCAAAAGGTTCAGTTAGTAAAATGTCCAGTCAGAGGAAGGAAATCAAAAGAATTTGGAAGAAATTGATGAAAAATCAAGCTGGCATAGCCTGATGTGTTATAGATGACGGAATCGGAGCGAATAGGACAGTAATATCGGAAGACCGAATTTAAGTGAAACCGAATTGAACGAAGATTCCGAGATCTCATTCCGATCTCGGATTCCCATTCCAATTCTCATTTCAAGATCTTACAATTATCTTTTCTCGGTATCAATTTAGCCCAAACTAAAAGCCATAATTCCTTAATCGGAGCGAACAGGACAGTTATATCGGAAGACAGAATTTGAGGGAAACTGAATCTAATGAAGATTCTGAGATCTCAGATCTTGCCTCTCTCTTCTCTCGTTATCAATTTAGCCGTAAGTAAAGGCCATAATTCCTTACAATACAAAATTATTTTTTTGGGACGACTTGATTGACCGATCAGTTGGTATGTGGCTATAACGGAAATTTTTTTATGACTTATACTCTATTTTTTTACGAGGGGATGGGAGTGTATTTTTGGGATTATGTTGGGAGTAGTTTATTTAGGCAAACATTAATCTGAGGAAAAAAGTCAGGCAATAAAGGCTCATTTATTCGTGTAAATATTTTGGGCATTTAGTCTCCTTATAATTTGTCTGATTGACAATATTTAACCAATGCGAGGTAATTAAACCGAGATTTTGTGACGTGAAGGCTAAAGATGATGATGTGGCTGGTTAATGATGAGAAGAAGTACACACACAAAAATAATTTAATGAGAAGAATTTGGGCAGAAAAAGCAAAAGGATGACCCCAATTCTATTTAAATAAAACAACAATGAGCGAAATAAAAATAAAAAGAAAATATAAAAATTATTTCGCGCGAAGTTTAATAGATTTTAATTTTTAAATTATTAAAATTTTAAAATTTTTAAATCAGAATTCAAGGAGTTTTTGGAGTTTAGGATAGAATTGGAAAAGACCGTGACTGATAACGATACTGAGATTCTCGGCTTTTTTCATTCTCGTTCTTGAAGTCGATGCTGAAATTCTCGGTCCATTTCTCGGCGAGAAACAATACTGACTCAAAGAAATAAAATCCTCAATTAGATGTGATTTAAGGGGTGATGAAATTAAAAAGTGGTCCTAATTTTAGATAAGACCAAGTACCTGTCTAGTCTTTTCCTGAGAAGAGATCCCGAACTAAAATCTCGGTTATAGAGAAGTGAGATTTTCAAGATAATAATTTCTATTATTTTACAAAACCTCTCAGTCCTATCTCCATTCCTCATGCATGAAAATTGAGAAAAAATTAATGAAGAATTTAGAAAAAATCAAAAAATAGAGAATAACCAAAGAATTTAGGTATACACATAACGGGGTTAATGATTAATAAAAAAATAATTTTTTTTGTACTATGATTAGGCTAGTTTTTTTAAATAAATTTAGCTGAGGGAGAATCATAAATGAGAGAAAAGATGAGTAAAATAAATTATTTAAAACGGACAAAAATATTTCAAGGAAATTTTTTGACTGCTGACTAGGGCTGTTCCCCGGCGGGGAATCCTACTGCTGACATAAGAAATAGTATCCCTGATTGAATGAATCCGGAAAACAACGGAAATACTTGATCGTGGGAAAGGGACGGCATGATCCTTGGTCTAATATGTCGGTGGTTCTTTAGTAGGGTTGTGGGCAGGTCCGATCCGAAAGATCGAGTCGGGCATCGAATTTTGGCCCGAAAAAGACTCGGTCGGGCCGGCCCAATAAAAATGAGGCACGAAAAAACTCCCCTATTTCCGACTCCCCTATTTTCTCCTATTTTCTATTAAGAACCCTATTTTCTATTAAAATTCTTTTAAAAATATAGGATAGCTACCGAAGCTAAAAACAAGAAAAATATTAGAAAAAAATCATCCAAAATTATTAGTAATAAACTAATAAAAATAATAAAAAATAAAATAAAAAATTAATTGCAAGTGTTTAATTAAACTAAGAGGGATAATAAAAGGTTATATTCATTATAGCGAAAATAATTTAAATAAAAAATTAAAAAAATAAATTGCTGATTTATTCAAATGATAAATCAACAAGACATGCATATTCTTTAAAAACTACTAAAAATTATTCGCAGAAAACAAAGAAAAATTTTTTTTTTGGAAAATTGGGGCAAACATGGAAAGGGCATTTTATTGTTTTTAAATTTGAATCAGTTAAAAATGAATTTTTTTGAGAAAAGTATAATTAAAATAATAATTTGTGGAAAGTTAAAAATATTCTTTATTTTTTATGGAGATGATTGAGCTAACTACATTTTAAAAATAAATAGAGGGATGATTAAGCTAATAATGCTAAGAATGGGAGACCTAGCAAGACGGAGAGAGAGCTTTGTACATTATATAGATCGAGAATCATGCTCAAGAATAAAGAGAATATCGAGAATGATAATGAAATTTTTGGAGAACCCCTTCACGTTTTCGTCTAGTAACATGTTTAAGGTGTCCACGAGACACCTTACAAAATTCCCGATTTTCGGGAATCGGGACGGCTCGTTCTCTGGTCCATACATATCAGAGATGTTTTGAAACAAAAAAAATTTTTTAAATAGGAAATCGAATTTCGAAAATGCTTTGATTCACATTTTAAGAAGTAAATAAAAGGATCAAAAAAATTTTATAATAAAGCAAACGAGATATAGACAATAAACGTTAAATAAAATTTTTTAGGGGAGCTCGTTTTTTAAAATTTAATTTAAAAAATTCTAGAGATTACAAAAAGCATTCCTATATCCCATTTTCCACCTCATTATTGTCTTTTTGCAATATCCCCTTTTTTAATTTTATTTTAATTTTATGTGTGTGTGTGGGGAATAAATAAATAAACTAAATGAGACTTGCGCGAGTAAAAGCTGCTAGCTGGTCAATCTAATCGTTTTGTCTTTTTTTTTAATTTTTTAGTTAGCCATCAGAGAAAAGAAAAATTCCAATGGGTGGGCGATAGAAAGAGATTCTCGAGAAAAAAATTTTTTTTTCTCTATCTTTTTTTTTGTGCTTTAAATAAATGGACGATCTAATCGTCTTTCTCGGGCAGCACGAAAAAATTTGGGAAAATAAAAATAAATGGAAAAGGAAATATTTTGGGGTCAAACGGATAAAATTGGAAATTGAAATTAAAATTTTGAATTTTTCTGACATTTCGACAGTTAAAATGGAAGTACCGACAGACATATTGACGCAGTCCGATCTTATAATAATTCGATCCTTTAATAATTCATTAATAAAAATTAATGAATCGTAGTTAAGTTTTTTACAAAATCGGTGCTATTACTTCTCTCTGATAAGGTGATTTGATAATTTGATATCTGATGAATCTGATAATATATCTGATGATAATAACATAATGATTACTGTATTTCTCTCAGTTCCTCTCATTACTGAAAACTCAAATTCAATTTTACATATAAAATATTAAATAAACTCTGAATAATAGGTTGTTTAATTTATGGCGGATCAGAATATCCTGATCCGAAAAAGGCCGGATATCCACAAATTTTTGGTTCGGATATCGGATCCGGATATCCAAAGCGTTCAAATTATCAGCTAACCTTAGCAACATCGATAATTTTTTAAATTATTTTTACATGATTATTTTTTAAATATTTTGCTAAAAATAGAAATTCTTTGTTTCTTCCGCATTTTTTCATTTCTTAATCAGTTTAGTCACAGATTATTTGAAAAAAATTGCCAAAAATGACCTTGAAGAGTGCTTATGAATGTTTCCTCCCTTTTTACCAAAAATATTTTTTCTTCATTTCCCCCAAAAAACTGTCATTCTCAACAACTTCCTCCTCCAAGTCATTTCCTTTCTGAATCATCAAATTAGGGAGAGATTCTATTTTTTTAGTGCAAAACCTAATTTCATCATTTTTGGCGGTCATAAAGGTGTTGAAATTATTTTGAGGAATTTTAATATTAGATTGGGAGGAATTTTAAAAATGATTAAAATTATTTTTCGTCATTTATAAAACATATTTTTAGCCCTAAAAATTAGTTTTATTATTACCAAAAAAATTTTTTTTTCAAAGTATCCATATTCAAATTCATTAAAATTATTATTATTGTTTCCTTCATTAGCATATTTCCTTCATTTCATTATTGAATTAGATATCAACCTTTCCTAGATATCAAGTCATTTTCATGAATGTTCTAGAGATCCTTGACTTCTAGGGTTGGGGATAAATGTTCTCGAGATACTTGACGCCTAGTGTTGGGGGTTTTCGAGGCAGGCCGTGGTTCAAGTCATTTTTTCGGGCCTCATTTCTATAAGGCCTGACCCTTTGGCCTTTCCGATTCGATGCCCGACTCGATCTTTCGATCTGCACCGGACTGGGCCTTCAACCCTATTGACGCCTGCTATTGCGTCCGTCCCATTATCAGGATTAGGGTTGCCGTTTTCGAGTCGGGCCGACGGTCGAGGCATTTTTTTTCGGGCTTGTTTTTATCGAGTCGGGCCGGTACGAGTCTTTTTCGGGCCTAACTTTATCGAGTCGGGCCGGTACGAGTCTTTTTCGGGCCTAAATTTATCGAGTCGGGCCGGTACGAGTCACTTTCGGGCCTGACTTTATCGAGTCGGGCACCGAGACATTTTCGAGTCTTTTTTTAAAAGATTTATTTAAAAATAATTAGTGGATTTGGAGGGATATCTGTGAATTAAAAGGTATATCGATGGATCAGGAGGGTAAAGGAAGGGCTGAAGAGAATTGAAATGAATATCAGTGAATTTGAGGGATTAAGGGGATTTAAATTATCGGAGATTTGGGGTGAGATATTGCTAGATTTGGTTTTATTAAAGGAGATCAGATGATTAAGGGGTTCAG
This sequence comes from Meloidogyne enterolobii, assembly GCA_963681835.1. NCBI lineage: Eukaryota > Metazoa > Nematoda > Chromadorea > Rhabditida > Meloidogynidae > Meloidogyne > Meloidogyne enterolobii. The sequence goes on from CAVMJV010000112.1 coordinate 147,641, forward strand.
GATCGTATATCAGATGATTAAGGTGATATATTGTAATGGGATTTAGAAGGAATGAGAAGATTTGAAGGGATATCCAAGGGCGTGTCCAGTGGGGCTGCTAGAGCCCCCCCCCCCCCGAAATAGGGGAAAGGGGGAAAAATCAGTAGAAGAATGGTCGAAAAAGTTTTTTTTCGACCATTTTCGCCTGCGGCGCTATAAATGGAATACTTGTGACCGAAGATTTCGACTGCGTATTTTAAAGTTAAAATTGCGGACTGCGGAAAATTTTGGACTCTCAAAACTGATTGAGTTTCAAAAGTTCAAATTATGACGGGATCCCGCGGAATATATCCCATAAATCCCAGTAATGCAGCTTATCAATTAAAGCCAGTACGTTCGAGATGTGAAGCAAAGTATGGAGCTAAAAATCCTTCATTTCAGCGCCGCAGGCAAAAATTTTGAGATATTCGGAAGGCTAAGGACCAAACTTCTTCCTTTTTCAGCGCCGCAGGCGAAAATTTTTCGAATTTTGGAAGGCCAAGGAGCCAGATTTCATCCATTTTTGTCCACAAATCTGGTAAAAATATTATCGAGTCTCGTTCGAGTCGGGCCGACTTTTTCCGAGACAATTTTTTTCGGGCCTGTTTTTATCGAGTCGGGCCGGTACGAGTCACTTTCGGGCCTAACTTTATCGAGTCGGGCCGTTACGAGTCTTTTTCGGGCCCAAATTTATCGAGTCGGGCCGGTACGAGACTTTTTCGGGCCAAACATCGAGGCATGACTCGATCTTTCGGTCCGAGTCGGTCCATTTTGGCAACCCTAATCAGGATGAGTAAATCAGGTCCCAATTGTATCGACACATCGAGAGATTTGACTGTAACATAATCCGGATATATACGTTCCCACAGGTTAATATCACTGTTAAAGAAAATTTTTAAAATTCAAATTAAGAAGAAAAACCCGGAGAATAATTCCATCATGTCCAAAAATCCAAAACAAATTGCGAATCTGGTACCCGACACACCCGTCATCGAGTTACACCCGTCCTCACACCCCTAATTTAAAATAAATTAAAAAAATCTGAGACGTCTGACCAAAAAAATTTCAGTCAAATGACCTTGCGTATATTACCCACCTGTCACTATAATTAATTAATTAATTATTTTTTCCGCTATCATTATTTACTTCCGCTTATTTAATTTGTTTCTTTATATTGTCCAATGATTATAAAACAAATTAATTTATAACTCTTCTTTCCAGTAAAAAATAAACAAAAACCTCTCTAAAAACACGTTATTTGCTTATCAAAAATAATAAAAATGAAAGTAATACCGTATTTCCTATATTAGAGCCCCACCCTCTGTTAGAGCCCCACCCTCTAATACAGCCCCACTTTGGAGGGTAGTTGAAAAATAGAGCCCCACCCTCAATTAGAGCCCCACCCCTAATACAGCCCCACCTAAAAATATTGGAGGAAAAATAAAAAATATCCCAATAATTTTTAAGATTATTAAGAGTTAAGGAAATAAAGGGCCATGGGGACATAAGGATTAAGGGAAATATGAGGGATTAACTAAGGGGAAAAGGAAGAGATATAGTGGGTATTCCTTTTATCCCGATAGATATCCCTTATATCACCGATGTCCCTCTTCATCAAAAAATCCCTTCATATGCCTACTAATACCTCATTCAAAATATCACTCTTAACCCCGCTAAATCTCTCAATATAAAATTAATCCTCTGATATTCCCCATAATCCCTTAAAATCGCTTATATACCTACATATGATCCATCAATGTCAAATACAAGTCCCCTAAAATTCCCTTTAATCCGTCAAAATCTACAAATATTTCATAATTAATCTTACCCTCATTGAATTATTGCGATTATTTTGTTACTCATTGCTTATAAAATTTTAATTTTTTTTGAAAAATTGAAAAATATCGATTGTCTTTCGATATTTTTCGGTTTTATCAACCGACCCCTCCGGCCTATCTCTAGTTGCAATGGATATAATAAATGGGATTCTATCTCAAAAGAGGGTTGAAAAATAGAGCCCCACCCTCAATTAGAGCCCCACCCTTTAATACAGCCCCACCTTGGAGGATAGTTGAAAAATAGAGCCCCATGGGGCTCTAATATAGGAAATACGGTAAATTATATTAAAGCATAACACTCCTTCTAGCTATTGTGTATTTCATTATTATTATTTTTCGTTGTTTTTAAAATTTTATTCTATAATTAAAACAAGCACCTTGACCAGGATTTTATCTTACTCAAATCAAAAATGAAAATCCAATACCTAATAGTTCCCTTCTAACTAGGATTAGCTGTCTTGGAAAATCTCAGGCTATCCAGGCTTATTTCAAATCCAGATATACACAATCACCAGCTTAACCCCTATCTTTCGATAAGGTTCCAGCAAATATAAGATCCGGCCAAAAAGATACAAAAAAGTCACTAAGGTAGGGTGTAGACCAAGGCTGCACGCAATTTCGGATTGCGTAGAATGCGTGTTTTTCGAACTGCTGATTGCGGCTGCGGAAATTTTTTTTCATTTGCGTGCAGCCTGGTGTAGACTCTAGATGGGGAGGTAAGTCAGACTTTTTTTATTGAGGTCCGACTATATAGAAATTTTTATTTTTGTTATATCAATGCCATTTAAAGAAAATTTTAATAAAAAAAACAGGTTTCCAGACTAATTTTATTGTTATTATTTTTGTTGTTTTCGCCCAAAATTGGCTAGACTCACAAAAAAGCATTATTATTGTAACCTTTCTAATTCTGTTTTTGTTATAAAATTTATTTAATTTCTTTTTTCTGTCCGTTCCTTTTTTGAAATTATTTTTAAAATGCGCACAGCATGTAAACATTTATTAGGAGAAAATAAAAAATTTTAAAAATAACAAGAATAAAATTTTGCTGAGTACAAGTTTAATATTTCAGAAAAATTATTTTTTCTTAAAATTTGGGAAGCTTGGGCATTAAAGGGATGGTCCGGATTACCCGAATCCCAATACATGGAATCCGATCGGAGAACCTGATCCGAAAACCAGGGAATCTTGGAAATCCGATACGAAACTTGACCCTTACTTTTTTTCTAAATTTGGCCTGTCCCTGGTTTATTAAAGAAAATCTAATCGAGGTCGAAAAATCCTATCGAAAAATCTTTCCGAAAAAATTTTAAAACCTCGATCTTAAAAACGACGCGGCTTTTTTCTCGTCGGCCCGTCCCTGGTTTATTATAAGCTTCATTTAATCAGGTTGAGCTTCGTCTTGTTGATTGTCATATCTTACTTTATGTTTAATTATCATTTAGATGTCCTCACTTCGACCACGGTAGTAAGGTTGTTAGATGCTACGATATCTTCGGATATCCGGATCCGTATCCGATATCCGAACGGAAAATTTCCGGATATCCTGTCTTTTTCCGGATCCGGATATTCGGATCCGACAATCTTACACGGTAGACAAGCCTGTTTCTCTAATCTGATGCACAATCAGCCCCACTGATCTGATCCAATTGTAGAGAAGCGTTGATTCAACTAATTTTCTATCATTTTTTAATATTTTTCTATTTCTAAATTTTACTGAAAATTAAATAGCAACGCCCAAATTTCTCCGTTTAATTAAGAAAAAATTTAATTTTATGATATTTGCTCTAATTTATTTTTTATAGCACTTTTATTGTAAAATAACCGCAAAATATAATCGGAATTAAATATATTTTCTGATTTTTGGACGCGCAAATTTAATTACAAATTAGAGCCGGTTTCGGCTTGATTAAAAAGGCTAAACTACTATTTCCAATCTCCTTTTTTTAGTGAATTCTAATTATTATCGTCTCACTTTAAGATTACTTTAATTAATATTTGCAATAATTAAGATAAATTCTTGTACATAGATTTGGAAAATTTTTCAATTTATTTGCCAAATAGAAAAAATTGAAAAATATTAATCATAAAAATATTTCTTTCAAAAAAGGACTAAAAAAATTTCCGGAAAATTTTCTAAAATTTATTTAGAAAATTTCTGACCCCTATGGGGCTCTGCTACAGTTAACACGTCACTTAGGAAGATTATTAATTTGTTTTATAAGATCAGTGAGCATTCGTCAATCCGATTATTAAGCTTCTTAACTTACCTTTGCCCTAAATTTTTATACTTTTTGTGTGGCGGAGAGAAAGATTGAGGGATCTGGGAGATTAAAATGACATTGGGGGATTTGTCAGGATTAAGGGGATATTGGGGATGCAATTTAAATTAAAGTCCCAAGAATTCTTTTATTATGCTGGAAAACTAATTAAACTTTATTGTTCTGATTTTATTTTTAATGTTCTGATTTTTATTTATTTTTATGTAGTAAACAAAGTTGCCCGGAAATAAACTTGTGTGTCTCGCAAACAAATAAAAATATACAACTTGTTCTATGATATAAATTTTTTGCGCATTTAAGTTTCGCACACACCCAACTTTTTTTTTCCGTTCCTTATAATGCTAAATTAATTTTAAAATTAATTTTCAAAATTTCAAAATTTTATTTTTCCTTCGAAATTTTCTGATTAAGCCCCTGTCTGAATTACATACATAGATCCCCTATCGTAATAAAACCCACTCTCCCTTTGGAGCAGAGGTGGGTCGGAACAGTTAGAGGTGTCGGAAATCGGAAGAGCCTCAAATCGGAAATGGCTCAAAAGTCGGAACTCTGAAATCGGAAATCAAAATTTTTTTCGGAAATCGGAAATTGGAAATCGGAAGTCAGAAGTCGGAATCGGAATTCCGACCCACTCTCCCTTTGGAGGATGGATGTAAAATAGAGGACCCCTTCCTTTACTATGACTACCCTTCGTAGGATTATTAATAAATAAACCCCATGGGCTCTATTACCCTAAAATTTAGATAAATTATTAATTTTTTAAAATATTTTTTTTCTTTTTCTTGTTATTATCGTTATTATTTCTACACCCTCGTGTGTTGATTAATTTTTCCTTCCATTAAATCATTTTTCCTTCCTTGTTTCAATTTTTCTTATTTTTTCATTTCCGTTACATGTGACTAGACTTTTAAGAAAAATTAAATTTTGGGTCTTTTCGCATAAAAAAGAGACGGAAATCGTCTGAAAATGAGAAAAATAACAAACAAGGTGGGTGCCCCAAATTCACTTTTTATTTTAAATTTTTAATTAATTATTTGTTTTTTGATTCATTTTAATTTAAAAATTTAATTTGTTTTTTTTTCTTGAAAATTTAATTAAGAGAGAGAATAAAAGTTAAATGTGTTTTTCAACGGAAATGAGAGAAATTACATTACTGTAGTTTTATTATAATCACTAAAGAGAAATAGAAATCAGAAAAATAACTATCAGAATTATATTTTTAAAAAAGAATAACTTTATAACTCTAATAAAATCAGAATTCTGATTTTAGTTAATTATTCTGAAAAAAACTTTAACTATAATAAACTTGAAAATTCTGATGAAAATAAACTTGAATTCTGATTTAACTTAATTATAGTGAATTTAAGTTTATTTATGCATAAAATATTCTGATTTATAATTCTGTTGTTATAATATATAAATCAGAATTAAAAATCAGAAAAGAACTATATATCAGAATTCAGAATTTTCGCTTTTTATTATGGAAAATACATAAACTTCTGAAAACTTTATTAAACCAGAATTATACATCAGAATATTTTTTGTTTATGGGTTTCTTCATATTTTAATTCTGATTAAATAATAATCAAAACCCAGAATATTTAATTCTGATCTCTTTTATATTCTAATTATTCTAATTACATGGAATAATTCTGTTTTTATAAAAATATATGCTTATTCTGATTTAAACCAGAATATATTATATTCAAATAACCTTGTTTAATTAATTTACAATGTAAATTAATTATATTTTTTACAAATCGTTTTATATATATAATTAATTAATGTGTGCGGTCGCAAAAAATCTATTTTTTTTTCTTCTTTGTTTCCCTTTTACAATTAAATTGGAGGATAGAAAAACCCGCGCAGCTTTCATTATCACATAAAAAAAATTTTATTTTAAAGCAGATTACAAATTAAGAAAAAAATTTTTTTATATCCCAAAAAGCTCGTTTATTGTAATTATTATTTGTAACCGGCTCATTTTTGACTTGATATTTTTTGTTTAATCATCATTCCATTTTTGTTTTTTATTCTAATAAAAAATGGATAATTGCCCAATTTGCACATTTAATCTTCCATATAAATAATTTAATTTATTCTTATCTTATTCATTTTCCATTCGTTTCCCTTCATTTTCTTCGTTTTCCCAGTTATTCCGAATGTGTAAAATATGAGAGAAAAATCATGAACACTTTGATCACCCTTCCATATGTAATCATCTTTCAGATATCTTCTATCCGAAAAAAATTATTTAGAAAGTGATATAGCTAATTATTTTAGCTTATTTTGTGTTTTATTTCCTCTCTATCCATTTCTAAAGAATACCTATTTATTAGGGTTGTCGCTCGTTTAACAAACCTAGATCGAAAGCCTGTGGTTTGATTAATCCGGAACCATAAGCACAGAGTTAGGGTTAAAATAAACTGTCCCCAACAACTCTAGTACTCTTCTGTACCCATGAAAAGGTTAATTAATCAGAGGCTAATTATTAGAAAGTATTACTCTGATTGTTAAGATTAAGCTCATATCACATCAATGTGTTCAATATTTTCTTAAAACAATATTCCTTACTAAATTTCTATTTTGCCTCTACCAATTTAACCTTGCCTAATTAGTATAAAATATCAAAAAATCTTTCCAAAAAATTTTTTTCATATAAATTTCATCAATAATCAAATTTGACAGCCCAAAATTAAGCGGAACTTGTCTTTCATATATATTTTAATTTTCAATGTGAGACAAAACTTTTGTGTGATCATTCATCGTTTTCTTTCAAATAAATATTAATGTTCACAAATTAGTATAAATAAACTGCGCGGAATTATGGCGCCTCTCCTTGTTTTTTGGTTAATTTCTTAATTTTCTGGATGAATGACTCAGATTTTGAATTTCTTTCCCTTTATTCCTCCCACGCATACAATAAAACTTTGTGACGCGAAAAAATTATTTTTTTTTTCTTGCAAAGCTCATGAAAACAAATTGAGACGTCACAGAGGATGAATTTAAAAATTACTACATAAATATGAAGGGATATATATTTTAATTATACTATTTATTTTATTAATTGTTGAATGATTAATATTTATTTATTATTTGTTTATTCAGCGAATAATTCAATTTCATTTAATAATTTTTATTTAATGAGGGGGGGTGGCAACAAGAAACCTTATAAATATCCAGAGAAAGAGTTTAGGTAAAGTTTAGCCACGGGGGAGAGAGAGAAAGAGACGAGATGAGAGAGTGTGTGACTTTAGAGACTCTCACTAAAGAGAGACTCTCACTAAAGAGAGACTCTCACTAAAGAGAGACTCTCACTAAAGAGAGACTCTCACTAAAGAGAGACTCTCACTAAAGAGAGACTCTCACTAAAGAGAGACTCTCACTTTCACTGAGACTTGAGACCAATTTTTGCTATTGCAAGGCGCTTTCGTTCACCGCTTCTAGGAGCTTTTCCGCTGAGCTACAGGGGCATCGACTAATGCTTTCCCTTTTTACTCTTTAGATCGTTTAACCCCCGTCTAAGCGTTTTAAATGCTCTAGGTGAATCATCCTTACATCAGAAGGGATTAGACTTAGTTTTGTTCTAACTCCTTCAAAAACTAACTGACAGAGCGCCAAGAAGCTTATCTCTTTAATATAGCAAAAAATAAATTTTTATTTTAATTGTATTTATTTGTGATAGTAACACCCCATATGTTCAAAGACAATTAAAAATGACTGGCGCCTTCTTTGCTTTTATACTATTATATTTATTAGAAATTGTGTCTTTTATACTGCTTTTATTCTTATTTTAAGTAATATACAGTTAAATTCTTTATTTAAATTATTTTATTAAATAGAGCTCTATCGTACATAAGTAGATCCCTTTAAAATAGAACCGTAACTAATTAAAGGACATCAATAGAGGTTTAATTTCAAGATAGTTGAAAAATAAAACTCCGTTGGGTAGAAATCCTCACATATATCCACAACTTAACATGAGTATCAGCCAAAATAGAGCCCAACCTGGGAGGACAGTTTTGGATAAATCTCTCCCAAATCCCTTCTTAAATGACTCATCCTTCTCAAAATTATTTTCTTTTTACTTTAAAACATTCATAAAAGCTTCAAAGAAATGTTAAAAATTTTATTACAAAATTAATAAACCGCTAAAATCATTTTCCGCTCTAGTTGTAGCTTTCGGGCGATCCCGTTGTATTAACAAGGGATGTAGAAGAGTACTACCTTTTTTACATTATTATTAGATTTATCTAATTTAGTAATCACAATGAGTATTTAATTAGCAAAATATCATCATTTAATGTTACACTTTTTTTTAAATTTGTAATAATTTTTAAGAGTGTTGTAGGCGACTGAATATTAACCGGTACCCCCGGTTTCCGATATTCTCCGGTTTTCAGTTGATTTATACCCTTGATTTTCAGTTTCTGATTTTGATAACCTCCGTATTCATTGGTTTCGGTTTATTGGCCAAAAACACTGGTTTTCGAAATTCGGTTCGTTTAACCGACCTCCAACAACCCTATTTTCAAACGATAAAAAACGTCATTCAAAAAAACGTGTGTCCTTTGTTTTATTTAACAAACTACATTTACAGCAAAATACTTTTTGTAATCATCTGTTTTTCTAATCATATTTTTAGTTGTTAAATATAAACTATAATGTACTCTGTATTATGTTAAAAAGAGTACATTAGAAGTATATAAAAAGTAAATGATTTAAAAAAATATTGCCATTGTTTAATTTTGACTCATTAAAATTTTCAATTATTTACCGTAGATTTTCAAGTATTTGCCCTCCATTAGAAAAAAAATCTTCTGGCAATTAATAGTTCAGGAATAGAAAAAAATCTAACCTTAGGTAGTGCGAACTTTTGGCCAAAAATTTTTACACGCTCCTTCGACTGTGTATTTAATCAGAACGTGGATACCTGGAAAATTCTTTATTATTATTGTTCTTTATTTAGTTCTCTATCATATAAATTTTATTTGATCCTATTATCACTAATTTGGATAAAGTTATGCCATAAATAACGTGCCCATTGCTTTTTAGTCACCCTGAACTTTTGAAATAAAGCCCAGGGCTTGTTAAATCTCCTTTTGAGGAAGTTTATTGAAAATTATGGGGCCTTTATTCTTAAAAATTTTTTATTTTTAACAATGTTTCAACTGATAATTTTTTAAAAATTATTTTCAGATATTTAATTAATTTATTTGTATGCACTAATAATTTATTAATTAATTAAAAATGACTGATAAAATAATAATTACAACACACACAAAATTAATAGAAATTAAAAGGACGGAGAAAAATAAAAGGAAAATTACTAATTACAATTTACAAATGTTTGCAATAATTTTTGTTGCCAGCAGTTTAATGCTTTTGCTGACACTTGCAGTTGATTCTTCTGATGCAATGCCTTTAAAAAGGAGAAAAAGGTGGCTGGAAAATTTTTTTGAATGAAATTCTTTGTAAAAATTTTTTAAAAATATTTTTTAACTTTTCAAAAAAATTTTAAAATTTTTGAAATTTTTCGAAAATTTTTTTTGAAATTTTTCGGAAAAATTTTTAAAAATTTTTGAAATTATCCGAAAAAAATTTTTTTAATTTTTTTTCGATGTTTTAAAATTTTTTGCGAATTTTTTAAAATTTTTTCGATTTTTTTTAATTTATCAAATTTTTTTAAAATTTCAAAAAAATTTTTTTTTGAATTTTAAAAAATGTTAAGAAATTTTCAAAATTCTTAAAATTTTTCGAAAAAATTTTTAAATTTTTCGAAAAAGATTTTTTTAAATTTTTTTCGATTTTATTTTTGATATTTTGAAAAAATTTCTTGAAAAAAATTTTTTTTAATTTTTTTTTGAAAATTTTTTTTCAAATTTTTTTTCCGAAAAATTTCCATGAAAATCATTTTCAAAATACTCTAAAAAATTTATTTTTTCCAGTTATAACCTAAGAAGAGGAGGACGTCTTGAAAGACATCACAGGAGAAGCTTGAATGATTGGGTTAATGCCGCGAAACATTTGGACGGGGAAGATGAGAAAGTTGCTAAAAAGCATCCTCGGCACAGTCACCGGCATAAAAAGTGAATTTTAAAATTTTGGAAATTTTAAAAATTTTATTTTAATTAAAGAAAAATTCCAAAAATTCATAAAATGGAATTGGACCAAATTTTAAAACAAATGGATTCTATTGTGAGGCCTCGCTTTGGGAGATGATATTATGAGAGAATAAGATTGTTGACTAATAAAAATCTTAAATATTAATCTCATCAAAACATTTGAAAATTTCTTTTATTTATAATGAAATCGAACAGAGCTGGATCGGTAAACCCTTGGCTACCGTAATCCCGGAAACACGATTTCTCTTCATACAGGGATTACGGGACGGGATCCTGCAAGATCTCAGCAAATATTTTTCTGTTTCGAAAACAGCTTTAATAGCCAAAATTTCCTCATAAGCTGACTCTCAGTATTAGGGTTGTCGTTTTCTGGAAATTCTTCGGATATCCGAACCGAACCGAAAAATCCTCGGTTTTTCGGTTCTATTCGGAACCGACAACCCTACTCGATATAATGAACCTCTGGATGTACCTAACCTTAGCGTGTGTCTCTCGCGATTCATTATATTGAGGGCTGATTTCAGTGGAATCGTCTTTTTTACGTTTTGTGACTGATTTTAACGACATAAGAGAGCGACTCAGTGGAGAAAGATGGCGTTATAGAGAGCTTCCACTGTACAAAATTTTTTTAAAACAGCTAAAAACTGTAAATTGGTAAAACATTTACTGAATATTGTTACCACATTGACCTCATTTTTATTTTTGCCTTCTGTAAATTTCAATAATATGCCTTTCGTTTGAGCTTTACATTATTTTTCTATTTGCTGCCTTATAAAAATATTATTTTCTAAAATATTGTTTTTTGTAAAGAATAAAGTGAATAAAATGAATAAATAAAAGTATCAGAGTTATAATTAGGGTTCGGATTTTTATTGAAATAAATCTTTTTTTTGCAAACATACTTTGTCGAGAGGAGCCCAAATATGCTATTAGTTTTTCGATATTATGATTCTGAACAAAGTTGTATTTTAATATATTTCAATATTTTGCCAATTTTCCCGTTATTTCAATATTTTGCACTTTTTGCAAATTATTTCAATATTTTTGCATATTTTTACCAAAATTTTGGGATTTTTCATAAATTTTAGGGAAAAAATGAAGAAATCTAGCCTCTTGACAACGAAAATTCTCAAAATTTTCGCCTGCGGCGCAGAGAAGGGGATATTATGGCCTACTATTCACTACAGTGCTGTTGCCTTCCCACTAATTATTCCCTAGAATAGCGCTCAGACCTTATTGAAAAATCGCTCCACACAATTTCACAATTAACAAAACCTCAAAATGTGTAAGTGAACAAAAAGCCCCATATAGGCCCATCCCAAGATGTTCCGCCTCAAAATGCCCTAACACCCCCCCCCCCCCCCAAAATGGCACATTGAGCAATTCCCACAACATATTCCAGCTCATTTCGACAATCTCAAAATGTCTATGAGAGTAAAAATACTCAATTTGTCGAACTATAAGTGCAATTTTAGAAGCGTGATTAATATTTTTTTATTAAATTTTAACTTTTTTTTTTGAGTTTTGCCACTAAATAAACAATAATTTATTTCAATATTTCACAATTTTTTGGCCTTTTTTGACAATATTTTGCCCATTTATTTCAATATTTTATAGTCATATATTGCGATTTTATTTCAATAAAAATCCGGACCCTAGTTATAATTCTTGAAATTTCCATAAATGATTAATTGAAAAATATTCCCTATGAGTCAGAATAATTATTTTGTTAAAGCATTGTGGTGTAACATAATTCAAGGTTTAGTAACATAAATTTATTCATAAAACTAGCCAATTCCCTTCCGTTATAAATTTGGTTTGAACATTCAAGTTATCGGAAAGAATGCAAAATTTTAGAAAACATATCTTTTCCAAAAGCAGCAATAAAATTTTCGGATATCCGAAATCGAAACGAAAATTTTTGGAATTTAAGAATGCCACGAAGTCAGAAAATACTTGTACGATGAACCGAATGCAGCAACCGAACCGAAATTTTCAGATAGTCGAACTGAACCGAAAAATCCTGGGTTTTTCGGTACTACCATGCCTTTGGGATTGAGCAAGCTATTAAGAGTATATATTTATTTTCAAGTATATATTTATTTTATATATTATTTTATATATTATTTTATATATTTATTTTCAGTAGTATATATTTATTTTCAGTATATATTTATCAATTTATATATTTATTTTCAAATTTCAAGCTAATACAAAGCTGATGACGAAGAGAGTTTGTGCAATATCTCGGTAGAAATTGGATTGTTCGCCGCTGATAAAAATTGTCAAAACCAATTTCCGTTTCAAATAAATTTTAACCTTGCGCGCCTATGATAAGCTTGACAAAAATGGAGCCTGAATGCAGAAAGACACCTAATCTTGTTGAATTATTCTAATGTATTCTGGCCTTTAATGATCGAATATGTTGTCAGGAAAAAGTAAATAAGGCCATTGAAACAGTGAGGCAAAATTGTCATCAATTAACCGTTCCCGTCTACGATTTTTTCAATAAGATGTGCAAATACTCAATGGACGTGGGGCTGATTTGGCAAAAGCAGGATGTTATGAAGCGACAAATATGGCTAGCGGGAAAATTTTATCAGTGTGCTACGAAGCTTTTGGGATCAATCGAACAACAGAAACAGAAAATTTGGATACTACTCTATAATTTTATAGATAATTCTGAAATTATCATTTTATAATTATCATAGATGTTGATAAATCGAGTTAATTTTTAGTTTCATTTTTTATAACTTATTTTTGAAATAAATAATTCTTGTGTCAACTAAAATTATTTTGAACTAAAATTAAAAGTCTCTGCCAGTCAATAAAATTTCAAATCTAAATAATTTTTAAAAATTTGATCAGAATTGAAATTGCCCAAGTATTGACAAGGTACCTATATTTGATTTCCCTGATTTCTAGCCTCGCTTTAAAATAATTTTTCTCCCTCTATGCTATAAACATTTTTTAAATATTTATTTTTATAAGCTTAGAAGGACTTAGTTTAAGCTTAGGATTACTCTTTTTACAAAAAAGTTTTGTTTATTTACTTGTTAAAAATCTTGGAATATGAGAAAAGAAGAAAAGTAAAAGGGGATTGAGAAATTTACTAGAAAAAAATATTCATCTTAACTTTAAAAAAGCAAAAACTTTCTTGAACTTATCTAAAAATAAAAAAAAATACTCCAAAATGGGGTCATTATTAACTCGTTGTAGCAAATCTTCCCAAGAAACTAATGAAGATTCTGTTGAAAAATCACTTATAACAACCAAAATAAAGAAAAGTGAAGTAGAGCATTTTAAAAGGGACAAAAATTTACAGAAATTAATAGCTGGGGCTCATCCTGAAGAAGTTGGAGGGATTAGTGCTTATTTACTACAACATATGAATAGGTGGAACTTAAAAATTTTTTAATATCTATGGGGAATTTTGAAAAGGATCGTGGGATCCGGTAAAAAACTGGCCTGTGTCGGTGTGGAAATCGCATCTTACGATCCTGACTGATACTGAGAGATTTATGGGAAATTTTAGAAAATAACCTTGGGTTATTGTAATGGAGTTGGGGTCGCATCCTATAATCCTTCCTAATCTTCACAATCCTCGATATCTTCCTCAAATACTTTTAATCACTCGATAGCTCTCTTAATACTCCAAAAATCCCGATTAACCAAAAATCCATGGCTCCCACAAGAAAATATCCTTGCAAGATCTAAAGGTGACCAAATTTAAAAATCCCATTTCCAAAATTTCCTAAATTAATCATATCCAAATATTAATTTTTAGAGATCTAGATAGAGGAAGTTACAATAAAGTTGAGGTAAGTCGATGAATATCTAAGATGATTGAACGTTCAAATAAACTTAGATATCTGTCAATATTATCAATTTATTATTGGATAATTGTCGGAAGGTTTCAAGCTGGACAGTTTTAGTCCAAAATTATTTTGAAATGGTTAAGAGACTTTTGCAAACGGAAGAAGCCAGATTAGAATCTTTGGGCACAGAATTATTTCAACGGTAAAAAAATAAGTAGAGTTATTATCAAGTAGGACTGGATAAGGGATGGGCTGTATTTTGAAAAGCACAAATGGAAGGCGAAAGATAATGGAAGAAAAAACGGAAACTAAAGACAAAAGAGGAAGAGCCAAAATAGACGGAAGTAGGCTGAAGAGGAAGCTCTCTCTCATTCTTGGATTGAGAGCCATCCCCTGGTTGGACCTTGAAAATTTCGAGTTTTTTGGATAAATGAGTAATCCGATGCTTTGACTAAAAATAGGATTTCGACATGCTAATACAAACAAATGCGTTACAAAAATTTCCATTTTTACTAAAAACAGAGAGGAAAAACCAAAAAAGATGGAGTAGGCGGAGGATAATAGCTTTCACATTACTGGATTGAGATCCATCCCTTGGTTGGACCTTTAAAATTTCGGGTTTCCTTGAATAAATGAGTAAATACTAGAAGATTGAATGGATTAGCTAAGAATTAGATGCTAATACCAACAATTCCGTCCATAAAAATCCCCATTTTTAAGAGAATACTAATAAAAATTTAAAAAAATTTTAACAATTAAAGACACATTAATCTTCATTATGACGTGGGAAATACATTATATAAGGAATACAATATTATAGCCAAAAAGTTTGTTGAATTTATGGGAAGGGAAAATGAAAATACTCGAAGATTGAATGGATTTACTGGAATTAGTGGTAAAATATTTAAAAATTTATTTAATAATAAAATTAATAAATTAAGTAATGTGTACAAATTTATTATTAAAAAATATTTCAAAAAATACCGATAAATGGAATATAATATTATTTAAGAAAATTTTAGAATTTTTACTTGGGGAATTATTTTATACTTTGAAAAAAGAAAATTATTATGTTGGTAGGTTTTAAATTAATTTTATAAATTAATTAATAAATCCCTTCTAATTCCATAATATTTATAATTTTATTAATGCTCTGTGATAGTAACACCCCATATATTCAAAGAGAATAAAAATTACTGGAAATTTAGCTTTGTTTTTATAGTACTAGTTGGAAGGTTTAGTCTTTTCTACTGCTTTTATACTATTTTCTAGTTAGCAGCCCAAAGGATCTGGCCGGATTTTACCTAACTTCCGGTCCCAAATCCGGGGTTTTTCGCGTTAGTTAAATTATTTAGGGATCGTATTTACTCATAAAAATTCGGCAGAATCCGTTTCAGCTTGAACACCAAATTCGCTAATCTCTCTTCTTTTGCTCTCTCTCTCTCCCTCTTCCTTAAAAGATCCTGGATCTGGCCGGATTTTACCTAACTTCCTGTCCCAACTCCGGGGTTTTTCGCGTTATCTGGATTATTTAGGGATCGGAGTTAAATATTTATAAAAAATTCGGCCGGATCCGTTTCAGCTTGAACACCAAATTCGCTAATCTCTCTTCTTTTGCTCTCTTTCTTCCTTAAAGATCCTCTAAATATTATTTAAAAATTCAGAATATAGAAGGGAACTAAATTTATTTTTGTTTGATTTTCAGAAGAAAATAAACCCGAAACTGAACCTGAACTTACTGAACCTTTAGTCAATTTTAACTCTATAATTATTGCTTACATTCGCGAGTTGGTTATACGATGTAATCTTGAAAACTTAGTGTAGGTATTTTGGAAAAATTAAAAAAAATTTTTCTTGATTTCCTTAGGATCATAGTTAACACAATATTCACCTATTTGAGTAATTCCAACTTGTGGAACTGTCAAAACGAATTTATTACAAATTTATTTCTTACTATAATGGACGAATCTAGTGAAGAAAAATTGGATGTTTTCCTGCATGTATAGTAGAAATAATTATTTTTTAAATTAAAAATTTTAGCGTCTTATTATCCATATTAAAAATATACAGGAGAGTTCATCTACTTTTGAACTAGTTGGAATTGCTAAATTTATGGCAAATTTTGTTACCTTATTTGGTAAATGTTTTTAATTAAAAACAAGTCGGACAACAAAATTTTGCATTTCATAATGAGGATTGTATTTAATAGAGGGCATCATTCAGACAGATTTTTCACTACTTAGACTACCAAAATTTAAAAATTCTACCATGAACTGAGGAGTATTTAGTACTAAATAGAAGTATAATGAGAGATGAGAGAGATATATTTTAGGCAGCCCCACTCGAATCGGGAAACGGGAGTCGGGTCGGGAAATGATCTCGAAAGTCGGGAGTCGGGAGTCGGGTGTCGGGAGTCATCACTAGTATTTACTATTTGGGGAATTCATAATGAGGGGTATCCACCTTCTGTTGTGGCCAAAAAAGCTTTTAAAAATTATCATAAACTTACAGGGGGTATAACGTTGCCCGACATTATTTTTAAAATTAATTTCAGAAAGACATCAAGAGACAGATTTACAAAAATCAGTAGTTTCATTTAGTCCAGACGCCTCAAAAATAAATACAAAAATAAAAAAGCAAAATTTTATGGATATTTTGGAATTGATCCAAATGTCAATTGAAATGAGCAAAACAAGAAATGATATAAAATTAATTGGGGAATATCAGGTGGATAGAAAAGAAAATTTTTAAAATTAATCCTTTGAAGGATAAACTGATTGAGACAACAAATAAATTGTCTTGTGCGATGCCTAATAAATTAAAAATAAATTCGGTAATTACTAGCGGTACTTCAATGCCTATTATGATTGCAGAAAAACCTTTTTTCTTGCCGTAGAAGAATAGTGAAGCAAATAGAAGGAATAGAAAGGCTTCAGAAGATACCAGATGAATTCCGGAAAACAGTTAAAAAATTATATTAAATAATTCCGATTTGTATTCTGATTATGTTATTTTTATATTAATAGTACAATAAGATATAAAAATCAGAATTATATTTATTCAGGAAACTAATATGTAAATGTAATTCTGATGCGTAGTTATAATATTTATTATTTCAGAATTAATTTCAGAATTTAGTTCAGAAACAGATACCTATACCTAATTTTAATTCTGATTTGTAATTCTGATATTATTTCAGAATGTACTATAATATACTAATTCTGCTGCGTAATTCTGATTTTATTTCTGAATTAAGTTTAGATTATTTATTTCAGAAACCAGAAGTATTACAATCATATTTTATTCTGATTATATTTTATTTACATAATTATGATTATATTATCATAATTCTGGTTAGGTATTATTATCTTAATAAAACATAAAAATCAGAATTATTTAACAGAACAATTCCGGAACCTAATATACAATAATAATTATAATTCTGATTTTGTATAGTCTTATAAAAAATTTAATTTGAGTCAATGACGTAGCAACATTACACCAATATGTCCATGCAAAAACACAACTTTCTCCTTGATTGATAAATACCTATTCATATTTTACTCTTGTAAAAATAACAAAATAAAATTTAAAAGAAAATGCGCAATTGGCCAAACATTTTTAAAAATTTTTTTATTAATTTTTTTTTCTACTTTTAATTTTGAACGTTAAAATATTCCCCTCTATAGGTCAACTCAATCAATTCTGAGCAAGTTTAAATTTGTTCGTTAAATTGAAATTAAAACTTGTTTTGCGTTGTTCTAGGCAAAATAAAAGATTGAAATAATTTATTTTGTTTAATTTAATATTTATTTTTTAATTGAATTTTTATTTTTTAAAAATAGGGTTTTAAGGTATGTATTTAATCCCTTTTTAATCATATGTACAATCAGGGATTTCGATTTTGGGAATTCCCGATTTCGGGAAATCAAGAATCGGGTTGGCAAGATCCCTGATATGTGCGCTCGTCCCTGAAAGAATACACTCAATACAAGATACACCTCGTTTACTTTACGTCCATCTTAATATTACCCTACACCAGGGGTCGGTCTTAACTGGTGAAAATGTCGGAAATCGGAACTGTAGGAAATCGGGAAGGGCTTTAAACATGATACTAGGAGATGAGATTTCTGAATGACCTCTGCCCAAAACCGTTGGGTGTGGAAGTTGTCTAAGCGATACCTCCAATTCAACTCCAACACATTATAAGATAACTGTTCAGCCCCAAAGGTGTTTGAGGTCCAAAATAATTAACTTTATAAAAAGATGTTTATTTTATTAATTTATCAATTATTGATAATTATAATATCATCAGAAGCTCAGTTTAACTTGAATCAACTTGGACTTGGAAATTTAGGAGGGGCATTGAATGGGTTACTTGGGGGAGGACAGAGACCGCAACATAACCCTCAACATAACCCTCCTAATCAACAACATAATGGTACTTAGATTTTTTAATTTTTTTGAGTGCTGGGTATGGCTTATGGCTTAGGTATAGCTTCGTAGCCGTCTCCAGAAGCCGAAGTTAAGATTTTAATCAGATGCCAAGCACCTATATTTCCCCCAATTAATGCCCATCCCGCCTATTAATGTTTCAAAATTAATTTTTTAAAAATTTATTTGGGTCGCCGAAATTTTGGAAAATTGTTCCATGGCTCTCCTAACAACAAAAATCGTGGATTTTCTGGCAACAAGCACTTTAAACAACCCAAACAACACAATCCAAACATATGGAATTTCCCAAATGGCCAGTTTATTTTTTAAATATTTAATAAAAATGTTTGAAATAAAGGCAAGATGGGCATTTTAAGGGCTACTTTTCTATTAATAAAAATTAATTAATTAAAAATCGTATTTTTAAGCCAATAATAATCCGAACATCGGCGGACAGGTTGAAGGCCTCCTAAACCAATTTGGCCTAGGAAATCAACTAACACACCAAATTGGTGGTCTAATTAATGGAATATCTGCAAACTTTGTTTTAATATCGATAAAATTATTCTATCTATTTTATCTTAGTTCGCCCCCAATCCAAACTCTCCCATACCACCACATGTGCAGAGAAGGATTATGCGCTTTTGCAGTAGAAATCCGAATCATCCAAAGTGCCAGTGGGTTGATTTTTTAGTTAAGTAATTGGTTCAAGTCTATCATCAAGCCAGTCACCGATTTTCACTGACCTAAAAATTATAAAATTTTCCTTGGCTCTTGAACAGAGTTCCTTGTAATATCATAAATAGCCTGGGAAAGCTCTTAAAACTCCCATACGCTTATCAGTACTTTTAAGATGGATCTGGCCCTTTTATTAAATTATTAGATACTTTAATAATAATTTCCAGAGGCCACCCAGAATGGATACTTCCTCAAGGTTCTATTCCTGCTGCTCCGAATGTTGGGAATGCCTTCGACTTGAATTCAATTTTCCCCAATCTTGTCAATTTCCACTTAACTCCAGTTCCCCAATTACCCCTGCAGAATCTCTTAAACGGAGGTATGAATTATTTTTAACGAGTATTCGAATAAAATATGATATTCAAGTTCCCAATATTCTACAGCAGGTTGTTGTCCCGTTAGTTGGGCAGATTACAGCAATTGCAAAACAAGCAATATTGGTGAATATTATAAATTATATTTATTGGGGAGGGGGGAGGGGTTAAGAGATTCTTTTAATGTCTATCCAATAGTTCTGTGGAACATTTAGAAGTGGGACCAGAAATATTGAGGAATGAAAGGGGGAGGTTTCAATCTATTTTAGGGTTGTTTCAGGATGTTCTAGAGGGGGTTTCAGAGTGTTTCAGGATGTTTTAGGGTTTCAGAGGGTTCAAGGAGATGGATGAGTGGGACTTGAAATATTGAGGAATGACAGGGGATGTTTGAGGGTATTTTAGAGTTGTTTTAGGATGTTCTGGAGGGGATATGTTTCAGGGTGTTTCAGAATGTTTCAGGGTTTCAGGAGGTTCAAGGTGATGGATGGGTATGTTTTAGTGGTTTCAGGTATCCAGGATCTAAATAGTTGATCACTTATATCTATAAGATCACAAACTTTAAGTTTTTCCGTTAAGAATATTTGTTCACAACGTGGGGATTGTTTAAAACAGAAGCCTGAATCATTAAACATGCGTGCATCTATAGCTGAACAGGAGGCTGCTATTGCTAGAGCACACCAGTTTGTAGCTAAATGTTGAAATAAAATAATATTTTAAACAGTCCGGGAAGGCCTCAAGAGCAATTAGACAATGAAGTCGAACTTCGCTTAGCTAGAACTTTTCAAGTAAAAAAGGCTCTTATTAGAAAGGCTGGTTTGGAAGGGCATGTATGTCAAGTCAAAAATTTTTAATAAAATAAAAATAAAGGTTGAACCAGCCAATAATGGAGTATATCAAGAAGATATCCTCTTAACCGAGCAACAGGCAAATGCCCTCATAAATCAAATTAACCAGAATTCTGTTTGTTAAAAATTTAAAATTTTTTAAAGCTCGAAAAAAAATATTTTAGGCAGGTGTAGGAGTTGTTCCTCAACCTAGCCGGTTTAAAAGAGCAGGAAACTCGCTTTACCTCGAAGGTGTTCCTAACCAACAATGGCCTTTGGGACAGCCGATACAATACATGTTTGATGTTTCTGTGACATGTAAGCCTCACAGAACGGGAACGTGTCGAAATGAAAAATCAGTTTCCAATTTCGTGAATCGGGATTCCGATTCAAAAAAATTTTTCGGAATCCAGTTGGCAAGTTCAGTGTAGATACCGTACTTCCTTTGTTTTTCAGCCCCTTTTGTAGCATTATGTTAAAGGAAATACTATATTAATTGCTCCAATTTATAGCGGAAGCAGATAAGAACGCTGTCAGACAAGCTATCAACGAAATTCAATCTAAAGTACAATGTTTGAGCTTTCAAGAAGTTAATAGTAAACCAACAGGATCTCATTTATATTATGTGAAATATGCCCTTCCTGGCTTGTGAGTAAAGGCCCGAAATTTTTTAAAAATATCTTCAATAAATTCAAGTTGTGGTCAAAGTTATGTTGGACGTTTAGATGTTGTTAACCCAATTTATTTGAGTTTTGGTTGTGGAAATCCAGCAGGCATTGCGTTACACGAAACATTACATGCTCTTGGATTGCAGCATGAACAACTTAGAATAGGTGGATGGAAAAATTAAACTTCGGATCCTAATTTTATCGTTTATGCATGTAGAAGTCCTGGGATTTATTCTTCAATGGGTGTCATTGAGTGGGCCTCTAATAGGGATGAGCCTCTATATATCTAATAGGGATGAGCCTCTAATATGGAATTTAGTAAGGTTGTCGGATCCAGATATCCGGATCCGAAAAAGGCCGGATATCTGATAATTTCGGTTCGGATGCCGGATCCGAATACCCGAAGATTTCCAACTATCCGACAACCTTAGTTGTTATGGGCTTCTATTTAGCTGTTATTAGGCATGGGATACCAATATGACTTTTATTAAGGAGAGGCTTCTAATAGGATATTTACCTAACCTTTTTAAGATCGAGACCGTTTTATTACTATAAATTGGCAAAATGTCAATCCTCAAAAATACGATGCATTTGCTGTATCAGATGCTACAAAATTCACAAGTTATGGTATTGCGTTTTATTTCTCTAGAGGCCAAACTCAAAAGTTAATTCTTAGGTGTCCGCTACGATTACGGGTCTATTATGCATTATTCCAGTACGATAGCTACTCAAAATTTTGGGCAAAAAACAATGACAGCTAAAGTTTTTAGCTTAAATAAATTTTTACAATTAATTAATTAATTAATAGATCAATCCTCAAAGTAATGATCCTATAATGGGGCAAAGAAATGGACTTAGCGAAACAGATGTGGTTGAGCTTAGAAGAATGTATTGTATGCCTGGTGGGTAGGAACTAGAGACTGGATTGGGAGGGTCGTACGATAACCGAGATTTTTGATAATTTCAATATATCTAATTTATCATCAGAGAGATATAGCTAATCAAGATAGAGATTAACAAGACGAACTCTCAATCACCAAGCCAGCGATCATCTTAATTCCGAATCCTCCGATATCTTCTTAAGCACCATACACATTAATCCCAAGAGATAATTCTAATCCTTTTAATTATTCAATCACCCGATATCCTATTAAACCTCAAAACCATCTTAAAACTCTCAAAAAATAACGTACGAGGATCGTACGAGATATCTCGGAAAATCTTATAACCGAGATTTTTTGTTTGAGATCTCTCATCAATCCAGTCTCTCGTTGAAACTAAAATACTTTACAAATATTAAAAAACAGAATGTAAAGACAATAATGTATATTGTGGTATATGGGCTGTTAGTAATCTCTGTTATTCTCAAGACGGATTTGCGCAAGGATGGATGTTACAAAATTGTAGAAAATCTTGCTCATTTTGTGGAAATTAGATTTGATAAACAGATATGTATATTTTTGATAAAAATTTTTATATTAGAGATAGTGATTTGTAGTGTACCGTATTCAGTAACGAACTAACGAAAATAATGATAAATAACGAAAAAATCTAAAAATCTGCCTTTAGTAAGGACTAGTGATCGAGCTACCAAGACCTGCGTTCTCCTGTACCTAGAGTCCAGGCCCAGGAATTTTTGACTTTCCTAGGGTTTTCCTGGGCCTGTGTTTTTCCTGGACTACAGGCCCAGGATCCGTCCCAGGTCAATTAATCAAACACAGAACTCAAGAAGAGGCCCAGGCTTCTTAAAAATCTCGATCTCTAGTAAGGACAGATTTTTGGATTTTTTTCTTTCTTCCTCTGTTAAAAAAAACTGTCTATTCACATGTCGTATTTGTAATTTGTATAAATATTATTGTAAAAATATTCAAGCTTTTATTAAAAATCTCACGAAAAAGTTTTACACCTTTCCTTCCATTAATATTACCATGGAAACGTTAGCAGTCTATTTTATGAAAAATAAAATAAAAATAAATTTAAAGAGTTTTTTGCCAAAATAAATTAAACTAAGTATTCTAAAAATTTATTTTCTGAAAAAAATCATGTCTAAACTTGATGATGATCTAGTATCCAAGAATATTGAAAATGATCTAGTAGCAACTTGGACTGTTCCAATGAGTGACAAAGTTTATAAAATAGAATTCGAGCATGGAACAACAACTGGAAAAAGAATTTTGAGAATTAATGGAAAGGTAAGAATAACTTTAAAAAATTGTGGGGAGCTGTCATGGGGTCATTGTCTGGGGTCTTTCAGTTATGTCTCCGAGAGCTAGCTTCTGAGCCGTAGCTAATGTTTGAAAAGGTTGAAGCTTTGTTGGGACGCTTTTACCAATTCTCGGCATTGGACGCATCAGTAGTCGGTCGGGAATGACGAAGATGTCGGAAATCGGAACTGAGAGATATCGTAATTGGCTAAAAGTCGGAACTCGGACATCGAAAATTTTGGAACTCGGATTAGCGACTAAGTCATCGGACACATGTCCTAAAATAGGACGCAAGTCCATTGGACGCATGTCCCTTGCGACCAACTCATTGGACGCATGTTCTAAAATATAACCTTCTTTTTCGCAAACTTGAAAATTTTAAATAAGTTAAACTTGAGATTATCTATTGCTATAATTTTAAGGAAATAATCAAACACGATTGGATGTTTAAATTGGTGGGTAGAGAAATATTTGAATTAAACGGGGTTAAATGCTCGGCAAGTTTTTTAAAAAAATTATAAAGTTGAACAAATTTAAAGGTCAATATTGAAGCTGTAGGAATTTTTGCTTACGAATATACGCTTCAAGTCGGAGGGAAAACTTATGAAAAATTTCGAGAGCAACAAAAGAAGGCATTACAGGTGTGTAAAGATAATTATACTTAATATCGGGTAGCACCCAAACCCTTCAATGTCGGGAGTATCTGAAATCGGAGCTTGCCGGGAAGGCATGTCGGAGTTCAGGGTCAGAATTAATTTAAGATAAACGGTTGCTGAGGTAGAGCATTAGAGGTTTCGTCGGGTTTTGCCATAAAAATGGTAGACAGGGTGCGGAATTTCGGGCATGGGGGGGTGGGGCAGAGTACGTCATTATACAACTTCCGTTATTTTTAAAAATACCCCCAGATTTAACCTTTAAAATAAGGCGATTTTGGCCCAAAACCTTTAAAGAATTCATTATTTTTTAAATTTATTTAAAGATTTGGCTTGTTCGTATGGCAGAAGAGGAAATTAGAATATGCCTAGGTATCGTATTTTTGGGTAGAAATAATTTTGTTTATTACTGTAGAGAAGGAAACTTTGGATGTTTGGGTTAATGGCTCGAAAGTCGAAACAACTGTTTGTTAATTTGAAAAATTTTTTTAGGCCTTAAAAATTTTCTAGGCATTAAAATTTCAAAAAAATTTTAAGGGAGAGTTTGTGGAGGAGGGCGGTACCAAAACACACTTTGAAATCGGGGCAGGAGCTAGTGCTTATATTATATCCCAGAGCAGTGGAAAAAGGCAGATTGGGTAGGAAATATAAGACGGATAAAATAAAAAATTAAAAAAAAATTTTCAAAGACTAGTTCATCAACTTTATGTGAATGATGCGCTGATTAGACCGTGTGAGGGTAATGAAGATCAAGCTGTCATTACATCAATGGATAACGAAAAGTGATGAAAATTAAAATTAATTATTAAATTTTAAAGTCAGTTTGTTAAAGAGAAGACAATTTTTTAATAAAATATGATTGTACAAAAAGTTTTTCTTAATAATTTGGATATGAAATGAAGTCTGAAATTTCAGATACCTCTTGTCTCAAAAAATATTATATTTTAATATCACTTTGAAATTAAATAGGTAGTTTTATTAGCTTATGTCAGTGATAAACCAAATTTTAAAATGGGGTAAAGGGAAGAGCTGTATCTACCAGACCTGGTCACGGATACTGATTTTGGTATCCGTATATATATATTTACGGCGGATACAGACGGATACAGGCGGATATCCGCAGACATTTTGGTATTATCTGTATCCATATCCGTATCCATGATCAGGTCTGGTATCAACTGATCAGTAGTGATGATCGAAACACTTGGTCTCGGTTCTCGAGTCGGAAAATTTCTCGGGGTTTTATGAGCTCTCGGTCTCTGAGTTGCTTCTCGGTCTCGACTATCGTCTTCTTCTAACTCCTGACCATCACTACTGCTCAGGGCATGCACTAAAGCTGAAACTTTTTATTGATATTTTGAATAATTGCTTGTAATTCAACTTTTATTTTCCAAATTTTAAGCCATATTGAACTCCAAAAATCTTTAACAGATGTATTATGTGCTAAACTTTTTAAAAAAGTCAAGGGAAGATTATAACAAATCAGAAAAAACATTTTCAAGTTTTTAAACAAAATTTTAATTTATTTCTCTCTCTAATTAGCTACCTATCTAAAACACTCTCTAATAGAGGCATTATTAAAATTGAAATCAATTACCCTTATGATAGGTCCTACGATAATCACCAATAGTCTTTATTGTCTATAAACGTGAGTTGAGGAGTGGAGTGGGGAGGGGAGGGAGGGATGGGGGTGGAGGGTGAGGGTCGGAGGAGCGTGGAGGAGGGGTAGGAGGAAGGAGGAGGGAGAGGGGATAAATGGTGGGGGGAAGGTGGGGAAATGGTGGGGGGAAGGTGGGAGAAGGGAGGGAGTAAGGGGATAAATGGGGAGCGTGGCGGTGGAGGGAGAGGGGAAAGAGGGAGAGGGAGGAAGAAGTTATAGTTTGTCTTCAAAAGTCTATAAACGTGCTTATGAAATGGTCTTGGGAGGAAAGGGAGGGGGTGGAGGGCAAGGTCCGGAGGAGGGGTAGGGGGACGGAGGAGGGAGAGAGGAAGAAGGAGGGGATATGGGGGGGGGGAGGGTAGAGAGTGGAAGGAGGGAGAGGAAGTTATAGTTTGTATTATAAATTTATTTATATAAATTTTTATTCTTCTCTTTCCCCTACGACATTCAAAAAAAAATTTTTTTTCATGCCTTTTTTTAGCCCAATGCCTTTTTAAAATTCCCTCAGTAAGCAAAACCAAGTTGAAGATGTTTTTACTGAAATTTTCCATTGTATATTCATTACTGTTTTTATTTACTTACACCCATGGAATTCAGGAAGAACATGGTGAGGTTGTAAAATCAAGTAAAGGTTGTAAAGTTTAATTTTGATTCTGTTGAAGAATTTCTAAACTTCCTAATAAAAATCCAGGCCCTTTAATGGAAGCGACTAGGCTACAGTTAGGATAGTGGGATCCAGGTTCGCGAGGGTGGAAATTTATTAGAGGTCCGAGAATGAGTATGAGGAGGTCTGGGATTTAATTTTTAGATTTATGTTGTTGAATTATATTGGTGTTCATTCAAAAAAAGTTAATAAAAATTTTTTTGGGGTTTGGGATAAAAATATAATTAAAAATTTTTAATAAAAATTTTTAAAAGAATAAAATTTTTTAAAATAATTCTTAATAAATTTATAAAATCCGGACCAAAGATGAAAATTCAGCGTCATATAAATCCAGTAAAACCGGACGAAAACTGAAAAATTAATTAAAACGAAGTCTTTTGTATTTTATCTTTGGATTTTAACTTTGAGAGTTTGATAAAATTAGAGAAGATTATCAATGTCCTTAAAATAACCCTTCCTTTTATGATTTTAGTGAAAGGTCCTCGCCTATCATTGTTTTCAAATAAAGTTGGAGATGGCTTGCAATGTAGCCGTTGGTATCCAAATCATAAAATTGGAAATAAACCTTTATGGTCTATGCTTCAAGAAATCAAGGATGACAAGAAAAATAAATCAGAAGAACGTTGGAATTTGATAAACAAATTGTTTTTGCCCCTTCCTCAATGGCGCAGGGAAGAAACAGTATTAGTATACTGCATGAATGAGTTGAAAATGGAAGATGAAGTAATTTAAAAAGTTAAACCAGTCCCTCGATTTTATACACTCCTTTGTAGTGTTGCGCTGGAAGTTCCGGTTCCGGCCCGGAACCAAAAAATTATATCCTGTTCAGGTTCCGGATCGGTCATAATTTCAGTTCCTGTTCCGGTTTCGGCACAACAGGCACAACACTACTCCTTTGTGACTACAAAATTTATCCTATATTGAGGTTTAAATTAGAGTTCAGAGTTTAAATTAGAGTTCAGGATTTAGAGAAAAACCCGGGATCGGGATTTTGGAATGGTGATCCTGGATCCCGACTCGGGATCGGGATTGGCCTGAAATCGTGATCGGGATTTGGAATGGAGATCCCGACCGGGATCCCGATCCAGCTGAACTCTAGTTTAAATAATGAGGTACCTCCACTCGCCCCCCCCCCTCCCCACAACAATTTAAAAAATGTACCCTAAGTTAGGTCCGGATTATGTATATATGTATAAGGGATCGAGATTTCCAACATTTCAATTCACTATTTTATAAAATTTTTAAACTGAATTATCTATTTCCCCAAAATTTCTTCCTCAGATCATATCAAAAACTTTAATTTATAGCTAAATTTGTCGAGTTGTCTTAACCATATTTTTGATGAATTTAATCGCCCAGAGACTAATAACAAACACCTAAAATCCAAACACTTGAAATTGTTTAAAAACAGTATGAAAGCAAAAGAGCGATCTAAATTGTTGGAATTGCTGATTAAAAACAGAAATCAATCACTAGCTGAGAGGCTTTATTTTGCCTTAAATTCAGGTGCAATTAAAATAAATATAATTGTACCTTAGAGATACACTTGGACTTGAGTTATATAATGAAGTATATTATGATAAGAGTCCAATAAAATCGGGATAGGGATTTTGGAAGGATATCGGGATAGGAGCTTTTTTTTTGGTTCCGAGTACCCCGATCACGTTACCGATAGCTAGAACTTTGTGGTTCCGAGTACCCAGATCATGTTACCGATACCGAGTGTTGTACAAAACTCCAATACTGAGTGTTTATGTTGTATTCCGATCATGTTAGATCGGACTTGGCCTAATGAGAGATAGGGATTTATCTTTCTCGGGATCAGCAAAATCGTGATTCGAAAAACAGGGATAATCCCGATACCGCAGGATCCCGATACAATTATAAATATGTATACGCTCTCTCCAAGCTATTTCCGAACAAAAACTTCGAAAATTGAAACTTATTTACTCACGACTACTGTAGAATATTTTTGCGTGTTTAAATAAATATTTTGCCTTATTACTACTTAAATCACAAAATATTTTTAAGCGGAATCAGATTTTGACATAATATATGACATCATTTTGGCCCGCACCAAATATGAATTGCACCAAATTATTGTCAAATATGATATTGTTTCTTCAAGTTTAATGGAGAATAAAGACTTTAAAAGTTTCAAAACAAAAATTAAAAATACAAACGAAGCAATTTCACAACTGGAAATTCATTTGCATTATAAAATGGCTAAGGAAAGAGCTGATGACCATAAAGAAATATGGCAAATTCTAATTAATCGAGTGAGATCTGTCTCTGACAAACTTATCTTTGATGAAGATGAAGTTCGAAAGGTATTGTATTTCTAAGATCGAGATTTTTAAGTAGTACAAGGATAATTTTCGATATTTATTTTGATGGGTGCCAGTAGATAAAAATTATTACCCGTTAATACCCGAGTTCGTAATCGTATTGAGATTGTGGATTGAGATAAAAGTTAGCCAAGCCTATGTCCAAGATGAGTTCTGATGAAACCGCTCACCCTTGAACCCTTGAATTCAAGGGTCCCTGCTCATTCTTGAATTCATGTCTAAGATCACAACAAAATAAAACAAAGATTTGACAGCTGATCGTTTCCATGCCCGACTGATCGTTTCATTTTTGTTCTATTTTCTAGGAGGAGGGATCTCCTTGGAGAGGGGAGGATCTCCTTGGAGATGGGGAATCTCCTTGGGGAGGGGGGATTCTCTTATATTCCTTCTCTCATCTATAGAGACTTTTTATTATTTAAAAAATATATTCATCAGGTTTACTCCCGAATGAATTCATTATGTGATGAAACAACCAAGGAAAATGATCCTGGCATGCTTGTCCCGTTCTTCGAAACTCTCCTGCTTACTTTTGAATTCAAGTCTGAAATCATAACAGAATTAAGCAAAGAATTTGAAAAATGTAGTAAGTCTGTTGGGAAGGAAAGAAACATAATGGAAACGTTAATAGAGAGGTTTTGGAAACCTCAAAAATATATAAAAAGTATTTTATTAATTTATAGCAAGGAAATTCCTGATTACATGAAAAGAATGATTGCTATAACTGGATTGGCAGGACAAATAATGTATAATGAGGATATTGCTAAACGTATCAAAAATTATTTCGAGAGTCAGAATTATGAAGGTAATAAAGAACCTGATAGAAATATGTAGAAGCGACTGAATTACCACACTGAATGCTATTTCCGTATTGAGTGAGACTAGTATGGAACTGGATATTAGTCTCACTCAGCTGAAATGAAACTAACATCCTTGACTTCGTCCTTGGCAGCTCGAAGTCGAGGATTGGCAGCTCGGATTCGAGTCCAAGCGACTCGAATCGAGGCTCAATAACCTGCCATTTTAAATTCCTAGCCGAGCTCCAGAGCCGAATTAGGAAGTCAGCTTCGAAGTCGGCTCCTGGAGATGGCTCTAAAAGGATACCAAATAATCCTCAACTCAGAGAAAAGTTAAGCTCGCGGTAACTTTTCAGTTACGACGTAGCTTGGCTTAAAGAGTATATTTCATACATTCAAAATTAAGGTTTATTATCTCTCGTGGTAATCCATCATGGAAGTGATCTATTTGAAATTCTTAAAGATCAGAAAAATATAATTATCAAGCCAAAAATTAAAAATGATAATTTTGGATTGAATTCCTACTTCTCATACAGCAAAACGAAAGATTTTATAAATTGTTATAAAGAAACGGAGAATGAATACGAATGGGAATTGAAATTGGGAACATTGATTTATGAAAATCAAGGTATTTGGGGATGATAAATAACTTGGGGATGGCACAGAAAAGTTAGCAGGACTAACAATTCTTAGTTATCAACTGGCTTTCGAGCCATGGGTTTCGATTTCGGTTTTTGACTGACCCTCGGTTTCGGTTCGACTAGACCGCTCTTCTACCATAGGTTTTGCCATTGGTTTTTATCGACCCTTTACATGTCTTATGGTTAATCAAAACTGGGTTTCGACCCTAAGAGTTCTGGCTTACGACCTTGGCTTTCGACCACCATGTATCTCAGTTCTTTCTAAACCTAAACCGGTTTTTCCCCAGGGTTTTGAAAACAATGGTTTTGAATCCGGTTTGATCAACAGTTTGTGTCATACCTTAGTATTATCAATTGAATAAAATTTATAAAAATTTTTAAAAAATTTAAGCAAAAATTTCATCAAACGATTGGCTGGGAAAAAACAAATTTTGCTTCAAATTTAAAAAATTTACAGAAAATTTTGAAAAAATTTATAAAGAAAAATTAATTGAAAATAAAAATGATTTTGAAACTGTAGGGGAGTGGAAAAGAAATTCAATAGAAAAAAATATTGAAAAATTAAATAATCATTGTTTAAAGGTACGGAAATTTTTAGAAATAAACTTACTGATTTAATAATAAAAGTAATTTAATTTATAGATAAAGATGGACATTAAAGGTAGAGAATTCATTTTTTATTTTAAAAAATTACGAGCGGTTTGGTGCCGCTTCGCGGCACCAAAACGCTCGTTCAAACCTTTCAATGGTATAACTAAAATCAACCCGTTGACTATGTTACCAACATTACTCGACAGACTCTCACACACCGATTAACGGACTCTAACCCCAAAATTTATACCCTTAATGCCAGTTATCACTCTTGCCCAATATCCTCCGATATCCTATTAAACACCATTCTCTTAAACACCATACAAAATCCTCTGATAAGTTAATTAATTACGCACAATGCCAGATAGACCC
Source organism: Meloidogyne enterolobii (assembly GCA_963681835.1). Lineage (NCBI taxonomy): Eukaryota > Metazoa > Nematoda > Chromadorea > Rhabditida > Meloidogynidae > Meloidogyne > Meloidogyne enterolobii. The sequence continues at coordinate 178,624 of CAVMJV010000112.1, forward strand.
TGTACTTCCAAAATCAGAGATATCACCCTTCAGCCCCCAAATCTGATATCCCTTTTAAACACCACAAAATCACGGAACCACCTTTGATCCTTGATTTATCTGTTAGTTCCCCAAATCTTATAGCTCTTTATGGTTTTACCCGAATTTCTCTTTACTCCAATATTTATTTTAATTTCACAAACAAAAAAACATTGTTAAAAACACAAAAGCATATCTTTTATGTTAATATTCCTTTCCTAGCTGACATATTTTTGTAGTTTTTTGGATAATTGTCTTTATTTTTCTGCAAACACCTTCCAAAATTCACAAAATTTTCGCCTTCGGCGTTTTATCTGGTAGAAATCTGGCTTCTTGGCCTTCCAAAATCTTCAAAATTTTAGTAATAAAAAATTGCTCAATTCACTTTTTTAAAGTTAAAAATATAATACATAAAGTGATTCTAATTCAATTTTTGTGTTTGATAATTTTTTGCTAATTTTTGATATAAAATGCGGATTTTTTTGATCAAAATTTCGTATTTTATAAGATTTGAGATCGAAACCCTGCTCTTAATCCCCCGATATCTCTCCTAATCTCCCTTAATCTCTTCTATCTTTATATAGCTCATTAAACCTACAAAAACTCCGATTTCATTCTTAATCACCCAAATCCCTAGATATCTACGTCGTCATCCTGTTAATCTCCGAATTACCGTCTTAATCACTTCTAATCCTTCTATATTCCTTCATGCGTACTCTAGGAGGTGGCACAACAATTTATCAACAATTAAAGATTTTATTGGGAAGTTTTAGAGGGTTGCCTATTCAAAGAATTTACGGTATATCTGCAGATATCCCTTTTAATCCTCATGTACCCCTTTATATCACTGAAATATAATGAATTAAACCGCTCTTTAACCCTTTAGATCCCCTTCTTGATTCCCTTTCATTAGAATCAATTGTACTTAAGCATGCCGGAACTAATTCGCGAAGACACAAAACATAAACATTTGGACCCAACTGTACTCCAATAAATATTGTTTTATTTTATTTATTTAGGGAAAATGTTTGGAAAAATTCAAAAATTTTTAATCCCACAAAATTACCTAAAATTCCAAAAAAAAATTATTTTGTTTCGTTCGTTATTTAGCCGAAATGAAATAAATGGAAAAAAGGTTAACCCTTTCAATTTCACGACCCATGCATCCCTGCTTTCTAAAAATATCCCGGATATGTTTTTTATCCATCTTTCCTCGATATCCTACAAAATCCTTGAATTTTCCTTGAAAACCTATAAATCCTCCTTTATCAATCTTAATTCACCAAACGACCGTATCGTTCTTTATTCTTAAAGGCATTTTAATTTCCGATATTTCTTATTTCTCTTAATCTCCCCTTATTTCTTTAATCCCCTGATATCCCTCAAAATTACTATGTTTTTTATCATTCACACCTCTCAAAAGAGCCAATGATATTCATCCAGTTAACGTTCTGCTACATCCTTTTTTTGCCACACTTAAAATCATAGATATCTTTCTTAATCTCCAAAATCCCTTTATTTCCTTTTTGATAAAATGATAACCCTCTTAATCTCTTTAAAAACCTTCTAACTAACATTATCCCACTATATAAATATATCGCTATTACCATAAATCTCTTCATGCTAATTCCTTTATACTTTTATAACTCTTAAACGCCTAATCGTTTTAATCAATTTTAATCTTCATAATCCTTATATGTATCATTCTTATCTCGTAGTTTCGCTTTTCTCTCTTTTTGATTATTTAGTCAAATCATTATTTAGTCAAGTCTCAAAACCCCTCTGTTACAGCTTTAACCTCACTATGCCCCCGTTATCCTCTTAATCACTTCGAGATCCCGATCAGGGCTGCTCGAAATAAAAATATTTTTTATTTTTAATCGAAACTAAATAAAAAAATTCCTATTTCGTTTCGGAGCGAAACGAAACGAAATGAGCTTGTTTCAGAAGAAACGAAACGAAATAAACGATATCGCTTTTAATCACCCAAATCCCACTATATTAATCACGACAAATTGCCTCTCTATATCCCCCAAAATTCAATTATGCAACATGCCTCTCTACAATTTACCCATTAATCCTTTTAAATTGGCATATATCAGCCTTATTCAATTTGGCGTAAAACTCCAGCATATTCGAATCTGGGTTTCAAAAATTTTTAATATTTTTAGATCACAAATATAAAGATTTAGGACTATGGTAGGTTGGGCTGCTGAAGGCTGCTCTACTCTAGCAAAACCCGTAAAAGCTTTCTTCTTTTTTAGCGCAGCAGTCGAAAATTTTTTGAATTTTGGAGCTCAATAAGCCAAATTTCTTCCGTTTTCAGCGCCGCAGGCGAAAATTTTTTATTTTTAGCTGCTCATAAGACAGAAATCACTAAAAATTTATGATTATTTCCTTAAATTCCCGTCATTATGGGTGCATTTTCTCACTTTTTTTGTTTCGTTTCGCCCGGAATTTTGTCTATTTCGTTTCGAAACGAAATAATTTTTTTGACGAAACGAAACGAAATGAAACGAAATGAAAAAAATGCACGTTAGAGCGAACGAAACGAAATTTCGATCAGCCCTGATCCCGATATTAATTTTTAATCTCTAGAATATTCTAATTTACTCAAATACCAAACCACAATTAAATTTCAAATTTGCACTATCTTTATTAGCCACCCTAATTACCGACTTTATGATCCTCAAACACTGATATCCCTTTCTGCCAGCAGATCTGCTTATATACTCAAAATTTCACATCCTTTATGTTTTCCTTGAATTCAATAAATCCTCCATTATTTTAGTCCAACAAACAACTGATATCACTCTTAATCACTAAATTCCTTGTTATTCTTTATCCTTTTAAATTCTACTTTTTCAAACATATTCAGTCTTTTCCTTTATTAATCCGTCGATTCCTGTTTACAAAATTTCTTCTGTTTAAATTTTTTGTTAACTGATTAAACTTATTCAACAAATAAATTAACTACATATAATTTTTAAAGTAAAAAAGAGGTTTTCGTAAGCCCATTTCAGCACTGTTAAGCTTCCAAAGAAGCAGTGTTCAATTTCCTTGAATGGCGCTCATTTCGAATAATTTATGATTAAAGGCGAGACAGATTAGTTCGCCTTACACTTTTTAATTAGAGCTATATTTTGCATATTCAACTATTTAGCCGTAAGAAACACAAAATTTTTATTAAGGTTCGTGTCAGATTGAAGAATTTTTTTGGTAAAAAGGGGAAAAGACAGTTTAAATAATTATTCTCTTAGCTCGCGGCGGCTACATGTCTGAATAACTTGATAAAACTAAAAACTTTTGTGTTTTTAGTTGTTTTTTCAAATTCCAGAACTTTTCAAATTCCAGCTGTTTGTACTTTTAGGCTGATTAGACCTTTTGTACCTTAAGGCCTTTTGAAAAGCTGAACTGTTTCGGCCTTTTAAAAATTTGAACTGTTTCGGCCTTTTGTAGATCATTGTTTGCGCACCATTTTGTCTGGGCACTCGATGTTTACATTTAAAGTAAGGTTGATGCGAGGTAAATAAGGTAATCAAAATTAGAGAAGTATTTTTTTGTTCTTTTTATTTTTGGCCAAATTAGAGAAAAATTTTCTGTTTACTCTTATCCTTAATTGTTCTCATATTTTCGTTTCAATAATTATTGACTTTTCTTCTTTAAAAAAGTCCTTTGAAAAATCAATAAACAAAGTCTCCCAAAACTCATTTAATATATAAAGGGATATGATATTTTTGTTAAATTCTAAGAATTTGAATCAAGGATTATTTTTTTATTCTCGGTTTTCATCAACTTTCCGGTTTTAAAATGATAAAGTGTTTACCACTGATATGGATTTGAATAAATTAGGGTAATAACTCTGGGGTCTTTTGTCTTTTTGTTGTGGCGTTATGTTTGCCTCCTTTTGGCGTTTTGCGTTATTTTTGAATTTGAGTCAAGAAGTCAAGATATTTCTCTGATTTCAACTTTATCAATTATAATGTTATTTTAATCATTTCCTAACAATCAACCTAATATTCATATGGAACTGTTAATGAATTTGGTTATGATCTCTAAAGAATCAGATAGGAGACCCGTTAATTAAAAATAAATCGTTTAGAAAAAGATCCTCGCCGTCCTCTACATTTGTATCCAATAAAGGAAGGTCCTAAATGCAGCCGTTGGTATCCTGATAGCTATGATCATAAATATGGAAGGAAGCCTTTATGGTTGATTCTAAATGAAATTCATAATGATAAAGAATTAAGTAAATCAACTAAAGGTATTTTTAAATTATTACAAGTATTACTTGGTTTTGGTATTATCGGACCATGGTCTAAAAACGATCCAATGTCATAGACCACGAATTTGGGCTCGTTTCCAAAGTATTAGCTGATAACATCAATTTAAATCCTGGATCAGCAACCCTTCAAGATGCATTAAACCATAATAGAAATCTGGATTTTAAACAAGCTCTAGCTCTGGGTTCAGTAGCGTGCCCTCATCCTTCAGTAGACATAACCTCCTCATTCATCTTGGAGTAGGGTTGACGCTTTATGGGACAACTCTTCCGAGTTTGAGTAATCTAATTAAAAAATATCATAGATTTTCGTTGGAACTTGATCAACAATCTATTTTTGCCTCTTCCTCAATGGCGCAGGGCTGAAACTGCAATGGCATATTGCAAAAACGTGATGAAACTTGAAACTGTAATTTATTAATAACCCACTAATATATTGACATTTTATTATTTTTTAGGATAATTTAAATGAATGTCTTAAAAACCTTTTTGAAGAGTATAATTCAGAAATAAAAAGATCTGAATTATTGGAATTGTTGATTGTTGATAAATCTGAAGCCTTAGCAGAACGTTTATTTCACACATTAAATTCAGGTTGTCTTTTAATTTAAAAATGCGAAAGATTTTAGCAAGGGCCTAGTCTTATGGTCTACTAATCGTAATTTAAGGAGGTGTATACCAAAAGATGTATCTGATATCCATATCAGAAAGATTCCGATATCTTAAGATTTTAGCATCAAGATATCCGAGTAGTTGATTGTCGACCTTATGTATAGCCTGACCTTGAGACTACCTAAATTCATGATTTTTATTTTGTTCCTTAATATGTTCTATCATCAAAATTAATAAGGATTTTCCGATATTTTTTAAAAATGTAGGAAAAATAGGCGAATTATTCAAAGGAGGGTTTTAAAATCTCTACGAAAGAGGGCAATCACTCTCTCGCAAAAGATGGCAATCACTAGAGGAGGGGTGATTATTTGAGGGAGAAAATTAATACAGGTTTTACTGTATTAAAAACCGATCATAAGTTTAAGTTATTAAATTGAGAAACACTAATTTAATGAATTAAATAAAAACATAAGCTTTTTCTCATTAAAGAAAGCCTTGATTTTGACATTTTGTACGACATTATCTTGGCTCGTCCTAAATTTGAACTTAAAAAGATTATTGAAATATATGATAGTGAGCCAGAAAAGGAACTGGATAAGGTAGAGGAAACGGACAAAAATGGGAGAAATTTTTTTGGAAATCCTTTTTGGAATAAAAAAGAGGATAAACAGCCAGAAAATCCATATGCAGATAAACGGGATACCAAAGAAGAGAAATTAAAATTGGGGAAACTTTTGCAAGATAAAAAGGAGGCTGATCAAGATAACAAAGAATTATGGGACATAATTATTAATAGAGTAAAATATGTTAGTATAATGGATCCGTCTGATGATGAAAACTTTGAAAAGGTTCGAAATTTTATGTATAATAGAAAACTGATTATAATTACGCCTTTTGGAGGCTGTTCTAGTGAAGAGGCTGGTTTGTGGAGATACGGGGATGGTGGTACGGGGACGGTGGCTCTTAACTTAAAACAGAAATTTTGTCCTAAAATGCGAAGTATTTTAAATAGAAAATATTAGCTAAATCCCCTCCATCTGCTGGTCAACTAAATCTCATAATTAGAAGCTTGTAAAAGATCACTATCTCTGTTAACTTTAGGCATAAAAGCATTTTGATAATTTGGGGAAATGTACGTATTATTATATGAATATGGGGGTCAGCTCGGACACGATCATAGTCTAAGAATACAATGATCTTTGGGTTTGGTATTCGGTAGCTATTTCTCTCCTTCAGCTTTATTCTGCGGCTGGGAGCGAACCAGAATCTTCATTAGACCGGACTAAGTGTTATCCATTACAACACTCCCTTACTGAACAGTCTTAGGAATTAACTAGCTATCTGCTTTAGACAATTACTTTTGCTATATAGATATCTAATGAAATCATCTCGTTCTGTGAGAATTTTGGCAAAAATATCGAAAATAAAAATTACAACGCATCAAATTTTATAAAATATTTTGCTCGTCTTCTAAGCATTTTTGAATTCAAATCAAAAAAAGCCGAAGAATTCGGCAAAAAATTTACAATGAAATGTAGAGGAATTATCAAAATAAAAAATCAAAATAATGAGATACTTCCTGAATACATCAAAAGAATGTTGATTATAACTGGATTAGCAGGAAAGGGGCAATATAACGAGGATATTGCTAACCGCATTAATTATTACAATGAAAAGCTTGATTATGAAGGTTTATGAAATTTTTAGATTTTAATTTGTTATTTTGATATGAGTATAAATTAGGGGTTATATGTATTAGGGATGTGGTGGATATCCAGGATATCCTGAAAATCACCGAATATACAGACCCGTCTTTACATGAGAAAAGGGACTTTCTCTGCAAGATCGGTCTTTATTTCAATTAGGGTAGCACCCCGTCTTCCGAAACCCGACCCAACCCCCGACGAATTTTTAGACAAAAACCCAGACCTGAACCCCGAAGACTCTACCCCGACAAACCCCGACGCTTAGCCACATGCGGGCAAAACCCCAACTCCAACTATTTTTTAGCAAAAACGCCGTCTCGAACCCCGAAGGATCCACGGCAAACCCCAATCCCTGACGATCCCGCACACATAGGCTCAGGGTTCTACCCTTATTTCAAATATAATTATTTTTCAAATTTAGCATTAATGTCCCTAGTCGTAATTCATCATGGAAGTGATTTATTATTGGCAACTAAACATTTGGATATAGGGATCACACAAGTTAAACTGAGTAACCACGATTTGTCAATTATGGGCGAAGATGAATTGGTCAAACAAAATAGAAAAAATCAAGAAAATTTGTTCGAATTAAAAAATAATTTGAGAAGACTTAGATTGAATAGAGAATTGAAAGGGATAAAATGGGAAGAGTCTAAATTTAAAATTGAATTGAAAGGATCAGGAAATGAGTTTGATAATACACTAAAAGAGGAATTTATTGAATTAAAATTCGATGAAATTTTAAACAAAATTTATTTGAAGCAAGTAGACTTGAACGAGCAAAGATTTAAAATTAAACCAGATGAAGGTACATTGAAGATAAAAAATGAAGAGGAATTGAAACAAGTTCTAGACAAGATTGAGATAATTAAGGAGAAAGAGAAGATGATGGTAGAATTGAAGAAAATTAATTTTGAAGAGGATGAAGAGAGAGAAAAAGGGTTTTTGAAGAAACTGGAAGGTGAGTTAGAGGGAATAAAGGATGAAGAAGATAATAAGATAAAACGATTGGAGGGGGAAAAAGAGGTGAAGGGGAAAGAAGTTAGAAATAAAAAGGAAGAATTGACAAAAAATTTTAAAAAAGAAGTTGAAAATATGAAGGAAGGATATAATAAAGAAATGGGAAGGATCAAAGAGGAAATGAAGTTGAAGGAGAGAGAGATGAAGAAGTTTGGGGAGATGGAAGATAAGAGTAAAAATGAGAAGGATAAGAAGAAGGTATTGGACAAAGAGATGGATTCTGAGGTTAAAATGAAGGATTCGGAGGTTAAAATGAATGATTTGGAGGTTAAAATGAAGGATTCGGAGGTTAAAATGAAGGATTCGGAGGTTAAAATGAAGGATTCAGAGGTTAAAGAGAAGGATTCGGAAGTTAAAATGAATGATTTGGAGGTTAAAATGAAGGATTCGGAGGTTAAAATGAAGGATTCGGAGGTTAAAATGAAGGATTCAGAGGTTAAAGAGAAGGATTCGGAAGTTAAAATGAAGGATTTGGAGGTTAAAATGAAGGATTCGGATGTTAAAATGAAGGAGCTTGAAGATAGGAAGGATAACCTGAAGAAGCTACATGATGAAGAATTTAAAGAGAAAGATGCTAAATATTCTAAAGATTTGAAGAAATTGGACGATGAATTGAAAAATTTTGTGGATGAGAAATTAAAAGAGAAATTGAAGAATATTCGATCAAGAAAAAATTATCATTTAAAATTGAAGTATATCTGCGAAATGAAAATTGAAATTAAAGAAGAATTCAGAAGAATTAAGGAAGAGAAAATTGAAAAAGAAGAGGAGGAAGAAAATATGCGAAAAATACAAAAAGAAATTGAAAAAGGAATAAAGGAAGAGGGAAAATTGAAGGAAGAAATAGATAAATTGTCTGTTGAAGCAGATAAAATTTTAAAAGATTTGGCAAGATTTAAGCTAATTGAAAATGATAATGGCATTTTCTCATTTTTCAATTATGCAACGTCAAAAAATTTTAATCCTACTTGTTATGGAGAAACAGAAAAAGAATATGAAATGGAGGTGAAACTGGGGAGTTTGGAATATGAATATAAAGGTAATCATCAATTACCTAAGTAAAATGCCTTACTAATTATCCCAATAGAAGAATCGGACTGGCTCAAAAGTCGGAACTCGAAAATATGAAATCAAAATTTTTTTCGGAAATTTGAAATCGGAAAAATCGGACCCCATATATAAATCGGACCCCATAATCCTGTATCCGATATCCGATCACTGATATTCCTTAAGACTATTAATCCATTGAATCCCCTTATATTTCAAGATTAACCCTTATATCTCTTCTATATTGCGGATTGTTTAAATTTTTTATTTATTTAAAAAAAATTTCGATTTTCGATTACCGATTTTCGATTTTCGACGTTTTTTTCTGCCGATTTTCGATTTCCGATTTTCGAATTTTTTTATAAAATTTCGATTTTCGATTTCGATATTTATGGATTTCTTTCGATTTTCGATTTCCGAATTTCGAAGATATTTTTATTTCGACGCAGCTCTGGTGCGTAGATACCGTAGTAGCTTGACTATTTCGTTGGGATCTATATAACGAGCGAGACATACAGTGTATATTTGAAATGATGATTTAAATGTAAAATGATGATCAATTTTTTCAAAAACTAAAGTCAACCCCAATTTGATAGAGTATTGAGATCTGCACGAATTGCCCTCTAAAATTAAATGCTAATCTAATAAAGCCATAATTTTATTTTTTAAAGTTGTATTAAAAAAGAAGAATATGCTTAAACATTTAACTGAATGGGAAGCATTCTGTGAGGATGTACATGACATTACTAAAATTATGAATACCAAATATTCCAAAAATGTAATAGAAAAAAGAAATGATTTTGAGACAGTAGAAGAATGGATTAATGGAAGCAGTGAACATTCAATCAACAAAAGAATTGAGAAATTGACACAAGTTTGTCTGGAAGTTGAGAAGGTATACTATCGAAAAATCTTAGTGAGGACTGACACAATTTCCTAAAATTTTTTTAGATAAATAAACCAATTGATATTCTCTTCGCGGAATACAAACACAGTATACAACTACATGAAGTTAATGATAAGAACGAGATGATAGCTAAACGTCTCTATTATATTCTAAATTCATGTGAGTTAATAAAAGCCTTTCTCACATGAAGATCTTAACATTATGAATAATTTTGGTTATCTAATAATGTCTTTAATTACCCAGCTTAAGCTGGTTCAGTATTCCAATATCCGCCCTTTGCCATAAATGTTAGCCATCTTGCCATTTTCAAGAAAAGCTGTTCGAATATCTGCCAATTGAAATTATTGAAACAAAATTTTCTGGCGATGGTAAATGGAGGATATTGGAATACCTCTTCGAGGTTCGCCTAAACCCCGAAGTTCGCCGTAAACCTCGGGGTTCGCCAAAACCCCGTTCCTAATAGAAATAAAACTATTTTTTGATAAATATTATAGGAGTGGGTTAATTGATGGAGGAACAGCTTGAACCGATCATAGATTGGGAGCTCTTCTTCAGGGCTCGGAGTGGAGTGACTAACGCCCTCCTTCCCTAATACTATGATAAATTATTTTTTTCCTCTTCATATAAGACTGTAAATGACAAAAAATGACACTGACTTTTAGACCTAAAAATCATTTTTAAAATATTTTTCAGCACAAAAGATAGATTATGATGCATTGTACACTATTATTTTGGCCAGGAAAAAATCAGATTTAAAAGCTATTATAGAGAAATATGAAAAATTTTATCCTAATGTTGAAAAGAAGGGTATTATGCCTGAATACCTGAAGTTTGGAAATCACACTACTGATTCGAGTCTGATTAAACAATTAGAAAACAGCAAGGAAAAGGAGAAAAAGTATAAAAAAGTTTGGGAAATTCTTATTAAGTATGTTAATGATACAGAGCATCAAGACTTTAAAGGATACATTAAAACAATACCCGAAAATAAACGCCCGGATTGTGTAAAGAGAATGCTGATTAAGACTCGTTTGGATGGGGAGGAATATAAAAAATATATTGTTAACCGTATAAAATTTTATGTTGAAAATGACAAATATGAAGGTATAATTTTTAAAGAGATAAAAACTCTCTAGTAAGAGGCTCGAACAATAATTACCCTGGGTAGGAATAAAGGAATAGTATACCTATTTGAGGAATACCTATATTCGAGATAATTAAAAATTAAAAAAAATTAGCATATACGGTAGCGCGATAAGTTAGATAACTCGATATATTTACTCTATGGAATTTATTCCGCAGATTTTACTTGGGACACAAGGTGTTCTGGAGAGATTTCTTTTAGCCTGGAGTGTCGGAACGAAACCAGCTCTCCTACTAATAATACCTCCTCCTAACTGGGGCTCCACCGCCTTATTACCCCTCCTAATGACACCTATAGAACCGAGCCACCGCCTATTATCAGCTCCCCTCCTAATGACACTTAAAGAACCGAGTATTTCTTAGCACTTACGATAAATTAAAATTTCCAAATTCAGAATTATTGTCTCTTCTAATAGTCGAAAATGGAAGAGATTTATTGGGAATTATAAAAGAGATGATTGAACAGAATGGATTGGGTGTTAAATTTGAATTGTTAAAAAAGATATTTGTCGAAAAATTTAAACAAAACGGAATAGAGATTGGAATTAATCAAAACAATGAAAATCTGGTAGGGAGATAATTGAGAGAAAATAATATTTAAAATTAAATTATAGATTAACGATGGGATTTCAACTGTTGATAATGACAGTAAGATTTAATAAAATGATACATAGATTTTAAAAATAAATTCAGATGGACAAGAAGAGATTGATTTGAGTTATCCGCCATCTGATACTTCGAGCCCAACTTCAGGAATCGAGTCAGTAAAACTCAAGTGAGTGACAGAATTAATTAAGAGCTTGTGAGGCATTCTTGTATTATGTAAATATTTATTATGTAATTTTTTTCGAGCCCAACCTCAGTAATCTAGTCATTAAAATTCAAGTGAGAGAGGTGTAAGGGAGAGCATTGTGAACATATAAATATCATATAGATATTCATTTATTATTACATATCCATATTTATTATTATTTTATTTACTCAAGTAAATACCCTGGGTACCTATTGTTTCATCTCTCGCTGAGAGGTTTCTTAGGAAGTAGGAAGGCAAAGTATAACTATTTTTATGAGCCTTATTATTTCTTCTAATGCTGAATCATGGAAATATTGACAGATTTATTCCTTATTTGAAAATTTTTTGTAAAAAGTCGGGCTTCGGGGGGGGGGGATTCTTGCTCTAGATGGAGGGGGCAATTATTATAAGGAAAGTATTTATTCGAGTAAATTTTTCCAATATACCGTATTTCTTCTAATAGACGACCGGTCGGTTTATATTTCAACTTTCCTTAGAGGGTCGGTTTATTAGAAGGGGTGGTCTAATAGAGACAGTCGCACTATTAGAAGAATACAGTAATCCTTTTACTTTTTATTATATCCCTGTATTTTAGCTTGTATAAAATTTTGAATTGGATCTCGCATTTTTTATACATTGGGAGCAGTGCTAACTTTATCCAGGATAATTTTAGAAAAAACTTGATTGTAGAAAACTATAAAAATCGCGCAGTAATAAAAGAGCTATGTCAAAATTCCAATTTTTCGGAAGCATAGAATTCATGGAACCCATAAACCTTCATTAGAGGTGGAATTTTCTGCCATTCCCAAATGAGTGGCTGCCGGAGTGATTTGAAACTTTTTGGTTATTAAGTAAAGACCCTTGCCTCCATAATAAACTAATAGGATTAATTATCGGATTCAAATCCGCAGATAAATTGGCTGTGCGCCACCCTTGCACCAATTAGCCCCACAAGATAGTGGGTGAATTCTGCTGAAAGATCCAATCATTATCCCAAAATTCCTATACCTTGATTCCACTAAAAAAATTCATTGGAAATCGAAAATAAATATAGAGCTTATTATGTAATCCCATATTGTTTTTTATTTTTGTAGTCTTGTGTTTTAAATGCACTTTTAAAATAAAAATAAGTGTTGTGAAACATTGCCCTTATTAAGGCAGCTGACAGACATCTTTAAAAATTATTGACAGAGATATACGCGCGCCTAATTATTAAATAGCCGGATTCACTTTAATTGACATCCATTTAATTTTTTTAAATTTAAAATTTAAATAAAATTAAATTTTTATAATAATAAATAAATATTAATTGAAAATTTTGGGGGATGTTAAGTTATTATTGAAAGTAATGGCTAAATATTTAGATAAGCTTTAATAATTTTCCTTAGGTTGGGAATGGACAGTTGAATAAACATTTGCTATGAAACCAGTACTTGTTCTTGATTGAAAAAGCTAGTGTTTTTCATTTCCATTGTTTTTGGGTAGAATATCCTCTGGAGCCAGATTCACGAACCGGGAATATTTTTATCGGTTAGAGACTGAAAAGGACTAAAGATCTGACCTGAGAATCAAGATATTGAATAGATCTCTCTCGAACTCGCTAACAAGGATTTTTGAAAGGGATAATGTCTTGGTCCCATTTCTGATGGATATCTTAATATAAGAGATTTTTTCATGAGTAATACCACCTAAAATTACTCGTCTATTATTTTTGTCAAGAATTTTATTATGAAATTATATTTTTCACTCCTCCCTATATTATTTGTTTGTTCAAATGGATTTTGGGATGTTAAAAATAATTGTGAGGAAAGTGAGGATGTAGGTAGTCAAGCTGGACAAACAATACATCCTCATATGTCTAGACAAACTAGCTTTGGTATGTTTTTATGGTCTAAAAATTGCCAAAATTAAGCGACATCTATAACAGACAGCTTTATAGCTTTTTTACAAAGGCTTGGGGTTGTCACAATAGGAACAATCATTACTCTATAATCCCTAAGTGAAAACCCATGAAAATTACTCAATCGTATGCAAAGGAATGCGCTGCCCCGGACTTTAAATTATCACTCACGTCCGCCAAAATGACTGTGTCAATCAGTGCTGATGTGTTGAAAAAAATGTTGGATTGAGTTTAGGAACGGGTTTCTTAAAATTTATCGGATCGGGTTCCGGGTTTATGTTCAAGAGAGCAGATATCAGGATTTGAGTTACTATTGTACACGTGTTCATGCTGTGGAAAAATTCATCGGATGGGAGATGAAATTTAACAATCACGGAATGAGACAATACCGAAGCACAACCGACTGTGCCACCATCCAACCCAATGAATATTTATTTTCATTTATATTCTTTCTGCGAGTGCGGACACAACAGTAATCTTTTTAAATCTAGCAACTAACAAATTTAAATATTAAAGTGACCTATTATAGACTGTATGTATATAATAACGATAATTAATTGCAGACCAACGCTACCCACTAACCCAATATAAATTGACCGTAGACTTCAAATGTAGTCGCTTCTACCCAATTAATGATATCAACAATCAAAGAAAATCCCTGATATTAATTCTTAAAGAAATTAATTCAAGAACTAAAAAGATTAAAAAAGGAGATGACAAAATAATTGATAATATTCCGTGGATGAAAATTATGGAAGTATTTCTGCCTCTCCCACAATGGCGTAGAGCAGAACTACTACATGTGTATTGCAAAGAAGTGTTGAAACTTGATAATGTAAGAAATCTTTATTTATTACTGAGGGGTGGGGGGTTCGAGTTTTTAAGGCTTCAATAAAATAGAAAATTAAAAATTTAAGGAAAAGTTGGAAACATGCTTTGAAAAAATATTTGCTGATTATGATTCATTTAAAAGTATGAGAAAGTATTTGTTAAAAAAGCTTATTAATGACAAAAACGAAGAGATGGCGAAAATTATTTATTATATTTTGAAAAAAGGTATATTTTTTGATAATTATACCTAAATACTTATGACAAGCCTACATATAAAGCTTATAGAAGCTTGGCCAGAAGTAGGTAGGTATGCTAAGTTCTAAAATGAGGCTCGAATGAATGCTAAGGGTAGGAAAAAATAACTTAGACCCAAATATATCCATATATCACCCGCTATATTACCGCAAATCTGGATATATCCCCCGATTGCGGATATGACGGGGATTTGAGAGGATATCGGCGGATTTTAAGTATATATGGAAGATACATATTAACCTCTAGATATATTATATCACCAAAACCTCCAAAAAATCCGACTCAAGTTCAAATTTTAACTAACCCGACTCGACACTTTTCTCAACCCGGCCCAACTCTGGTTTAACATTCTTCTATTAAACAGATTCTGGCAGTTTAAATGAAGAAGATTTTGATACTCTATATGACATTATCTTGGCACGTCCAAAATTTGAATTGAACAAAATTATTCTTTACTATGACAGAATCTTTGCAATGAGTATAATGGGCGATAGTAGAAAATATGAAGTATTTATACCTTACATGAAAAAAATGAGGGAAAATAACAATAAAATTTCGAATTTAGAAATACATTTACATTATAATAAACATTTGGAAAAAAATAAAAACGAAAATGTCGAAATCTATGATATTCTTATTAGACGAGTTGAAACAAATGATGAATTATTCTCTAATGAAGGATTTAAACAGGTTCGATTTCAGGTGTTCGATAGCTGGGCTTATATTGATAACACCAAGTATTCAGAAATACCGTATAAGTTGGATTTATAAGAAATTATATTCTGCAATAAGGACAGGTTCTCTCCTTGAAACTCTCTTGATAGCAGGAGCCAGACCCGTTTAAAACCGAGATTTAGGATATCCTGACATTTTCCAGTTTCGGATATCCGTTTAACAAAAATTAAACCAACGGAAGAAAATATATCGGGTGATATGGCTTGGCTCTCATATTCAATCCCATCAAGGCTTTTGATATTTTACGAATGAGATCTGTTACGATGAGGTCTGGAATGAGATTAGTATTTAAGCAATCTGACGCCTCAAAACATAATCTAAAATTTTTTTACAGATTTCTAATCAGATAATATCATTTTGCGATAATATAAGCAATATTATAAAAGGTGATTTAAGTATTGATGAAAATGGAGTGTCATCTAGCTTCACTCACGCCTTTGCAGTACTCATAATAAATTCAGATTACAAGTCGGAAAGCGTTTCAGAATTTTCGAATGAATTTTTTAATAAATGCATAGGTGAAAGTAAGGATTTTCAAGAAACGCAGAAAAGGAAGGCGAAATTGCAGAGATCTATTACGATTGTTGGCGAATCTAAAGGGTAAAATAATACGTTCACTAAAGAAATTTTTCTTATAATGAGGTACCTTACATAGGAGGTATCAATCAGCAACTTCCCCACAGTATCTAACCAAGTTTCACAAGAAAATATTACTAGACACCCCTTTAATTAAGATACGGTTTTGTGAAAGTCAGTTGGATAATAGCTTGAAAGCTGCTTAAGTGATACCCTCTATTGATACCCTCTATTTAGGACCCTCATTATACGTTAAATTTTTCCGGTTCCAAAAGTGTATAGTATTAATTTTAGAAAATTAATTGCTTTTTTTATTAAAGATTAGAACTTCCTGAATACATCAAAAGAATGTTAATTATAACCGGATTGGCAGGAAAAAAGAAGTACAGAGAGGACCTTGCAAACCGTATGAAGCATTTCATTGAGAAGGATAATATGAGTAATAAATTTTAATTAAGATATCGTAAATGCTCGATTAATTTACCCCCCCCCCCCCCCCCCCCCATGTTTCAAATATTTCAACCGGATGTAATTCATCAGGAGAGGTTTATAAATTGAACGTAAAAGGGAAATTGATTTATCTAGCTAGCTCTGGAGGGTCAATTAAACTGGTTGAACTTTATACCCACCTTTAATGGTTGATGGGCAGCCGGGACGTTCAACAGATTTGGGATAAATTAATGAGATTAAGTAATGCCTCCTCTCACCTCCTTTCTGAACGTGGATAGAGTAGATGAGAAGGTTATTATTGTTTCTCTGGAGTATCTATAAATGAGTGCCGGAAAATTGGGCTCTGGAAAATTGGGCTCCAAGATTTTTTGAAAAATTGGGCTCCAACTTTTCGGAAAATTGGGCTCCAGCGGAAATTTGGGCTCTTCGTGAAAAAAGCGGAATATTGGGCTCTAAAATTTTGGGCTCCAGAGGAATTTTGGGCTCTATGGAAAAAAGTCAAATTATGCAATATCAATGGGGGACGTAGTTAGTATGACGGGGGTCAACGGGGGATGTTGTTCCGTCAACGGGGGATGTTGTTCCGTCAACGGGGGATGTTGTTAGAATGATGGGGGTCAACGGGGGATGTTGTTCCGTCAACGGGGGATGTTGTTCCGTCAACGGGGGATGTTGTTCCGTCAACGGGGGATGTTGTTCCGTCAACGGGGGATGTTGTTAGAATGATGGGGGTCAACGGGGGATGTTGTTCCGTCAACGGGGGATGTTGTTAGAATGATGGGGGTCAACGGGGGATGTTGTTGCGTCAACGGGGGATGTTGTTAGAATGACGGGGGTAACGGGGGATGTTGTTCCGTCAACGGGGGATGTTGTTAGAATGATGGGGGTCAACGGGGGATGTTGTTCCGTCAACGGGGGATGTTGTTAGAATGATGGGGGTCAACGGGGGATGTTGTTAGAATGACGGGGGTAACGGGGGATGTTGTTCCGTCAACGGGGGATGTTGTTCTATCAAT
The DNA here is from genome assembly GCA_963681835.1 of Meloidogyne enterolobii. Taxonomy (NCBI): domain Eukaryota; kingdom Metazoa; phylum Nematoda; class Chromadorea; order Rhabditida; family Meloidogynidae; genus Meloidogyne; species Meloidogyne enterolobii. The sequence goes on from CAVMJV010000112.1 coordinate 195,915, forward strand.
GGGAGATGTTGTTCCACCAACGGCGGCAGTACATTGGCGTGTACCCCATACAAACATCTCTTTTTTTGCATGATTTGACTTTTTTCCATAGAGCCCAAAATTCCTCTGGAGCCCAAAATTTTAGAGCCCAATATTCCGCTTTTTTCACGAAGAGCCCAAATTTCCGCTGGAGCCCAATTTTCCGAAAAGTTGGAGCCCAATTTTCCGAAAAATCTTGGAGCCCAATTTTCCTGAGCCCAATTTTCCGGACACCCTATAAATAGGAAGGGATCAATTACTCCAAAGATAATTGATACGGGAATCAATTAATCGAAGTTGAGATGGGCATGATATAGAAAAATGATTGTTTCAATTTATCTTGGAGTGGACAATTAATTGAGTTAGATCAATCTGTTAAGGACAATAGGTACTTGATTGAGTGCAATAATCGTTCAATCAAGTTATCTCTGAAGAGATCAATTAATTCTTTAAAGACACTAAGGAGCTAACCGGGCTAGTATGATCCAATTAGACCAATGATCCAAACGCTAGTGTAATGTCATTTTAATCATACGCCGATGCTTATAAATCATAGTAAAACAACTATAAGCCATAGAGATCAATTCATTTGAAGGGATCTACAGTACCCTTTATTTTTTTTATTTAAAACAGAATTAACGGACCTTATAGTGATTCACTATGGAAGGGATATGTTTGAGATACTAAAAAGTATGGATGAGTTGTTTGCAGAAGAAAAAATGAATGAAGATTTAGCGTTAAGAGAATCGGTTGAAATAAAAAATAAGAATGTTCATATGGATATACAATTGAGAGAGGAAGAATTGAAGGATAAAGACAAGAAGGATGAATTGAAGTATAAGATTAAAGAGATTGAATTGGGAAATGAAATTGAAAGAAAGAAATTGAGGGAAGTTGAATTGAAGAAGAAATTGAAGGAGGAAAAGAAGGTGGAAGAAAGATTGAGGAATAAAGTGAGTGAAGAGCAAATAGGCTTAATACGAAGGAATGTGGAAGGGTTTAAAAAAGATTTGTTTGAATTAAAGAAAGATGTTTTTGAATTGAATATGAAACTGGAAGGAATGGAGGTGAAGAAAAAAATGAAGGATAATGCTTTGAAGATGGAGAGTTTGGAAGAGAAATTGAAAAATGAAAAACGGGAAGAGCTGAAGAAAGGTTTAGAGGAGGACTTGAAGAAACTAAAATTGGAGAGAGAAGAGTTGGAAAAAAAGCTGGAACAAACTCAACTGAAAAAGAATCATGGAAAGGCTAAATGGAAAATTGACGAATTGAAAAGCAAAAGGTATAACTAGAATATTCTAACTGATTATTATTTCCAACTGATCAATTGTATCATTAGTTTTAAGCTTCCAAGTGCTTCTGATCAAGTGCTTCATAGTTTTAAGCTTCCAATTTCATGTGGCATACAGAGATAATGGAGGGGGCATACAAGGGGTAATTGGGGAGATGGGGAGGGGGGAGGGAGACGAGTAATTAAGGGAGGGCCCCTATATAACAAGGCCCCTATCAAACCTGTCGCAGACAGAACGAAAAAATCGGAGAAATTTCGAAGTTACTTTTATCTCCCGAATATTTTCAGTATGGGTCTTTTTTATTCATAAAATTTTATAACATAGGTCTGATGAAGTGAAAATATTACAAGAAAAATCCAAACAAGAATTAGATCAGGCATATAAAGAGGAAGATAAATTGAAGAAGGAGATGGATAATAGGGAAGAAAAATTGAGAGAAGAATTCGAGGAAGAACTTGAAGAAGAAAATAAGAAAGGGTTAATAGAGCGATTAAATATCGGGGGAAGTAAAATAGCGGAAGGACTTAAAAAATTGGATAAAGGAAAAAGGAAGAGCAAAAAAATGTTGAAGAAATGGAAAAAAGAATTGGAAAAACTGACTTTAAATGAAACCAAATTGAAGGAGGAGCAAAATAAAAATTCTAAAAACTTGTCGGAATTCGAGGGGATATTGGAAAAAACTAAAAATTTAAAAAAGATTGATGGAAACTATTACGGCCTACTCTCGTTTTTTAAATATACTATATCTTCAAAATGTAGTAAGGCTTGTTGTGGAGAAATTGAAGATGAATATGAATGGGAGAGAAAATTGGGAGAGATGGAGTATGAGTATGAAGGTAACCTGTAGATTTATGATGCTTAAGATTATAGATATGATGAGTTTATGAAGGGTTGGACTTAGACACTTGTCGGACTCCTTCACATCAGTTTTAGATCGCGAAGCTGAAATCCTTATAAAAAGATGTAGGCTCATAATAAGCTGTATTTTACACAGTAGGTATCGCTTAGAGGCAACTCTCTACGACCCCTTATGTGATATTTTTCGGGTATCTAAAATAGAAGGTCCAACATAATAACCACTAAATCCATCCATTATAATACCCAATTATAATAAAATTATTAAGTAAACATCGAAAAGAACAATTCCGACAATTCGTTAGAAACCAAAAAACAATTCTGTGAAAAATTGGAAATTTTTAAACAAAACTTTGAAAAAAAATATCCACAAAATGCGATAGAGAAAAGATTAGATTTTGAGACTGTGAGTGAATGGAAGGACGGAAATAAAGAAAATTCAATGGGAAAACGAATTGATAAATTAATCAAAGAGTGTTTAGAATTTAAAACCAAGGTATTTTATAATAAAGGGATAAGGAGCTTCCAGATATAGGCTGTTTCCGAGCGCAGGTTAAGGAGCTCCGTTTTAATTCCGAAGTTGTGGAACATACTGGATAGGCCTTGGAGGTACAAGCACAGGCTGGACAGACCTAGGAGTGAACGCTAAACAGATCAAGATACCTATTCAGTTAGGTATCTTGATCTGTTTAGCCTTCCCTCCTAGTCAACAATTATAATATAAACGATCGTTATACTTATACATAGACCTAACCTTGACGTCGTTTAAAACAAAAATCTCGGTCTCACTAATCTAGAAGGTGAGCATTATATAACAGTAGACTTCTAATGAAGATATGCTATAATAAATCAAAATACTGGAATTGATCATGTCTCTGAAGAGTTTCAGCCGCTGCGTGTTCCATAAAACATTATTAAATCCAATATTATTTACTTAGATGGAAGTAACCAAGCCTGATATAAAAAACAAAAAGTCATCTGGTTCTGATGAGTATTTTGATTCCAACCAATTTTTTGAAAATCAGAAGTAGATAATTAAAAGAAACAAGTTACAATTAAAAATGCTGATAATTTTTTGATAAATTTAATGCAAATTAATTGTATTTAATTTGATAAATTAATTTTGAACTTGTAATCACAAATAAGTTTATTATTTTGTTTTCAATAATATTACTAATAAATAATTATTATTAATATTATTTATTATTTTAATATTATTTTATTAATATTAAATATTAACTACCGTAAATCATCTAATAAAATATTAGCACATCCTCTCGTAGGGTGTGCTTATCTTAGAGATGTGCTTCAATTGGCAAATGTGCTTGTATTTTTCGATCCTCTCGTAGGGTGTGTGTATATTAGAAGTGTGCTTTTATTAGAAGATTTACGTACCTTAAATGAATATTGATATAAGATTTTTTTGAAAATTTTTTCGGACGAAAAAGTTCTTCCGAGGATAAATTTTTTGGAAAATAGTAGTTTCAAAAAATTTATTTTTGTCTAAAAATTTAAATAATTTTAAACAAATAATTTTAAACAAAAAATTTACAAAAAATTGACAAAATTTTAGAAATTTCTCATAATATTCACCGAGGCTTTAAGATTCGGGTCTCGAATTGCTAGGACCATCATAAAAACAAAATTTCTGAACTTCACTTTTCGAGAATTTTTTTTCAAGACATTATGAAAAAACATGCATTTGAAACTTATTTTTTTGGTCAGACAAATATTTAATTTTTAAAATTATTTTCAGTCAACAAAGTTCATTTAAAAATGATCTATTTTGTTCTAATTTGTATGATTTTTCTTATAATAAGGCGTTTAACATCATGAGTGTAACATCACTTATTTCGGCAATTCAAAGGAGGTGCTCAACCTTTCGGGCCTCTCGATTTTTTGTATCCATTTTTATGTACTTTTTTGTACCTTTTTTGTATTGTTTACTTTATAAATGCACTTTAACCTAAGAGAGACATGGCCCTCATTAAAGGAGGAGGCACGCCTCATACAAGATTATCGATGGAGCTATTCGTAATCGTATTTAATAAATAGCCTGATTCTATTCACTCTAACTCACCATGAGAGCTGCTCCCAGTTTTATTTTTAGCATTACTTTAAAATCTAAATAATTATAAAATAATATCTAATTAGAAATTTTAATAAATAAACAATAGTTGTAAAATATGGGATAAGTTTTGTTATATTATGTGAAATAATGGTTGAATGTCTAATAACTAATATTTAATAATTTTTCATAAGGTCCTGGTTGGAAAAGCTGACCAAATATTTTTATAAAGCTCTTATTTTCTGATTAAGCAAATTAATATTTTATATTTATTTCATTTACTTTGAGTTATTTGTGTGATCATTTGTGGGGATCATTTTTGGACAGGGTTCTAGACGACCCAATTCCCAAAATTGGGAATTACCGACGTTTTTGTGGGACAGAAATTCCTTATTTACAAAATCCGGAATTTATTTTTTAAACGGCTACTCCTCGAAGAGATTCAGTGATCACTGAAGAGATCCAGTGACCATGCTTGAATTGATCTGGAACCACTCGATAACCCTAATTTTTAAAAGAGATTTTTCAATGAGATCTTATACATGCCCAATAACTGAATGGACCCTTAATAATAGAGATTTTCCACACAAAATTATTTGTCATTTAAGCTTTGTCATGGATTAAATTCCTCAATGAAATTGTATTTGTCACTCCTACCTATTTTATTTGTTTGTTCAAATGGATTTTGGGACGTTAAAAATAATTTTGAGGAAACTGAGGATGTTGTTATTCAAACTGGACAAACAATACATCCTCATATGTCTAGACAAAATAGCTTTGGTATGTTTTTATAAAGCCGACAAATTAATAATTGTTCTAAAACATGCTTTCTAGATTCATTCCAATGTGTTTGGGAATAGCCTAAATCGTTACTTTGTTCATATCCTGCCCCCACTCCTGTTTGAGTCGCAAATTAATCTCCCTTTTTTACTGTCAATCATTTATTTCCCTCCTTTTTTAATGCCAATTATTTTTTCCTTCAAATGGGGATACCCAAAAGGGTTACGGCCATAACGGCGTAAAGCCATAACCTTCTAGAATATTTCTGATCCCTGTCATTTTTGTTATCAATCTTTCTAGCTCGGTGAGAGGAATCGTTTAATATTAATTTTAGTGACTCAAACATGAGTGGGGGGGGGGGCAGGATATGAACAAAGTACCCCAAAATCTTACTGGGTTTAAAACTTTCAAATGTGTCTATTTGCTGTATATAAGGTCTGTGAATACTATGGTATCCGTATCCGATATCACGATCGAAAATATCTGGATATCCTGACTTTTTTCAGATCCGGATATGAAACTATGTCTATTACAGTCTATAGATCTAATATTAATTACTTGCAGACCAACACTATCCACTAACCCAATATAAATTGACCGTAGACTTCAAATGTAGTCGTTTCTACCCAATTAATGATATCAACAATCAAAGAAAATCCTTGATATTAATTCTCAAGGAAATTAATTCAAAAACTAAAGGGATTAAAAAAGAAGGAGATGCAGACAAAATAATTGATAATATTCCATTGATGAAAATTCATGAAATATTTCTGCCTCTTCCACAATGGCGTAGAGCAGAACTAACACATGTGTATTGCAACAAAGTGTTGAGAATTTATAATGTAAGAAATTTTTATTTCTAGGGGATTTTTGGTATTTCCATGACATAAGTAATATGTATGAACATTCAAAAATTAGGCAAATTTAAAAATAATTCCAAGAGATCAGGCTGACAAGGAGGTTTATTAATGTAAGTATGATTCACTTAGAGGCTTTAAAACGCTTAAGCGGTGGTTAAACGATCTAAAAAAATTATCGATGCCCTCCCCCTCCACCATTAGACGATGCCCTGGTAGCTCAGGTAGCTCCTGTATGTGGTGAGTGAAAGCATGGAATAACTACGAGGAGTTTGCCCGGTGGCTATGCTGCCCGGTGAATCCTGCCCGGTGGCTAAACTCTTTAATTAAAACGAAAGATTAAATTAAAAATTCGCTTGTGTTTAAGGAGGATTTGGTCAAATGCTTCGATAAAACATTTGCTGGTTATCAGACAAATTCAAATTCGAGAATGTCATTATTGAGAAAGCTTGTAAATGACAAGCACGAAGAGCTGGCAAATATTATTTACGATATTTTGATAAAAGGTTGGAATATTCTTGGCTAATTTTTATTAGATTGAGCTATAAGATATTCTTAAGACAAAACTATAAAAAAATTAAAAATAGAAGCTAAATTTTTAATAGAAATTAAAATTTCTCAATAATCCTAGGAGGATTTTCTCAATTACCATTCCTCAAGTATTTTTCCCAGATAAATTACATCCTAGATGTGTGAATGAATAAATACTCAGTGAGGTTGACGGATCAGGATGTCCCGATCCGAAAAAAGCCGGATATTTAAAATTAAGTAAAGCAGCAGGGCTATAGCTATTTCTCTACTTTAGCTAGAGCAAAAGGTTATTCGGCGGCTGGGAGCGAACCAGCATCTTCAGTAGACCGGACTGATGTGTTAGCCATTACACCACGCCGCCTACTGCTCAGCCTTAGGAAATTAATAGCTACATATATGCTTTACAATTATCAGATGAGGAACCGGATATCCAAAAATTTTCTATTATCCGACAACCTTACTAGTTCCTTATAACAAGGGTATAAGGAAATTATGTAAGCCTAAACAAAGTGAGGCTGGAATATTTGTGAGAGTGGAAAAATAAAATATTTTATATCCCACAAAATGAGACCTATTGAAAAATAAGACCAAGGCTTCAGAGCATTTACATACTGTATTTTTTCCATAGAACCACTTTATGACAATTCAAATGAATCCACTTTAAATGAAAGTGATTTCGATACTTTATACGACATTATTTTGGCACGTCCAAAATTTGAATTGAACAAAATTATTCTACATTACGACAAAATATTTGCAACCAAGGTAATATACGATAGGGGAACGAAATTGGGATTTTCAAATTTTATTGCACAAATGAAAAAAAGAAATATTTCAAACTTGGAAATACATTTACATTACAAAAAACATCTGGAAAGACCTAACAGCGAAAATGTCGAAATCTTAGATATTCTTATTAAAAGGGTTGAAACATTTGACAAAATATTCAGCGATGAAGCATTTAAAAAGGTGGGCGATAAATTAAAGTTTCAAGCCATTTTCTGGGTTAGTTTGGTAAAAATATACCGTAAACATACATCGAATATGAAAATATTTAGATCATTGGGGGGTAGAGGCTGATCCAACTACCTCCATCCTCGCCAAAAATATCGTAAAGATTAGAGTTCAGCGGGATCAGAATCCCGGTCGGGATCGGGCGGGATTATCTCGGGTTTTTCGAATCCCGATCAATGATTTTTCAGTTCCGAGACAGAAAGATGAGCAATCCCGATCCGTGTTTACTCCATATCCCGATACCGCTAAATCTAGCAAAGATACCCACATATTTATGAGTTAAACAATAGTCAAGCTACAACCTAATCAGAGGCGGGATGAGCTTCAGTAGTTGATATCATTCTAAATCTCTTCCATGACTTTATTTCCTAAATGGGTTCATCAAATTTACGTGATACTTTGACATCCCAACAATATTAAAAATCTTTTTCCAGATTTCCAATTACATAATGTCATTCTGCGTGGATTTAAACAGGGCTATAAAAGGCTATATAAATATTGGTGGAAATGAAGTATTTTCCAGATTCACTGACAATTTTGCAAAACTCATATTAAATTTAAATTTCAAATCAGAAAGCGCATTAAAATTTTCTGATAGATTTTTTAATAAATGCATTGAGGAAAGTGTAGATTTTCAGGAAACTCAGAAAAGGAAGGCCATGTTGCAAAGATCTATGATCATTGCAGGCGAATCAATGGGGTAAAATAATTTATTGACTATGCGAATTTTTCTTATAAATAGGGAGGGGGATCATGGGTATGATCAATATCAACCCCCTAAATAGGTAGTTCAGTTAAATGCTCCAAACATATATACAACTAAGTCTCGCAAGACACCTCTATCTAGTACATAAGTTAGCGAGATTTAATTAGAGTTGGGCGGGATCGGGATCCCGACGTAAAATCGGGATCGGGATTTTGGAATGATGATCCCGATCCCGGTCCCGATCCCGACTGCGGGATCGGGATTGGACGAAATCGGGATCGGGATTCGGAATAATGATCCCGATCCCGGTCCCGATCCCGACTCGGGATCGGGATTGAAAAATCGGGATCGGGATTTAGTTAAAAAAAATTTTCAAAATTTAAATTTTTATTTACATTGCATATACCTCAATATAATTCCATAATTTTCATCTGCTGTGCTGAAATATTGATTTTAAGTCCCAGCGCGCATTTGTTCTTGGCGTATCAGGGATTAAGGAGGAGGGATAAAGTATTAACGATAAGGTGATTCTGATGGATTAAGAGGGATATCGTTGATTAATGAGATATTGGGATCTAGATGGACATCTAGGATATCCATTATATCCGTTCAAATCCATTCCGTCGATAGTTTTATAAATGAGTCTCTTCTTATTCACCGCCGGAGGCAAAAATTTTGAAAAATTTCAAAGATTCTCAAGCCAAAATCTTCATTTTTAGCGCCGCAGGCGAAAATTTTGAAAATTTTGGATGGCGTAGAAGCCAAATTGCTTTCTTTTCAGCTCATTAATTTATATTTTCATTAATTTATAAAATCCCGATTTCATCGGGATCCGATTGCTAATCCCGATCCCGGTCCCGATCCCGGCTCGGGATCGGGATCGGCCAAAACCGGGATCGGGATTTGTCTTTCGGGTTCGGGATCAGAAAAATCGGGATCGGGATTCAAAAAAACCGGGATAATCCCGCCCGATCCCGACCGGGATCCCGATCCCGCCCAACTCTAGATTTAATTGTATACTAGATGGGAAGCTGCCTACGCGATACCCCTATTTAAAGTAACCTTCATTATAAGAGGATTTTTTATGTCTCCAAAGGTATTAAAGCTGGACCTTTATAATGAGGTCCAGCTTTAATCGTTTTATCTAATTTTAAGAAATTACTTTTTATTAAAGATTAAAGTTTCCTGAATATTTAAAACGAATGTTAATTATAACCGGATTAACAGGAAAAAAGAAGTACAGAATGGATATTGCCAATCGCATGAAGCTTTACATTGAACAGAATAATAACACGAGTAATAATTTAGATTATAGTAATTGATATATTATAGTTACTCGATTAATTAATCTCGCCAATTATTGTTAAAAAATTGATAAGAGGGGAATTGTTTTTATTTAGCTCTGGAGGATATCATCCTTTTTCGAGATTTGCTTAAGTTTTTAAACATTAGATTAAGATACATTGTCAAAGTAGAAGGTAATAATAAGGCTAAGGGAACGGCAGGGCTAAGGAAGAGATCAAGGGCCAACTGTGCTAGTATCATCCATGAGACCAATGCCTTTATACTATCATAAGCCGACTGCTTATATATACATAATAGTGACACCAGTGCTGGGTATTGGACTTTTCTCCGGCTCTGACCTTTTTCACCCTTTAGCTCTAGCTCCGGAGCTAGCACCTAGAGCCATACATATAACCCCATTAAAAATATAGAGGTCAATCCAATGGAGCTATCATCGAGTAAATATAGTTTCTATATATTTAATTTAAACCAGAATTAATGAATCTGATTGTAATCCACTATGGAACGGATATGTTTGAGGCAATAAAAAGTATGGAAGAGTTGTTTGAAGAAAAAAAATAAATGAAGATTTAGCGTTAAGAGAATCGGTTGAATTAAAGACAAGGAAAGTTCAATTAGATATAAAATTGAGAGAGGAAGAATTGAAGGATAAAGACAAGAAGGATGAAATAAGGAATAAGATTAAAGAGATTGAGTTGGGAAATAAAATAGAAGCAAAAAAATTAGAGGAAGTTGAATTGAAGAAAAAATTGAAGAAAGGAAAAGGAAATATGGAAGGATTGAAAAATCAGTTGTTTGAACTAAAACAAGAAATTTTTGAATTGAATATGGAGTTGAGAGGAATGGAGGTGAAGAGTAAATTGAAGGAAATTGTATCGAAGATAGAGGATTTGGAAAAAGAGGTGACAGATGATTTAATGAAACTAAGCTTGGAACAAGAAGCCTTGGAATTAGAATTGTTAAGTAATTTATTCAAACTAAGAATTGAGAGAGAAGAGTTGAAAAATGAACTGGAACAAACTGAACTAAAAAACAATCTTAGTAAGGTTAGCCGGAGAATTGGAGAATTACAATTTCAAAATAACAGGTACAATTAGAATATTGGAATGCATGGATTAAATAGGCACATACTAACCATTACTAATCAAACTGAAAAAATCTGTCGCCGATTTTGCATTTTGCCATCCGAGGATTTCATTATTTTGAGTTTTTAGTACAACATTCCGCGTTATGCTTTGATTCCCTGACAGGGTTGGCTTCAAAACTAAATGAAATTTTACAGCTTTTTTATTATAACATTGAATGAGTTTAGGCTGTAGCACAATCGACTGGCTACCTAGTAGTGATGTTCGAGACTCTCGGTCTCTCGATCTCGACTCTCGGGTCGAGTCTCGATCTCGGGTCGACTCTCGGTCTCGGGGTTGATTCTCGGTCTCTACTCTCGAGTCTAGGCTTTTTTTTAACTCTCGAACATCACAACTACCTACCACCAGTCCGACAAGGAATTAAATTTATTTATTGATATCTTTCTGCATGTACGCAGCTTAACTTGTTCTTTCCTGAATTTTTCCGGTGATTGATGAAAAGGGTCAGTAGGAGTCATTTTAATCATTAAAATCTCATATACTAGGGCGGATAAAGATGAAATATTAAAAGAAAAAACTAGAGAACAATTAATAAAGCTGTCTAAAGAGGAAGAAAATTTGAGGAAGGAGATGGATAAAAGGGAAGAAGAATTGAGAGAAGAATTGGAGGAAGAATTAGGGAAGAAGAAAGGGTTGATTGGACGATTAAATATCGGGGGAAGTAAAATAACGGAAGGATTTAAAAAATTGGATAAAGGGAAAGGAAAAAGTAAAAAAATGTTGCAGAAATTGAAAAAAGAATTGGACAAACTGACTTTAAATGAAACCAAATTGAAGGAGGAGCAAAATAAAAATGATGAGAAATTGGCGAGAGTCGAAGGAATATTGGCACAAACTAAACAATTGAAAAAAATTGATGGCAACATTTACGGCATACTCTCGTTCCTTAAATATACATTGTCTTCAAAATGTAGCAAGGCTTGTTAGTAGTTAACCCACAGTCGGTGTCGTGGCTTTTTACTAATCCACTACCCGTCAAGTGGTGGAGGGGTCCGACAAAAACCAAAAGGGAGAGGGAATGCAGCGGTAAAGATCAAAGGGAGTGGACACTGTCGTGGGGAAGGAGGGGTCCGATAAAAGGAAGAGAAGTGGACACCCAAAAAGAAAGAGGAGAAACCAAAAGAGGGAGTGGGTAATTTGTAATAAGCTGGTTAACGTCGCGGCTGGCAATAACACGTAATCATGTAGAACGAAATGAATGAGTGATTAATTAGTAGAGATGAGCAATTTACAAATCTTCAATGTCGAGAATTCGTATATTACTAGATTAAACCTTGTAATCCACTTCATATCAATAATGAAAGTGATTACCCAGATTGATATCTCAAGTGATTACTATACAGTTCGATTATTATGTTTTGTATCGTTAATAATGATATGATAGTGAAAGTGATTATGTTAATTAAAGTGATAGCTGATAATTTTTTACCAAATTAAAATTCTGTATTTTCAATCCCTAGTCTTTTTTTTTGCTCCCTAAAAATTTTGCCTTTGTTTTTAATACTTTTGTTTTCAGATAATGACCTTGACCTTTTGACCTTAATCCTTTATTTTTTATTGAATTTCTAAATTTTTTATTTTCTCTTTGATGTTGCCGATATTTTAAATTTATGCAAATTTTTATTTTAAAACCTCTTTGAAGATGCCGCCTATATTTTAAAAATTTTAAAAATTTATTTTTCTTAAATTTATGCAAATTAATGTTTTAAAACCTCTTTGAAGTTGCCGCCTATAAAAAGTTTTGCCAAAAACTTTCATATAAATACAACGATTTTTAAAATTTATTTCTCATTTGTATTCACTTTAAAAATAAAAAAACAATTTAAAATATTTATTAATTTGCTCCTCATTTTCTCTATTTTCAATAGGAGCTCTTTTTGCTCCCCATAAATTTTTGCTCTTTTTTTCATAGGAGCTCTTTTCTCACACGAGCTTTTTTTTCAATAATGGACTATATTCCTCCAACAAAACGCGCAAGAGCGTTCTTTATTGATAACCTGCTCTCTATCAATCAATCAGGAGGAGATGCTTTACAATATATTGAGCAGCTTGAAAATACTACAAAATACATCAATAAATTCAAAATCACCAAAAATTACACAAAATTCCTTATTCAGAATATTCCTTCCGACCCTGAGGCCTTATTATCAGGAATATTCCAGCACTGTTTCAACGAAGCCATGAACAACGCAAGAAACAATGGACTTGAACCGGAGGAGCTGAGTTGCACAGTAACAAGTGAGTTATTAGATTCTGATATTTGGATACCCCTTAGGCCCTCATCACAAAACACCTTTAATACCCTGCTTAATCAATTTAATAAGGTTTCTCAAAGTAAAAAGCAGGCCGGAGTTACACTTTGGGGAAAACCCTTTTCAGTTAATGTTATGGTTGTTGATAAGAAGAATTTGGTCAATGAGAGTAACATTATTGGAGGAGCTCCCCGAAAAATTGCTCCTATTCATCACCAGATCAAGGAGAAGAATTTAATCAAAATAAACAACAACAACGATGGTTATTGTTTATTTTATTCTTTATTAGCAACACTTGTGCGGCTTATTGGAAACATGTCTCGTTCTCAATTTTACGACTATATACATGGGAGGTATGGATCATGTGGACAATTTAAGAGAGAGACACTGGAGCTGATGGAGCAAGTTGGAGCTCCTCTTGGTCGAGAGGAGTACAACGCTGAGGAATGGGTTCCTCCCGTGGTTGACTTTTGGAATGGAATGTATTCAGGCCAGTTTTGTTTTAAAGTTTTCATTTTTGATTGTTTGGGGCACTACAAACCCTGCTTCAAATATGGTCCCAACAATTATAATTCCCCATTGCTCCTCTATTTTGATGGCTCACATTTTAATGGTGTTACGAGTACAGGAGGGCTCTTTGGACAACCTTATTGTTTGGAATGTGAAACAGTATATCAGCGTCCACAACAACATTCTGCTTCATGCCGTGCACACTGTCTAAATTGCTCACGTGTTGGCCCACTTTACCCCTGCCCTCCTAGGAATAATTTTTCCAAAAAATGCAATGGGTGCTCCAAGAGCTTTAACAATGAAAATTGCTACGACCATCATCTGAGTTCACGATTTTGTCAACAGTCCAAACGCTGTGAGAAGTGTGGAGTAATTTGGGATACAAAAGACAATACAAGAGGAGGCAGGAGCGGCCACATTTGCAATGAGAGGTATTGTTCAACTTGCTCAGGATACCACGACCCAAAGCGTGGATGCTTTATTAAGCCTTTGGAGCCCAAGGAGCAAAAGCCTTACCGATTTGTAGCTTTTGATCTGGAGACCATGCAACATGTATCAGATGGAAACAACAAGAGAAATCACCAAGCAAACTTTATCGCAGCGAGAGTAACATGCCCCAAATGTATTGAGGAGGAGCAGGAGCAGTGTAAGATCTGTGGGAGCAACAGACTTGTAACCTTCTCGGAGCGCCCATTTTACAGAACACGCGTGGATCTACAGAAAGTCACCGAGGATCCAATCATCTCCTTTGTAAAATGGATAATCGAATTAACAACAGACTACGACACCATCGCCTTTTCACATTTTGGAGGAAGGTTTGATATGGTAATAGTTTTCCGGGAGCTCTTTCTTATGGGTTTTACTCCTGAAATGCTGAAGAGAGGAAATAAAATGTATGAGATGAAAGTGAAAATTGGGAAGAAGAATATGCTTATCTTCAGGGACAGTTTCAACCTGATGCCAATGTCTTTGGCATCTCTTGTCCCAGCCTTTGCTCTCGAGGTTGAGGACAAACCTTTCTTCCCCCACCTCATCAATCAGCCAAAGAATTATGGAAAGGAAGTGTTTCCCATCCCCTCAGACTACTTCGCAGATGGGATGATGCCAGAGAAGAGAAAAGAATTTGATCGATGGTATGTTCAGCACAAGGAGCTCCCTTTTTATTTGGACGAGGAGCTGGCATCATATTGTACAAATGATGTGGAAATTCTTCTAGCTGCTCTTATTGCATTTCGACGCGAGTTTATGGATGTTACAAAGAGAGCTCCTTATCAAAGAGCAGCGTCTTCAAAAGCTCACGGAGGTATTGATGTTTTAAGGGAATCAATGACCATAGCTTCTGCCTGTATGAATCATTTCAGGACAAATCACTTGAAGGAGAACCACCTAGCACTTGTTCCGGAGAAAGGCTACGATAATGTGGATAATCAGAGCCGACTTGCTCTGAAATTTATGAAATGGTATGAGGAGGAGCATGGAGTGAGAATTCAAACTGCTCATTCAGATGGAGGGGAGAAAAAAGTTGGGAATTACAAGTTGGATGGCTGGATTGAGGAGGAGCAATTAGGAATAGAGGTGAATGGTTGTGTGTGGCATGGGTGTGAGCGATGCTACCCGGAGGACAACATAGTGCTCCCAAATGGAATTTCAGCCGGTAAACAAAGGGAGAAGGATGCAAGGAGGATGGAGTACATCAAAAGTCAAGGAGTAAAAGTGCAAGTCTTTTGGGAGTGTGAAATTAGAAGTATGCTGGAAAAAGACAGGGAGATGAGGAGCTCCTTCAAAAAGTATTTGGATGATGGTCCAATTGATCTACGGGCATGCTTCTTTGGTGGTAGAACAGGACCACTTCAGCTTTTCTACTCACCAAAAGATGGAGAGAAAGTATCATACTATGACGTGACCTCCCTCTACCCGTTTATCAATGTATCTACAAAATATCCAGTGGGGCACCCGAAGGTCCATATTCTTAACGAAGAGGTTCACTGGAGCAAGCCGGAGGACAACATATATGAATTAGCAATATTGAAAGTTTTTGTTATCCCTCCGAGGAGCATTGATATTCCTGTGCTCCCAATGAAAGTAGGAGAAGATGATGAGAGGTTGCTCTTTCCTCTCTGCTCCCAATGTGCAAGGGAGCACCCTGAAGGAGGAGTAAATGAAAATTACTCCTGCCCGCACTCAGACCAGCAACGTGGATGGGTAAGTACATGCACATCACTCGAATTGAATGCAGCTCTTCAGGAAGGATACATCGTCACCAAAGTGTTCAGAGTTTTACAATACGACAGCTCCGACGACAAATTATTTGCTCCATATATTTCTGAATTTATGGCAGCAAAAATACATTCATCTGGATTTGATAGCTCTATGAAGGGGAATTATGAGGAGGAGGAGAGTTTCATAAAGGAGTGCAAAGAGAAGTTTGGAATTAATATAGAAAGGAGCAAGATGGGGCCAAATAAGGGGAAACGCACACAGGCCAAGTTAATGTTGAATAATTTATGGGGGAGATTTTCTTTAAGGAATTTTGGTCTCTCTCAATGTGCAATTACAGACAATCCAGCAGAGCTACACAAATACTACAACGACAAATCGATTGAAATCACTGGCTTAGATGAGCTCACACCAGATATTCTACTCATCTCTTACATAAAAAAGAAAGATTGGATTGAGGAGCACAATTGCTCCAATGTTGTCATCTCCTTATGGACAACTTCAGCTGCGCGAATTCATTTGCTCCGAGCAATGCAAAAAGTTGCTCGTTCTCCTGGGTGCTCTTTGCTCTACACAGACACCGACTCCCTAATTTTTGCTCATCCTACAAACTTATGTCCTCTTCCTTTGGGCCCTCACCTGGGAGATTTAACCGATGAGTACCCCTCTCACAATATATTGGAATATTGTTGTGGAGGAGCAAAGCAATATGGTCTCAAACTTCAACGCAAAGGACAAAAAGAAGCTGAATATGTTTTAAAAGTCCGCGGAATGACTCTAAACTACGATGTGATTCAAAATCAAGGATTACAATACAACACATTCAAGGAGCAGGTAATTAATTATGCCAGAACAGGAGAAATTAAACCAATTGATATAATTTACCCCAATTTTTTGAGACCATCAATTAAAGATGGTCGTGTCACTTCACAGCCCCAACATAAATTGTATAAACCTGTAGTCAGTAAGGGAATTATCCGCCCTTCTGATTTTTCTATTCTCAATTATGGATTCATAAATAATCGCCATCCTCGTATTTCTCCTCCATAGTTTTTTTTTGTCATTTTGTCACAATATTTCTTGGAGCCGGAAAGTAGTCAGGGGTACTCCTTATCTTCTCTATACCAACCATTGTTCAATGAATATCAAGTGTGCCATTCACACGTTGTGAGGTCGTCCTCTCATTGTTTACGATGATTATCAACATGTGCCATTCACATGTTGTGAGGCATACCTCTCATTGAGATACAGTGGTAGCGGACTTAGTAATTCTAACATCCCTGGTCGAGTTAGATGAAGGAGTCGAATGGCGAAGCCGGTCTCCTCCCCTCCCTCACATTTTTTCAATTATAATTTTTATTGTTTTTATTTTGAAATAAATTTTTTTATAAAAAACTTGTGCAAATTTAATGTTTCAAAGTTGTATATTTTAGGGGTAAAAGTGCATAATTAAGATTAGATTAGCAAAGTTTAGAGTTCGAAATAGGTGATTTTAGGGGGAAAAGTGCATAATTTAAGTGAAAAAAGTTGCAAAAAAGCAAAGTTTGCAATTTTAAATAGCTGATTTTAGGGAGAAAAGTGCATATTTTAACAAAAGAAGATACAATTTTTTAATTTTATTGAAATTCATGAATTTTATGTATGCGTGCGTGTTTTTGGCATGCGCGTGTATTTCTTAGGTGCGCATGTATTTTTGACTATACAAAATTTTTATTCAAAACTAAATTAATTACAATTAATTACCAAATATCAATATTATTGTCTTCATCTTTTTTCAAAATAATTATTGGGCTTTTTGGCTCCTCTGATATCGTTAGTTTGTTTGATATATCATTGGAGAGATGATTCAACCATTTTCTTGCCAATCGATCCTCCTTTTCTTCCACAAATTCAAGCAATTCCAAAGGATAAAAACGATCCTCTCCTCCAAATGGAATACGCTCAATAATGCATTGTAGGTATGGGTAACGTAGGCGAATCCGGTGACGAGAATAAAAGTGAGCAGCAACACTCACATTATATGGGAAAGGTAACCTCCCATAAGCTACAAGAGAATTTCCTCCATGTCGAGTAAGGCCATCTATAAGAAAAGTTTTCTTAAAGCCATTTTTATCTTCATAGGTCGTTTGAACTTTACGACCAAGGAGCTCCTTTAGAATTAGCACATGGTTATCAGGATGATTGAGGTGATCTCTCAAAGATTTTATAGAGCACCCCAAAATTCTAGTGCACTCGTCAATTACTTTATTAGATGAGGAATGAGAATTCATTTTTTATGGAATGATTTTTTATTAAAAATTCCTCTCCTTTTATACCCCCATTTTTGATATTTTGAAAGTTTACATTTTGATAAATATGTCAAATTTTTTGATTTCCATACATTTTCTCTAATCATTTTAAAAATTTTACAAAAATGAGCTCCTCTCCTGAAGAAGAATTTATTAAGTTTATGCACGGAACTTGTGAATATAGAGAATTTCACAAGAGAAAATATATGAATGGATTGAGTCAGGCTATCAAAGATGGCGCTCAACTTGACTTTGGAGCAAGACTAAGTGTACTCATAAACTACTTCAGAGCTGGAAAATGGTGCCATGATTGTCTAAAGTTCGTTTTGAGTCGTATGCAGTGCGAAATGATAGTACCAAAAAATGACCATAATTTTAAATATGAATTTTATCTTTGTCCAGATTGTTTTAAAATTACAAAAAGTTATCTTGAAATACATAATAATTAATTGTTTATCATTTTATTTACAATTTTAGATGCAAATAAATCTGTATTATTGATTGACTCTAGTAATGTTAAATATTTGGGAAGGGAGTATCCTCGAGATAGAAAATATATTAGGGAAATACAGTGGTGAGCACAAGTCTTTGAGAGTGGTGATTGGTATGGGTTAGAATTTCTTTTTACATTTTTAAAATTTTTTAGGAATGAGTTAACAATACAAGAACTTATTGGTAGTGCAAGACTATCAAAATAAAATATTTGATCTTTTTCTAAATAAAGTGTAATCCAATGTGAGCCATCTTTATCATGAGAATCCAAGTTGACAATAAGAGCTGTAGGGCATTTCAAACTATTAGGAGAAGGGAGCAAGTCACAAGGGAAGCACCCCTTGAAAATTTTGCTCGTCTTTGGGTTTGATCTCAAAATTTGAATTATCTGGCTGCTGTACATTTCTTCGCAAAATATTTAATCTGACCCAATGTATTGATCGAAATTGATAAATTACAAGACTTATAATAAGAAGAATGTACATACAAATCATTCCCCAACAAAATATATGTCCATATATATCTTGCGGTGACTCCTTACATAGTTGAATTTGAGGGAGACTACCAAAAGGTTGAGGAGCAGCAGGAGCGGATATATTCGGAACAGTTATGTTCCTCTTTGGGGGATATCCCATTCTTTGTAAATATTCCCTATATTCTGGAAGGTTTTGAACATCTACGCTCCCGTCAGTACTTAGAGTATTAACGCAAGGAGTAAAAACTCGAAGAAAAAATAAAACTTTTGCAATATTTTTAAAAAACATTTTTATTTAAAATGAATAGAAAATGAACAATTTTGAGTTTATATAGTGGTATCACTTGTTATTGATCGATTTTTGTCTAACATTATTAATGCATCTGTTTCTCCCATTACTATGAGCATCACTCCTCCTTCTGGAACAGCCTGACTAAACTTAATATTTACAGCTGTTGACCCATTCTTTATTAGATCAAATGTCCCGCCATTATCCTCACCACTATTTGTAAGATTAAAGACATAGATACAGTGAGTTCGCCCATATTGCTGGTATGTTATCCCATTGTTATCCGGTGTACCAGAAAATCCTATAGCATCATTCATGTCATGAAATGCTCTCACATATCGATTTGACCCATAGTCAAAATCATATGGAGATTGAGGAAATGAGCGTCCATTCGCTATAATACTAATTTCTCTAACTCTAAAAGGTTGAAAATTGAAGGGGCTCCGCTCTTGTGTCCCTACATAGTCAGAGTTTGCAACTAATCCTAAAGTAATACGACGAGGGATTTGATCCATAAACAAATTAGCGTGGAACTCATATCTTCCTTGACTGATAAATAACGGTTTCATCATTGTTTTTCTAATTGCATATCGAGCAGGTTTAACATCAAGTCTCCTAGCGATATCTAAAGCAAGACCATCCATCAAGTCCAACTTTTTTACATATAACTTACAACTTATCACTTCGAAAATATAACGTGTAGGTTGAGCTCCGACAGGAAGAGGAGCAATAAGAATAAATTTTGGCTCATTGGGCAAAATTTCTATATCAACCTCACAATGGTTTACCAAATATTGAGGCTGATTGAAAAGATCAGCATCAAGTTTTGAAATAAACTGTGCTGTTCGGCTATTAACAAACAAATTTTTTCTTGAATTAAAACTTGCTCCGGCCTCTTGTGATACACCTGAATCGTAATAATACCCGGCAGAATTTAAATGAGAGCTTTTTGCTCCTAACGAATAAGAGAGCTCATGGGAAAAATACGTCTTATAGGCATAAAGAGAGTTTGAATTGAATATTTCGCGCCCATTTATACTTATTCTCATATTATTAATAAAAGTATTTCCAATCATTTGTATTGGAGCAACATTTTCATCAAGAGTAATATTTACAAGTTGTCCATTCGCATTTTCTTTGCGAATTCGAAATTCGGTGAATAGGTAACATTTGGATAAATCAATAAAATTTTCACTCGAATGAATTTTAAAATGAAAGGGGGTGTCGGTTAATGGATTACTAGGAAGTATTTCAAATGTTTTTGAGGATGAAATGGTAACATTGGTAGGAGGAACTTGAAAAATTTCTACAGCATTTGTAATTGTATCAAGGCTATCTCTATCAATCTTTTTAAAAGACATATTTAATAAAATCCAAAAGCGTCTACACGTTTTTTCTTTTTACCAATAAATGTTTGATGGGAGGGCAATTTAGTCCTTTTTATACTCTTTTTTCCTGTCCCAAATTGTTTTGGCAGTCCTCCTTTCTCTAAAATTGTATCGATTCCTCTTTTTCCTTCATTCACAAATGCCTCCTTTATCGGCTGACCTTGGTTAACTCTTTCAAGTAAGCGCTGTCCTGTATTAAGTGCCTCAGCAGATACTGTACTTCCAACTTTCCGGATAATTGGGAGAAAAAATCTCCACAATCCTCTCATAATATCCCCTACTCCTGCTCCTCTTTGCCCATACCCTCTCTGGTATGGCGATGCTCCCTTAAAATAATAATTTTCCGCGCCACTCCCACATTGATCTAAAACAAAATTGTACCCTATTGAGTTTGTATCAAATTGAACATGAACCATTTTTATCAATAATAAAATAATTACAACATAAAACGAGGGTTTATATAGTCTCAAAAATTTATCACTTTTTTAAAAATCAATACTATGCTTACTGTACCATATGCAAATGGTACAAGTCTCCCATTATCCATCGTTCTTAATTCAACTTCAATCTCATTAACTTCTCTAGGGAGCACTCTAACATAGATGGGAGAATCATAAATTTTCTCATGGTACTCTCCAGGTATTGCTCCTGAGACAGAAACAATTCGAAGTAGAGAACTTAGAGAATTTCCAACGATCATATTTTCAGTAAGTCCCTTTGCATAGATTGCAAAACTTGAAAATCCTCCTCTTAAATCATAAGCATATTTTGCAATTTCATTATTTTGTACATGTTGTGAATTTGCAAAGCCAAGAACATATCCCAATTGTGGCGAAAATGATACATATTTGATACTAGAATGAGTAAAGGACAATTTAAATCTCTTAAAGTCAGCGAGATAATTGATCGATATTGAATCAATAATCTGTTTTAGAAGAGTAGCTGTATATGGCGTTTTCCCCTTTCCCAGCAATATATCAAAAACATCTTTTTTCCCCTCTTTAGGTTTTAACCCAATAGTTTCTAATAGTGGTGATGGTGTTTGAGTCCATGATTCTTTTCTTTCCAATCCTAAAGCACTTAAAACACTCGGTGTCTGTGTACTATTATCTTTTACTCTAGTATCATTTGATTGCTCTTTTCTTTCCTTCTTAGGAGGTGGTGGTAATGGTTCTTCTTCCTTGTATGGAGAAAGTTCTCTTAGAACTTCCTTTTTCTCTTCTTTCTTTCCCAGTCCTATTGCACTTAGCACATCTTCCGGTTTCTCTTCTTTCTTTCCAACTCCTAAGGCACTTAGAACAGGCGTATCTTTCGGTTTCTCTTGTGTTATCTCTTCTTCTTTCTTTCCAACTCCTAAGGTACTTAGAACAGACGAGTCTATCGGTTTCTCCGATGGTTTCTCTTCTTCCTTCTTTCCTACTCCTAAAACACTCAAAACATTTTCTTGCTCCTTTTTATGTTCCTCTTTTGGCTTCTCTTTTTCCTCCACCTTTGTCTGCTCTTTTCCCACCTTATCCTCCTTTTTCTTTTCCTCCACTTTTGACTTTTCCTTTTTCCGTTCCTCCTCCTTTTTAATCTCCTCTCTTGGCTGCTCTTTTTTCTTTTCCTCCACTTTTTCCTCCACTTTTTTCTGCTCCTGTTCTTTTACCTTCTTATCCTCATTTTTCTGTGCCTTCGTTGACTGCTCTTTTTCTTCCTCACTCTCAGACTGTTTAGTTAAATTAATTTTATTCTTTTGTGGTGGTGATGTTTCTTCGACATCCTCCTGATAAGGAGAGAGAGACCTTAAAGATTCATTCTCTTCCTCATTTTCATTATATGGTGTGAGGTCCTTTAGTTCCTCATGTTGGCGTTTATTTCTCCTATGAAGAACTGATGGTTTATCAAAGAACCCTTCAGATGACTCTTCAAGAGCTGTGTTATCAAGAGCTGAACTTTGATGTCTCAAAGTTGAAATCAAAAATTGTAAGATTTCTTCAGGTGTATTATGTGACCCTTTTGGGACTGGAATTCGTATAGTTTGTCCCTTCTTATTATTATCTGTAAAATTAATATCAATCCATTGCTCGTCAAGTGTACCAATGGTTGATGACCATGAATATGGATAACTTATGCTGTGTACACCGCAAACCCAATCACCAGAAAAATAAAGGGGTTTAGGTAAGTGGACCCTAAATTTATTCGGCTGGTTATCAGGATAATCAGACACATTGCTCAATAAACAAACATAAAAACTATTCGACATTTTTATTCAAATGAGGTAAATACAATGAAATGAACCCTCTTTTATACAAGTTGGGTTTCGTGGATCCATTCCCTTTCGGGATATCCTATGAATTTTACTAAAATATCATATGTACCATCTGCTCTCTTTTTCTTTCTTATAACCTTCTCTATTCTATACTCTGTATCTGCATCTTTCTTCACACGTGCCAACTCCTCTCTATAGTAATACCCTTTAAATTTGTCTCCCTTATCATTAATAATTTTATATCGAACAGGATAAAATTGATCCTGAACTTTATCCACTCGCACAATTTGGTCTCCCCAATTCGGAATATATCCCTTTTCAAAAGCACTCTTTCCAATACTCATGCGAACAAAATCTCCTTCTTTCAATTTTGACTTTCTTTTCTTTGAAATCTCATTACCGTACATTCTCTCCCACACTTCCTGGGCATTTGAAAAGTCAATATCTATAGGTCTTAGTCCATGCACTCTACTCTTTGACTTATTTATTCCATCTAAAATTTTTTCCAGAATATCAACCCAATTAAGTGACTTATTTTGAGCAAAGTATCTATATAGTCTTTGCTTTACATTTCTTATAGCCCTTTCAGCCACAGCAGCTTTGACTGTTGAATGAGTAGCCTCTAATTTTTGAATCTCCTCTTGATCAAAATATTCTCTCACAGTTTTATTTTTAAATTCTAACCCTTTATCGGAGAATATCCTATGAGGTTTCATAGGCATTTGACCAATTAGTTGTTTAAATGCATCTAACATATCCTTTGAACCCTTTGATTTAACTGGGACACCAAAGAGTCGTTTGGAGAGAACATCAACTCCTAGGAGAATATACTTATTTCCTTTGTTATGTCTAGAGAGAGCCTGCATGTCAGCTAAATCTACTTGTACATCTGTCATAAAACCTGCCGCTATAGTTTTACTTCTGGGAAAATGTATTCTTTTTGGACGCAAAAGAGTATACGTCCTATGTCCTTCCAAATAGTCTTGCACAACTTTTCTAGGTAACTTTTTAATAACTTTTCGTGCCTCATACCATAACCTATCAACTCCAGAAAAGGCAGCAGGTGAATCTGGATTATTGTAAAGTCGATGTAGTAGTTGTGTGGGGTCTGCCATTTTTACCAAAGTGTTGGTTTGAATCTTTTTATACCAGCTTCTTTACGTTTAGCTTTTATAAGTCTTAGCATCCATTCTCTACCGGCTTTTGCTGATTGTATTTTTGTGACAGGTTTTACTTTTTTCAGGGCAATTAGAGGACTTTCGTCTGGACCTTCCCATTTTCTTTTTAATTTTAGTCGTCTTCGAATATCATCGTCCTTACGAGTTTTAACTAGCGCTGATTGATCAATTGGAACCCTTTGCTCTCTAATATTTAATTTTCTTTCTAAATATTCCCTTCTTTTCTGTTCACGTTTTAATTTTGCTTCATGGTGTTCATCATATCCTTTCTTCCATCTCTTTGTACCTTCAAACTCTTCTGACTGTCCCCTTTTTGTAATTTGTCTAGTTGGAGGAGAGTCAGATACAAGGGGAGCATCAAGACCTTCAGGAATAGTTGGGATGGGAGGAGATGGAGGAAAATCATCATCAACAGGAGCATTATATTCAGGGGTATAAGGAATTCTCCAATTTTTCAACATCTTTTTCCTTTCTAAATTCTGCTTTCTACTCCTAGCCTTTTCAGAAAGTTTCATATACTCATCTCTTCTCTCATTTTTGTAATTACTCAAATGTCGTCTCTTATTTTGTCCATAATCATCCTCCTCAATTTTTCTCTTGATTTTTTGTCTAAGTGTAGGAGGAGTGGGGGAAATTCCGCTCCTTAATAATTTTCTACCTCTGGGATGTACTTGTTCATTTGGAGAATTTGACAAAGGAGGAACAATATTATATGATAAGGCTGGCGGCTCTTGTGGGTACGCTGAATAAGAAAAATCATCGCTCATCCATAAATCATCGTTATCGTCTGTAATATTTGTTGCGGGTCTAATAACATCTCTATTCATAATTGCTCCTTTGGGGTTAGCTACCATTTCAACTCTAACAGGTTTATTCTCACTTTCATTCCTTAGTTTAAGATATCGTCTAAGTTCTTGGTTATAATGAATATTTTTGGCAGAGAGGTTTTCTTTTTTACTTTTAGCATTCTCCACCGCTCTCTTTGTGAAATCTAAATTTGGGTCCCCATAATTATTTGAAGTAAGCCCTCTATAAATCTCTTCTGGAACAAGAATTAATTTTTTTGCCATTTATGATTGATTTTAATTATTTTGATAGGCTTTTATATTAATTGCTCGAGCTAGTTCCATTAGAATAGGAGTGAGGAGAGCAGCAAATACTCCTACTCCTTCACCTTTTTGCCTCAAAACTTTTCTTGCTCCCCGTTCACTCCTAGCACGACTCAATTTACGAATAAATTCTGCATATGGTAATAAACGGTTCTTTTGACGAGTGTTAAGATTAAAACGCGATTTTACAATATTCAAACAAATTTCAACAATGGATAACAACTGACTAGTATCAGCCTTCCTTAAAAGTTTTTTATATCTCCTTTCGGATTTTGTAAGCGCTAAAGAGCGTAAAAAATCTTTATTCTCACAAATTAATTGACTAAACATTTTTGGAAATGAAAATTATCTTCTCTTCGTCGTCCTTAAATATACGGGTACGGAGTCTAAGCGCAGTGTCTGAGGATGCATGCAAATCGATGAGCAAATATCCATAAGGCTCATTAGTTGCCTGTTTATACGCATCAAGGAAATAGTCCAACTGACGAGGAAATAGTTGTACTCCAATATTTCTCACAGATAGTGCAGAATTCGGTGACCTCATCAAGACAATATATTGGGCATTTTGACGGGCGACCTTAATCTTTTTCTCAAATAGGTTTTGGGTAACAAAAACAACTGCAAAATTTTGATGGTGGGACTTTTTAGTGAATAATTCTGACAAATACTTTTCATCTATAGACAGGAGCAAATCGTCTAGAATTAGGAGCAAAGGTTTTGAATAGCTTTTTATTAGCTCCTCTGGGGGAACTCCTGCATATACATTAACTCCTGACTTTTGAAGAATGGGGATATTATCGTTCATCTCCCCAAAACAATAAAGTACACTTTTTGGAGGGGGATCGATCAAATCTTGGGAGTCAGCTATAAATTTTAATAGGAATGAGCTCTTCCCACTAGAGCTTGGACCAGACAAAATCATACCAAAAGGTAATTTAAAATACAAATCTTTATTAGTAAATGATTGCGATTCCATTATTAAAAAATATTTACGTTAAAAAACTAAAGTTTATATAGGAACATTTTTATCATCCTTTTTCTCTAACTCTTCAATCTTCTTCGGCGATGAAGTAAATCCGGTTGTAGCTGCCATTAAACTATCATAAAATTCTTGGAGCTCCTTCTCAAACTCTACATTATCAGGAGGAGTATCAGGACGAGAGGTATTGGAAATAACATTTGGACAATCAGCTGGTGGTACAAGAGGAGTAGGGGAAATTTGAGAAGACAAATTATTAGTGGGAGCAGTTGTAGGAGGTAATTCATCCAATTTCCTTTTCCCTTTCTTTGGATTTTGATGGATAATCTGTTGTTGTTGTACTCCATGAGGGACATTGAAAACTCTTCCCTTATTTTTGATTTTGAAAAAGCAATGAGTAGGTAAATCATAAACTGTATCGAACGGAACAAATCGAGTACCTGATCCAATTCGTGTACAGTAGATGGTAATCCCTTCCTTAGTCACAATAAAGTCAATTTCCACTTCAGTGCTCTTACACTCCTTACATCTCCCTGATTGATCATAAGGAATAAATCGTGGAGTGGTAAGTCGGGAACTTAGGACGGTAATTCCACTCGAAGAGATATGGAAATCAACTTCAGGGAGGATTTGGGAAAACAAATTTTGGCCCATTTTAAAATAATGATACTAGAATCCAGAATTTCCACCCTTTTATACCTGGATTTTCAGTGGATTACACCAAAACGTGCACGCCCCCTAAAAAACACAAACATCCCCAGAGCACGCACATACCTAAAATGCTTTGGTTTTAATAAAAATTAAAAATTTGCATTTTCTTTTTCCAAAATTTGCATTTTTCTCCCTAAAATCTAGTACTTCATAAGTTTAAAATTGTACAAGTTTTTTAATAAAATTATTGATTAATAAGGTTGTAAGTACATGATTACTACTTATAGGATTATTAACAGACAAGCAAGATTTTATTGCCAGCCGCATGTTTTAAAATTACCCACCCCTCTTTTGGGTTTTTCATTCTCTCCCCACGACACTGCCCACTTCCCTTTGATCTTTGCCGATGCACTCTCCCTTTTATCGGACCCCTCCTTCCCCACGACAGTGTCCACTCCCTTTGATCTTTACCGCTGCATTCCCTCTCCCTTTTGGTTTTTGTCGGACCCCTCCACCACTTGACGGGTAGTGGATTAGTAAAAAGCCACGACACCGACTGTGGGTTAACTACTCTTGTTGTGGAGAAATTGAAGAGGAATATGAATGGGAGCGAAGATTGGGAGAGTTGGAGTATGAGCATGAAGGTATTTTGCAAGGTTATAATGGGAACAGGATATATTAGATGCCTGACGGCAGTTGGTGAAGTCTGCTTTCTCGCAGGTTCTGTATGCATGACACCCTAACAGTTGTCTCTCGTACATAGAAGGAAATCTGGTCCAGCTTTTAGTAAATCACGACTTAACTCAAGTCCATAAAGCTTACGCCAATCCCCACCGCCCGACCCTATATCCTCGTTCAGGTCCAATTTGGAGTTAAAAACATTACAAAAAAGTTTAAAAAGTGTAGACAAGGTGTATTTTATATGGGAGGTATTGCGCTTAGGCATCTCTTCCGACATAATGTTGGGGATTTTGTGAATGTTTAAAATAAAGTTAAACTGTATTTTAATAAAATTATTAAGTGAAAATCGAAAAGAACAATTCCGATAATTCGTTTGAAACCAAAAAACAATTTTGTGAAAAATTTGAAAATTTTAAACTAAAATTTGAAGAAAAATATCCACAAAATGGAATAGAAAAAAGATTAGATTTTGAGACTGTGAGTGAATGGAAGGACGGTAATAAAGAAGATTCAATCGGAAAACGAATTGATAAATTGATCAAGGAATGTTTAGAATTTAAAAAGGTGTTTAATAAAGTTTGGCTCTTAGACCTTCACGATATTTGCACCTGAGGAGCGCTGTTAAGAACGCGGCTTAACTCTAAGATTGACACAGTCTAGATAGGCCTAGGAGGGACAATAACTTCCCGAACTGAACTACCTGAACCACCTTACTACTCCTTCGGTGTAGTTAAGCATAAATAACTCCAACTCCATAAATAACCAATAACACTCCAATCACTACTCACCCATTTGTTGTAAGAGAATATAGGTTTCTGGAAGGTTCTGAGGCTATAATAAGTAGTTTTTTTATTAATTATTTTCTGACCGGAACCGGTCCAATTTGAATTCAGGTTCCCGGAACCGGGCCAAAAAAAACAACGGAACCTTCAGGAACCGAAACTTCAGGCGAAACTCTAATAATAAGCCGGTTCCGACCTTTACCGGTTTCACGGTTCCGGCCCTCCAGACCTTTGCTGGTTCCATGGTTCCACTTGCAGAACCGGTTCCGGAACCGGAACTGGAACCTTTCCATCATTGCCAATAAGTGTTGTTTTACAAACAGTATTAATCAAATACTATTTAACTGTTAAGATGCAAAAGCCGGATATGAAAAACAAACAGCCAGCTGTTTCTGAAGAATATTTTGATTCCGAGGAAGCTTTTGAAAATGAAGAAAAACAATCTAGTGTTAAAAATTTTTTTTCAAAATATTTAAAAAATTAGTAAATTTTAAATTCATTGCAAAAGAATTGTATTAAATTTGTAATTGATAAACATTTTGAGATTTAAATTCTTTCACTTGGAGTTTATAAAATAATTCAACAAACATCTAATTTAAGGGGATTCAACAAACATTTAAAACCACGTGTTTATTAAAATGCCCAGCACCTCGTGTTTTTTCATGCGAGTGCGTAAAGAGACTTGGCCTTCGACCTCTATGAGGGATTGAGAGTAAGGAGAGACTTGCTTGTCAATATTCAGGCATTCGCTAGATAGACAAAATATACATATATTTTTATCTATATCTTTGACTCTCGCTAATATGAGTAAGAAATGCTAATCAAAGTTTTCTTGAGGAAAAGTTTTTCAAAACAAATTTTCAAATATTCACGAACAACTTTGATAAATTGCATAGCATCTGAGCAACATAAAAATTGAAAAAAACATTCCTTAAATCTTCTTGAAAAATATAAATTCCCCCAACTTTCGATTTTCAATTACCCGCTCTCCCCTCTCATTTTTCCGCTGACTCATTTTTCCTCTATAACTCCTGTCTTCATGGGCATCAAACTACATTCTTGTCCAAAAATAGAAAAATTTAAATCTTGCGACTTCGCGACGCATCCTCCTCCCCATAAATTCAATCACGCTGCTCTCCTCTCTTAATCGAGCAAATCCCCTCAACCTCTCTCCTCATCACTAAAAAATTTGCCCATCCTGCCTTGCCTTACCTCCTTAAAAATTAATAATTTTTAATGACAGCCTTTTAAAAATTTTCTCTATATACACAGTCTACAATCAAGCTCCCCTCCATATTTTTACATAATTTTTTATTAACTCCCCTCATAGGCAGCTTCTTATTTAAATTTTCTAAATTTATTAAAGTTTTTCAACGACCAATGCGTCTGTTAAAACTATTTCTTTTATTTAAACTTATTTTATTTGTTTGTTTGAGTGATTGTGCTCGAGATGATAAAGCGGAATCTTCTGGGGCTTCTAAAGATGGTAGGCTGTTAATACATAAACGATCTTATATTTGGCTACACTATGTCGATGTAGATCAGGGATGGATCGGATACACCCTAAACTCCTAGAAAACCCTAGAATCCTTAATAATTAAAATGTTTGTTAAATCGAAAAATTATTTTTACACCTAAAAAAGTTGGAGTTACTGAAGCCGATTTATCCAAAATTTAGATGCATATAGCACACAACTCGGAGTCCATAGCTCTCGGAGACCATAGCTTTTAAAACGCAAATCTAGTGAGAGGGGCTTCTATGGCTGCGTCTAGAGAGCTTGCAAGTCTGAACTATCTGGAAGCACCCATTAGGTGAAATAAGCTCTTTCGCTGTAAATACGATAACCCTTAAATTTATTTTTGTTTCAAAAATCTCAGTTCCGCAACTTCCACCATACGGTTTACTTGAGTGTAGCCGTTTCCATACAAATACTGAAGGTAAAGATAGAAGAAAGACTTTGGTTTCAATTCTCAAAGAAATCAAAACATCGGAACAATCAGAAGAAACTAAATGGTATTGGATAAACAAACTGTTTTTGCCCCTTCCACAGTGGCGTAGGGAAGAAACAGCACTATTATACTGCAAGAATGAGTTGGAAGTGGAAGTTGAAGTAATTTATAATAAAATTAAACTCGAATGATTTTTTACATAAAAATTAGAGTTTAAACTTGGACCGAAAAAGGGTCCGGATTTTCTGGATCCGATGGTCCTGGCATCTGGTATTTTGATAAAAACAGTACTTTCAGGATTTCCGGATTTTGATCCGGAAATCCTGATCCCAGGATTCGGTTTGGACTAAAATAGTATATTTTTCCTCCATTAAATTGGGGAAAATGAGAAATTGTTAAATAGGAACGTTCAAAAAACCCTTTGGGATTAAAAATTGAGGTGTAATCAAATTGAAGTTGGGCGAGGCTTTAACCTCGATTTGCTGGCCACGACCTCGAAACGTCGACCAAACGCTCAGTGAGGATCAAGGCTCCCTAAGAATTGACTTAATTGGGCAAAATGGAGGAATCATGTTTATTGTCTTTCCAAAAATCTCAAAATTTTCCCCGCGGCCTAGAGCTGAGAACCATTGCTCTATTAAGATTGTTGTTCCAACAACGGGTGAAGTTGGCTAAGAGTGCAGTTAGCCTTACAGAAGCCTCGTTGATTTAAAAAATATGGGTTTTCTAACTTTTCTTTGGCATAATTTAGTCAAATCAACATTTCTCAGCAGAAATGTTTACTGAAATTTTTTATTTTTTTGTCCCTAAATCATTTAAAAATCTTGTTAATTTATAGCCTGATTTGTCCATTTGTCTTCAATATATTTTTGAAAAATTAAATCTGCCAGAAAATAAACAACGAGGATTCAAATTGTTTGAATGGTTTAAAGAACAGAGTATCAAAAAAGAATCCCCAATCTATGAAGAGTTTAAAGACGGTATGATAGCAAAAGAGCAATCTAAATTATTGGAATTGCTGATTAAAGACAGAACAGAATCACTCGCTTTTCTACTTCGTTACACCTTGTATTCAAGTGAAATTTAAACAGATTTAATTTTAAAAATCCAAAAATATTTTTTAGCTTTTCCACCAAATTTTGACATTTTATACGAAATTATTTTGGCACGTCCAAGTTTTGAGTTGAAAAAAATTATTGAACATTATGATATAATTACGGGTTCAAAATTGGAAACAGTTTTATTTGATAAAAAAGAGTCTGCTAAACATGATAATGTGAATGTTGGGATTTGGAATATTTTATTTAAGCGAGTCGAGTCTGTTGAGAAGAATACAACTTTAGACAAAGATGAATTTAAGAAGGTACGTAATTCAAAGTTAAGGAAGAAAGGCAAGATGTGACACCCTCCTTCTCTCTCTGTCTCTCTCTCTGTATCTCTGTCTGTCTGTCTCTCTCTCTCTCTATGTCTCTCACTCTCTCTCTCTGTTTCTCACTCACCCTCACCCTCACCCTCTCTCTCTCTCTGTCTCTCACTCTCTCTCTCTCTGTCTCTTTCTCTCTCTCCCTCACTATCCAAAACACTGCCAAATTAGTCGGTGTTTTGATGATTAAGAAACACACCTGAATGATAGTACAGATATGACAACTGTGGCTGTAAAATTTAATAAAAATCTGAAAAGATCATTAAAGTACTGCCTGTTTTGGAGTGTCAGATGGAATCCACTAGCGAAACTCTAAAGATTCCGAACTCACCAGGCTTTTACTTATAATCACTCTCTAAAACTAACATTCATAGTCCTACAAATACCCTATAATATTATCTTTATTAATTTTTTCTTTTAATTTTGTTAATTTAATATTTTTAGATTGCTGAGAAAACAAATACACTCTGTGAAAAATTAAAAGAAAAATATAATGTTCTCACTCAAGAGGAATTAATACCATTAACCACCTTACTTGAAATACTCGTAAGCTCTTTCCAACCAAATGCTGAAGTGTTTAGCGATAAATTCAAAAAATGTGGGAAGAAATTTTTTAAATCAAAGCCTACTAAGAAACATAATAATGGGTAAATATTTTTTTATAAACAATGAAAATCCTATCAAAAACGTATGTTTCTTGCATAGCCTGACGTAGATGGTTGAAAATTATTATCAAAAGAGACCATTCCAATATGTCTCATTAGAAGGATTTTGACTCCAAAATGACTCCAGAGTGAACTCACCAATATCACCCTTAAACCATCACCTCTTATACCCTCCCTCAATATCCCTCTTAGATCCTCCATTGTTATCCCTATTAAAACATCCTTCGTTCCTTTATATACCCTCTCATTATATGTATGCCTCTTAAGCCCACCTCCGATATCCCTCTTAAACCCTCAAACTTAAAGAGATATTAGGAGATTTGAAAGATTTCAGAGGACTTGTAGAAATTTATTTAATATTTGATTTTTGTTTCAACGGTCCTATTAAAAGTTTAGAGCATATTAGGTCCTATTATACATATTAATTCTACATAATTTTAAATAACTTATTACAGTATCAAACTTCCTGAATATATACAGAGGATGTTAAAAATAACCAAATTGGTAGGAAGTGGGACCTACTTCAAGGATATTGCCGAACGGACAATAAAATATATAAAAAAGGGCAAATATGACGGTAGTGAACTATTTTAAATAAAACCCCATCCCCTACGATTTTCTTCGAAAATCCCGACCTAACTCTTGACATCTGAACCTGTCACTTCCGACACCGAAGGATCATGGTACTACAGTATATTAAAATAATTCTTATTTGTATCTCGTACTTGATCTAGCCGACATAAAACTTAATTCCCAATTTCATGAATCGGGATTTCTGACCCACAGAAGCAAGAATAAATAATGTTATACAATGTACATGACCAAAAATAGGAGTTGAATAAAGCTATTAGATCCTTTAAGATCTTTTAAGATCTTTTAAGCTATTAGATCTCTCAATCCTGTTCTCTCATCAGAATTTCATCAAAGTTTAATAATAAAATTTTAAAACAGAATTTTTGACTCTTGTGGTAATTCATCATGGAAGTGATTTTGTTAAAATTGCAAAGATTTTGAAGAGAATGAGTTTAAAAAATGATGTGTTCGGTTTGGATACGTATTTCAAATTTATTTTGTCGGAAAATGAAGAATATGAAGAAATTGAGGACGAAGATAGAATAGTTGAGGAGGAGAATGGAGATGAGGATAAAATTGTTGAGGAGGAGCATGAAGAGGAGGATAGAATTGTCGAGGAGGAGTATGAAGACCAAGATTTTGATGAAGAAAGTGATGATTCTGAAACGAGTGATGATTCTGATGACGACACCTTATCTTCAAATCTAATGTGCTTATCTTATACCGAAAAAGAGTATGAAACTGAGATGACAATGGGAACCTTAGAATATGATTGGAGCGGTACTTTTTAATTTTTGCTCTGAAATTTCATTGAGATTGAATTTATAATCAAAATTTAAAGCAAACTCCGAACTCAAAAATTGGCTTAAATTAAATAAAATTTGCCAAGAAGAATTGAAAAATTTTGGAAATGATCTAAGCAAAGAAATTGTGCATACAAGAAAAGATTTCGAAACTGTTGAAGAATGGAAGAATGGAACCCATGAAAATTCTATTTCGAGTAGATTCGCAAAATTAATAAAGGAATGCGGCGAGTTAAAAAAGGTACAGGAGGACATAGATAGTTGATATATTTTGGGATATCCGCGGGCAGATATGGGCAAAATATATCAAGGGTATTAACAGATCTTGCTAAAAAATTCCAGATAAAGTTATTAAAATTTATAAACCATAAGTATGTCTAATATAAGATTGGTCCAACCTAAATACCAACCTAAATAAGGTTGGCGTTTCCTTGGAAATCATCCGATCATGAACCGATATTCAATCGAGTATTTCCAGATATCAAGCCACCCTTATCTATAATAGATAGTGGTCCCTATGTATATTTAAAATCAGTTATATACTGGCTAATAATGCAGGGGAGCGGGTGTATAAGTGTGGGCTTGTCGTTTTATATTTAAAATTTGAAATTTTTCTTTTTACAGTTAATGACTGAAAAATCAGGTAATTTACTTATTACAGTTGCATTAAATGGTAATATATAAACGATAAAATATTCATTTCCTAGATTTTACATGTAGCCGTTATTATCCCATTACTGATTCAAACAATGATGGATCGAAATCTTTGTTGAGAATTTTGGAATCTATTCAAATTTTGTCGGTTTCTAAAGTGCCGCGTGAAGTAGATCGGATGAAAGAAGATAAGAAGTTTCGTTGGCAGTTGTTAAATAAATTATTTTTGCCGCTTCCCCAATGGCGTAGGCAAGAAACGGCTCAATTGTATTGCGAAAAGGTGTACAACATTCATGCAAGTGTTAGTATTAGATTTTAAAGCTTACGATCTTTAAGAAATCTTTAATTATTTCCCTGAGACTCTTTCACATTTAATTACCCTTTCTTAGATTCACATTTATTCACATTTAATCACCCCTATCCCCCAATATTAATAACCCTCTAACAAAGGGGATTGAAATATTAATTACCCAAGGCAACTTAATAATAAATATCATCACTAAACTCATACAGTTTAGTGATGATATTTATTATTAATTGTGATGATATATATTATTTATTATTAATTATTGCTCATACACTAACCTATAATAATATCATCATTTTTAAAAGAGGTACAGTGCTGGGTATTTGCCATTTGTTGGCTTCGGGCCTTTAAAATTTTGGCTCCGCTCCAGCTCCGGAGCTGGACTGGTTCTGTACAGTGCTGAGATTCCAGCTCCGACAGTTCCGAATCCTGGCTCCAGTCGAATCTAGCTCCGGAAGTAGCTACAAAAACTCATGTCCACTTTGATAATAAATACAAATATAGAGAGAGATTACTTTAAAATGAGAAGCAATAGAGCTTGAATTCAATTTTGCTCACACACTAATTTTTGTCTTTATAGGGAAATATGAAAAGCTGCCTTAACGCCCTTTTTTATCCTTTTACTCAATATGAAGAGCGTAAAGGCACATTGTTAAAATTGTTGATTGATGACAGAAGCAAATCCCTAGCTGAGAGACTTTATTCCACCTTGAAAGCAGGCGAGATTTAAGTTTAAAAATTTTTAGAAATTGACATTTTTAGAGGATCCAATAGATTTTGACATTTTATATGAAATTATTTTAGCAAGCCCAAGATATGAACTGAAACAGATTATTAACATGTTTAATAAAGTGTTATTAAAGCAAGATAAAATGAAGTATGAAGGATTTGAGAAAATGAAGGAAATGAAGAAAAATAAGAAAGTTTCAAAGTTATATGATTATCTAACTTATCAACAATCCTTGACAATACATCAACAAGAGATGACAGAGATATGGGAAATTTTGATTAAACGAGTCGAATCTTTCCAAAATGACAAATTTTTTGGTGGAGAATTTCATGAGGTTAGAGATCTTTTGTTAACTTATACAGGGTGCGGGAAATTTAGCACCGGGCAGGCATAACACCAAAATCCTAACCGCTTACTGTCGCTATACCCTCTCATACAGTTTTTAGACACTTTGATCTCCTTTACTTTAAAAAATATCAAGACTCCCTCAAATAATAATAGAATTTAAAGTTTAATAATAGCTTTAAAGTCAAATAAAATATTTTTATTTTTGTAGATTTCTAACAAAATCAAAGAATTCTGCAATAATCCAAGCATGGATAACGAATTAACTATAGCTTTAGAAAATATCATCGTAAAAATTGAATTTAAGTCAGATATCGCTGCTGCGTTTGTGAAAGATTTACCAATGAACTGCATGAGAAAAATTTTGAATAATCAACGGTAATGTCTTTCGGGTAACTGGGAAGCATGATAATTAGGTTCAAAACCCTTCACTGCCGGATCGGGAATCTCTACCGGATCAGGAAGCTCTTTCTGGGATGTTTAGGATGTAGCGAAATGCCGCAAGCTTACCGAGTATCGTATACGGGTAGAGACGTTGTGATCTCTAACGAATAGAGCAAAATTAAGACTGTAAAACCTATTACTTATTAGATTGCCTGAGTACATTAAAAGAATGTTGATTGTAACTGGATTTGCTGGAAAGAAACAATATTATGAGGATATTGTTAAACGAATTATAAATTATAATGAGAATGGAAAATATGAAGGTGATAATTTATATTCATAAATAGCAGTTAACATAAGATATTGTGTTCTACATGTTTTATGTTAAATCAGCTAGAAGGCCAGAATATTGCCAGTAATATGTGTGCCATAAAAACACAGATAAACACAGCTTCTTAAACACATTTATGTGACAAATCGAATATCCGGGATCCTGAAAACCCAATGGGATAATCTTTAAATCAGGTAATCCCGTTTGTAGCTTATTATCTGGGATTCCAGGACGGAGTCCCAGAAATCTATCACAAGAGAGTTTTTGGTTTTCACTTAAAATTACAGTAAGATAGTTATATCCAAGTAAATTCCTTAATTTAATTCAGAATTATTATCTATGGTTGTAATCCATTTTGGAAATGATTTCTCAACAATAATTGCAAAAATGAAACAGAAGTTAAATGAAAATAATGGAAAAATGGAAAAATTAGAAGATGAAATTGAAGAAATAACAGCAAAAGATAGGGAATTAACTCTGAAAAAAACAAAAGAATTGGAGAAGAAATTGAAGGAATTGAGAGCAAAAAAAGAAAAACAGGGAGAAACAAGTATTGTTGAAGAAAATAATGAGGAAGAAGAAAAATTAAAAAATGAATTGGAGGAAATAAAAATTAAAAATAGTTTAAAAGCACAATTTAGAGAACACGATGGGAAATTTTCAACAAAAAAAGAAGCTAAAGATGAATTAGCAATGAGCGCAAAAGAGAAGGAAATATATCAGAATGAAAAATTAAAGGAAGTCAATATGACTGAAGAAGAAAAATTAAAAAGGAAAGAAGAATCAGAAAAGGTGCGCAAATTGAAGGAGGAGGTAAAAGACGAAGAAAAAAATTTTGTGGAAAAAAATTCGGAGCTTTTAAAACTCAAAAATTTGCAAAACATGGATAAAGATAAGTTTGGCTTGTTATCTGTTTTTAATTACATGGTGATGATAAAAGAATTTAAAAAGGATGAGTGTTATGAAGAAACAGTGAAGGAATTTGAATTTGAGAGACAACTGGGAGTTTTGGAGTATGAATATGGTAAGAATATTTTTAATAAATAGTAAAAGATAAAAAATGTTATAAAAATTTCTATGAAATAGCAAACTTTACAACGTATTAAAAAATACATTAATTGAAACGTATAAAAGGAATATTTTGAAACGCAATGTAAATATAGTTTGATTATTCACTGTATATTTACCAAATTTTTTGTTTTGTGTTGACTCTCTTTTGTCGTAGAGGGTTAAAAAAGTTTCTTTCGACTCCCTTTTTAATAAATGATTATAAGATAGGTACAATTTTTTCAATCTCAAAGGTTTTCAAAAATTAGCATCGAATGCATATATTTAATTTTAATATTTTTCCATATACTAAAAACATTTTTAATAAAGCAAAAAATTAAATTGAATAAATTAAGATATATTAAACGAAACGGGAAGTTTCCGTTATTTACCTGAAAAGAGGATCCTCAACAAAAACATTGAAAATTTCTTAGAAAAATTTAAAAGTCAATATCACCCTCAAAGTAAAATTGATAAAAGAAAGGATTTTGTTACGTTGAAAGATTGGTTGAATGTAAGAAATGTGAATTCGATAGGAACCCGAGTTGAAAACTTAAAAAAGAAGTTGCCTGCAGTTCATCAATCACCAGCAGTTCCTCAAACATCAACTCTAACAAAACATTTGGATCATAAAAAGGAAAAACTTCTAAAGCAGAAGATTGTTAAGGATAGAGAAGGTAGCAGTATGCTACGTAGAGCTAAGAGTATGGACACAATTTCTACAAAAAATTTATCCGGAATAAACATTGGTAAAGAAAAAAAATTTTCAAAATCTGCATCTTTTCCTTCAAAAGATGAACAAAAGAAATTAGGGTTTCCAGCAGTTCATCATATTCAAACAGTTCCTCAAATATCAACTTCACCAAAACATTTGGATATTAAAAAGGAGAAACATCCAAAACAGAAGATTGGTGAACATAGAGGGGAAGGTAGCAGCATGCTACGTAGAGCTAAGAGTATGGACGAAATTTTTATGAAAAATTCACCCGGAATATTAAACATTGGAAAGGATAAAAATTTATCAAAATCTGCATCCTTTCCTTCAAAAGATGAACAAAAGAAATTAGGGTTTGATTTAATCAAATTTATTTGATTAAGGTTCTGACCGTTGAGGAGTCGGGTTACCCGAAACTCAAAATTTTTGTGACACGAGCCCCGATCCGACAGAAATAATGTAAACCCAAACATAGACTTAGCACGCAACATTAATTAAAATACTCCATCTCCAGGATCCGCCTTTTGCCTAATCCAGTCTTATAAAAAACCGCTTTTTAACCGCAGAAACCCCTAAACATCGATCTATGCTTGAAAATGTATAGGTATTAATAACAAGTTGTAAAATCATATTATCTGAATATTTGAGAGAATGATTAATATTTCGTTTAATTTAGCAAGGAATTTATGTCTACATAAGGAGGATAAGGCTACAAAATGCACAGATTGATTGGAGCTACAAAATTATTAGAAAGATTATATATTTATTTCATTTTTTATTTTTATTTTTTTAGATTTTAAATCACATTATGGTTCCCAATTCAGGATTTTTGATTTTTACATTTATTAGTGGTTATGAATTTTTTTTTGTTTTAAGTCCCGGGCCTAACAAGTTTTCTAATTTTTCATATTATTTTTTGCGCCTCTTTATTATTTTGACGTAAAACTAGTGATCGAGTTTCGTACCACCCGTATTCGTTCTTGTAACCCCAACTAATAACGATATATACCGTTTAAATTAAAATGACACCGTATCATATTCCTTACTACCGCTTAATACCGATAAATATACGAAGAATAACAGAAAAATTACGGGAAAAAATGACAAAAAATACCAAAAATACAGTTGATATTACGATGCCGTCGATCACTAGGTAAACAAAATTTGAATGAGAGAGAGAGAGAGAGAATGAGAGAGAGATAGATTGCCCAGATCAAAACATGAACGACTGTACAACTTCTACCTTTTGATGAATTCTTTTTATTTATTTACAATTAGATTATTTGGATATTTTGTTCATTCATGGACATTTTTATAAATTCATTCTTGTGTCTAAACAATTAACATTTGTTATTATTAGAATGTCACTTCTGATTACCTTTCATTTTACTAAATCATTTTTATTGATAAAGGATTCATTTTTTGTATCGTTTTATCAGGCATATCTGCCATATTTCATACCGAAAAATTGGAAAATAGTCACTTTTAGGATCATAATTATATCAAAATAGAATTTAATCAGCTGTTGATACAGTAATCGACAATAAAATTTCAATTTCGTGGCTAGACTTTGGAAAGGCACGCTATAATGTTTCCTTGGGTTTCAATTTTAGCGCTGCAAAGCCATGAAGCTAAATCCCACAAATCTTCTAATATCTCTTTTAATCCACCGATATCCAGATCGAATGCACAACCGAGTGTGTATCAGGGATGGGCGATTTCGCATAATCGCATCTTTCGCATTTTTCGCATTTTTTGGCGCGAAAAGTTTCGCATTCCGCATTTCGCTTTTTGGTCCAAATGCGAAATTTGTTTCGCTTTTTCTTAAAGTATTTTTTTTTATTTTTAAGAAATTTTTTAAAATTATAATGTCTTTAATATGGAAGTATTTCTCACTTCCTGGAAGAGTAGCGTTCTGCAAAAGTTGTAGTTTTTCAAAAAACTACCCGCCACGTGCGCCAACAACATTTTTAATCTCACATTTACGTGGCAGTCATCCAGAATTGTATGATGATTTTTTAGCGAAAAGAAAAGCAAAAATGCCACAGCAACAGACATTAAAAAGGTTTAAGCTTTTAATAATTTTATTCCAAATTAAATATTTAGAGCATTTGCGGAATCAGCAGCAACAACATCTCAGATTTCTGAAAAAAGAAGAATTAGAAGATGAAATTGAAGAAATAACAGCAAAAGATAGGGAATTAACTCTGAAAAAAACAAAAGAATTGGAGAAGAAATTGAAGGAATTGAGAGCAAAAAAAGAAAAACAGGGAGAAACAAGTATTGTTGAAGAAAATAATGAGGAAGAAGAAAAATTAAAAAATGAATTGGAGGAAATAAAAATTAAAAATAGTTTAAAAGCACAATTTAGAGAACACGATGGGAAATTTTCAACAAAAAAAGAAGCTAAAGATGAATTAGCAATGAGCGCAAAAGAGAAGGAAATATATCAGAATGAAAAATTAAAGGAAGTCAATATGACTGAAGAAGAAAAATTAAAAAGGAAAGAAGAATCAGAAAAGGTGCGCAAATTGAAGGAGGAGGTAAAAGACGAAGAAAAAAATTTTGTGGAAAAAAATTCGGAGCTTTTAAAACTCAAAAATTTGCAAAACATGGATAAAGATAAGTTTGGCTTGTTATCTGTTTTTAATTACATGGTGATGATAAAAGAATTTAAAAAGGATGAGTGTTATGAAGAAACAGTGAAGGAATTTGAATTTGAGAGACAACTGGGAGTTTTGGAGTATGAATATGGTAAGAATATTTTTAATAAATAGTAAAAGATAAAAAATGTTATAAAAATTTCTATGAAATAGCAAACTTTACAACGTATTAAAAAATACATTAATTGAAACGTATAAAAGGAATATTTTGAAACGCAATGTAAATATAGTTTGATTATTCACTGTATATTTACCAAATTTTTTGTTTTGTGTTGACTCTCTTTTGTCGTAGAGGGTTAAAAAAGTTTCTTTCGACTCCCTTTTTAATAAATGATTATAAGATAGGTACAATTTTTTCAATCTCAAAGGTTTTCAAAAATTAGCATCGAATGCATATATTTAATTTTAATATTTTTCCATATACTAAAAACATTTTTAATAAAGCAAAAAATTAAATTGAATAAATTAAGATATATTAAACGAAACGGGAAGTTTCCGTTATTTACCTGAAAAGAGGATCCTCAACAAAAACATTGAAAATTTCTTAGAAAAATTTAAAAGTCAATATCACCCTCAAAGTAAAATTGATAAAAGAAAGGATTTTGTTACGTTGAAAGATTGGTTGAATGTAAGAAATGTGAATTCGATAGGAACCCGAGTTGAAAACTTAAAAAAGAAGTTGCCTGCAGTTCATCAATCACCAGCAGTTCCTCAAACATCAACTCTAACAAAACATTTGGATCATAAAAAGGAAAAACTTCTAAAGCAGAAGATTGTTAAGGATAGAGAAGGTAGCAGTATGCTACGTAGAGCTAAGAGTATGGACACAATTTCTACAAAAAATTTATCCGGAATAAACATTGGTAAAGAAAAAAAATTTTCAAAATCTGCATCTTTTCCTTCAAAAGATGAACAAAAGAAATTAGGGTTTCCAGCAGTTCATCATATTCAAACAGTTCCTCAAATATCAACTTCACCAAAACATTTGGATATTAAAAAGGAGAAACATCCAAAACAGAAGATTGGTGAACATAGAGGGGAAGGTAGCAGCATGCTACGTAGAGCTAAGAGTATGGACGAAATTTTTATGAAAAATTCACCCGGAATATTAAACATTGGAAAGGATAAAAATTTATCAAAATCTGCATCCTTTCCTTCAAAAGATGAACAAAAGAAATTAGGGTTTGATTTAATCAAATTTATTTGATTAAGGTTCTGACCGTTGAGGAGTCGGGTTACCCGAAACTCAAAATTTTTGTGACACGAGCCCCGATCCGACAGAAATAATGTAAACCCAAACATAGACTTAGCACGCAACATTAATTAAAATACTCCATCTCCAGGATCCGCCTTTTGCCTAATCCAGTCTTATAAAAAACCGCTTTTTAACCGCAGAAACCCCTAAACATCGATCTATGCTTGAAAATGTATAGGTATTAATAACAAGTTGTAAAATCATATTATCTGAATATTTGAGAGAATGATTAATATTTCGTTTAATTTAGCAAGGAATTTATGTCTACATAAGGAGGATAAGGCTACAAAATGCACAGATTGATTGGAGCTACAAAATTATTAGAAAGATTATATATTTATTTCATTTTTTATTTTTATTTTTTTAGATTTTAAATCACATTATGGTTCCCAATTCAGGATTTTTGATTTTTACATTTATTAGTGGTTATGAATTTTTTTTTGTTTTAAGTCCCGGGCCTAACAAGTTTTCTAATTTTTCATATTATTTTTTGCGCCTCTTTATTATTTTGACGTAAAACTAGTGATCGAGTTTCGTACCACCCGTATTCGTTCTTGTAACCCCAACTAATAACGATATATACCGTTTAAATTAAAATGACACCGTATCATATTCCTTACTACCGCTTAATACCGATAAATATACGAAGAATAACAGAAAAATTACGGGAAAAAATGACAAAAAATACCAAAAATACAGTTGATATTACGATGCCGTCGATCACTAGGTAAACAAAATTTGAATGAGAGAGAGAGAGAGAGAATGAGAGAGAGATAGATTGCCCAGATCAAAACATGAACGACTGTACAACTTCTACCTTTTGATGAATTCTTTTTATTTATTTACAATTAGATTATTTGGATATTTTGTTCATTCATGGACATTTTTATAAATTCATTCTTGTGTCTAAACAATTAACATTTGTTATTATTAGAATGTCACTTCTGATTACCTTTCATTTTACTAAATCATTTTTATTGATAAAGGATTCATTTTTTGTATCGTTTTATCAGGCATATCTGCCATATTTCATACCGAAAAATTGGAAAATAGTCACTTTTAGGATCATAATTATATCAAAATAGAATTTAATCAGCTGTTGATACAGTAATCGACAATAAAATTTCAATTTCGTGGCTAGACTTTGGAAAGGCACGCTATAATGTTTCCTTGGGTTTCAATTTTAGCGCTGCAAAGCCATGAAGCTAAATCCCACAAATCTTCTAATATCTCTTTTAATCCACCGATATCCAGATCGAATGCACAACCGAGTGTGTATCAGGGATGGGCGATTTCGCATAATCGCATCTTTCGCATTTTTCGCATTTTTTGGCGCGAAAAGTTTCGCATTCCGCATTTCGCTTTTTGGTCCAAATGCGAAATTTGTTTCGCTTTTTCTTAAAGTATTTTTTTTTATTTTTAAGAAATTTTTTAAAATTATAATGTCTTTAATATGGAAGTATTTCTCACTTCCTGGAAGAGTAGCGTTCTGCAAAAGTTGTAGTTTTTCAAAAAACTACCCGCCACGTGCGCCAACAACATTTTTAATCTCACATTTACGTGGCAGTCATCCAGAATTGTATGATGATTTTTTAGCGAAAAGAAAAGCAAAAATGCCACAGCAACAGACATTAAAAAGGTTTAAGCTTTTAATAATTTTATTCCAAATTAAATATTTAGAGCATTTGCGGAATCAGCAGCAACAACATCTCAGATTTCTGATGAATTGGATGTTATTACAGATCAGGATATTGATTTAATGGATTTGGATGAGAAATGAGATTGAAAATGAACAAGATCAATCTACAACACAAAAAACTAATGAATTTTTTTCACTTTTTGAGCGCTGTGAAAAAACCATTTCAAAACAAAATGATATTGAACCACTTGCACTTGAACTTCCTAGCAAAAAATCATTAAACGCACGCCAAAAAGCGGAGGTTTCTTTAAACTGCTTATTGTTTTAAATCAATATTTAAGGTTGAGGTGACAGAATATTTGCGTGCAAAAAAGATTCCGATTGAATGTGATCCTTATGGATTTTGGACTGGTGACAATACAGTTAAATGGCCAATTTCATCCAAAATTGCAACGCGCTTTCTATCAGCACCTTGTACATCAGCTGAAGCAGAAAGGTTGTTTAGTAGTGCAGGATTAATAATAAACAATCTGAGGAAACGTCTTATTCAAGAAAATGCAGAAATGCTTTTATTTTTGCATCATAATCTCGTAATTTATAATTTTGAATATGAATAAAATTTTTTGAATTTTAAATAATTTCGCATTTTCGCATTTCGCATCTTTCGCATTTTTTGGCGCGAAAAGTTTCGCATTCCGCATTTCGCATTTTATTTTTTTAAAAAAGTTTCGCATTTCGCTTTTTATTTTTTGATTTCGCCCATCCCTGGTGTGTATGGATTATTTTGAATTATTCTAACTTATTATTCTAATGGATTATTAGAATAATATTTATTCCAATGGACCTTCTGTAAGTCATGAATTCTTATGTTTATTAAGCTCTTGTGATTTTTGATTTATCCAAATAGATGGCTAAGATATTTTCCTTTGGGAAACTTTATAAAGAACATTTTTCATGTTTTTCCAAATACTGGGCAGTTTATCTTAGTATTATCATTTTTATGTGCAATATACAATTTTACTTATATATCATTAAAATACATTTTAACAGAAAGATATTTGCAAAACAATCTGCCCAAACAAATATCTCTTTTAATTTTCCTGATTCATCTTCATATATTGAAAATGAAGACATTAGATCAAAATTTTCAAAATTTTGTCGTGCGGTGCTGATCTGGGTTTCTAGTTGACGAATAGCTTCAAGAACAAGTCTATTTCTTAACTAACTTTTAAA
This sequence comes from Meloidogyne enterolobii, assembly GCA_963681835.1. Taxonomy (NCBI): domain Eukaryota; kingdom Metazoa; phylum Nematoda; class Chromadorea; order Rhabditida; family Meloidogynidae; genus Meloidogyne; species Meloidogyne enterolobii. Next base: position 240,745 of record CAVMJV010000112.1, read on the forward strand.
TTTTTACGTAAACATATAAAACTTTTTTAAACAAAATCGATGCCAGGCAGATTTCATAATCATGCGCTCCTTTCCCTCAACTGATTGCACTCCTCTCTTCTCCCCCTCCCTCCCTCCTCTATAATTAATGCTAGCCAACGCTATGAAGCGCGCTCCTTCACCTCCATTGCATTCCTCTCTTCCCTCCCCACCTCTCTACAATTAATGCCAGTCAATGCTATGAAGCGCGCTCCTTCACCTCCATTAATTGAGGAGGTGAAGGAAGCGCGCTCCTTCTTTAAAGCGCGCTCCTTCTCTCCCCCTCCCTATAATTAATGCCAGTCAATGCTTTAATCGCGTCGTTTCAATCACTCTCTTCCCCCCCTCCCCCCCCCCCCAATAATAAATGCCAGCCAACGCTATGAAGCGCGACACTTCACCTCCATTAATTGAGGAGGTGAAGGAAGCGCGCTCCTTCTTTAAAGCGCGCTCTTTCTTTAAAGCGCGCTCCTTCTCTCCTCTCCACTCTCTTTAATTAATGCCAGTCAATGCTTTAATCGCGTCCTTTCAATCACTCTCTTCCCCCCCCTCCCCCCCCCCCTCTACAATTAATGCCAGCCAATGCTATGAAGCGCGCTCCTTCACCTCAATTAATTGATTACACTCTCCGCTCCCCTCTCTTTCATTAATGTCAGGCAATTCTTTAATCGCGTCCTCTCAATCACTTCATATGCTTCCCCTCTAAACAGCCATTTTATTATAAAATTTTTTAAAAATTTAGACCCCCATAATGTGTTTTTTAAAATTACTCCTTTTATTTAAACTTATTTTATTTGTTTGTTTGACTGATTGTGTTGAAAGGGTTGATGCCGGACATTCGGAAGCCTCGAAATATGGTGGGACAAAGAGTTAATTATTTCCTTAAATATGTAGAAGTATCGGTGTTTTTATTTTTCTTCCGATTTAAGAGATATTAGAGAGAGTGTCTCTTTAGGGAGGTGTTTCTAGAAGACTCCTCCAGCAAATGAGTAGTGCATAAATAAAAAAAAGTGTCTTTCTATTAGCCGAGATATACATATTATAATTTATAATTTTATTTTTATTGTTTAAAAATCTCAGTTCCGCAACCTCCATACGGTTTACATAAATGTAGCCGTTTCCACACAAATACTGAAGCAAAAAATAATGGAAGGAAACCTTTGTTTTCAATTCTCAAAGAAATCATAACATCGCAACAAACAAAAGAAACACGTTGGGATTGGATTAACAAATTGTTTTTGCCTCTTCCACAGTGGCGTAGAGAGGAAACAGCATTATTATACTGCAAGAATGAGTTCAAAATGGAAGTTGAAGTAATTTATTTAAAAAAATTAAACTCGGCCTCATTATATGTACATGTTTTGTTTCGTTAAATATTTTTTTAATTCAAGCAAAATTTGTCGAATTGTCTTGGAGAAATCTTCAATGAATTTAATCAAAAACCATTGTCGGAATTATTAAAAGACAATATCGACGAAAAAAGAGAACGATCTGAATTGTTGGAATTGTTGATTAAAGACAGAAGCGAATCGCTAGCTGAGAGGCTTTATTCCACCGTAAATTCAAGTGCATTTAAAATTAATAATAAATAAGGGAGGTCTCTCTATGAGGTCTAACAAGGCCGTGCCAAATATGTCTTGACAGACCCATGATATACCGCTTACTAGTGGTAGTGATCTATTATAATTTGAGGTTTATCAGTGGCTTGCTCTTCCGGAATTTTAATGTTGACAGGCCCTTCTCTCTCTTTCTTTAATGAGGACAGGCCCTTCTCTCTCCCTCTCTCACTCTTTAATGAGGCCAGGCCCTTCTCTCTCCCTCTCTCACTCTCTTTTTAATGAGGACAGGCCCTTCTCTCTAGTGAGGTAGACGGAAGTAAAAGGCTCTTTAGCATATAAGCAACTTTTTTATTTATACGACTCCTGGGCTCAAACTTTCAGAATTTTCGCTCGAATTCGGATAGTAGGCGGAAGATGTTAGAGAGATCTTATCCCTGATTGCATTTATCATAAATTGGTTTATCGTCCCCATCTTATACATACCAGATAATTTTAAATTAAAATGAGGTGTATATTATTTCTAAATATATAATTTTCAACAGATCCAATAGATTTTGACACTTTATACGACATTATTTTGGCTCGCCCAAAATTTGAGTTGAAAAAAATTATTGAGAAGGATGATAAATTACGTCCAAAATTGGAAAAATATTTAACTGATAGCAAAGGGCAACAAAATGAAAATGATGCGATATGGGATATTTTAATTAATCGAGTTGTATTTGCTGAGAAAAATACAACTTTTGACAAGGAAGAATTTAAAGAGGTATTCGATATAGGGGTACATTTATTTAAAAAATCATAACTCTATGAATTGGAAATATTTTTCCATAAATTTATAATCATTTTAAAGCTCGCAAAAAATGTATAATAAATAAAAATGTATTAAAATCATGCGATTTAACAAAATTAAAATTCACACACTCTTGGACATATACTTTGCGCCAGACTGTATTATTATGCTTATAGTGATTCCAAGGTATCCCAACTTCCGAGGCCATTTCCCGACCCGACTCCCGTTTCGTAATTTTTACTTCTCCCGAGCATCAAAGTCACATGCTCAGAGCTGCACGCAATCGAAAAAAAATTCCGCAACCCGCAATCCGCAACTCGCAATTTCTTTTTAAAAATCCGCAAACGAAATCCGCAACTCGCAATAGCATAAACCCGCGCAATTTACGCAATCCGCAACTCGCAATCCGCAATTGCGTGCAGACCTGCACATGATGCCATAAGGTCACAAGATCTATGAATGCTTTAGGAATAAAAGTGATACTTACTGAAGCAATACCGAATTATCTCTCTTGTGGGTATTCATCAATATCCAAGCTATTGTTTTTAATCTATTATTTAGATTGGAAAACGAACCATTCCATTATGTAAAGAGTTAAACAAAAAATTTATTGATAAGGTTGTCAAAGAAGAGGATTTAATACAGTTAACTTCATCAATGGGAGTACTGTTAAACTCCTCTGAATTTATGGAATCCAGCATTTCTAATTTTGAAGAATGTGAAAAGATAATTTTTGATGAACAATTTCCTGAATATATAGGGAGAATGTTAATTATATCTGGATTGGCACGAAAAAACGAATATTACGTAGATATTGCTGATCGAATCATAAATTATATTAAAAATAGAAAATATGAGGGTAAAGAAATTATCTGATTTTTTTGATACTTTACTTAAATTCGAGGGTTTAAGCCTTCTAGTTCTGTCTTTTAGTCTGCTCTAACACTTACGATATTCTTTGCAAAACATCGTATATACCAGACTTGGTAATAGATACTGATTTGGTCCTACACTCACACCCCCTCTGGTCCTATACTCACACTCACACACCCCCTCAGACCCCTTCCCCTCAGTCATATCCTCAGTCCCCTCATCAGTCCAATCCTTAGACCCATTCCTTCAGTCATATCCTCATACACCCTCAGTCCTATCCTCAGACCCCTTCCCTTAAGTCATATCCTCAGACCCCACCCCTCAGTCTTATCCTTAGATTAAAGTCCTATCCCAAGTTTAAAAATTTGAATTTTATTAAATTTTAACACAGAATTGTTGACATTTGTGGTAATTCATCATGGAAATAATTTTGTTGAAATTGCTAAAATTTTGAAGGACAAGATTATAGCATCTGAAGATGCAAATTTGGTAAAAATTGAAAATGATGTGTTGGGTTTGGATGCGTTTTTCAAATTTATTTTATCGGAAGGCGATGAAGCTAATGAGGAAATTGTTGAAGATAAAGGAGATGTAGAGGATGAGGAAATTTTTGAGCGAAATGTTGAAGAGATTGAAGATGACGGATTTGTTAACGAAGATGAAGAGGATGGAATTGCTGAAGAAGATGAAAGAGATTTGGGTAAAGCTAGTGATTCTATAGCGAGTTATGGTTCTATAGCGAGTTTTGATTCTGATTATGATGAACTATCTCCAAATTTAAAATGCTTATCGTATACAGAAAAAGAGTATGGAACTGAGGTGAAGATGGGAAATTTTGAATATGAGTATACTGGTAATTTTTAATTTTTATGAGATATAAGTAGACGATAATTTTAAATTCAAATGTTAAGCTGACTACCATAATGGAGATTGGATTAAATTGAACGATTTATGTAGAAGAATGGCAATTTTCGAAAACGATCTTGATAGTATTTTAGAATATCTACCGAGTAAAATGAAGAGAAGAGGTGATTTTAAAACATTTAATGAATGGAAGAATGGACAAAATGAAAATTCTATTTCGAGTAGAATTGAAAAGCTAAAAAAGAGGTGTGAAGAGATAGAACAGGTATTTCATATAAATCTATACTAAAAATTAATAAATAAAATTATTAATAAATAAAATTTTCATTTTGTAGGTGATGGCAAGCAAATCAGGTAATATAATTCATTAGTATTCCAATAATATCATTTATAATAAAGGAATATTTTAAATAATAAATGATTAAATATTTATATAAAATTATATACATAACGTATATATAATTAAATAATTACCCACTCTAGTAATAATACCTGCCGTATACCCCCATAGAATTATCACATACAGTGGGAGGTTGAAACTTGATTAGCATGTATAACTTGATTAGCATGATCATATAAATATATTTATTTTAGCTATCCCTGTCAGAGATGGGAAGGGTTGGGAAAAATAAGTTTAGGATCGTGTTTAAAGTAAAAATCTCGTTTTATAAAATTCTGAATATCCACGATTATTGTCATTAATATTCTCTTTATAGAATTTACGTGTAGTCGTTATCATCCAATTACTGATTCAACTGATCCATTTACTAAGTCGGATAAAAATAGATCAGCATCTTTATTGACAATTTTGGAATATATTCAATCTTTGTCAGATTACGATAAATTACGCTGGGAGTTGCAAAATAAATTATTTTTGCCTCTTCCACAATGGCGAAGGCAAGAATTGGCCAAGTTATATTGCGAAAAGGTGTTTAAAATTTATGTAGGTCATTTTATAGTTTAGTATCGCAATTAAGCTTTATGAGGCAAGTCAAAATTTTACGTAGCTAATATGCTTATTATTAAGAAAAATTGATACCCTCCCAGGGTTGGATCTTCCGAGGGTCGAGAGACCTTCGGGAGACCTTCGGGAGAAGCCCTGGGAGTCCGGTCCCCTAACCTTACTAAAAACTTTTAAACAAATCTATCAACAAAATATTTTTATTCAACACAAAAAGGGAAAGTTTTTTAAGCGATAGGGGGAGAAAAGAAAAAGCCTCTCCTTTTTTAGCTGTTCGGATGACACAATGAATGTTTTTTGGTCTTTTTCTTTTCTTTTATAAAGCTGAGGGAAAGTTACTCAATAACAGCTGTCAGATCTATAACACTTATCATTAGGCTCATAAACTTTAATTGAGCTGATAAACTTATAAAAATCGTTGGAGAATTAAGCGAGATCAATCATAATTTCTATTGTTCTATAACTGTTTATATTTATAGAGTAATATGAAGGAATGTTTTAAAAAGATTTTTTATGGAAGTGAACAGTTTGGACATCATAAATCTCAATTATTAGAATTGTTGATAGACGATAGAAGTAAATCACTGGCTGATAGGCTTTATTACACCATGAATTCAGGCGAGATTTAGATTTTAAAATATGTTAGAAACTAACATTTTTAGAGGATCCAATAGATTTTGATATTTTGTATGACATTATATTGGCAAGTCCCAAATTTGAATTGAAACAGATTATAAACATGTTTAATAATGTATTAATAAAGCAGGATGAAGCAAAATATAAAGAATTTGAGAAGATAAAGAAAAATAAAAAAGTTTCAAAGCTGCAAGATTTTTTATCTTATAAACAATATCTGACAATAAATCAGAGAGAGATGACAGAGATATGGGACATTTTGATTAACCGAATAGAATCCGTTGGAAATGATCAATTTTTCGATGAAAAATTTAAGGAGGTTAAGATATATTTTTCAATTTAATATTAAAAGCAGAGTTGGGCGATATCAGGATTCCGACCGGTATCGGGCGGTATTATAGAGATTTTTCAATACCGATATCACCGGTATGGGATTTCGGTATTAGCAAAAAATTGGGAATCTCGATACCGGTTTTGGCCAATCCCGATACCAAACCGGTATCGGTATCTCATTCAAAATTCCGATACAGATTTTAGGTCGGAATTCCGATACTGCCCAACTCTATTAAAAGTACAAGGCTCCCTCCCAAATTAACAAGGTATAAGATCACTGGAATAGAGTAATAGCACAGAAGGCTTGAAAAACTTATTTGGTAACAACACAGATTTTAAAATTCTTAAAATTCGCCAAATGTCATAACGCCAAAATCGCGCAAACTACCTTTATTTAAAAACATTTTTATTAGCCTTACTAGCAAGAAATTTATTAAAAAAATTTTTTTACTTTGTTTATATATAAATATATATTTAAAAATTAATTTTAGAACTTTGAAAAAATCCTTAAATTATGTGAAGATCCCACAAAAAATAATTATGGCGAAGTATTAACTGAAGCATTTAAAGAAATCCTGATCAATTTTGAAAAGTCGTCAGATATCGTATCAACGTTTGTTAAAAAGTTTAAAAAATGTGGTAAAAAATTTTTCAAAACTCCTTCAAATGAAGAAAGTCAAGGGACTATACAGAATAATAATGTTGTGCATGGAGGAGATAGAAAGGATGAAGGAGCTAAAATTAAAGGGTGAGTTGAGTTGTCGAGTCCTAATCACATACTTATTGTAAGACTGGAAAGGTTTCCTCCCTGCTGATAGATAAAGCAAAGATAATAAGGATCAGTCTTTTGTGGAATGATTATGCATTTACCTTGCATCAGGAAACGCTTAAGATCAAGTCGACTTTTATTTGATCCAATCTTTTGCTATTTTCTGGAAAGTATCACCCGCTTTACTATATCAAGGGTAATTAGGATATATGTTGAACAGAATGGGGTGTTTTGTGCATCTCTAGCTTGGTGAGTCCTCGTCACAGGATCTTGGAATTATTTTGGAATTATCCATGATAAACCCCAAAAATAGTAAAACTCAAAAACGTGTACTGGGAAAATACTGGGAAACTTTTACAAGTTTAATTCTTAGATTACCTGAATACATGAAAAGAATGCTGATTATAGCTGGATTTGCTGGGAATGATCAATATATGGAGGATACTACTAATCGAATTATTAATTATATTTTTAATGAAAAATTTGAAGGTTATTCATTTATAAATTTAAAATTATATCCTATATATCACTTCTATCACTGATAGGATATTAATTTACAGAAATTATCATCATAGTCGGGGGTTAAAATGTAATCCAATATGTCTAGTATGAGGTGTCGTATGAGAGCACACTATAATAAAAACCCATAAGAGAAATGTTTGTTATGGCTACGGGAGTTTTAAGTAGGTCTCATCAGATGAGCTTATTCTAGAAGTGGGTATCTACAAGAGATGGGCTTATATTAAAGTATTACTGTATCTTTCATATAGGGAGAGTATATAAATAATTTTTATCATAAATTACTTATTTAACTCAGAATTATTGTCTCTCGTTGTAATTCATTATGGAAATGATTTTGTAAAGTTAGTACAATTTTTGGAGGAGAAAATGAAGTATTATAAAGACGAAGGAAAAATATTACAAAGTGAATTTTCGAAAACGTCATTAGAAGATGTTGGAATATATACTCAAAAAACAAATGAAATGAGAAAAAAATTAAAGGAATTAAAGAAGAAAAAAGAGGAAATCATCGAGGAAATGAAGATGAAGATGGGAACTGAAGAGGAAGAAGATTTAAGAAATAAATTGAAAAAGTTGGAAGAAGATGAAAACAAACTAAAGATTAAATTTAACGATTTACAGATGAAAAATCGTTTGAAATCGGATATTAGAGAGTATAATGGGAACTTTAAAATACGAAAACGCAAATTAGGAAACAATGAAGTTGCTATAATGAAGTTACAAAATGAACAAGAAAATCTGAGCACTGAAATGAAATTAATAGAAAATGAGTTAAAAAAGTTAAAAAATGAAGAGATTAAAGTAACTGAGGAAGAACAATTAAAAGACATTGAGTTAAAGATATCAGAAAAAGAAAAAGCATTGACAGAAAAAGATGAAAAAATAAATGAAATTAATAGTAAAATATCAGCTCTACAAAATGGTTATGGTAACAAAACGATAAATTTTCATTAGAGACCGGACTGGGAGGGTCTTAAGAGAATCGAAATCTTGAAGCCTTACATCTTCGATCTAGATAACTGAGATTTTCTATCGAGATCTCGTCAGATCTTTTCACGGTCCATTCGATCGAGATCTCGTCACGATCCGTTCTCTTCAGATCTCGTCACGTGGGTCTGCACGGATGGGCTTATATTAGAGGTGGGCTTCTAATTGAGCTGGGCCTATATTAGAATGTCTACAGTATGTGGTTTATTAGAATCAATACGGTAATATACATATTCTATGTATGCATAATGTGCATGAATCAGTGTTTTCTCATAATTTAATAAATCTCCTTGTAATAGGAAAAGTATGAATCCGTTCAAATGTAAAGCATGAATTTGATTAAAATGGTTAGAATTTGATAAATAAATCCAAGCTCGTTACCATTTAAAGTACAGATCGGACGAGATCTTTAAAAAATCGAGATTCTTCGGAATATCAATGTAGATTCACATACGACAAGCTCAGTCCGTTCACTAGTACCATTACCGCTTTTAAAACACTAAACTGACAGGAGAAGAAAAAGAACTGACAGAAGAAGAAGAAACCCGATTAAATTTAGAAGAAGAAAAAGAAGAAGAACAAGAATTAAAATTATCGGAAGTGAAAGAAATAGTAAAAAACGAGGAGAAACCATTCCTAGAGAAAAATTCAAAAATTTTAAAAATTAAAAATTTATCAATATTTGATGAAGATAAATATGGCCTATTATCATTCTTCAAATCAAACGAGTTTAAAATTAATTGTTATGGAGAAACAGAAAAGGAAAATGAAATTGAGAAAAAATTGGGTGTTTTGGAGTATGAATATAAGGGTAAAATTTTATATATTTTTTAAATAAATATGGTAAAATTAACAAAGCTATGTAAATAAATATTGCTTGCCATAATTTCCCTTCTTTTATAAAATAAGAATTTTACAACATATCAAAAAATACATTTATTTTGTTATAAAAGAAATGTTTTGATAGGCGAAGGAAGTACATACGATTTTAGATTATTCAGTCGTTAACTAATTTTTATATTCTCTAAAGTCGTGTTTTTGTGTTGCTCTCTATTATTCGTAGAGGGATTAAAAAATCAGGTGATGGATTTCATCAAAAACATTTAGTTTTTGATGGGTGTTTTTGACAGTCTAAATGGCGTAAATGTTCTAATATAAGTCCTAGGTTCGTAATTTTCAATGGGTCTACAAAGATTGGCTTATATTAGACCTACTATGTGCATACAATGAATGTACATAATTAAGTTCCTCTAAAATTAAAAGATATCTAAATAATAAACTTAATTAAGTCTAAAAATTTAGATAAATTGTATAATCAAAATAAATTAAAAAACACAAATTTTTTCCTGATTATACATGAAAAAACAATTATTGATAAAAAATTCAACGAGTTTGAAACCTTATTTAGTGGAAAATATCAGCCTCAAAGTAAAATCGAGAAAAGGAAAGACTTTCATACTGTGAAGGATTGGTTAAATGGAAGAAATTTGAATTCGATAGAAAACCGAATTTCAATGCTCAAAAAGAATTTTGTCTTAAAAGTTGTTTCAAAACCAAAACCTAAAAAAGTTTTGAATAAAATAAGAAATATTAAAAGACAAATATGGAGTAAAGGAAGGAAAAATAGAAAAATGATCAAAAGCATGAGCATGAATGAAAAAATTCTCAAAAAGAATTCGTCCATACGATTAAACCGAAAGGATGTTACAAAATCTGCTTCCTTCCCTGATAATGTTGAACGTATCAAAATCAAACTAGGTTTTCCTTTTTAGTTTTTAGTCTTTTGGTAAGGGAAGAGGATTTTTTTAAGATTGTTAAGAAGGATATGAGGTTTTTCCAACTAAAAAGTTGGTTTATCTTAACTGATCTATTAAGTAATTTTTTGTGGGTATCCGACCTAAGAGCATTAATAAACCTTTGTAAGTCTTGAGAACGAATAGAACTTTAGTGAGAGGGCCATATTTGACCAAGATGGATTTTATACTCATTTCATTTAATCCAATGATAATCAATTCACAGACTAATAATAATTTTATCTTTAATAAGGAAGTCGTAAAGGAACTTCTGAAGATTTACTCAAAAATTCAAAAATTTCGGCTGCTGCGAATGTACGAGATACAAAGAAGAAATCCAAAGCAAATAACGATGGCCAAGTTAAGCATAAGAAACATTCTAGTCTTATCAATATTAATCAGAAGAATTCTGTTGAAAAAAGCGGAAAAATGCTTTCTAATTCTGCTTCTTTTCCTGTTTACGGCTCAAAACGAGGCATGTTTATACAATACATATAAAATTTTGCTGTATAGGGGATTTTTACTGAGATTGATTGGATTTAGTCCAAGACCTAGGTGTTTTAAGGTGACTGGTTAGAGTTGTAGTAACTAGGATGGCTTCAAATATCTGGATCTCCATCCAGATTTAGGGTTTCTTCTTTATTAAAATCTGAAAAATCATCAATACCCAATCATATCCGCTGATATCTTATAACATCTGCAAACTTAATTAGCCCATGATGCAATTACTTATCAGTTGAATATTAATTTTAGCAAGTAATAGAGTTGTACCAATAAATTGAAAAACATAAGGAGCTGATGCTGCGAAAAAAACGACAGAATTTGTTCGAAACGGAAACACAAATGTAAAAAGATTGTAACTGATTTATTTATTTTTAGTTTATTATTTATTTTAGTTGTATATAGAGTTGAGCGGTATCGGGATCTTGGAATAATGATACCAATACTGGATCGAGATTTGTTTTTCGGTCTCGGGATTAGAAAAATCGCGATCGGGATTCAGAAAAACAGGGATCCCGATCCCGCCCAACGCTATATAACAGTTACATTATTCATACATTTATTCATTTATTATTTGTTCAACTATATTAGTTTAACTGAGTTTTCTTATGTAACTCCATCTATGGAAAATCATGTAACTTAGGATTGAGGTGCCTAACATATCTTCAGAGTTCCGAAATTCAGCATTCTTATTCCTAATACTTTGTGAGGACGGCGCGGCGTATTTCTAACATATTAGTCCGGTTTCGTGTAGAATCCGATTCGCTTGCAGTGATTTAAATATCCATTGGCATTAAATAAATGAGAAATAGCTAGCCGAGTTCAGCTACTATTATATTTCCCTATACCTCATATAACGGAATAAACAAACATTTGTTTAAGAATTTCCGATGTTTTAAAAAAGTCTTTTCTAAATTTTAAATTTAACCTTATTTTGCCCTTTTGCCGCCCTTTAATTAAAAAATCAAAGAAAAATAGTATTATGTTTATTGACATTCACATGCTATTCGTGGCTATTGCGCGAGATTCTTTTAATGTTTTATTGACTTTAAGCGGCTGATTAAGTGCATTTGCCAAGCTGCGCTATTCCCTTTTATTTATCCTTTTTGCGCTTTTATTTCTTCATTAAAAGAAAAATTGTTATTTATTTATTTTTATTTAGCCCTTTAAAAATATTTTTTTAATTTTTATTTAAAAAAATTGTTTTGGAAATTTAAAATTTATTAAATGTTTATCAATTCATAATGATAAAAATTTTAATTTTCTTGTTGTTTATGTTAACTATAAAGTTGGCAGGTCTACTTTTTTTTAAATTAACGTAAAATACAATTAGGTATCATTCTTAGACTTGGTATTAGCCTTAGGTATTAGTCTCATCTTTGTATGTATGTCTTGGTATTAGTCTCAGAAATAATTTCAGAAATAAGTCTCAGAAATGATCTCAGAAATAACTCTTGGTATTGTCTAAAACTGGGTATTAGTCCAGAATGAAAAAGCACCTTTATTAAGATATTGATACATAATTTAAGTTTACATAAGGTATTCCTTGTAAAATTGGCTACTTTCTTAAACTGGCCCTTTTCTGGAGATTAGGGTAGTCAGTTTTTGGATAACAACTAAGAATCGAGCCGAAAACGATCTGTTTTTCGGTGAGGTTCTACTGATCGGATTCATTGAACATAGGCCCATAAATCGCAATTACTCAAATCCTTGAAGTTTTCCCGTCAAAGAGAGATTTGCAGTTAAATATGTAAAAGACTATGGATTATAAATCCTCCATGTTGCTAGGTTCTGAGCTCCCAGAGTTATTTAAAAAATAAATAATATTCTTATGGAATAGATACAAAAATAATTTAATATTAAAAACATAATATATTTTGTTGGTACTTTATTAATATCCCGCCCCCCACCCCTATTTGAGTCTCAGATTAATTTCCCTTCTTTTACTGTCAATCATTTTTCCTTCAAACATTGAAGGTAAAAGGTAAGTACTAGGAAGGAAAAATAGACGGCAACCGCAAAAAAGCATTCATAAGAAGGAAAATTGACCATTTCGAGGCAGGAAAAATAAAATGTAAAATTAATCTGAGACTCAAATAGGGGTAGGGGCGGGATATTAATAAAGTACCATTTTGTTTATTAAAGTTTCCGATGAATTTGATCCGAAATCATTGTTGTCTGAATGTTCTCGAAACGACACCGTTGTCCATGAAAATTTTTTAAAAAATGTTTGTGTTCACAAAGGAAATAAAAATTTGAAATCGAAGCAAGCTGTTTGGGAACTTTTGGCCAAGTATTTAGTGCCTCTTCCGCGATGGAAACGCCAGGAAGTTGTTCTAAACACTTGTAGTGATCTGAGAATTGGTCTTCCTACAGAACAGGAAAATGAAGAAAATCACAACGAGGAGTTGACACAATGTTTGAATGGTTTATTCTTTGGAGGAAAAAATGCGGGGTTTGCTGGCATTAACAAGGGGGCTAAGGATAAATTTTATCCAAAGGCAGCAAAAATCTTTATATATATGATAGAGGAAAAGCCAAAAGTTTTGGGGAAAATACTTTTTGAGCAAATTGAATCGAGGAATCCAGGTTTACGTTTTAACTAACTTTTTATTATTTAAACTCAACCTGATCAGAGCGTAACTTAAATTTTATAATAATTAACCTCTCACGGGTATAACAATTTACCTCTCATAACTCTTTCTTAATTGCTTACTACACCGAAGGGTTGGTTACAGTAACCATGAGTTTTGAACTAAGGAAAAGCGTGTTTCTCCTCAATGTAAAAGAACAGAAGGGAATATGAATAATGGAAGCGGTGTATATTAAGACAGAGTTCTTCCTGTGTCTTAATTTAAGACCCAAGAAGAGCATCAAGTTTGATCAGGCTTATCGGAAGGTTCAAGAAACAGACAATTACCTCTACACGAATACTTACACATCTGCTGATAATAATAAATAATTTCAGATTTCAAATTAATTTATGAAATTTTGTTTGCACGTCCTAGACGTGAGATCAAGCCAATAATAAGGAATCCTAAAAAGTACTATCCCTTTAATGAAGCTGTAAATAAAATTTACAATAAATATCCGAATTTATTACTCGAGGATAACGATTATTATAACAACTCTGATAAATCTTCTGATAAATCTTCTGATAAATCCTCTGATAAACCTTCTGATAAAAATTCTGATAAACCTTTATTGGAAAAACATTTGAAATTAAAAAAGAAATTGAACAAAGACAAAGGAATAAAACAGGTCTATGAACTGTTGATCAAAAGAATTGATGCGATAAATAAAGGAATGGGAATTGTGGATGTGGTTGAGATGGATGAGGTAAAATTTTGTTCAAAGGCATCTGCATTAGCGGATTGTATTTTATATTGTATTTTTATATTTGATTTTTTATGAACCATTGAAAAATAAATAAGTTATAGATAAGTGGAGAAGAGGGCGAAGAATTATAATAACTACAAACAAATTTTTTCCCGAAATAGGTTTATTATGGATGGTATATTGAAAATCTTCGAGCTATATCCAGTTTTTTGGGTTCCATCCTAAAATCCGATCCATAATGGTAATCCCAATATCAATTAATTTTTTTCCCTAGTTAATATACAATTCTAGTGTTAATTAGTTAAGTTTACTAACAATTAGAGAAATACTTTCTGAATATGAGAATACAATAAGTTATTAATTTATAGCTTTACAACTCGATAACTCAGTTCAAAGAGACAAAAATTGAAGAAAAGGAAATGTCTGGATTAACACATCTAATCGAGAATTTATTGGCAAAATTTCAATTTAAATCGACAGCTGCATTAAAATTTGGAGAAAAATTCCAAAAAGAAGAAAACCGAAATAACCACCCTTTATTTAATTCTCAACTAAAAATACAAAAAACTGGAAATTTTTTCTCAAAAATTTTTTCAAAAAATAAGAATCAAAAAACTTTAGAAGGTACACATCAAAAGCCTTCTGAAAGTACACATCAAAAGCCTTTAGAAGGTACTCATCAAAAAGAAAAACGTCCAAGAGAGTTTAATAAATTTTATTGGGAGCAGTTGAAAGAAATAATGTTAATTAGTGGACTGACAGAAGATAAAACTAATTATGACAAGAGAATTGAAAAAGAGTTTGATGAGATAAATAAAAATGGAAATGATAAAGGTTTGTTTATTGTAAATATTGTATCTGAGATGTTTTATGGCACAAATTACAAGTCCACTAATTACATCTGATCCGTCTAAAACTGCATTTCCTTATTATGATGCATGCTTTGCTAGAGCACACATAACGACAAAAATAATTTGCTCTGTTTGAGTAACGAATGAATGATCGAAAATAATTCATTAAGCCTTGAAAATACTATTACTTTTATATGGCTTAATAAATGTATTTGTTTATATGGTGTAAATTTTGTTGGTTTATATTTATGCTTATTTATGCTTTACTAAGCAGCTCATTGTTTTATTTTAATACAAAATCTCATATTTTGCAGAATTAATCAACTTCTTAACATTACATATTGATGAAGATATGTCAGAAATATTGGCTAATTATCCAAAGGAGAATGAGGAAAAATATTTGAAAAATTTCTTGGGCCTTCTTAAAGGAAAAACTCACTTTTTCTTGGCTTATAGCAGCATTCTTAATGAAATGAGGGAACCAAATTGTTATTCAAATACTGAAAAAGAGAATTCCTTCGAAGACAGATTTCAACAATTTAAATCGGAGAAGAAATGTAAAGTTTATGTTTAAACTTTTAGTTATTATAGTGAGAACAATATTCTAACTTTTTGAGGGGATTGGCGATTGGCCAGCCTAAAAAAATGGAAATATCTGCCCTTTGATTAATTACCAAAGCAAATCCTAATCCTAAACATTTCATGTAATACATAGATTATCGATAACAAATTAACGTATTTATTCTCATAAAACCATATCACGACTTGAACTATAGTCTCTAATATGACTTCAAAAATCGAGAGATTGAAAAATAAAACCACAGTGATTGACCACTCCAAACGAGTTAAACACTAATTTAAAAAATAATTTTAATTTTCCAAAATTTACAGTAAAATACATGCATCTTATAAAGCTTTATAAATGTCTGCCTGGAAAGAAGCTTCTTCGAACTTCATCAAAAGAAAAAAACAAAAATAAGGTCACTTTCTCCAATCTCGACTCCGATAAAAAAGAAAAAATTGAAAAAAGTATCCGTGAGAGCTTATATGAAAAACCTCATAGTGAAATGATAACAATGAATTTCGATAATATTAAAGATAAATATATGGCGGAATATCCTAATGATACCTGTTGTGAACTTCTTAAAGAGTTCATTAAATTAGAAATTCGAAAGTTTATTGAGCGTTTGAGGATGTTCCAAAGGGAAATACCTTCTAATATTGAAGATATGCCTGATAGTGAAATCAAGAAAAAATATTTCTATGATGAAAATAAGGGTTTAGATCAGAGAATCGAGAATATGATAGCGAAAATGAAAGTTGTTGATGAAGTAGAGATTAATAACAATTATGTAGAGGTTATGAAAAATGATGTAAGATAATTTTAAATTTGTGTATTGATAACAAGGATTGATCAGAAATGCGGGATGTGTTGCAAATCAGAAAAGTACCGATCTCAGATTTCCTAACGAATAAACTGGTTACCGTATTTTCTCGATTAATTCCTCTCCCTCGAATAATTCCCCCTCTCGATTAATTCCCGTTGCTAGAGTTGGCTTGAAACAATAATTCCCAATCCCCAAATACCCAACTGCACGTTCAAATACGAAAACTCGAATAATTCCCCTCACTCGATTAATTACTAGGGAACGGATTTATATGGACTATCAATCGAAAAATATGGACATATAATATGGACTAAAAATTTAAAAATATGGGCCGAAATATGGACTAAACTCTAAAATATGGATCAAATATGGGCCGAAAACTGAAAATTTTTATCTCAAAATTTCGATTTTTAAGCAGAAAAATGTTAATTAAGTTAATTTTGATGCATAATGTTACAAATAAATGGAATTATAGTTATTATTTTGTTTCTAAAAATATTTGGATAATATTTGAATCGAAAATTTTTTGATAAATTTTTGTCAGAAAATTTTTTCAAAAATTTTTCCAAAAAATTTTTATAAAAAATTTTTTTGCCCAAAAAAATCATAAATTTAAAAATTTTAACCAATTTTTGGCAAAATTTTACAAAAAATGACAAAATATGGACGAAATATGGAAAATATGTACCGAACGTTAAAATATGGAAAAATATGGAAAATATGGATTGATAACTCATTTTCGGTCTTATCAACATATGCTAAAACTATGTTTTTTGGACGTTTCAAGACCCAACTAGGCCAGGAAAAAAATATGGAAATCCATATAAATCCGTTCCCTATTAATTACCCATGCCAAGGAAGGGTTGAAAAAATAATTCCCCAGGGGAATTAATCGAAAAAATACGGTATGCATGTTTTAGAAAACAGACGTCTGTGCTGAGGCTTTGACACCTCTCGAAGATGATTCTATTCCTTATAACTTCCAATAAAATCGGAAACATTGTGATACTATCACTAAGATATAAGGAGAAGACCCATCGAGTATCAGAAATACTTTAATTTAGAAAATATTTTCTATAAATTATTATTACAGATTGAAGCATCAACTTCAACAAACCCGCTTGAAATACAGGCAACTTACCTTAATTTTAGAAAATATATTAAATTACAGGAAAGTGAAGAAACGATTTCAGCATCAGCCCCAGCTAATTCCCCACCCGATACTCCTCATGAGGTAAATGAAAACGAAAACTTGAAGGAAGCGAATGAAAATGGGAAAAAGGTATATTTTTAAAATTTACAATAAAATATTTTTTAAAATTTAATGAAATAGTCTGAGCCTAAACATTGACAGGGACAGGCGCAAAAGCTAATTTCAAAAACGCAAAATGAAACTGACGAAGACCAGAAATAGTTTTTGATTTATCATGAGCATTTTTATTAAATAATTCACATTCTGTGATACATATTAGTTGTAGTACATTATAAAAATCAAATATTTACTGATAAAGATTGATTATAGTTTCCTGACTCTAAATGCTCAAAAACTCTGAATGCGCCTGTCCCTGTTGATAAAAAATAAATTGAATCATAATAACTATGATAAAACGGTTGGTCCCATTCCCCAGTGCCTTGGTGTATAGTTGATGTTATTAGTAGAACCGCGCATGTTGCAATTATGTGGGAACTCCGCAGTGTATAGAAAATGTGATCGCACGTAGTGGATGAATATAGGGAGAGTTCTTGCATATAATCCTCGATGGAAATCAACAATAATATCAACAATACACACTTTCCGATGAATTAATGAAAAAGCAATCTGTTGTTGCCTTGCCTGTTCCTTTAGGACTCGCTTTATTAAGGATATACCCTAGTTTTTAGTAGGGTCGTCGGATAGTTAAAATATTCGAATATCCGTATCCGATATCGAAACCGAAAATTAACTAGTCTTTATAGTACTTAGAATATTACACAAAAATTTTTTTGATATTTTCAGCACTCCTGGAAAAAGCCAAAGCTTTCTATATCAATACCAAACCTAGTATGCCATTATAATCAAGATAGTATTAGTTCATTTTTAATTAAATTTTAGCCTTCGCCAAGATCAATTTTTGGATCGAAAGTAATTCTTGATATTTATTTCTTTTAAACATTTATTCTAGGGAAATGCATTAAAATCCCCGCAGCCAGCCTCAGTCAATGAAAAATCCACTAAATCTCCAATATTGAAGAAACTTGAAAAATTCAAAGTATAGATAAATTAAATTAAGAATTATTTATAAATTAATTTTTAGTCATTTCCACCAAATCTTGTGAGTTAAAATTAAATTTTGATTTTTAATTTGAATTTTTAATGGGACCTCGTAGGTAAACGAGGTTCCATCAATATAACGTTGGCGCAGGATTTGTCTATCAAAAATACCCCCAGATTCGTCCCAATGAATAAATCTCTGAATTCGTCTCAGTTGAATTCGTCCTACCTCGGATTCATCCCATCTCGGATTTTTCCTGCTGACCCCACAATCAAAATCAGTGAACGAAAATCCCCTTTACAAGATTGAATCAAAACAGAAAGATAGAGTTGAATCATAGAATCTCTCATTGTTAAGAATGTTCTCCAAGGTCATCCTTCGTATGTCAGCTCAATTCGTTCTGGTGTCTCCCCTTACGCCAGCAAATTTCGGCCTTAGGATTAGATTAATTCGACTTAACATCTTTTATTTACTTTATTATGTGGGGCTCTAGTCACCAACTTTTACTCAAATTATTTTTCGATTTAAGCTCAAATCAACAGTAACTCCACCACAACCGAGAATTGTTTCATTAGCCGACCCAAATTTTACATTTCTAAGCTATGTATGCCTAAAATAAATTAAATATATATTTAATTAAGAAAATTTTTAGCCTTCAAATAATAATGGGAATGGTCACAGTTTAGGAAAATTTATACAGGAATTATCTAATGCAAATAATGGCTATGCTGATAAAGGCAAGGGAAAAAAGGAAAAATGTGGAAAGTCTAAACAACCCGAGACTAATGGATTCAATAATTATGTAAATTTTCTGATTCGTTGAATCTACATGGATGTAGAGTTCGTTGAGCTCTTAATCCATACCATGCCAAAATTCTGTACTTTATACAGAAACCCCTTTAGGGTTGAAAAATAGTAATAAATCGTTTATTAATTAGTGGTTATAACCTAGGTACCTCCTCATCAGGTTGCTTCTAAGATACTTAACTCTAAACTTGATACCTCCAGACACTTAATCCATTTCCAGAGCTTTTTCGACTTTTATAAATTTATTATTCAGTCTTCTACTAGTTCTTGTCACCCTGACTTTATGAAAGATGCGATTGAATATGTATCACCAAAGGGAAAGAAAAAAGATGCTAATCCTTTTGATTTTCTGAAAAATTTTGACGATGTAAATTTTAAATTAAATTAACCAGGAGTGACCCCTACATTCTTAATGATATTAAAAGGGACCGAAGAAAAGTTAATTATTGGAAAGGGAAGGATAGATTACAAGATTTCTGTAGATTTCTGTAACCCAATATGTCTAAATCTACCACTCTATCCCCATCCTATTCCGACAGTCCCTAGTTCAATAATATAAGCAAATTTTGCTTCTTTCAGTCCAAAATTCCATCATCAACTAACGAGATCATACCAGATAGCATAGATTTTGTATTGCCCACAGAAAATCATAATGGAACGGTACGTAATAGAAATTTAATTATCTATTAATTTAAATTAAAGGAAAATTCTACTCCAAAATTAGCATCTCCCAACCATGATAACGACATTCACAATCCTAATAGTAACGGGTTTTCTGATACGGCATGTTTTATTATTTATAGATGATACTGTCGGAACTCATTATATGAGATGCACATTTATCATATGTAAAAAATTGGTATCATATGACGATTAGGATTTCACAAAGCAAGCAAATGCTTACCACTTAAAAACTTTTATTGCTTCCAATAGATAGCAAGAACTGAATGAGACTTGATTCTTAGAGCTCCCAATCTCAGGTTTTTCAACTTTCAAACATCCCTCCACAGACTGTCGGTTTCATTTTTGCTTTGTTTGAAGTCTGAACGTAGCTTCGCTTGATCAAGTATTATGAATAGCTTAACTAAATTCCGACAGTATTATAAACCTTCATCATCAAATAATTTATTTTTGAAATTTTGCATTGATTCAGGATTCAAGCCAGCTTTATAGTCTTGGTAGTAGTCCAAAAAAAGAGTTGGAAATAACTGGAAATGGTGAAATTGAGAAAGAAGCTGAATCAGTAAATATTTCATTAATAGATTAATAAATTTTCTAATTTGACAGGATTCCTCTGGTTATATAACCTTTGATTCAGGCAAAGTAAAAGCTGATAAATACTTCAGGCAACTAGAATCTGTAAATTTTTATTTTGAGTAGGAGGCTAGATTCCCTCACGCTAGAGAGAATTTCTCTCCCCTCTCTCCCGCTACACGGTTCCTTAAGGATCAGTTTTTTGATATACGGTTAAGGATCTCGTTGTAAATCTAGTTGTATAACTATAAAAAATATGATAAAAGTACAGTACAATGGATGCATATTTTCCATTCTTGATCAAGTTATTTTATTTATTAAAGCTTAAAATCATTGTGAACTATATCTATACATCTTTATCTCCATCTTATTTCTCTAGAGCTATATAATGAAAGTTTACTAGAGCTTATTATTATAAACGTGAAAAATCTTCATTTAAGACATTAAAATTAAATGAATAATTTATTTAAAGGGAACTTCTGATACATCTTATACTGCACCAATAGATATGCATACCATGAAAAATGCTGAAAATAAAATAGGAAATCATTCCAATGATGGAACAATGGAAACAGAAATAAATAACTCAGGACAAGCAAAAACATCCACAACATCTTTTGAAATCTGGTCTGACTCGGAAAATGAAGAACCAGAACCTGAACTTGAAAATATATTTAAAACAACTTTGGAAGAAGCCGAAAATTCTGAGAAACAAAAGTGTAACACAGATACAAATGGTACTTTAGTTTGTGAATGGAATGGGGGTAAAAAGTCTGAGAAGAATAAAAGTCATGAAATAATTGAATTGGAAAATGAGATACACACGACAACATCAGAAATTCAGCCTGAACCGGGGCCGGTAAGTATCAGGGTGACTTTTACGTCTTATATGGGCATTTATGGTAACATTTTTGAGAAGCCATGCCCTTTTGGTGATTTGGAAGGATCACCCTGGACCCATAAATTGACTGGGATTAATATAGGTAACTGAATTAGTTTACATTTTAACTAGAGTCTTCTACTTTCAGAGGATCATTAGACTGAATAACACTATTCGATTTATTTATATTATTTATTATTCATATGAAAACGGGCCTCAATAATAATGGAAGGACATATTCAGTCCATATCCAAACCTAGTTCTGATAGTAAGGAGAAGGCTGGGATATTTATAAAGTCAATTTAAGGGTCAAGACATAAAGCAGATAAGAAAAGGGGAATTGTTTGGGGATGTTGGTAGATTCTAAACATTGTGGTATTTTAAATTAACACATTTCCAGCAAATAAATTAGAACATTGTCGACATTGTTGAATTATTATAATTTCTATTCTAGCCATTGTGATTTTGTTAACACAAAGACAATGTTATTATCACTATAACCACTATAACATTTATTGCTAATTAGCTAATATAATGAATAATCTCTCAAATTTTAATAGAAACGACGAGTTAGTCTTCGAGATCTTTTGGATCTTAGCAACGAAGAGAATAAAGGCATCAATCAAAGCAACGAGGAGATTAAAGGCGATCAAACAAAAACCGCTAAGAAAAAAGGAGGCAGATTTGGCGTTTTTAAAATTTTAAAAAGTTGTTTAGTAAAAAGAAATTATTTTAAGAAATTTTTATGTATATTTTACACCTCATAACCAACCTCACCATGTTTTTATTATTAATTTCTGTTAGTAAATTTAAATTTGTTTATAATGTTTGGGATAAATATTTTTAAAGAAAATTGTTTTAGTATGATCTTTGGCACTGTTTTACGTTTTTTGAAATCGTTGTTATCGTGATAACTAGGGATCGGATTTTTGTTCATAATCTATTTTTTAATGAAATTGTTACGGTGTGTTAACGTAAGCTTTTTTATTATTTAAGGCTATCTTGGAGTATTTTACAGGTCTATTTTTTACATTGGCAAATCACTTACAGAATTAGAACTAACAAAGATTCGCCATTTTTATGGAAACGTTCCCTATTTTGATTTTTTGGAACGGATATCAGAAAAGACATCCAACAAACATCTTTATTGAAGACTTTCAAGATTTATCGCTAGCCAATTGCAAGTTGAATCGGTGTGTGTTTTCTGCGGAGCAGCTAGACTGAGTCCTCACGATTGAGCACGATTGAGTCCCTCTTGTATATACCTCAATTATGTCCCCGTGGATTTAATTTAAAAAATTCCATATCCTGCAAGTGGGATTATTTCAAAAAACGTTGCGGGATGGAATTAGTTGGAAGAATTAGCTTGCAATAAATGGAAGTTGGAAGAGTGCCCCTATTCTTATTATTTAATTATCCACTTTAACATAAGCCAGTTAACTTGATTGTTAACTTAATTATTAATAAACTTGATTGTTAATAAATAAATTTGATAGTTGATAAAAATAGTTGATAGTTAGTAAAAAGTATTCTAAATAGTTGATAGTTTACGCTCAAAGTTATGATAGTTGATAAAAATGGTCGAAAGTTGGGCACTACTGAAGAAAAGGGTGCTTTTTCTGCGGACTTATTTTGCGGACTTTTCCTTTCCTTTATAAGTTTTACTTGTAGCAACTAACTGTCAAAGGCCTTCCCCCCTATTATTTTTCTTACCTAATATTGTACATAAAGGTCAGATTTTCTTCTTGCTCTCCTTCCTCTATTTGCCCTGGAACAAGAGACATTGATAAAGAGAAGATTATTTTTTTGCCTTCGAAAACAATTTAAACAAAATAAAGAATTATATAAAATGATTTGGTGTGTAACATTATGCATTTCTGTTTAAAAACATTACATTCATACTTATATTTAAAAAATCTTGAACAACTGAAAAAATAAATTGAACTCAATATCGAACACCTCAATTAAAAATATTGAACAACTCAATTAATCTTCTCTTTATCAACAATGTCTCTTGTTTGAATATGCCAAGCTCAAATAGAGGAAAAAGAGTAAGAAGGAAATCTGACCATGTTGTACAATCTTAGGTAATAAAAATAATGGGGGGGGGGACAAGGAATTACCCGCATCTCTGTTCCACAATCACATATTCTTTTTCGATGAAGCATTCCAAGATCAGTGATCCATTGTTGAAATTCATCATCGGATAATTGAAAATTTAGTTAAAGTAAAATTTTTTATTGATTGTAACATTTTTTACGTTTATAATGTTCAAATTAATCGTGAACACATATTTTTCAAATTGGCATATAAATTAATCCTTTGACAGTTAGTTGCTACAAGCAAAACTTGCTACAAGCAAGACAGCCAAAACATTAAAAAAGAATCATTTAAAAGTAAAAAAAAGTCCGCAAAATAAGTCCGCATAAAAAGCACCCTTTTCTTCAGTAGTGCCGAAAGTTGATAAAAAAACTTTCATCAACTTGAAGTTGACAAAAATTGTTGATATAAATTTTTATCAACTTGCTAGATGATAAGTTTACTAAAAAGATGATAAAAAGTTTATTAAATAGTTGATACTTGATAGAAAGTTTACTAATAGTAATGTACAATATGAATTAAATGATTTAGTTTTTCAGTAAAATTTGACGTAAACTGGTCGAGTCTGTTAAATTACAAGAGCTATGTTCAGAAGAAATGTTGAGTTCCATTCCACGTGGATCGAAAATGGCGTTAGTTTTTCTTTTTAACCCTGCTTTAATGTATAGAGATTCGATTTTTCATTTATTCCCCTCATTCTCACTTGCTACCCCTCCTCATTATAGACACTTAGCTATATAGACGAGTCACACACCTATTGGCTGAATAGCTAAGTCAAAACGTCAATTTTTCTTAAATAGGCATTATACATTATTTTATTTGCTATTCACCTTTTAAAATTTTTATTTAATTTAAGCTTTTTAATAATTTATATTTAAATTTTGTTATATATTCTCATAGAGACGGACTGGGCTAACTTCTCTCCTTGAAATAATGTAAAAGTAATTCGGCGTATGGGAGCGAATACGCCTTGAAATGTTGTGTTATCCACTACAACAAGCTACTTAATATAAATTAATTCATATTTTAAAAATCTTTTAAATTGAATTTACCTAATTATTTTTAGAATATGTTATTATTTCCAATATTTATATTCTTAAACTTAATTTACAACGTAACATCGTTGTCAATTCTTGTGAAGATTTTATGGGGAGGAAATGAACATTATGGGTTACAAAATTTGATTCAGAAAGACACTCACCGATTCAACTTGGTTTTGTTCTGCAATAAATGGGGACACCCCAAAGAAGGATTAACAGATAAATACGACACTTTTCATTTTGAAGGGTTTGAAAGAAATAATTCTGAAGAATTGGAAAAATACAACTTGAAAGTTTTTAATCAAAATGTTTGTTTGACAGTATAATTAAATTTGTTGGATATAAGGGAACTCCTATAACAGAACTCCTATAAAAGGAGTTCTGAATTAATTTAGGAAGATTTAAGTTATGTCAGTGAAAAGGGATGGGAGGGGGGATAAAGAACGATTGAGGGATATTTGGAGATATGAGCGATTTAGAGAGTTTATATAAAGTATGCTAAATAGTTAATTGTTTAAGCTCAGAGTTATGATAGTTGATAAAAATAGTTGATAAAATTGTTGATAAAAATAGTTGATAAAATCTAAATACTTGACTGTGGTAACTAAACGGTTGATAAAAATAATTGATAGTTGATAAAAAATTTTTTATCAACTTGATATGAATAAATAGTTGATAATTGATAGAAATTCTTATCAAATTGATAGTATATAAAAATATTTGATGGAAATTTTTATCAACTTGATAGTTGATGAAAATAGTTGATAGTTGGTAAAAAGTATAATAAATAGTTGATGTTTATAAAAAGTATGCTAATAATGTTTAAGCTAAGATTATAAATAGTTGATAAAAATAGTTGATAGTTGATAAAAATTTTTATCAACGTTGATTAAAATAGTTGATAAAACTAGCTGTTATAAATTTTTTATCCACTTGCTAGTTGACAAAAATAGTTTATATTTAAGATTGAATTAGCTTCTGTTGATAATCTTGAAAACAATTCGATTATTTACATTAATTTCCAAAATAATAAAACAACATTTACAAAAATACTACAGAAAGATGAAGAATACTTTCATACAATGATTAATTTAATTAAACGTCCTGTTCGTTTTCTGAAGTTTGTATTTGGAACTAGAGGTTTTAAAAACAAAATATTAACGATAAAATGCAAGGGCGAGAGAAATAATGATAATAACATTATTGAGATTAATGTTGAACCTAAAAATAAGAAAACTAGTAATGTACCAATTTATTATGAATCGCACATTGTTAAAACAAAAATATGTCCAGATGATAAATACGAAGTTAGAATTGGATCAATTGAAGAAAAATACTACAATGTAACGTCCAATCTTTATAAAGAAAGAGTTTGCAAAAGCTTAGCCACCGGGCAGGATTCGAACCTGCGACCACCTTCTAGTTGTTGCTAGGCGCTTTCGCTCACTATATGCAGGAGCTCTACCTCTGAGCTACCGGGGCAACGACTAATGCTTTCTCTTTTTCCTTTTTAGATCGTTTAACCCCCGCCTAAGCGTTTTAAATTCTGCTGGGTGAATCATCCTTACAATAAGCGTCCAATAATTGTTTACTAGGTTAATGTGGTGAAATATATTGGCCATGCTTAATACAAAACACCCCTCACTACTTAATTACTCAGTTAGTAATCTCCCCTAAACATCAAATATTCAGTATACCTACCCGTACACTCGTTTTGTTTTGTATAAGAACTTGTTTTTGTTTCGTTTCATTCTAAAAAATTTTGAGTTTAGTGTAGAATAATATCTACCCCTACTTAAGGATTCAATATAGGGTAACTTTAATTTAGATCTTTGTAGCTGTATAGATAAGAATTTAAAATTACACAATTTAGCACCCAAGTAATGATTATCTCAATATGGAATGTGATTTGGCCATTTTTGAAAATGATTATTTGAACAAATATTTGCTTTCTAAAAGTATAGGCAATGATGATAAAAGAGTAACTTGTAAATTGGATAAAGGTGTATCTGTAAAGATCAACAACCCATATAATTATATCAATAAATTAAGCGAAATTGAAAGAAATGCTGAAGAAAGGATTAATTTAGCTATGAAAAAGGGCAAAAATGTAGGTATGGCAGCTGGTTCTACAAATTATCGTGGAATAAAAATTGGCGAAAATAAAGCTGTACAGCATAGAGGAAAAGCTCCGTCAGGGCATTTTAATCGAATTCAAAATGTCCAAAACAAAGGGAAAGGTAAAATGATAGAATCTGACGATGAAACTCCAAATATTAATGAGAAAAATGAAAACCCTGCAGCTGATACGGAAAATTTTTGGAACACTTTTGGAACTAAACATTCAAATGAATATTTAGGTGAGCATAAAAAATTGATTGAAATTAATATAAATTAACAAAAATAATCATAAATAAAAATTTGCGTAGATAAAGGGAGATCCAACTGATCTTCAGATCACATTCAGGTCTGCTCGCTGCTAAATGTTTAGCTATGTTTTCTCAAGCATTATCATTAGGGCTGCCGGCCAGGCTCGTTTCGTGCCGAAGGATCGAATCGGGCTTGATTTTTGGCCCTAAAAAGCTCGATTTGCCCGTTTCGATAAAATTGAGGCCCGATTCGAAAGAATTGATAATAATAATATACAAAAATGGCAGAAATCTGGATTATTTGCCTCCCATGCGGCTCAAAAAAATTAAAGAAATAGCTTTAGTAATTTATAAAAATTAATTATAAATTAACAAAAATAATCTAGAAATAGAATCTAATGTAGAAATGGAAGATCAGCCAGATCTCGAGGTTAAGCTATCTTGCGGTTAAACTTTAATTATCTCTTCTATCAGAATTTAAAGTGTAATCGTAATACAATAAGGAATAGCCTTTAACTCTTTATAATAATTCAAAAATGCTAGACAACAATTTATGCCTAAAATTCAATCATATTAATGGTTCATTGGTAAATGAAAAGAATATTACTATATAAGAAAATCACTTAATTGAAAATAAATTTCGATTTCAAAATTTATAAAAAATTTATTAATATGCAGAGCATGTAGTACAACCTTTTCTGCCTACACCTCAATATACTCAACAAACTCAAATGTATCCGGAAAATTATCAAAGTAATCCCCAATATTATCAACCTAATCCTCAATATCATCAACTTGCTCCATATTATCCCCAATATCATCAACCTCATTCACATCATGGGAATGATAAACATGATGGAGGTATTTAAGACAATTATACTGAAAACTATCGAAATATCTTAATAGTATCCTCGGTTTTTGTTTTTTGGACTCAATAACTAAAAGTTTATGTCATGGACCTACAAGTATTTATTTTGTAGCGCTAATTCAATATGACTAGAGCTGGAAACGGGATTTAGAATAGGGATTCGTTGTGTGTCAGTACAAGAAAAGATTAATTAAGATATGAATGACCAATATTTAATTAAATTTGATTTTTCAAAATTTATAAAAAATTTATTAATTAATAAACAGGAGATGCAGGTATCCCTTTTCTGAATATTCCACAATACAATCAGCCTATTCCACATTATCACCAGCATGGAAATGATTCACATTCTGTAAATCCACATCCTAATCCTCAACATGGAAGTGATGGGCGCAAAGGAGGTATTTTAATCTAAATATATTAAAAATTACCGTAAATATCTTAAAAGAAGATTCGACTTTTATTTTTTTTTGGGTTTCATTAAATAGAATGTAAGAAAAAGGGAAATCTATATAAAGTACCTTTGTGAGGGTATTCTCGATGATATTCATAAAATAAAATTTGTAGATAACTAAATTGATGCAGAAAACGAATACAGATGCTAAATTTGAAGAAGGATGTAAAATATGCACCTGAAGTGTATGCCGCACGAAACAATTTTTGATATTTTTATTCTGAAAGATTTTGCATTAACGAGTCAAAATCTATTATCGGGCTTTTATTGGGCATTTTTAACTTTATTTTTAATTAGTATAATTTTATATAACCGAATTTCCCTCACTGTTCTCTCACTTCGCACCTTCTCTTCCTTCACCCAACACATGTAAGATTTTATAGTTAATTCGACACTACTTGGGAGACGGATCGGATTATTTCAGAAATGTTGAAAGTGCTTTGATCAGATTAAAACTGTAGGTAGTTACCCATCTAAATTCTAGCCTAAAGATTTAAAAAACATGTGTGGGTGAAGGCATTTGTAGCTATTTTTAAAGCATTTAACACATTTATTTATGATATTTCTCCCTGGAAAACATTGTTCCCTTCACAATTCAGTAGTATTTAGAAAAACTCTCGATTATATTGATGAAATTTATTCAAATTATTACCATAGTTGGACCTCACAAAGTGAGAATTATGCATTACAAATTCATTACAATAACAAAAAAATTTTCAGACCGAAAAGTGACATACGTGTGAGGTCCGACAATTCAATTTTTTTAAATTTTTATTTAAATTAGACATTGATAAAGTAGTTAAATGAGAAAAGTTAATTATAGAATACTAAACTTTCTTCACATCTTCTAATATTTTAAATTAATTAAGACGTTTATTGAACTAATTTTTATTGTTCTAAATAAAGGATCTTCCGTTGCATGCCTACGGAAGATTTTGGCCTGGAAAAAACACCCATCTCTGATGTATTTTTACAATCCTATTAATTTTCCTTTCTTGCTCGATTCTGAACAATGCTCGAAGGTAGAGCCTGAAAGATTTGAAAAGATTAGGAGCTGGAGCTACAAAATGTCTTGACAATCAACGTCTATATTCGATTTTGAAATTTATCCTATTTCAAAATTTTTTGCCCTCAACATGCCCTTGTTGTTTACAATTTTTCTCTCGCTTTTCCTTTCAATCACCACTTTAAAAAATATTTATTTAGACTCCCGAAAAATTTAATAAATCTGCACTTTAAGGACAAATAAACAAGATTGATTGACTAGACAGGGAATTCATTTACTGATTTCTTAATTCGTCTAACATTTTAAAGTCTTTAGCTATTCATCACTCTTATTAATTTTTATTTTATTAATTTATAAACAAGGCTTTAATTAAAATTTTAGGATTTTTAATATTTAAATATTAATAACTTACCGTATTTATTCTAATAGATGGCCCCTCCAATTGAATGGCCACTCCATTCTATCCCCCCCCTTAGGGGTAATTAAGAATTATTTTAAGGACTATAATTTTAATGACTATAATTAATGTGCCGATTATGTTTCAATCTCTTGCTTCCGAGTGTTTAAAGGGTCTTTGATCTTGTGTTTGTCTCTATCGAATTAAAATTATCGTTGATTCTCTTGCCTCAGAATGTTTATGGGGTCCTGGATTTGGTGTGTCTCTCTATCGAATTAAATTCGTTAACGGCAAGGTCTGAGGCCGAAAGTCTGGAAGTAGATTTTTATTAAGATTTGTTTTAAGCCTTATATATAGAATTTATTTTAGAATGTATTTATTTTCAATATTTATATTCTTAAACATATTCTACAATGTAACAACGTTGTCAATTTTTGTGAAGATTTCATGGCGAGGAAATCATATTGAAGACGAAAAAATTTTGGCCTCGAAAAACACCCACCGATTCAACGTGGAATTGACTAATGATAAATGGGATCTACCCACGGAAGGAGAAACAGATAAATATGACACTTTTCACTTTGAGGAGGGTGAAGAAAATAATGCCGAAAATTTGGAAAAATACAGCTTGAAGGTGTACAAAGTTTTAAATGAAGATGTTAGTAAATTTATATTTTCTTAAAATTCAGTTTAAACTAAGAGTTTGGAAATTCTTATAAATTGGAGGATTCTCCATTTATTATTTTTAATACCTGTATTTATCCATAGCTAGAAGCTCTTTCCAAAGACAAACCAAATTTGGCATAAAGGAAAAGACTTTGAGAAGAGTTGGGTGCGGGTATAAGGGGATATATATCTATTGATAATAGGTAGGGATCGGATTTATATTGAAATAAAATCGGAAAATATGGCCATAAAATATTAAAATAAAGTGGCAAAATATTGACAAAAAATGGAAAAAACTAGCTAAGTATTGAAATAAATTATCGTTTATTCACTAGAAAACCTCCCAAAAAAGTTGAAATTTAACAAAAAAAAATAACCACGTTTTTAAAATCGACTTTATAGCTCGACAAATCGGGTATTTTTACTCTCATGGACATTTTTTGATTGATAAAATGAGGATGGGACATTTTGTGGGTTTTCTCAATGTGGCATTTCGGGTCTTGTCCTGTGGGACATTTTAAGGGCGAAGCATTTTGGAATGGGCCTTTATGGGGACCTTTGGTCATTTACACATTTTGACAGCACTGTAGGCCATATATATCCCTAAAATTTATGAAAAATCCCAAAATTTTGTAGAAATATGCAAAAATATTGAAATAATTTGAAAAAAGCGCGAAATATTGAAATAACGGGGAAATTGGCAAAATATTGAAATATATTGAAATGTAACTTTGTTCAAAATCATGATATCGAAAAACTAATGGCATATTTGAGCTTTTCTCGTCATAATATATTCAGGAATAAAAAATATATTTCAATACAAATCCGATCCCTAATAATAGGGGTTATATATCTATGTATTGTTAATGTTGATGACAATTCATTACGGATCGTAAGGGGTACCCTACAATCCATAGAGGTACCCTACGGATCGAAAGAGGAAGGATGTTACAATGGAAGGTGATTAAGTCTGTTACAATGGAAGGTGATTAAGTCGAAGAAGTTAAACCCTTACCCTTAGATGTCTTTATATTTCTTATTCTGAGATTCAAGCCTTAGGTTCTTGATTCTTCTCATGCTCCCCTACTGATATCTATGATCCTCAGGATCTTCCAAATTTCCAATAAATAACTTGCTAACTTTTAGTTAATCACTGAAATTGTTTCTATTGATAATGTTGAAGACAATTCATTAATTTACATTAAATACGAAGGCAGAAACAAAACAAGCTACACAAAAATATTAAAAAAAGATGAAGAATACTTCAATACAATAATTAATTTAATTAAACGCCCTGTTAGATTCATTCAATTTAATTTTAAAACTAAAGCTTTTATAGAAGGAGTTGTAACTATAAAATGCAAAAATGATGACAATAATGACAATGATAAAATTGTTGAAATTAACATTCCTGAAAGGGAAAAAACTAATAAAGTTGCTGCGCATCATTCACAAATAGTTAAAGCAAGAGTGTGCCCAGATGATAAATACGACTTTACAATTAAAAAGAATGTCGCGCCAAAAGCTAAAGTAAAATTTATAATCAGTGCTCGGAAATTCTGATATGCTAGTACTCGTACTTCGTATCATCCCTACTTTTATCTTGTACTCGTAACTAGTCCAGCACTATTTTTACAGGGGACGAGTAGGAATTTTGTATGAGCCTCGAAGTACTGATTACAATTGCTGTCAGTTTATGATTGTTTAAAAACAAGTGCCTGATTTGTCTAGTTGGATCATTCCACCCTGACTGTCCCTGATCTTCTTCGATTTATTCCATCCAATCCCCTATCACCACATTGCTACATTCTACTTGGGATAAACTTTTATTCTTGTACCCGTAAAATTTGCAAATCTCGGGTAACCCTCGAAAATAACAAAAATAGCCTTATATTATATTCATTTCCTCCTCCCATCCTTCCCATCATGAATATTATAAAGTCTTATCTTATATTCATTCGCTTCTCCTATCCAATACATACAGTATATGTATACCCATCATGAATATAATAAAAATAATTTAAATTTGAAACTTTAGCAATACGAACTCAGAGAATTTACATTAGAGTGTCAACAGGCTATAAACGAAAATAATAATTTAAATATATACGAGTTTAATGTACTGAATAAAGATAAAAAAGGAAAACGTAAAACAAAAATAACAAAAACTGAGTGCTTGTTAGATAAAAGTAAATTTGTAATGATAGATGAATCAAAGGGGGATTTCATTAATCTTTTAAGCGAAAATGAAAAAATTGCCGAAGAAAAGCTTAGGGAATATATTGGTGAAGCAAAGACATTTGATGGTGATTATGAATTATATTTTCGATTAATATTTGTTAGGAGGGTGGGAGAGTTGATACTGGTTCCGTAGCAAATTTAAAACCTAGATGATCGGGTTTTAATTAAAAATTTTCTGAAAGTTAAATGTTGAAGATCAAGCGTTCCTACTTATTTTGTGTCCTTAAACTGATAGAAAAGAAGCATTGAATAAGCAACTAGCAGGGGTTTAAGATACTTCAAAAGAAAAGGTGAACAGGCTCCGGCGGGGTGTCTTCAAAGCACTTATACATGGTGAACGAACGCATCGGGCACTAAATCACATTAATATGTATCCAAAAATCTTTTTATTACATCTTCGTAAATTTAGTTAAAGAAGAAGGAAAAGGCAAGAATGTAGTTATGACTCCATTAAAAATTAGCGAAAATGAACTTGAACCGCAAGTAAAAAATTTACAGTCAGGTCATATTAATCAAAATCAGGATGATCAAAGCAAGGGGAAGGGTAAAGAACCAATTATAATAGAATCGGACGAGGAAATGGAATATACTCCAAAGATTAATGAAAAAAATGAAGATGATAAAACGGATAAAGAATATTTGGAAATTATTCCTGAACCATCTGGAATTATAAATTTAGATGAATATCTTGGTAAGCCTTTGACGGAAACAATAGAAATTAACGAAGATGAACACGAAATGCACAACGAAGAACTTCAGTCAGGTCTTAATGATCAAAAGCATGATGATCAAAGCAAAGGGAAGGGTAAAATTAATGAGGAAGTTGAAAGTCCTAAAACTTATGCAGGCCAGTTGGAGAATTTGCGTAAAATTCTTGAAATTAAGAATTCAAAGGATTTAGGCAAGCTAACGAAATTTACTGAAGATTATCCAAAAACCAACTGTATAGTCTTTAAACTAGTATAGTCTTTAAACTAGATTAAAAGTGAGAGAGAGTTGCAACCTTCAATGGGTATCAGGCCCGTAGCCATGGGGGGTAGGGGGGGGGGACGGCCTTCTAAAATTCTAAAAATTTTCGCCTGCGGTTCTATAAATCAAAATTTTCACCCCTTGGCCCCCACCCCCGAAAAAATCTTGGCTACGAGCCTGATGGGTATATGTTAGCATAAGTACTACGAGGTACGAGGTCCTATTCATGATTTAATTAAATAATGAAAGTAGTTAATTTAGTATCTAAAAAAAATTCTGGTTATTTCTTCCTAAATTTAGCTAAAGAAAAAGGCAAAAATGTCGTTATGGCTCCATTAATAATTAAACAAAATGAACATGAACCACGTAAAGAAGGAATTCTATTAGGACATGCTAATCAAAAGCAAAATGATCAAAGCAAGGGGAAAGATAAAATTATTGAAAAAACTGAAGGTCCTAAAACTTATCGAGAAATCATGGAGGATCTTCATAAAACTTTTGGGATTAAGCATTCAAACGAATATTTAGGCAAGTTTATTTAAATTTAAAAAATAAATTATAAAGCAACAAAATAATTTTTTAAAATATAAGTAGTTTATTTTTATTGTCACAAGGTAAAATAGGAGATTGAGATTCAAGGTATAAGAGATTCGGGAATGATACCAAGGGGGAC
This sequence comes from Meloidogyne enterolobii, assembly GCA_963681835.1. NCBI lineage: Eukaryota > Metazoa > Nematoda > Chromadorea > Rhabditida > Meloidogynidae > Meloidogyne > Meloidogyne enterolobii. The sequence continues at coordinate 274,908 of CAVMJV010000112.1, forward strand.
TTAAAAAGGCTTTTAACTGTCTTGAAAGCTTTTAAACTATATTTTATTTTAAGCAGCACTAAATATAAACTAAAATATGTCGGTTTTATGGTCGAGATATCATAAACTAACAATATAGGTTTGTAACTAGAACCTTGATTACCTATTACAGTAAATTGCAATCTGCAAGTATCCTTTTCCTGATATAAATCGCTACCAGCTCATATCGTAATAGAAGTGTGTATCGTAATTCTGTCAAAGGATCTGAATCATTTTGTACCGCTAACGGTATTAAAGAATATCGAAGAGGGAGAGCAAATGAGAGAGAAGTTAAGATTACGATTCTTCTTTAATTTTTGATTTTTATTTAATTTTCAAATTTCTGCGGATTTTGATAGCGTACAACTTTATGTCCTTTAGTTAACTTTAAGATTACTATTTAAAAATATAATTAAAATTTAAAAATTAAAATTTATTAATAGAAGATGCAGTACTTCAATTTTTACCAAAAAAGGACGATTTGCATCATCAAAAACCTAATTCAATTCTTGGGAAGCATAAACGTGATGAGGATTATTAAAAAAATTTTCAATTAAAAATTAAATTTATAAAGAAAGATGAAATATATTTAGAAAGATATCTATTTTTGAAACGTTTCTGGAATTTAAATTTTTTGAAATTTAGAATTTGATAAATTTTTATATAAAACTTAAACTTTTTTGGCATATTTCTAGCCCTTAATAATTTTTTATAATAATTGAATGATTATTAACATTAAGACAAAAATGAAAAGATTCCTGAGCAGGAGTCTATCGAAATTCCGATTTCCGAAATTTTCTAAAAATTTCCATAATTTTCAACCTTTTAATCACATATACCTCCAACGGCTCCCAAAAAGCTAGCTTCTAGGTCAAATTTTTAACTGACAGGCACAGAAAAACTTTGAAAACCTTTTAATCCAGCTACGATGTATTAAGAGGGATGTGGAGTTATTAATATGGGTTAAGTGGGATCTCGATGGATTAATCCTCAGCTATCCGTGATATTCATCCAAATCCTCTGATTTCACACTCAAATCTTTCAAATAACTAATCATCGATATCACTTCAAATCACTGATATCAATTAAAACCGTCAACTCCCCTTAATCCGTCAAATCCCCCTAACCCTTATATCGGATTGCGTATTGCGTGAAATTGCTGATTTTTGGACTTGCAGACTGCGGATTGCGGCTGCGAAAAATATGCTTTACAGTTGCGCCCAGCCCTGCTTCGAGATCTCTAATAATATAATGGGAATATTTACTAGAATTAATGGTGAAAGGTTTTAAAAAAGTTTTAAAAGTTTTTAAAAGAGAAAAGTTTATAATTAGTTGATTTAATATACAATAGTTGTTTCAAAAAAATAAATCTTCGAAAATCGCGTCCCGGAAATAATTTCAACATCTTAGAAAATAAAAAAAATCCCAATGAAAATCGAAATTTCGAATAAACTATTATATATACAGGCCAAGTTATACGATGACTGGATTTGATTTTTTATTTTGTACCCTTCTTTTTTAACCCTTTCTTTCATCACCCCTCCTCATAAGCTTTAAATTTTTAGCAAAATATATACCCGACATTTTAAGAAATTTGTCTTATACCTATTGGCTGAATAGCTAAGTGAAATTCATCGTTTCTCTTCTTAAATAGGCATTAATTGTATATTCGCCATTCATTTATTTAATTTTTTTATTTTGTTTTATACCTTTTAAAATTTATAATGACCCTCTATTAAATAAAGTGACCGGCTATTATTTTGTTTATTTTTAGAATGTTTTTATTTTCAATATTTATATTCTTAAACATAATTTACAACGTAACAACGTTGTCCATTCTTGTGAAGATTTCATGGGGAGAAACTGGACATTACGGGTTAAAAAATTTGGCCCAGAAAGGCACTCCCCGTTTCTTCTTGGTATTGACCAGCGATAACTGGTATCAATCCAAAGAAGGAGTCACAGATAAATACGGCACTTTTCATTTTGTGGAGTTAGAAGGAAATAATTCTGAAGAAGTGGAAAAATACTCATTGAAAATTTTTAATGAAAATGTTTGTTTGACCTTTTAAATAAATCAAAATAGGATCTGTGGATATATCTGTGGATATATTTGGGGTTTGTCCGAGTGTTGCCGATGTTTCAAGCTCATGGTTAACAGGTTATCCAAATTAGAAACAATGGGCCTTAATCAAATAATTTTATAAGTGTCACGTTTGATATTGGTGGAATTAAGAGCTTTCGAAGAGATATCGGGGAATTTAGGCGGAATCATAGATTTGGGTGCACCTTGGTATCAGTGGATTAATGTGGATTCATTTTATCTCAGTAGCTCTCATAATCACAAAATATATAAATCTCTCAATATCTCCAATAACCCTCTTAATTTTAATTACTCTATAACAGGATTGGGCTCCTTAATCCACCAAATTACCCAAATATAGCATTTAGCACTCAAATTCCTCAATATTTTTACGCTGAGTTCCGATATCCTAGTGCCGACATTTGAGCCACATCAATATAGAGAACCTTCCAATTTATATAGTTTATTATTTAGTTTAATAATGAGATAGCTTCTGTTGATAATGTTGAGGATAATACAATAATCCTCATTAACTACAAAAATAAAAACAAAACAAACATCACGAAAATATCAAATGGGGATAAATTTTTTGATAATATTATTAGTTTAATTAAACGCCCTGTTCGCTTTCTGCAGTTTAAATTTGGAACTAGGGGTTTAGTGAAAAGGAGATTATCTATAAAATGCAATGACGAGAGCAATAATGAAAAGATTGTTGAATTTGATGTTAACCCTCATATTACTACGAAATCTCCCACTGTAGATGCTTATTATGAATCGCCCATTGTTAAAACAAAAATATGTCCAGACGATAAATACGCTATTAACATTGAAAGGATTGGAGCAAAAGTAGGTGTTACATTAAGGTTTTTTCAATTACTTGATTAATAGTGAAATACTAAGCGTTGCTACATTATAGATGCATCTCTCATTACTAGCAGAGGTGGGTCGGAATTCCGATTTCCGACGTACTTTTCCTTCCGATTTCCGAGTTCCGACTTTTGAGCCAGTTCCGATTTCCGGCTCTTCCGATTTCCGACACCTCTGACTGTTCCGACCCACCTCTGATTACTAGTTCCATCTCTATTTAAGGCATATATTTCTAGATATGATGGCTAATGAAGGTGTTATTTCCAAGTTTTTTCCATGTCAACCGAGATTCTCATAGTCGACTTTTCTCCTTGTCTAAGAGCAAATGAATAAACTTTATCAAAAATAAAAAATAAATGTAGTCCAAGTATAATGATTAAGTTGTCGATTTTCGAAGATTTTTTTGTTTCGGAACAACTCTGATAGTGATACGACTAGACAAAATTCTTGAGATTTGCCTAAGCGATACCTACTCCAATTTATCGGATATGTAATTTTAGAGCGATTTTTAAGCCACAATAGAGTAACTTTATTTTTAAAATAAAAAAAATTTAGCACCCCCTTAACTTCTATCGCACGATGGCATGTGATCAGGCTATATTTGAAAATAATTATTTAAACGAATATTTGCTTGTTCAACATAAAGATCAACGTGTAACTTGTACATTAACTAGAAGTGTATATGTAGAGATCAACAACACACATAAATATATCAGTAAATTAAACGAACTTGAAATACAGGCTGAAGAAAGAATTAATTTAGCTATGGGAAAAGGTAAAAATGTCGTTGTGACACCTGATTTCAGAAATTATGGTGGAATAAAAATTGGTGAAAATAAAGATGAACATCAAAGAGGAAAAATTTCGTCAGGACATGTTAATCAAATTCAAGATGATCGAAGCAAAGGGAAGGGTAAAATGATAGAATCGGACGACGAAATGGAATATGATATTCCAAATATTAATGAGGAAACTGAAAGTTTTGAACATTATCATCATGATTGGGAAAATTTTGATAAAATTTTTATGCCAAAAGAAACCACAAATGAATTTATTGGTAAGCATTTGAAATTTATTGAAAATTAATTATTAATGTGCTATCCGATTATCGCGCCATTTTTCTTTCTTCTGCGTTAGTCATTTTCTAGTTTAGAGAATTGAATAACGGCCATTACGGTTAATGAGATCATGGCGTTAAGTACCAGACTATTACTTTTTAGTATCTGGTACGGTAGAGTGCGCACGAATCATAACTTCGGATGAACACGAAATTTTTCTCTTATTTTTCATGAGGCATAATAATATGGAAAAGCAGCTGGTAGCTCGATATTCTGATGCCTGTAAGTGGTGAGGCATTAGAATATAAATTTTGTTCTTAAAATAGTTTAAAAAATTTCTTAAATAATAAACAGGAGATGCAGTAATCCCTTTTCTCAATAATCCGCAAAATCAGCAAACTGCTCCCCAATATAATCAACCAGGTTCGCATGATCCTTACAATCAACAACCAGGTTCATATGATCATTACCATCATCAACCTAATCCTCAATATCATCAACATAATTCACAATTTTATCAACATACTCCACAGTATCCCCAATATATTCAGCCTGATCCACATGATCCTTACAATCAACATCCTCCTCAATATCAGCAACATACTCCCCAGCATGATCAACCTATTCAAGATTATTCCCATTTTTATCAACCAAATTTTCAGTATCATCAAACTAATCCACATCCTGGAAATGATGAACACGATGGAGGTTTTTGAAAATATGATAAAAATTAGCTTAAATATCGGAATAGTGCCCTGGGATTATACTTTAGGGTCTCATTGTGAGGGCTTTACCCTTATAATGATATAACATGTAGGGGGCTTTAGTGAGGGCTTTACCCCTATTAGTGACCGCTTTAGCCTTATAAGGATATACGATGAATATTCATAAAATATATTTTATAGATAACTAATTGGGGCAAACTGATGAAAATGGAAGAAGGATTCAAAGACAAGTATAAACACCTGAAGAGTGCACATTTATCAAACGATTTTTGATATTTCTATTCTGAAATATTTTGCTTTTCCTGTCAAAATCTATTGGGCTTTTATTGGGCATTTTTTAAAAATTTTAATTTGTTAGAATTTTTGATAACAGAATTTCCTGAAACTGTTGCTGTTCTCCATCCTCTCTCCTCATTCCTCCACCACCAGCATATGTAATATTTTCTAGTTTTTCACCCAATAGGCGAGGAAAGTCTTCTGAAATTTTTCTGGAAAGTTTAAAGTGCTTGTATTTATTTATAAGTTTAAAACGGATGGAAGTAACACTTTTAAATTTAAATCAAAAGATTATAAAACATGTGTTGGTGACGGGTATAGTAACTATTTTTAAAGTATTTAACCATCTATTTAGTATATTTCATCCTAAAGATTCAGTAATTTTGGTAATAGTTTGGAATTCGCCCCCCCTTTTTTCACTGTTTCCCTGACCATTTTGAGCTTTTTTGTTTGATACATAATTTATCATATATCATTCGAAAGAGCTCTTCGAGCGTGGTCGAATGATACCATGATTGGCCAGATCTGATCAATCTTACCAAAATCATGAAGCCAAATCCTAGTTTGGGCAAACTTTTTGTGTCTATGCAAGGGGATAAAATAAACGGACACAACTTTGTTCACTTAAGTCGGATTTCGTTGATCTTAACGTCATTCGACTCAGCTTGAAGAGCTCTTTCGAATGATATATAATTAGCCATAAAATGAAAAAAAAACTTAGAAAAAATAGAAAGGAAAAAAAGGGGGGGCGAATTGCAAACTATTACCGTAATTTTTTTAGTAAAACCCTCGATTATATTGATAAAATTTATTAAAATTATTACTAAAGTTGGACCTCACAAAGTTAAAATGATACATTCTTACAAATTCACTAAGAATAACATAAAAAATTACCAACCTAAAGGCGACATAATGTGAGGTCCAACATATTTTGAAATTTTTTAAATTTAGCTAGATATCCATTGTGATAAAGTATTTAAATAGCAAAGATAATTATAGAATGCAAGAGGTCTTTAGTATTTCAAATTTTTTAGATTATTAAGATAGTATTTTACTCAGTTTTATTGTTTTACATAAAAGCTCTTAAGTTGTATGCCTCCAAATTACCTGCCCTCTCTTGGAAACACCCTCCATTTTTATTAATTATCACCTTTATAGCACGGTCGAAAGATAATCGGAGCCAAACCTGGAGTCGGCAAGATTTGAAAATGTCTGGGGCCGGATCCACAAAATGTCAATCCACAGAGACTTGGTTGGTTGTTCACATTTGTTCATCTTTCAAAATTTTTTGCCCTCAACATGCCCTTTTTCCTGTCTAATATTTTTCTCTCGCTTTGCCCTTTTATCCTCAATCATAAAAATGAAAAAAAATATTTACTTAGACTCCCGACAAATTTAAGAAATCTGCACTTTATAGACAAATAAACAAGACTGATGAATAGGCAAGTGAATTTATTTAAAATTTCTTAATTCGTCTAACGTTTTAAAATTTGAGCATTCATCACCCTTATTAAGTTATATTTTATCAATTTATAAATAAATAACTTCAATATTAATTCAAAATTTTAGGATTTTTAAAATTAATTTTAATATTTTAATAAATGTATAGGGATAGAATTTACCATGATTTAATTATTAGTGTGAGTGATTATTGCCTAAATATCTCGCTGGAGTGCATAACTAATAGAGAGGTGGTCTGGATTTATCATGAATCTCAATGGAATTGAGTTATTCTTGGAGAGGATTGAGACAGAGGTTCTGAGACCAAGGCTTGATCGATCCAAGACATTGATGGGAAAATTGGCTAGCCCTAATAATATTAACTCTAATAATTTCATAACCCTAATAATATTAATGTTGACTAATTTTTTAGAAACAGACACTATTTCATTTGAATAACCTAAAAACTTTCGGGGCAGGATCCGTCAACCCTAATTCCGACAAATGCTAGACAATATAAATTAATGAAATGAAAAACGCTATGGAATCCACCCCCAAATCTGATAAGAAAAAATCGGAATTTCTGATACATTGCTTAAAATAAGCAATTTCAAAATCAGCAATTTCAACCTCATACACATTTTTTATTTTAGAATGTATTTATTTTTATTATTTATATTCTTAAACATATTTTACAATGTAACGGCTTTGTCTGTTCACGTGAAAATTTCATGGCGAGATAATCCTAAAGGATTACAAATTTTGGCTAATAAAACTAGACACCGATTCAAAGTGGAATTGACTAGTAATAAATGGGAACTTCCTAAAGAAGGAGTGACAGATAAATATGATACTTTTCATTTTGAAGAGATTGAAGGAAATAATGATGAAAATTTGGGAAAATACAGCTTGAAAGTTTACAAAGTTTTGAATAAAAATGTTTGTAAATTTGTATTATAATTTGTATAGGGTAAACACAGGGGAAAAACTCCATATCAGAAAACGGAAGATGATTAGGAAACAGCTATACTGGTGCTTTCCTATTAAATCCTTATGAAGATCGACACATGTCATGTTTTTTCTTCTAAGATTCAAAAGCAATCAGTTTTCGATATTGTACATGTCCACTTACCGATCTGGGGGGGGGGGGGGTTGGGGTCATAAGGGCGCGGGGCCATTAGGGCGCCAGCACTAGAAACCGATACTTAGGCGAAACCGAAATTTATGAAAATTTTAACAAATTTCTTTAACATCATTGACTACCTCCTCCAGAAATTTCAGAATTTTTCATCGAATATTTCTGAAGTTATAATCAATAAACCGCGAAAAATTAGGGTTTTTTCGGAAAATCAACATTTTTGGCCACAATTTCCGAAATTCTTGATCAAAAATTCTGAAATTTTTGGAGAACGTAGATAAAGGAATGAGAGTTATTATTGCAAAATTTTATCTTTTTTGATAAGCAACTCACTGTTTTATAAGCTCGCGCCCTAATGGCCCCGCGCCCTAATGGCCAAGTCCCATCTGGGGGAGCCTCACGACCTCCGAATTTTCAATAAATTGTTATCATTTAGCTTTCCAATGAAATTGCTTCTATTGATAATGTTGAAGACAATTCGTTAATTTACATTAAATACGAAGACAAAAGCAAAATACTCTACACAAAAATATTGAAAAAAGATGAAGAATACTTCGATACCATAATTAATTTGATTAAGCGCTCTGTTCGTTTTCTCCAATTTATTTTTAAAACTGATGGTTCCAAAGAAAAAATTGTAACAATAAAATGCAAAAACGAGAATGATGATAATAAAATTGTAGAAATTTTCATCCCAGAAAGGGAGAAAAGCAGTAAATCAGCATATTACAATTCACAAATTGTTAAAACAAAAATGTGCCCAAATGATTTATACGACTTTGTAATTGATAACAAAAACACAAAAGCTAAAGTAAAGTTTTAAATTAATGAGTATTGTAAAGAATGATACACCTAGGATGATTTCAAACGATAGGCGCAGGTTACTATCTACTAGGAGAGGACGATATCACACAAAACTAGCAGATATTAGATAAACTGACATATTGTACCTTAACTACGATTTTTTGGATTTAAATTTCCAATTGAAAATTTGTTCGTGGCTCATGGCTATTGAGCTGACATAAGTAATGCATGGTGTAATTCTGTATTTCTGTGAAGATGGACTCTGTGCTAATCCTACATAGTATTTGCTAATTAGGAGATTGCTAATGCCGCAGAAATAACCCAATAATAGATAATCCATTATAGGGTTAGATTATGGCTAATCAGCTCTGCTCCATCCTAGGCCCATTCCATATTGGTTCAATAACATCTCCCATTCAAAAATTCTTTCACAGCTGAGGATAATACCATCTTATATAAAATATATTATGAATATATGTATAATAAAAATTTAAATTCAAAAATTTAGAACTACAAACATATTGAATATACATTAAAATGCCAACAGGCTATATACGAAAATAATAATTTAAATAAATACGAGGTTAGCATAATAAAAGCTACAAATAAAAAAAGAAAACAAAGGAAAACATCAAACACACAATGTTTATTAAATGAAAATAAATTGGAAATAAATGAATCAGAGAATGGTTTTATCAATTTATTAAACGAAAATGAAATAATTGCTGAAGACAAATTTAAAAAATATATTTCCCAGCTAGTTTTGTTAGCTGATAAAAAACCGCAGAAAGAAAAAATTCCTTCATGGTATATTCTTCGAAATGAAGATGCCCAAAATAAAGGGAAAGGTAAACTGATTGAATTGGACGACGAAATGGAAGATAATAATAATACAAATAATAACGGGAATGATGGAAGTTATAATAATTATGAAAGACTTTCGGAAATTTTTCGTAATACTCATGGAATTAAAAATTCAGGTGAATATTTCAGCTATCTTTTAAAATTAATTTAAAATAATCGACAAGCCCGTCATTCAAAGGGGCTCGTCGAGCTGAGTTAAATGACATTAAAATTTTATGGGCTCGAAATGGTCAAAAACTACGCTTTATTAAAGTTAAAGAAACCCGAACACTTATAAGTCTAACATCTATCGGTTTGTCTTAGGTTGTTTTTTTGTTGCCGAACGCCAAGTTCTCGTAAGAACATTTTAAAAGTGTGAACCCTTAACTGAAAAGTACCATATTTTCTGATAATTTTCTTAAATTAAGGCAAAGATGAAAATCTCATGATGGCTCCATTAAAATTTAGTGAAAATGATCATGAATCTGAAGAAGTTCCGCCAGGTTTTATTAATAGAAATAAAGCTGCTCAAAGCAAGGGAAAAGGTAAAATTATCGAGAAAAGTGAACGTTTCAAAACCTATGTGGAGGATATGAAGAATTTTCGCAAAATTTTTGGAATTAAGCATTCAAACGAATATATAGGCAAGTTATATAATTTATTTGAAATTATATAGGAATTGACAAAATATTAAATAGGATCAATAAGGATGACAAGAAAATCGAGTAAAATATGATAACCCGATCTGAGTTGATCTTTCAGGCGAGATTATGTGATAATTTTCCTGTCATTTAAAATTTTTATCACAATTTTCTGTGAAACATGCAATTCACGGGTTTAAGTTTCTATTTATAATATCTAGCCCTCCTCCAATAGATCATAGCCCAGCTGATCAGTCTTCGTTATTGATAAAAAAACTTGGTAAAGCGTATAGTTAGGGCCTGGCCAGCATACTTTCTTTTTATTTAAAAAATAAATTATAATTTAAAATTATTAATAGAAGATGCAGTACTTCAATTTCTTCCAAATAAGGATCAAAAATCTATTTCACTCCTTGGGAAACATAAACGTGATGAAGGTTATACAGATAAAAATTTTTTATTAAAAATTAAATTTAACAGACTATGAATAATAAAGGAACATTTCGAGAGGTACAAGAGGATGTCAGTTAAGAAATAATTTTGTCTTATTTTGAAAGATTTTTTTAAAGAAATTTAAAAACTTCGTAATTTAAAATTATTAATTTTTAAAAGGAATGTTAAACTTTTTTTTAATTTCCTTACATTTTTTGTAATGTATTCAGTAAAATTAATAAACTTTTAGCATGAACGTACACTAAGTTAAAGACTTTCGGTTAACCTTCTATCAAAATCATGATTATTAACATTATATTAATTATTATTATGTATTAATTAATAATTATTATTATTAATAATTGACATTATTATTAACATAATTATTATCAAATCATTAGCAAAATCATCATAATACCCAGTTAAGTTTATTCAGTAATTCAAACGTTTAGTTGATTAAATAAAATCAACTATATGAAATATTAGTACTTCAGGGAGATAGGGAGATCCCCTTGATCATATTTGATTTATTAAACGAGCCCTCGGTAGACCAGGCAGTAGCTCAGATGGTAGAATACTGTAACTGCTATAAGTAGAAGATACTTGCCTAGGGTCAAGCTTTTAAAGTACGTAATTCAACTTTTAAAGTCCAATCATTAGTTTAATACAAATTAACATTTAAAAAATTGATAATATTTATATTGGGAATCTGATTTTAAAAATATAGTGAATAAAATTTTTAAATTTAAACTATATATAAATTTATTTATAAAATAAATTTTAAATATAAAGAATAAAATTATAAGGATAAATTTTGTATAAATTATAAATAATAAACGTTAAATGAATTTTTAGTTATGTGGTAGGACAAGAGTATCCGAAATTTTGGTCACCAAAAAGTTGATAAATCAGCTAGCTTTTTATTTTTTGGCTACATAATTCTGCATACAACATTGTGAAATTTTATCATTGTGATATTCATTAGAATTAAATGAAATAATCCAAGGCATTACCCAAGAAAAATGACCATAGATTCAGAAAAATATACATAATTTGATATGTTTTTGGTGGCCCTAATTTCACAAAAAAACTTTTGAAATTAACGGACAGAGAAAACATTGAATTTGAATATACAATCTGTTCCACATTTTAAAAATGAGCGCCTCACTTTGAAAATGAATAAACGGCATTGCTTCAAGTCTGTACCTATGAATGGAGCTCATCTTCAATAAATATTATTATAGTAGCGAATATCTTTAGGATTGAATGAGATTTCGATTTACTCGTAGTCGAACTAGGCTAAAAAGTTGAACTCGTACTCGAACTCGATTTTCCCCCCAATTACTCGGTACTCGACTTACCCAGCCTTTTTCCCAGCTTTGCTATGTTTTGATAGGTCTAGCCGCTTTACTATAGTAAAATTAAAACTTACTTAATGTGTAGTCGAATCATCCTCTTGCATTTGTTGGTGAGGAGAAAAAATTGAATCTGTTTAGTGTAATTATTGTCAAGATTTTAAAGCTTTAATCTGAATAAAATTAAATCTGAGGGCGCAAAAATTGTGAGCATATGACTTTAGGCTCATATGTTTTAGAAAATATAAGGGAATTCGCGAATATTTTTGACGAAAAACGTTCGTTCAAAAGTTCGAGATTTATGATGTTATTCATATTTAATGCTTACCTAGATTTAGAGGTTCATCATCATTCCAGAAGTATTTCGAATAATCATCCATCTTTTCAACAGCTTCTAAGCTAGGTTTAACATTAACATTTGTAACCGATTCATTGTCAGATAGAAACAAGCTTGCTCCATTCACAGCACTGTTGGAACTGCTTTTATCAGCGAAATAATTATGAGATTGAACTGTACTATCTCCGTTGCTCATTTGAGCTAAAGAAACTGATTTTAAATAGAAAATTAGTCTGTAGCATTAAAAAACGAGGTGTAGAACTGTAGATGACATAAACGAGAGATGAGGGAAATGTGGATTTGTAGTAAGTGAAGCCTATAATCAATGATAGGTCTGCAACTGGAGGTAGCCGGAGACGAGATTTTTAAATTTCTGAAGGCAATAATTGAATAAGGTCGGATGTCAGTAAGGTCGGATGCTCGATCCCTCTTTGTTAGATTTACTTTCGTTGAACTAATAATATAATGTTTAATCAAAACTTGCTTGGTAAACCTCCTTCAGCGTTTTCTCCATTAACTTCTGGCAATACATTATCAACTCTAATAGCATTCATACTAGTTTCTTTGCCAGATCCCAAAAAACTAGAGCTACTCCCATCATTGTTGCCCACAAATTGGCTTTCAAGGATGGAATAATTATGACGTAATTCCTGAGGATTATTTGTTTGATTAGAGTTATGAATTATGTTGCTTATCAATCTAGTTTTTTTGTTGGGATGAGATTTTTTGCCTGCCTGAACCTTTCGTTTTTTTCCAACTTTTGAGCCTATATTTTTACTGCCAAATTTAAGACAGAAATTTCTATTCTTGTTTCCTTCAGAAAACATTTCAAAGCATCTTTCTGCCATCCTTTCAGTGATAACATTTATATCGAATTCATAATTAACTTCATCGGCAGCAGCAGATGCTTTAGGTGTTTGTTTTTTTCTTTTGGCTTCATCATATTTAACACGGAGAAGTTTGATAATTTTATTTGACTTATAATCTACATTGGGATCTAAAATTTATTTTAAATATTATTATCAAAACATAAATGAGTATTTACAGTAGTAATAAAGAATTGTCATACCTTGTAGTGGATGGTGAATAATTATTGCGTTATTCCAATCTGTTGTAAAATTAGGATATAAGATTAAACTTAAAATATTCCCCCTTCCTATGAGGGAAAGGAAAGGGTCGTGCTGTTACTCTGTTGGTCCTAGGGCCTCTGTTGGTGTCTCTCAGTTGGTCCTAGGGCATCTGATGGTGTCTCTCTGTTGGTCCTAGGGCATCTGTTGGTGTCTCTCAGTTGGTCCTAGGGCATCTGTTGGTGTCCTATGTTGGTCCTAGGGCATCTGTCGGTCTGTCTCTGATGGTCCTAGGGCATCTGTTGGTGTCCTATGTTGGTCCTAGGGCCTCTGATGGTGTCTTTCTGTTGGTACTTTGGCGAGCGCCGATTCTTATTTATATCCTTTTCACCCCTTATGGTCCCTGGAATGTCGAGATATCATGAAAAATATGTCTATTATGGGACACGATATTCACAAAATTTTTTAAATAAATTTTATACCTCCTTTGTTATGATCAAAAAGTTGATCAATTTTATTTTCTTTATTGTTCTGAGAATCTACAGGCTGTTCTGCTTGGGAAAGTTTTCCTCCCTTCCTTGCTGTACCATAATTGTTTAATAATATGCATGAAGGGGTTCCTGTAGTATTTGCAAAATCTAATTCGTACAAATTAACTCCCTTTTCATAAATAGCCGTGGTGCATGTTAAATCCTTCTTTTCAGGTGTGGATTTGTTATCTTTCATCTATAAAAAATTAATAGAATGATGTAAATGTAAAGTTAACGGATTTAACAACGATTCAATTTTCGGATATCGGAAGTGGTAAATGAACTTTTCCAGAAATTAGATTGGCAAATAACTAGTATCATATACATATTCAATCAGGTTCTGGATGGAAATCTTTTCTATACATTAGGAATCATGCTTACAGACAGTGCTGAATATTTGCCATTTATTGGCTACGGCTCCGGGCTCCGAGCTTTCAAAATCTTGGCTCCGGCTCCGAGCTTTCAAAATCTTGGCTCAGGCTCCGGGTTAATCAAAATCTTAGCTATGGCTCCGGCTCCGCAGGAGCTGGCTCCGGAACTAGCTCCCGAGCCATACCCAGCACTGCTTACAGACTAGAAACTTGCAGAAATTTTAAATTCAAAAATGTATTTCTATTTTTCATCCTTCACTATTAGAAAGCAAGGATCTGTTAGAGCAAAGTTATTTAAATTTACAAAACGTTCCATGTGTAGAGTGTATAAATTGTTAGGGCATATTTTGATTCTCACACATTCTGATTTATACTTTTTTCTTGAATTCGGGGTATCTTTTTCATCTGTGGTGAATTTATTCAATTCAAAAATGGGCCGTTCATCTTTGCATCCAATTTTAATTTTCTTTAGTTTGAGTGAACGTGTTTCCCAAAAAAATTGTAAAAATCGCAAAGGATTTTTAAATAAATTTATAATTTCATCAAAATCTTCTTCTTGACTCTTTTTGACTATTTTATAATTTGCTTTGTTTTGATAAAGAACAACATAAACTATTGAATCTTTTTCTACATTAATAGGCTCAATTATCTAAAAAAAATTTTTTTACATAAAAAAATCTTGGGTAATAGTTTGGAATTCACCTCCCCCCCTTTTTTTTCACGTTTCCCTGCCCATTTTGAGCTTTTTTTGAATGATATATAGTTTATTATATATCATTCGAAACAGCTCTTCGAGCTTGGTCGAATGATATCAAGTTTGGCTTGATCTGATGATTCGTATCAAAATTATGAATCCTCGTTAGGAAAACTTTTTGTGCCAATGCAAGTGAATAATATAAACGGTCACAACTTTGTATCATTCGACTCAGTTCGAAGAGCTCTTTCGAATGATATATAATTTGTCATAAAATGAGAAGAAACTAGGAAAAAATAGAATGGAAAAAAGCGGGACGTATTTCAAACTATTACCTAATCTGGTATAGAAAAATCGAGTCGAGTTTCAAGTCTGATTTTCAAAATCAGTTTTGGACAGGATTTGGGTTGAAATCCTGCCTATACTCTAACCAATCATCCCCTAAACTTTTCCATTTAGGGGTGGTTAGCTTTACACAAAGCTAACCAAATTCAGTTTCAAGATCTGTACGCATTAAGTATCCTGTTTGGAATACTTATGGGGTTTTATAAACTTTAATTTAAATGCCATAAATGTAACTAACATTGTATCCATTAACAGAAATTTCCAGACTATATTTACAGACTTTATCCTCTATAATATTATCAAATTCTTTAAAATGGTAGTTATCATATCCGTCTGTTTTTTCAAGAAATTCTCGAGAACCTTCCGGATGGCCAACTAAAGTTTCTGTTAATTTCAAGTCGAAACGTTCCTTTGTTTCATCCGTCAAGTGATGCGGATATTCAAATTTATTTTCTTTAATTTCCCGCCATGATATCTTGACAAATATTGACAATGTTTCAGAGGTTTCATAAAAGGTGTTTAAAACAATAAATAATAAAAATAACCACATTTTTCTGAAAAAATATTTTTTATTTAAAATTTTATGTTATAGAGATTGTGGTAAGGAAAATTTTCTAAGATAATGATTTTGAATGAAGCTTTTTTTACAACAAAACTCTTAATTATGTTGAAAAAGTCATTACAACATTAAAATCTTTTTGCGAGTTATAATATTTTTAAATTAATTTAAATAAATTATTAAAAGGGCAAGCTAGCGCGAGCGTAAGTGTATGTCGATAAAACGCATGCCTCTCCTATGCATTGTCGATTTTAAATAAAGAGGCACTCATTATTTTTCTCTCTCTCTCTCCCTATAGGCAGATAGAAAAAATTGATTTTTAAAATAAAAAATCAGGGAAGAGAGGGGAGGGGGAGTGTGGAGGCAGAGGAAAAAGGCATGATCAAGGGCACTATAGCTAGACTAGGATTTTTCAAATGCGAGAATTAAAAGCGGCAGTAATGCCTGTTATTTGGGCCTGTAAATAATTTCCGTTATTAAGAGAGTAAATCCGGAGAGGTTGTCAAAAATCGAAAGAAAGGGGTCCAAAAAGCGGAATTCGCAGAAGTTTAACGGCGAAAGACATCTAATTCTTACATTATTATGTATTCTGGTATCCTAGCTCCCCACATACCGAATTTTTTTTAAGCTATAGAAATGGTCATTAAGTCCGAGAGCATTTCGACCTGTATTGAATGACACTAGAAACTATCCGTGGCGATATACACTGACTTTTGAGCTGAGTTACAGTGATTCAAAGAAGTATATGAATCTAAGCATAAACTATTTTTATAATTTTACCCCAATTATAAAAATATAATATCAAACTTCCTCTGGATTCACACAATAGACTAGGGCTTAAATTTTTATAAAAGGTTCATTCTTGAAAACTAAACTGATAATGCTATTAAACTGACAAAAAGCTTTCATAATAACACTTAATTAATAAAACTTTCATCACCGCTAAACTTTTAAATTCCTTAAAAGGGCATTCGCAACATTTATTTTAAAAAATTTTATTGAAAAATATTCTTTATTTAAGGTGAATGAAAGGGCAAATTAACGAGAGGGAGAGTCTTGCGCATGTATAAAGCACTCTCCTCATTCATTAACGATTTCAAAAGAAAGACACTCTTATGATTTTTCTCTCTTCTTTTTTTTTCTCTCTCTCTCTCTCTCTCTCTCTCTCCCTCTCTCGTAATAGTCAGAGTGTCGCAATAGGCGAGAGTGAAATCGATTTTCAAAATTTAATAATTAGGGATGAGGTGGGAGGGAGAGATAGGCATGATGGATAGCATTATAGATTTATATATTTTAACAGACTGAAATTAAAATTAGGTTGTTTATTTCAACTGGCAATTGAAAGTTAAAAAATCAAAACAAGAGCCAAACATTATTTTTAAAATCCGACTCCCTTGAACAAGGGAATAATGAATGCTAAAGCCGTTGATTTTATAACTCTCAAAATACTATATATAATATACAAGGCATTAACAAACTGAATATATTTCATAATAAATAAAATTATAAATAACTTAATGATTATAATTTTACAAACTTTTTGAAATTAATAGGAAGAAAAATCTTTAAATTTTAATATACTTTTTTGGAAAAAAACTTTTTTTGGTAACTTCAAAAATTAACGTCTTTTTGCTAATGATTAAACAGCATTGTTTTTATGTTTGTACCTGTAAATAGGAAATTATTAAATTTGTATAAAGCTCCTAAGCAGTGATAAGCTATCTTCCGCTTGCGTCTTCCCTTTTGTTAACTTGATAGAAAGGAAAAGTCTTAGAAGGAAAAGTCCTTCCTATCAAGGAAAAGCCCTTCCTACTACTACCCATCCCTTAATATAATTAAAAGCTCTATCCCTGCACAAAATTAAAACTCACTCTCAATGTGAAGAATTCGATGTTTGGGGAGTGGATTTGATTGGATCTTTTGAGAGGGATTAAAAATAGCAAATATAAAGGTTTTAAATGTGTTAAATATTATTTTGAGAAATATTATAATTTCATGGTTTAATTTATTTTTGTCAAGAATTTTTAAATTTGTTAGTTCAACGAAATTATGAATCTATTTCATGAGGGAATTTCAAAATGTCAAAAATGCTCAATATTATTCACGTTTAATTCTTACTCATATCTTGAGGTTCCTCATCATTCAATAGGAAATTCAAATCTTCTTCCGTCAGTCCATCATCTTCATTTGTAATTAAATCATTGTGAGATACTAACGAATTAGCTCCAATGTCAATGTTGTTGTCATTAAATTGGCTTTCGCCAATGAAATAATCAGGAGCTTTAACAGAAGTATCACTGTTAATCGCTTGAGCTAAATATAAAAAATTTAAAAGTTTTTTTATTTTTTTCTGCAGAATTTAAAAGGCGAATGTCAGAGATATAGAAAGAATAAGAAACTAATTTATTGCTAAGTATAAGATCTCTCTGCAGATCATCTTGGAATGAGTAAGTAAAGATTAGCACGTAATTCTTGAACGAGGGGAATCATTGTCATCATCGTTATTCTATTACTTAAGTTAAAATATTATTAATCATTGTGAGATACTAGCGCAATTAATCGAAACTTGCCCATAAAATTAGCATGTTCGTCATGACTATCCTCTAAGCTATTTAGCAATGTGAAAAATTCTTCGTCATCATCGATATTCAAACCATGAATACTTCCAGAAACAGTTTCAGGATGTTTGTCTCTTAAATCTACTTGTTTTCCTTATCTTTGATGTCCAGGAAATACAGTTCCTAGTTCGCTAGGCTTGTTTGTATGATTAGAATTATGAGCTGAGTTAATTATAACTTTACTATTTTTGTTTGGATTCGATTCGTCTTTTCCCTGCAAGATTTGAAATTTACTCAGAACTATTTGAAAAAATATATATTAAGTAACCTTTCGTTTATTTCCAACTTTTGATGTAATAATTTTAGTCCCATATTTAAGAAAGAAATCGATATCAATGTTTTCTTCGGACAATATTTTAATGTATGTTTCCGCCATCCTGTCCGTGATAACATTCATATCGAATTCATAATTAACTTCATCTGCTAAAGCGGATGCCATTGGTATTTGTTTTTTTCTTTTTTCATCATCATATTTAGCAAGGAAAATTTTTCGAATTTTATATTGTTTATTTTCACCAATGGGATCTAATAAATATTTTAATGTATTTATTAATACTGTGTAGTTGAAAATTACAGATGGGAGCTGATTCAAATTTAAAAGACCTTGTTTTCGAGATTGAGTTTGAATAAAAGGGTTTCTGAGGAATTTTCAAAAAGTCATTCATTTTCAAAAATCTTAGGGTTTTAAAATTTTACAAAAACCGTTAATTTTTTTAGAAATATCCAAATTTCTCTAGCAATTAATAATTAATTTCATACTTTTTTTCAAACTTGTGATAACTTTTGCACTATTCCAATCTGAAAAAATTATAAAATAAGATTTAACCAGAAGATTTCTTCAGAAAAAAATTTTATTAGCCAAATGGAGCTGGATAAGGTTCGATTTAGCTCTTCCAATTGCAGTATCAACAGTATTATCCATCATGGTCTTTGAATCGCACTTACGAAAATTTCGAAGTTCGTGTCCTGGGTTTAAAAAGTCCATGTTTATTCTATAAGGTTTCGGGTAAACCGTCTATCAATACTATTCATGCAACTTGACAGCCTCGTGAAATTAAGTTTAATGAAAGCATAGCAATTAAAAATATACCATCTTTTTATGAAGAAAAATATGTCTAATGATGGATAAAACGGTTTTCAACGTTCACAAAATTATTTAAATAAATTTTATACCTCCTCTGTTTTGATCAAAAATTTGTTCAATTTTATTTTCTTCATTATTATGAAAATTTATGTAAGACATGCAGCCATTTAGGTTTTGTTCAGCATGGGAAACTTTGCTTCTTTCCTTTGATAGTCCAGAATTGTCTAATAATATACATGAAGGCTTTTTTGATTTAGTTGGGAAATCTACTTCATAAAAATTAACTCCTTTTACGTAAAGAGCCGTAGTGCATGTTAAATCTATCGTTTCAGTTATGCTACTATTATCTTCTATCTAAACTTTTAAAAATTAAAATAATTTGAACTTAAATCATTTATAAGCTTTAAAGGGTCGGTAGGAGATGTTAAAAGAGTAAAGCAGCTGGGCTATAGCTATTTCTCTCCTTTAGCTAGTGCAAAAGGTTATTCGGCGGCTGGGAGCGAACCAGCATCTTCAGTAGACCGGACTGATGTGTTAGCCATTACACCACGCCGCCTACTGCTCAGCCTTAGGAAATTAATAGCTATGTATATGCTTTACACCTCCATCCCCAGGGAAGACTGTCCCTAGTCTTCTTATCTGCCCTCTTCCCGCTTTTTTTTTCTCTCACCTGCGGGGTAGCTTAATCATCGCCTTCTCTGGCGGAATTTCCTTTCTCTAACCCAGGGCCTATGGGATGGATCGTCATTCGTTCAGCGTTCGCTGAACCATCCGGTGCTACCAGTAAAGCAGCTGAGTAGTTACCCCCCCCCACAAGGTTGCACTGCGTGCAACCTTATGGAGGAGGAAGTCGGCAAATCAAAGGAAACCAAAAGGTAAAGACACATTTCATATTCCTAACCACCCTTTTTTTACCACCCCTTGGTTGCAGGGCAGTAGTTAACTAGTCCCCTTTCGCTCCACAACCCAAATCGCTCTTCTACCCAAATAGCTCTTCCTTTTTTCAAGGTAGCTACCCAAATCGCTCACTCCTTCATCAATAAAACCTAAGCCTATAGGGGGTATTTTTTGATATTTGCCACAAACACCTTTCTTTGGGAAGTGTTTAGGGGTAATTAATCACGATTAATTAGGGTAATTAATCATTCCATTATTAATTTCCCTTTGGCTGATACTTTGTGGGGAATGAAAAAATAATTTTTGTGACGTTTCATGGTGAGACACATTTTGTTAAAAAATTTGACAATATGAAATTTGACATTTTGAAATATTTTTAGTTTTGATAGAAAAATTTAAAAGGGACTTTCTAATTTAAAAATAAATTTAAAAAATTAAATAAAAATAGTTTTAATTAAATAAAAATGATAAAAAATAAAATTTACAAAATTTTGCATAAAATATAAAATGATTTTAAAAAATGACCGGAAGTACAAATGTAAGGGGTTTATTTCAAAATGCCAAATTTAAAAATTGGCGGGCATTTCAAAATTTAAAAAATTTCCAAAAAAATTTAAAATGTCAAAAAATAATAAAAATAAATTATAAAATTTAATAAATAATTATAAATTAAAAAATGAGGGAAAAAATTTGACAAAATTCTAGAAAAAAATTAAAATGATTTTAAAAAATGAACGGAAGTCAAATGTAAGGGGCGGAGCTAATTATTTCGAAATACCAACATTAAAAATGTCAAACGATAAAATGCCAATTTTCAAAATGTCAAGCGACGCAATGCAAACTTTGAAATATCAATTTAGGTGTCTTGTCTTCCATTAATTAAAACTTATTATTATTATTAAACTAATAAAATATGATTGTTAATCAAAACTTGAACACCATTAATTAATTCGAATTATTCTATTTTACAATTTATCCCAAATTTTTCTATTTAAAATTTTGTTCGTCAAATTGACGCAGATTAATTTCGTATTTTCACTAAATAAACTTAAACTAAATATGGTTCATATCCCCTTTGATCCGCGTACTATCGGATATGATGATCATCATACGGCTTTCAGTCAAATAGGAGGAGGGACTGGTGAAAATTATTATTATTTTCGCGGACTTAATCCTTATCAACGTGGATACGGAAGACAAATGGGTGGTGGAGTTGGAGATGTACTTAGAAATTTTTGGCGTTTCCTTTTACCTTATGCAAAACGCGCGGGAACAGCTGTAGCAAAAGAAGCATTGGATACTGGAGGAAGAATTTTAGAAAGTGTGGGAAACCCAGAATATGATCAGGAAGCATTTAAACCAAATTTTAAACAAACAGTAATTAGTGAAGGAAGACGTGGATTAGATAGATTACTTGAGAAGGGTGGAATGCCAAAGCAGTTTGGAACCGGATTGCAAGAGAGTGATAGTATAAAAGGACTCAAAAGAAAGCGTAAACCCCATTCATCATTTTCAAAAGAAAAAAGTCATCAAATCATTATTGGTAAACCGTCTCATAGTTCAAAAAAGAAACGTCAAAAAATAGATACTTTCGGTCTTTATTAAATAAAAATGTCTACTCATCAGAAAATTGATCGTGATTCTGGCAACGCGATAACAAATGCTTTATCATTTTTCGAAACTCCTCATACAAATGTTAGTATTAGCAACTCATCATTTATCGAATTACTCACACTTAACCCTGTAAATATAACTCCTTTTCATTTCAAAATCCACGCAAGCACAAATTATATTGACCTATCAAAGTGCTATATTTTTACCGAGTTAAGAATTCGGAAAGAAGATGAACATGGACGTCTAACCAATTTGGAGGCTGCAGACAACAATGTTTCCTGTTGCCAACTTATTGGACATACAATTTGGAAAAATTGCCGTATCAGTATAAATGGAACCCAAATCTTTGAAGGAAATTCACTTATGGCATATAAAAGTATTTTCGACTATGAACTTACGTATCCACAGACAGTAAAAAATTCATACTTATCCGCCGCAGGATATTACGATGATGGTGATATGGGGCTTAATGGTGTTGGGTTTGAGAATAGAAGAATCTTATTTGCACCATCAGCTGATGGTATACAAAAATCCGCTCAATTCATGGCAAAATTAGACGTAGACATTTGCAATCAACCTCGGTATCTAATTAATCAGTGTGAAGTAGATATTGAGCTTTTGCCCAATGAATCAAATTTTCTTATTGTTGCTCCAGGAGCCACTAATCATAAATATCATTTAGAAGTACTTGCATGCAAATTATTTATCAAAAAAATTGAGCTAATGGATAGTCTTGCCTTCGATATAGCAAAGAAATTAGAATTGAAACCAGCACGATATCCAATGAGAAAAACTTCGTTAAAATCATTATTCATAAGCGAGAACAGGACAGAATTTAATGCTAATCTATGGATGGATCAAGTACCGAGGAGAGTGGTCCTTGGAATGGTTAAAAATGCCGATTTTGTTGGATCTCAAAAGACGCATCCTTTTAATTTTCAACATTTTAATTTACGAGATATTTCCATAACTGCTGGGGGAGTTACTTTTCCAGCTGCCCCGTATTCTCTTGATTTTCCAAATGGAAAATATGTGCGAATATATCATGATATGCAGGAGGCTATAGGATACGCGGGGGCCTTAGAAAGTAATGGAATTTCAATGCAACGTTTTTCAAATGGGGGGTTTTGTCTGCTAGTATTTAATCTTACTAATAGCCAGGAAGATAATGGACCGGAGATGTTTGATTTAATAAAGAATGGTACAACTAGTATAAAAATGACCTTCAATAAACCGGTTCCAAATGGTGGGATTGTGCTAGTAGCTATGGGTGAAATCGATTCACTGCTAATGTTAGATAGAAACAGAACAATTTCCACAGATATTTCAGTATAAATTCTCGTAATTTTTTTCATTTTTTCTCAATTTCATTCAAAAATGTTTCATATTACTATTAAAATTGAATTTAGCTTTGTTTGTATTATTTTATTTTTCTTTCTGTATAAATTATCACTACAATATTCGATGATTAATGAAAAGGATAATCTTGAATACAGAGAAAAATTAAGAGAACGTATAGGCTATTATGCAAATACAATACCTCCTAAATCAATCGAACTTATCAATTCGTTTTCAAAAAATTACCCAATAATTCCTGAAAGAGTTCAAAATAACACTAGACTAGTCTCTAATTCTAATCCTAAAACCAATATTAATATTTTGGATTTTTCATCAATGGAACATGTGAACAATGTACAATTTCCTTCACTTTGCAAGGAATTTCCATCATCAGGAACATCAATCGCTCAAACTATTTACTGCGTTTTATTGATTATACTCTGGCTTTTATTGTTAGCTATAGCTTTAACATATCAACTAAGAAAATTAATAAAGAATAAAAACGACAGCAAGGACGTTGAACTTGAAGAAATATAAAGAGAGATATAAACATCTCCTTCCTCAATTAAAATGGACACGTTACAAATCGAGAAAATTTTATTACACAACAGTATAACTAAGAGATATTTTATTGGATGCTTTGCAGCAGACAAAATTCCACAAGAAATTCAAAAATATCCTTGTTCAATGGTCGTCAACCTAGAAAGGGCTTCTCAAAATGGATCACATTGGATTGCATTTTTCATAATGAACCCTGAGAAGATACTTATTTTTGATTCATTATTACTCCCCAACCCACCAATTTCAATAAAAAATTTTATTTCCAAATTTCCAAAACGTGTAATGAATAATGTTCCCCTTCAAAACCCTCTTTTACCTACTTGTGGTCAACATTGTATCACCTTCATTTATTTTATTTCTTCTGGATACACTTATAAAAAATTCCTATCCTTATTATTAAATTATTCAAAGCCAGACGAATTTGTTTTTACTTTTATTATTAAAATGATAAAAAATATATAATAAATTTTCAAAATTTTTATTAAAATTTAATCATTCTGTTAAACATTAGAGTAATAATTACAGTTCCGTGATCAAATTTCACAAGACTTCCATTCATCCATCTTAGTTCAATCTCAATCTCATTAATCTCTCTAGGCAGCACTGGTATGAACATTGGTTGATCATACACTCTTTCAACAACTCCGCCAGACCTATTCTCGACGGCTACAATTCTAAGTAATGAACTGACAGAATTTCCCATAATTACAGTTCCCGTTAACCCCTTTGAATAGACAGCAAAACTTGTGAATCCTCCTTTAAGATCAATGCCATATTTTCCAATTTGTCCGTTTACCAAAGGGCCCATGGGAAAGCCGAGAACATAACATAATTGTGAAGATATTGTGATGTTTCTAATCTCAGGATCATTGAAAATTACTCTAAAGCGATCAATGCTGTCCAAATATTCAAATTCAATGTCCGAATGTAAATCTTTTAAGTGAGATTCCTTTTCATCAATCATTTTAACTGTCTTTTCTTTAATTAGATCATCAGTATTTTTCTCATCTTTTTGCTCATCAAATATTTCATCTGTTGGTATAATTTCTTCTTTTGAATCCAAATCTAAAACTGGACTTTTTCTGTTTATTTCCTCCCAACCTTCTTCCTCTTTTTCGAAACTTTCTTCCTCAGCTAAATCTTCCTCTTCAACACTTTGCGAGTCAGGAGGTATAGGATCGCCATGCTTATCTATTCTTCTTGCATGCTTCAATTTCTCCTTACTTTCTTTCAGTTCTTTATCCTTTCTTTCATTTTCTTCTGACTCTTTGACCTTGTTCTGCTCATATCCATGTCTGTCCTTGACAACTTCAAGCATTTCATCTGTAATTACGGGAGCAGGAATTGGTACTGGTTCTACATTTAGGACATTCTCTAAATATTCTGGATGAGTTTTCTCTTCAATTTTTTGCATTTCCTTAATTTCATTTTTAGTTGGTGGAATTGGCAGCTCAAAATTTTTCCATTTCTTATAGGCCGCATGATGTATCGCTGTAAATCTATTTCGTCTGTATGAAGCCAATTTATTTAAATTGTCAATCTCCTTATTTAATTTATTCTTTTCTTCTTCATCTTGTTCTTGAGAATGTAAATCTCTTTTTTCTCGAATTTGTCTGTGTAATTCCTGCAGATCCCCTAAATTTTTCTTCAAAGCTGCCCAATGATCTTCAGGGTGGTCGTCAAAAAATTTTTGGACAAATTCTGAGTGAGTATTTGAATTTTGCTGATTAAACTCATCTCTATTAATTTTCAACTCTCTTTCAATTATTGCAGATTCGAGTGCTTCCAAGTTTTTTCGCATACGTTTTATCGAATTAATAAACCTTTGAATTTCTTCACCAGAGCGAACATTTTTACCGCCCTCATCCCTGCTCGCTTTAATTTTATCTTCTAGTTCAATGTATCTTACTATTATATTTATTTCCATTTTTATTACTTGCTCGTGATAATCATCTGGGTGCTGTTCTAGAAACTGATTTGCTATAAGTCGATCATCAAGTCTATCTCGCTTATTAGCTTCGTCAGTTAAAAGACGAATTTCCTTCTTTTTGCCTTCTGAAAGGGAATGTAGGTGTTCAAGTTCTTGCTGAAATTCTTCCTTCTGTATATAATCCTCTTCATTAATAACTTGTTTTGTTTTTTCCTCTACTTTGACTTTATGTTGTTCTAATTCTTGTTCATAATCTCGTATGGCTTCCCAATAATTGTGTGGATACGTATTAAAAAATTCCTTTACCCATAATGGTACGGTATCTCTATCTGCCTCTCTCTTTCTTCGTTTCCTAATTGGATCTTCAATTAAATTAATTTCTGGCCTAAAAATAATTTCATCCTCTAAAGTATCGATTGATACATCACGTCTTTTCCTAGACTTTTCCTTATTGGATAATACAAGTTTTAAAAAGAAGCTGAGTCCGTTGGGTGTTAACTGTGTTGTTTTGGGAATTCCTGTTCTAATCGGTTTTTTGCTTTTGTAATTAATTTCGATCCATTGTTTAACATCGGTGCCAATGGTTGCAGCCCATGACTGGGGGTATTGGATACTGTAGAGCCCACATACCCAGTTTCCACCTTGAAATTCTATTGGCTTAGGGAGATGCACTCTGTATTTATTGGGTTTATTATCTGGGTAATCACTAACATTACTAGGAAGAACAACAAAGAATGTATTAGCCATTATTTATTTTAATAATAATTATGAACAATAAAATGAAAATTAAATTAAAAAATGTAAAAATGATTTATGGGGAATGAAAAATTGGCCTTTTATACAAATTGATTTTCATCTATCCAATGGGGTTGGGGATAATCAAAAAATTTTACAAGATATTCTTTTCCTCCATCTTTTTTCTTTCTGCTCTTAATAATCTTCTCAATTCTGTAACTAGTATTCTCATCTTTTCTTACTTTTGTCAGTTCCTCAGGGTAGAAATATCCTTTAAACAATTCTCCATTATCGTCACGGACGCGGTATCTATTTGGATTAGCTTTCTTTTTAACAAGATCTATTTGAAGAATTTCATCACTATAATTTGGGAGATAACCTTTTGAAAATATATTTTTACTTCTGCTCATACGCACATAATCATTTTCCTTGAATCTTGGATTTTTTCGAGGTTTATTTTTGCCAATAGGACCAAATACCATTTCTCTGATTTCCTTTGCATTGTTAAAGCTTACATCAACCGGTCTTAATCCTCCTAAAACCCTACACTTTGAATGATTTATTGCGTCAACTATTTTCGGTAATGCTTCTGCCCATTTTAATGTATGCTTCTCACTCATAAACCTGTACAATCTCTGTTTAATGTTCCGAATACATCTTTCAGCTAGAGATGCTTTGACTTCTGAGAAAGTTGCCGTGTATTTTTCAATATCTTTTTTTCTAAAAAAGTCCATAATTTCTTTGCTGCAAAATTCTGTTCCATTATCGCTAAAAATTCGGTGGGGGTGCATTTCCATTCTTGCCAAAATTTTTTCAAATGCATCAATCATATCATTTGATTTTTTAGTGCGCACAGGTTCAGCGAAAACTCTTTTACTTAAAACATCTATTGCAACAAGTGCATATTTGTTTCCATTATTTTGCCGCGATAACTTTTGAAAATCTGCCAAGTCGCACTGAACATCTGTCATATATCCAGAAGGATATGTTATTGATCTTTTAAAGTGTATGCGTCTAGGACGGTGAATTGTATATGTTCTATGACCTTCTAAATATTGCTGAACATCCTTCTTTTTAATAATCGCATCTTTTTTCCTAGCCTCTGTCCATAGTTGGTTTACACCAGCAAATCCTGCCGGATTTGATGGATCATTGTAAAGCTTATCTAAAATCATTTCCACTCTGCGGGAAGTCTCCATTTTGATTCAGCTATTTCCTTGGATTCGGGTATTTTTCTTTTTTGTTTTGAATAAGTTCTTTTTGGTGTACAATGCTCCCTAGCCTTCTCTATCAACGGCCAAATTTTATTATCACTTTTTAATTTATTTTCTAAAACAGATGTTCCAGGTGGTGTCAATTCACCCCATCTCAATTTCCCACTTATTCCAGTTCGAAGAATGCACTCTATAGATTTTTGAGCATTGCTTCCCTGTATTTCTTTTCCTCCCTTCTTACTTAAAATCTTTCCATCTGTGCTTACGTCATATTTATCTAGATTTTCCTGTTTCATATTTTCAAAAATCTCCTTTGTTTTTTCCTTTATTGTTGTCTTTTTTGGCTCACTCTTTTCATTGGAATCAGGAGATTCCTCCTCTGCCGTGTGCATACTAAGATCATCCTCATTTAATTCAGTAACTTCTTCTAACGGGGTCAATTTTGGTGTGGTAATATTTTGCCTAAAAGTCTTTTGGGGGCTTTCGGTTACTGTACGGTTTTCATTGGAGCTTGTTTGTAGTAGGGGAAGTAATTTTTTAATTTGCTCCAGGGCTGGGTCTTGCATTTGTCCTATTGAAACATTCATTGGTCTATCATTTTGTTCCTTCAACATGTGTAAATACCGTCTCAATTCCTGATTATAATTTATATTTTTTAATTCTGTGTTGGCATTTTGTCTTTTAATAGTTTCCAAATTTTCTCGAGTAAAATCCAAATTGATATTTCCAGTTTCTGGTGTAGGTTGAGTAAGTAGTCCGCGATATATATCCTCAGGAATTAATATAAATTTATTTGCCATTTTTATAAATTGTTTGTCAATGTCTTTGTCAATTCAATAATAATTGGGGTTAGGAGGGCAGGAAATAAACCAATTGGTAAACCGCTACCTTGTTGTATTACCGTACGCCGGGCGCCTTTTTCTGTTTTTAATCTGCTCACACGGCGAACAAAATCAGCGAATGGTAGAAGACGAGATTTTTGCCTTTTATTTAGTTTAAATTGATCGCGTACTATATTAAAACAAATTTCAGTAAGGGAGAGTAACTGATCTGTTGAAGCTTTTTTTAAAAGTTTTCTTCTTTTAATTAATGAGCGTGTTTGTGCGAGTTGTTTGAGAAATTGAAAATTGTCTTTAACAATTTGACCAATATTTGTTGACATGATTTAATTTGAGGAATTTTTGGGTAAAAATATAATAGGGAATGAATAATAATTGTCTTCTGTTTCTTTGTCTTTAAATATATTTGTTCTTAGTCTAAGTGTTGGATCTGATGCTGGGTGTAAATCAATAAATAGATATGAATAATTACTGCTACTTGTAGCTTGTCGATATGCGTCTAGAAAATAGTTTAATCTTCCTGGGAATAATTGTACTCCTAGATTTCGAACGGCCAATGCACTGTTCGGTGCGCGAGTTAATACAATATACATAGAATTTTGTCGTGCAACCCTAAGCTTTTTCTCGAAGAGATTTTGAGTGATGAATATTATGCCAAAATTAAGATGATGAGATTTCTTTGTAAAAAGTTCGGATAAATATTTTTCGTCAATTGAGTACATTAGGTCGTCAAGAATGACTAGTGAAGGTTGTTCTTGTTTCTTAATAAGATCCTCAGGGGGAACTCCGGAATAGACTGAGACTCCAGCTCGCTGTAGCTCGGGTACAAGAGAATTATATTCCCCATAGCAGTAAAGAATGGATTTTGGAATAGGTTCAATAAGTTGATGAGAATTAGAAATTAATTTTCGGACAAATGTACTTTTCCCAGTTGAACTTGGGCCGCTAATAATACAACCGAATGGAAGTTTTAATTTTAAATCTTTATTTGAAAATATCTGATAGTTCATGTTTAAATTATTTGTTGAGAATTAAAAATATAAATAGAAATGATTAATGATTAAGAGAGGTAATTGAATTATCTTTTAATATATATAATTATTATCGTTTAATTATCGTCTACTTGAGCCTTCTGTGAAAACTTTGACAAAAATTCCTTGTCACTCATCTGTTAATTGCCGTTGATGAACTGTTTTGCATTACAGACTTGTTTTTGTGTAAAATATTGAAATTCATCCCTTCTGACCTCATACGAAAAACACAATGTTGAGGAATTTCATATATTGATCAAACGTCACTTCTTTTTTCCGTTTGGGCGATTGCAATATAAGGTTACATCCTTCGGCTTAAACTTCCATTGCTAACTTTTCATCAATTGTATCTTCTAACTCTTAAGATTACAACAATTGTATCTCTTAATCCTTAACTTTAAATCAGTTTTATCTTATAATCCTTAACTTTTTTCATAACCTTATCTTTTAACCCTAAAATTAAATTAAAAATTTATTAATATAACAATTTTATCAACAAATTTAAATACAATTTAAAAAATTTTGAAATAACAATGTACTGTTTAAAAACATTATGAAAATTTAAAGATTCAATTGAAAAAATATTGTGAAATATTACAATACAATTGAAAAATTATTTTTGTCCAAAATTTACAATTTTGAGATTTTTTGAAATTATCCCCTTTTGTATCATTGGTCTATATATTTTTCTCATCTTAGTTGAGTAAACTATACCATCTTTCACATTCCGCCGTATAAAATTTTGATTTTCAATCATAATTTCTCCTCTATCCAATTCATAATCTTCCTCATCTTCGTTTCCCCCATTTGCATATTTAAGTACGCTTTCTTTGAAAGTGTCAAAGTGCAAAATTTTACAGACATCTGCTGTTAAAGTGATACCACGTACTTTCAGAACACTATTTGTTTTTGCATTTTTGTTGTTTTCCATTCTCAGTGCATAAGCCTTGCATGCCCCTCCAACATATTCTTTTATTTCAAATCCTGCGTACTCTCGTGCCAAATCACCAAGATGGGGACCGGTTTGGAGCGGACATTCCATGTCCTTTGGGTAAGAGAATAATATACTGTCGGTATCCCCATAGAGAAGATTGCAGTCAAGTTTTCCTGCTACAGTTTGCATTGCTTTTAATAATCTAATTCTTGCTGCCGACGTTGTCCATAAGGAAATCACAATATTTGAAGTGTCATGTTCTATTATAAATTCTTCTCTTGGCTTATAGGTCAATAGAACAGTATCTTCAGTTAGATCATCAGCAGATTGTATTTCAATTGATTTATTGTTGTCAAACTCACGTAGTTCATTGGGGGAGTTGATGATTAAACTCTTTGACAGACCATTCCGTAAACTGAACCTTCCCCATAACGAATTAAGCATTAATTTTGAAATGTAGCGCATTGCCTGATCCGGAACCATTTTTTCTCTTTGAAGTTCAATTCCAAATTTTTCTTTACATTCTTTTATAAAATTTTCCTCATTTTCTTTTCCTTCTATTCCTTCAGGGAACCCGCTTGCGTGTATTTTCATTGCCATAAATTCGGCCACATAATTTTTAAATAAATTTTCATCCCATTTCTCATAATGTAAAGCTCTATAAAATCTTGTAACTGTGTATCCAACTTTTAATGCCTCTTCCAATTCAAGTGATGTACATGTAGAGACCCAACCTCTCTCCTCATCATTGTGCGGGCAATGGTAATCTTTGATATTCGCGCCATTTGGGTACATGAGTGCACATTTTCTACATAGTGGGAATAGAAGTCTTTCGTCAAACTTAACTGGAATTACAGGAACATCCAGTTGAGGCGGTGGTAGCAAAAATACTTTTAAAATTCCTTTGAACGGAATCTGCTCACTTCTTGTCCAATAAACTTTTTGTTCAGCCAATGGTACAACATGCACTTTCGGATGCCCAACCGGAAATGATGTTGTAGCAATTGTTGAGGGGTAAAGTGAATTAAAGTCTAAGTAGGCAATTTTGTGTTGTTCTTTTTCTGCGTCAAAATGCATGTGTAGTGGTCCAGTCCTCCCGCCAAAATAGCAGTCTCTAATATTGATTGGTCCTTTGTTGTGGTAATTTGAAAAAGCTTTCCTCATTTTCTGATTGCGACGAAGCATCTGATGAATTTCACATTCCCATATAATATCAACATTCTTTATATATTTTCTAACTATTTCCATCCTTTTCCCATCATCTTCACGTGTCTCTCCCACAGTTTTTCCATTGGGCAATATTTTGTTCAAATCATCTCCAAAGCATTTTTGGCATGCATGCCAAACACAGCCATTTACTTCAATTGCCCTATCTTCTGCCGCTATATATCCATCTACTTTATATTTTCCATCTACTACATGTTCGCCACCTTCCGAATGTGCACTTTGTATTTCCACTCCTTTTGTTTCTTCATACCATTGTAAATATTTCAGGGCAAGCTCACTTTGATTATCAATATTTTCATATCCCTTTTCGGGAACAATTGCCAAATGTTCAGGCTGCAGATGATTGAGTCGGAAATGTTTCATGCATGCCGATGCGATTGTCATTGCATCCTTCAAAATATCGATTCCTTCACTACTGCTCCAGGTCGTGTAGTTTTCTTTTTGCTGATCTCCGAAAATTTTTTTCTAAAGGCGATCAATGCTTCTGTAAGTATTTGTACATCGTTTGTGCAATATTCAGCCAAAGCCTCATCCAAACAAAATTGATTATTTTTTTCTACTTCATACCATTTATCAAATTCGTTTTGCTTTTGAGGGGGCATTCCTCCATATAAGTAATCAGATTTCGGGGGTAATTGTTGTAGAGTTCTACCATAATTTTCAGAGATGTTTGCCAAATGCGGGAAAAATTGTTTTTCAGTTACTTGTAGCCCAAATGCACCAATTAGCTTCCCCAGAGCGACTGGACAAAGGTTATACGAGTCCCGGAATATAACCTCATTGCATTTATTGTTGCGGGGAATTTTCAATTCATAAAGTTTATTACCACGACGAATTATTGAGGGAACAACACCATTTACATATATTTCTTTGAACACCATAATCATATCATAACGCCCTCCATTGTGTGAAAATGCCATTGTTGTATATTGAGGGTTAAGTTCAAAAAGAACCCATTGGATGAAGAATTTAAGCGGGTTTTGTGTGACGATTTGCTTATCAACTTTTGTTTGATTGAATGGACGGTGTGAAAATGTTATGGATCGATTGTTCCCGCAGATTGTACAACTATTTCCTTTTTGCCTTAGAGGTGAGCGCCATAATTGTTCATTTTCCATGCATTTTGTACAAGTTACTGTTGCTGCGATAAAGTTTACGTTGTGTAGCCGTCTTTCTTCATTATCATTTTTTATCACTTCATTTTGTGTGGCCTCAAAATCGAAAGTAACTAGACGATAATCAACTCCTTTTTTCAGTTCCAAGGGGCGAATAAAACATCCTCTATCCACGTTGTGAAACTGTCGACAAATTTGACACCACTTTTGACCACAAACATGTTTCTTTTCAGCCTCTCTCTTGTAATTTTTCATTGACCAGATTACTCCACATTTATCACACTGTTTTGTTTGGCGGCAATTGCTACTCTTTTTGTGATGGTTGAAGCATTCTCCATTCAAATATATTTTCCCACATTCATCACATTTCTTGTAAAAGTCTCCTGTTGCCACACAAGGTCGTTCACTTCCAACGCGTCCACATAATCTGCAGAGAGATTTACATTTCAAATCATGTTCCTTTGACTTTCGAAACTTTTTTTCACAGGTAAAGCAGTATTTGTGTTTCAACCCAAACATACCTCCAACAAATCTTATTCCATCAAAATGGTTATCTTTGTGAAAAATTGAAATAGGCATGTTAAAATTATCGTTCCCATATTTGAATATAGGTTTCTCACTGATACTTCCAAAAATAAATACTTTAAATTTATAGCCTGCATCCTTGTATTTATTATTCCAAAAATCGACAACAACTGGTACATATTCCACAGCATCATATTCAGGAAGATCATGAGGGATTTTTACTGATTTTAGGAGGTTGAAAACATCATCCATTTGTCTGTCACCATTTTTTAAATATCTTGAAAAGTTCCATTTAGCGCCCAATTCTTTAGCAAAATATTTTCTTGTTATTTCCAGCGCATAGAATAAACATAAATTGTTTGGGTTTGAAATTTTTATTAATCGATCAATATTTATATGTGTAATTATTGCAGAATTTTCTTGGGGTGCGCGTCCTCTAATTGATTGATTCTTTGGCAATGATGAAATACCAAGTGTCTGGATTTTAACTGTGAATGGTTGGCCAAGAAGAGAACCTTTTTCTATCTTAGATTGAGAAACAAGCTGGAATCTATTGAGAATGTTATCGATAGTATCATTTTCAATTTTTCTAATTGGGATCCATATGTCGTTGTCTAATAATTGTGAAGATATTATAGCTCCTAATCGGTCAGGTTCAATTGATTGCCTTCTTGAGGCTTCGATGGTTTGATCCATACAATCGTGAATTATTTTTCTCAGTAGTTCCTCCGGATTCTCGGGTAGCTTTTCAATAATAAACTTGCCTGTTGTCCCCATTATTTTAAATTTACGATTAAATGATGTATCGTAGTCTATTTGTCGATAATAGTTTTGCAAATTTAATGCGCCTGCACCGGTTTGTGTGTCAATGAATAAATGTGGAAGAAGATCACGGATGAGAAATCTTGCGCGCTTATTGGCAGAGGGTGCAGTTTGATCGTTATTAAATGCCATTTTAAAGTTTTTAATTTTAAATTGTAGAAAGTATTTTTGGTTTTGAGTTGAATGGTTAAGAATGTTAAAAACTTTGCCTTTTATACTCTTCGTTTCAGACGGATAGTCGATTACGAAATATTTTATGTCAAGGACAAATGATGATACTAGTAAAATCTATTCGCTCTAAAATCATCAATCTGTCGGTGACATTTATAAAGTTTGCATTTTGTCGTTTGACATTTTGAAAATTGGCATTTTATCGTTTGACATTTTTAATGTTGGTATTTCGAAATAATTAGCTCCGCCCCTTACATTTGACTTCCGTTCATTTTTTAAAATCATTTTAATTTTTTTCTAGAATTTTGTCAAATTTTTTCCCTCATTTTTTAATTTATAATTATTTATTAAATTTTATAATTTATTTTTATTATTTTTTGACATTTTAAATTTTTTTGGAAATTTTTTAAATTTTGAAATGCCCGCCAATTTTTAAATTTGGCATTTTGAAATAAACCCCTTACATTTGTACTTCCGGTCATTTTTTAAAATCATTTTATATTTTATGCAAAATTTTGTAAATTTTATTTTTTATCATTTTTATTTAATTAAAACTATTTTTATTTAATTTTTTAAATTTATTTTTAAATTAGAAAGTCCCTTTTAAATTTTTCTATCAAAACTAAAAATATTTCAAAATGTCAAATTTCATATTGTCAAATTTTTTAACAAAATGTGTCTCACCATGAAACGTCACAAAAATTATTTTTTCATTCCCCACAAAGTATCAGCCAAAGGGAAATTAATAATGGAATGATTAATTACCCTAATTAATCGTGATTAATTACCCCTAAACACTTCCCAAAGAAAGGTGTTTGTGGCAAATATCAAAAAATACCCCCTATAGGCTTAGGTTTTATTGATGAAGGAGTGAGCGATTTGGGTAGCTACCTTGAAAAAAGGAAGAGCTATTTGGGTAGAAGAGCGATTTGGGTTGTGGAGCGAAAGGGGACTAGTTAACTACTGCCCTGCAACCAAGGGGTGGTAAAAAAAGGGTGGTTAGGAATATGAAATGTGTCTTTACCTTTTGGTTTCCTTTGATTTGCCGACTTCCTCCTCCATAAGGTTGCACGCAGTGCAACCTTGTGGGGGGGGTAACTACTCAGCTGAACCATCCGGTGCTACCAGTAAAGCAGCTGGGCTATAGCTATTTCTCTCCTTTAGCTAGTGCAAAAGGTTATTCGGCGGCTGGGAGCGAACCAGCATCTTCAGTAGACCGGACTGATGTGTTAGCCATTACACCACGCCGCCTACTGCTCAGCCTTAGGAAATTAATAGCTATGTATATGCTTTACAAAAGTTGTCCGTAAAAGATGAAATTTAGCAGGGAGGGCTTTAATTTCCTCCGAACACCAGATTAATCGGATACCCATTTGAACATTATGATGCTGGAAAGTCTAAGGGAGGCCTTCTCATAAGGCCCAAGGGAGGCCTTCTGATTAAGTCTAATAGAGGCCATAAGTCTAAGGGAGGCCATTAACTCTAAGGGAGGCTTTTTTGTATTTTGAGTTCCGCCTCAAAGGCAATAGGAGGTAATGGAATATGGATCATGGCAGTTCAGAACTAAGAATTGCATGAATTGTATGTTAGAATGTTAGTTTACACTTGCAGGATGGCGGACTTAATTTCTTTAAATTTCCAAAACTTTCCACGTGTAAAGTGTATAAATTGTCAGGGCATATTTTGATTCTCGCACATTGTGATTTGTACTTTCTTCTAGAATTCTTGGTTTCCTTTTCGTTTGTCTTGAATCTATGTAATTCAAAAATGGGAGGTTCATTTTTGCATCCAATACTAATTTTCAATTGTCTTGATGAACGCGTTTCCCAATAAAATTGTAAAAATTTCAAAGGATTTTTAAATAAATTTATAATTTTATCAAAGTCTTTTTCTTGACTTTTTGCTAATATTTTGTATATTGCAATGTTTTCATGAAGAATAATATAAACAATCGAATTGTTTTGCACTATTATAGGCTCAATTATCTAAAATTTTTAAATAAAGTATTGTAAAAAATTCACAGTTTTACAAGAGTTAATTTCGCATTAGATATGATCGTAATAATAATCCTCTCATTTAACGCCATTACTAGGGATCGGATTTTTAGGTTATAATCCATTTTTGCATAAAATATTTGTTGAGAGAAGCTAAAATCCATTTTTGTTCGCCCATTCGCTACATATACCTATGGAGTTTCAATATTTAACAAAAAAGAGGGTTAGACCTTCATCGTTAATGCACAGATGTTAGAATTCCTTATGAATAAAGGCACATCTAGAGTTAACATCTATCCGGAGTGTCTGAAGAGCTAAACAACTCGCCGAGCAATACGATTACGGATAAGTTATCACTAACTTATGTCGTTTCAGAATGGCTAATCACTTTAAAAACGTTAAAGACAACAAAAAGTGTAACTAACATTGTGTTGATTAATGGAAATTGAAAGCTTATATTCATTGACCAGGTTCTCTTCGATAATATCATTTCCGCTAAAATGGTAGTTATCATAAGCATCAGTTTTTCCAGAAAAATTTCGTGACCCTTCCGGATGGCCAACTAAAGTTTCTATTAATTTCAAGTCGAAACGTTCCTTTGTTTCATCCGTCAAGTGATGAGGATATTCAAATTTATTTTCTTTAATTTCCCGCCATGATATCTTGACAAATATTGACAAAGGTTCAACGTTTTTAAAGAAAATGTTTAAAACAATGAATAATAAAAATAGCCACATTTTCTAAAAAAATGTTTAAAATTAAATTTTTATCAAATAAAAATTTAGAAAAGTAAAGCTTCGATAATAAAGATCGGATTGACGGTTTACGAGTCGGGCAGTTCGAACCATTTTATCGGACCCAGGGTCTTTACGAGCCGCTTTCGGGCCAAATGTCATAGGTCCGACTTAATCTTTCGGCCGAATCTTAATAAAGATTGTCAACGAAGCTTTCATCATCCTTAAACTTTTAATTAAGTTTAAAAACATATTTTCAATATTTTACATTAATAATGTTTTTATTTTGTAATATGTTTTTTAATAAATTTAATAAAAAAATTAAATGAGAGGGAAAATTAAAGGGAGAGTCAAGCGTCTGTATAACGCATGACTTTATTGCACTTTCCTTACATTTAAAAATTTTACTCAGACGTCTATTATTTTTTTCTCTCCCTCTCTCAAAGGGCAAGACTGATAAGAGCAAGACAAAAGGGCAAAACAAATCTTTCGAAATTAAAAATAAGAGGAAGGGAGGGCATGATAGAAAGGGCATTTTAGACGACATTATTGTTTTTTATCAGACTAAAATTCAAAGAGGTTGTAATTTCGACATAGCAATTGAAAAAGACAAATAACCAAAACAGAGATAATTTTTAGAATCCGACTGAGTTGAAATTTGAGAGGGAGTTTATTTTAAAAGCTGCCACCAGAAATATCAACTAAGGCTCGAGAAACTGGCGGGATCACTCGTGAATGATCAAAAAACTCTCTCTCTCATTCTTAAAAATGGAGAGAACCGATTTAAAATTCAAGGATGAAAGGAACGTGAAAGCGATTTTTATTAAATCTTATAAGCATACTTAATAATTTGAATCTTTTTATTAAACTTCTCTTAATTCCTTTATTTTTGCTTGTATTCAGTAAGATTAATAACACCAGATCTGAACGTTTCAGCATCAGGCCTATCTAGTAAAAACAGGCATTTTGTCTAAAATCCTAGACCTAATTATTACATACAAAACCGAGTTCCTAAACGATTTTTTAGTCACCAATCCTTTTTGCTGATCAGATAAACTTCATCATTTAGAATGTGTCTTTTATTCTACTGCAGATCATCTTGGAAATAACATAAGTAAGAATGAATTAAACCGCTGATTCTATCTATAATACTATATCGCGGCGATATTTATGATGCTAAATCACACAAATTATATAAGTAATCCATGGTACTAGCCGAGAAAAACTGACGATATAATAGAAGAAAAATAAATTTATAAATATTTTTGACTAGAATTTTATGTAACAAAACTGTTTAATTAATAAAAATGAATAGTCTTTAAATTTTCTTTAATATACTAGTCATATCTTTAGGTTCCTCGTCATTCAATAAGAAATTCAACTCTTCTTCCGTCAGTCCATCAGCTTCATTTGCAATATTTTCATTGTTAGATACTAAAGAGTTTGATCCATGGGCAAATTTGTTGCATTGAATTGGCTTTCATAATTAGGAGTTTGAGCTGAAGTACCCACGTTACTCACTTGAGCTAAATATAAACTGATTTTTAACTTAAAAATTAGTCTGAAAAATTTCAATGGCAAAATATCAGAAATATTTGATGAAAATTAGCTCATTAGATGACTTATGTACACTAAAATTACTATGATTGATCAAGACTTGCCTTTAAAATCACCTTTAGTATTCTGGCCGTAAATATCGTAAAACTCATCGAGCCATGTTGAGTAAACATCGCCACCTCCAGTATTAGTTTCAGTATGTTTGCCAGTTGACACTGTTTGTTTCCCTTTGCTTGAATGCACAGCAATTTCCGGAACACCAAATCCTGACTCATGATGTCTGTTTGCTTGATTAGAAATATTGGCTGAGTTATCTATCACTTTACTTTTTTTGTTAAGAAGGGATTCGTTGTTTCCCTAAAATTTTTAATTTTATTTAAAAATAATTGAAAAAATATATATTAATGGACCTTGTGTTTGCTGTCGAATTTTCTACGCTTATCCATACTGCTAATTTGACAAATATCAGGATTAATATTTTGTTCACGAAACATCATAAAGTATTTTGCTGTATGTCTTTCAGAGATACATTTATATCGAATTCATAATTAACTTCATTGGCAGCAACAGCTGCTATTGGAATTTGCCTTTTTCTGATAGCTTCATCATATTTAGCACGGAGATGCTTTTGAATTTTATCTCTTTTAATATCTCCACTGGGAGCTGAAATTTATTTTAATATCTTTATTAGTAAAAAATGATTTACCGTAATGATGAGAATGTTGGATAATATTTGCCACATTCCAATCTGTGGTAAAATTGTAAAATAATTTTTAAATTCCAGAAATTCTGCCTCCTATAAGAAAATAGCCATGAGCTTATTAAAAAACTTGTGTATCCCTAAGTATGCTACAGTATCCCTGATTTGTCTTAGTTCAGCGAAATCAAGTAAATTTTTATCCTTTTATGGGACCTGAACTGCCAACTTTATGAATAATATTATAATGGAGGACTCAACGATTTAAGATGTCCCCAGAACTTTTAAAATGAAAATTTTATACATCCATTGTTCTGATCAAAGATCTGATCAATTTTAGATTCTTCATTGTTTTGAGAATTTACGTAGGAAATACATTCTTTTACGTCTTTTACAGCATGGGAAACCTTGCTCCCTTTTTTTGCTTGACTAGAATTGTTTAATAATATGCATGAAGGAGTTCCTGTAGTATTTACAAAATCTACTTCATAAAAATTAACTCCCTTTTCATAAATAGCCGAAGTGCATGTTAAATTCATCATTTCTGGTTGACTAGCATCCGTCTAAATTTTTAACTCAATTTTTAAATTTATCTTATGTATTTACGCAATTTATAAATAAATTAATTAAAAATCAACTTGGACATGTTGGAAATGGTAAATGTCCCGCTAGAGGTCCACATGTCCGCAAAAGGCATTCTGAAAAAGGCATTGTTGCTTCATTCACCCCTTTCCCTCTCTCCCTTAATT
This sequence comes from Meloidogyne enterolobii, assembly GCA_963681835.1. Lineage (NCBI taxonomy): Eukaryota > Metazoa > Nematoda > Chromadorea > Rhabditida > Meloidogynidae > Meloidogyne > Meloidogyne enterolobii. The sequence goes on from CAVMJV010000112.1 coordinate 314,880, forward strand.
TCCCTAAGGTTATCAAATGATCAAATGGCCATACACCCCAGGTCAGTCACATAACCTCTACTGCAGACACATACAGTAATGAACATTTGGCTAAGAATTTTTTTTTGATGCACTTGAGATAATTTATTAATCAGAGATAATGTTGGCAACTCCTGAGGAGTCGTCGGTTATATGGAACAGATACAATTACCGATAATTTTCTGATATCCGTTCTTTTGCTTTTCCGTACAACTGGCCCCGACAACTATAATCACAGGGTTGCTATATATTTTATAGCTGCTTTAAGGCATTATATTTTAGTTAGAAATCAAGGATTCAAGATATGGCGTCCAAATATTAAATTTATTATCGAAAAGAACCACGCGTTTTCTATTTCTTAACCCTATCTTACAGTGTGCATGTTAGAATGTGTGGTGGTATTAGAGCATTTATGGCATTTAGATTTAAAAAACGTACAATGTATAATGTGTACAAATTGTCAGGGCATATTTTGATTCTCACACATTCTGATTTATACTTTTTTCCATGATACTGGGTTTCCTTTTCCTTTCTGAGGAATCTATTTAATTCAAAAATTGGCGGTTCATTTTTGCATCCAATTCTAATTTTCAATTGACTTGTTGAGCGTGTTTCCCCAAAAAATTGTAAAAATCGTAAAGGGTTTTTAAATAAATTTATAATTTTATCAAAATCTTCTTCTTGATTTTTTGTTAATATTTTGTATTTTGCATGATTTTTATAAAGAACAACATAAACTATTGAATTATCCTCAAAATCAATAGACTCAATTATCTAAAAAATCTAAATAGAGCATTCAAGTAAAATTTATTTCCAAAAAAGTATTTGGCCTGGTCTAAAAACTGAACTACCAAGTGACGGGACCGACGTATAACAAGGTCTAACAATTCCATTGTCGAATACAAATTAAAGAGAGGAACCCATAGAGAAATAGCTAAAGTAGAAAGGAACTTTGCCCTAGGAGCTTAAAGATACAATGGTGTTAACCGATTAACCTATCCAGCACCGACTGATCGTATTTTTGGTTTATTTCCATAAAAGTTTCAAAAAAAATATTTAATTTATTATATACGATGTTTTTGCTGTGGAAAAATTCATTAGATGGAAGATGGAATAGAACCATCATGTAAAGAGCCCAAACCGAAGCACTACCGACTGTGCCACCATCCAACCCGATGCTTTAATTTTTGCTAAAAAATTTAACCAACATTGTATCCATTAATTAAAATTTCCAGATTATATTTAGCATTTGAATCTTTAGGAATATCATGCTTATTAAAATGGAAGTTGCCATAGCCGTCTGTTTTCCCCAAAAAATTTTGTGAAACTTCCATATAGGCAACTAAAATTTTTGTTAATTTCAAGTCGAAACGTTCCTTTGTCTCCTCTGTCAAGTGATGAGGATACTCAAATTTATTTTCTTTAATTTCCCGCCATGATATCTTTACAAATATTGACAAAGGTTCTATGTTTTTAAAGAAAATGTTTAAAACAAATAATAATAAAAATAGCCACATTTTCTGGAAAAATATTTTTTAATTAAATTTCTATCAAATAAAAATTTAGAAAAGTAAAAGCTTCGATAATAAAGATAAGGGTTGCCGTTTTCGAGTCGGGCAGTTCGAACCATTTTATCGGACCCAATTTGGGTCTTTACGATTTGGGTCTTTATTGGACCCAATTTGGGTCTTTACGAGTCGCTTTCGGGCCAAATGTCTTAGCCCCGACTTGATCTTTCAGCATAATCTTAATAAAGATTTGTCAATGAAGCTTTCATCGTTTTTAAACTTTTAAATACATTTAAAAACATATTTTCAATATTTTACATTAATTATGTTTTTATTTTGAAATACTTATTTTTAAATTAATTTACTTATAATATAAAAATGTGAGGGAAAATTAAAGGGGGGAGTCAAGCGTCTGTATAACGCATGACCGTAATGCACTTTACTTACATTTAAAAATTTTAATCAGACGTCTATTATTATTTACTCTCCCTCTCGCAAAGGGCAAGACTGATGAAATCTTTCGAAATTAAAAATAAGAGGAAGGGAAGGCATGATAGAAAGGGCATTTTAGACGCCATTATTGTTATTTTACCAGACTAAAATTCAAATAAGTTGTAATTTCAACATGGAAATTGAAAAAGTTAAGTAACCAAACTGCAATGATTTTTAGAATTAGACTGTGTTGAAGCTTGAGAGTGAGTTATTATAAAAACTGCTATTGAAAGATGAACAATTCGCCTAAATATCACCAAATTAGTCTTTGTAATTAAAAGATTTAAAAGGGCCGTGGAATGGGCGATTTAAACCTTCAGCTTACTCTATTATTAATTATTATAAAATAATTTTTTTATTTTAAAAGAAGAAAATTTTTATTTTATTTTAAAAAATATGTATATGGAAGTGTAAAAATTAAAAGCTGGGAAAAGCATAAAACATTATGTATTGAAATTATTCATGTAAAAATTGGCCGATAAGATCTCAATACCATCTTTTCTTCTTTCTCGAATTTCTTCTCTCAAGTTCAATTTCTTCCAGCTTTTCTTCCATGTCCTTGACAGACACCTGTATTTCCTTGACGAGCAGAACCTTAATTAAATTTTTGGTACAATCCACAACATCTGCCACCAAAAATATCAACTAGGTCTCGAGTAACTGGCGAAATCACTCGGAAATTTTGATCCAAAAACTCTCTCCTCCTCGAAAATGAAGAGAACGGGTTTAAAATTTTAGGATGAAAGGAATGTGAAAGCGATTTTTATTAAATCTTACAATTACCAAGATCGAGTTCCTAAACGATTTTTTATTCATTCAATCCTTTTTGTTGATCAGATAGACTTAATTATTCGGCTTTTTTCGGCTTTTTCCCGATTCAGTCTTCTCTGAGTAAAATTCAATGCCACATTCCCTGATTAAAATTATAACTCACTCTCAATCTTAAGAATTCGATGGATAAAGAATTCGATGGATTACTTATATACATAAAATAATATTCTACTTTCTTGATTAAATTTTTTATTAGAAATGTACAAAATTTTTAGATTTTTCGAATTATGAAGATATTTTATGAGAGAAAACACATGTCCAGAAATTTTTAATATTATTCACATTTTATTCCTCCTCATATCTTGAGATTCCTCATCATTCCATAGTAAATTCTAATCATCTTCCGTGAATTCATCAGCTTTATTTGTAAAAAATTTATTGTGAGATACTAACAAATTTGATTTATTGCCTTTGCGGTTGTCATTAAATTGGCTTTCACCAAAGAAATAATTAGGAGTTTGAGCTGAAGTACCCACGTTACTCATTTGAGCTAAATATAAACTGATTTTTAACTAAAAATTAGTCTGACAAAATTTAAAAGTAAATGTCAGAGACAATTGATAAAAATGAGCTTGGAAGTTAACTTATGTAAGCTATTAATACAATTTGATCAAAACTTGCCTGTAAAATCCCCTTTAGTATGATGGCCGTAACTTTTGTAATAGTGATCTAGCAACGTGGAATAATCATCATCATTTAAATACGTTTTGTGATTACCTCCAAAAGTAGTTTCAGAATGTTTGTTATATAAATCTAATTGTTTTCCTTTGCTTCGGTCCAAAGCGTTCTGCGGTACTCCACATCCTGACTCATGATTTTTGTTTGCTTGATTAGAAATATTAGCTGAGTTATCTATCACTTTACTTTTTTTGTTAGGATTGGAGATGTTGTCTCGCTAAATTTTTAATTTTATTTAGAAATAATTGGAAAAATATATATTATGCACCTTGCGTTTGCTGTCGACTTCAGTAAGCTTATTCTTACTGTCAACTTGACAGATATCAGGATTAATATTTTGTTTACTAAACATTTTGAAGTATCTAACTGACTGCCTTTCAGAGATAACATTTAGATCGAATTCATAATTAATTTAATTGGCAGCAGCTGCTGCATTTGGGATTTGCTTTTTTCTGGTCGCTTCAACATACTTCGTATGGAGATGTTTTACAATTTTATCTCTTTTATAATCTACACTGGGGTCTACATATAATTTATTTTAACATTTTTATTTAAATAAAATGCTATACCATTTTGTAAATGCACGATAACTTCTGTTATATTCCAACCTGTAGTGAAATTGAAAATAACATTTAATTAACGAAAATTCCGCCGTCCACTGTTAAAAGCGGGCAAAGCCCAAAACGGAGCGCGGCCTTAACGACGCAGAGCCATACCCCTTATGAATTTTGTGGGCTATGGTTTGATAAATTTTTTTCTAGCCCTTATGAATTTCGGTAATAATCTCATTAGCTCGATGAGAGGAATTGTTTAATATTAAATTTGTGTCTATTAAAAAACTAGGAAAAATCTTGCCCGGAAGATTATGATCCCTGTGTCTAGGGCTAGCGAAATCGGATGATATCTTTCGGTTTTACTATTGTCCTGAATATGTCTAATAGAGAATAAACGGTTTACAAAATTCTCAAAATTTTTCTTCTCAAAATTTTTTTAGGCAAATATTTTAAATATATTTATTTCGTCAATAACTTTATTTAGGGTCAAGTGAGGCTCCGAAGAGCGCTGAAAAATGTGGGGAATGAAACATGTATTTATATGGTCTAGGTAGGGCGGAAAGATGATAAAAACATAAAGAAAATGATTAAGGAAGGGTTTAGGAAAAAGGCAACAATTTGAATGAGATGAAAGGAGAAAATATTTGAAAGTTGGACTGGGGGAATTATTTAAACATATTAAGAAATGGAGGAAATACGTAAAAATGAATATTAAATAAATATATTAAAAATATTCAAATCACGGACATAACAGTTAGGAGGAACTTTTTTTTATAGTTAAAATAAAAACTTTAATTATATCCTTCCGTTTGGAATACCACAAAAATTTCATAAAAAAATTTTTTTATAATTATAAAATAAATTTAACAAACATTGTATCCATTAATGGAAATTTCCAGATTATGTTTAAAGGTAAAATATTCAGGAATATCATGTTCATTAAAATAAAAGTTGCCATAGCCGTCTGTTTTTCCCAAAAAATTGTGTGAAACTTTCGTATCAGCAACTGTTTCTGTTAATTTCAAGTCGAAACGTTCCTTTGTATCTTCTGTCAAGTAATGCGGATATTCAAATTTATTTGCTTTAATTTCCCGCCATGATATCTTGACAAATATTGACAATGGCTCAACCCTTTTATAAAAGGTGTTTAAAACAATGAATAATAAAAATAGCCACATTTTCGGGAAAAAATATTTTTTAATTAAATTTTTTAATTAGAGAAGGAGAGGAGGGAAGCATTTTATAATAAAGCCTTTCAGTGAGGCTTTCATCACTTTTGCACTTTTAAATCCGTTGTAAAAGAAATATTTTTTTAATTTTTAAATATATATGAAAAAATAAAGTTGGGGAGATGAGGATAACTGAGAGGGTAAAATAATGAGAGGAAGTCATCCGTCTTTTTAACACATGCCTTAATCATGCCTTTAACAAATATTATTGAGACGTCTGATAAGATTTTTCTATCTCTCTAGCGATAGAAAGACTAAGCGGCTTCGATTTTGAAATTTAGAAACCGAAAAGTTTGAGAAATCGACTCTCTGGACAAGGAAGGAATAACTAATAAAACTATACAATCAGAAGATCCCTGATTTTTAATGCTAAAGCCTCTTCTCAAAAATAGAAAGTAGAGTTTATACATTGGATGTGTCGGGAAACGGCTAGAGGTGAGGCAGACACTCCGACACTTCCAATGTCGTAAATTATACATTGGAGGTGTTGGAAGCATCTGAAGGTAGAGGCAGAATTAAATTAGAAAAAGTAGATTTCACAAAACCAGAAAACTCTTTAATCAGTATTTCAAAATCGAATTATTATTTCAAAATATACATGAGGAAGTAAGAGGAAGTTTGAGAACGGAGCTACAATTCTCTTCTTCTCAAAAATGATAAAATTTGACTGATTTTAAAATCTTTTGTGAGGAACCTTTCTTGATTTTCAGCGGCCTTTAACCCGGTCTTTTAGCATTCTGGTCTTTTAGCATTCAATTATCGTTGGCTCGTTGAGTCGGCACGTTTGAGATGACTTAACATAAATATGTATAATAAATTTTTATTTTCACTCTTTGATTAATTTAAATTTAAATATTTTTAAATTCTATTGTTCTATTTAAATAACTGATTATAACAAATTTAACATGAAAAATATGTTATGAATGAATTTTTAAAAAATATTTCTTTAAAGCCTCAATTTTAATTTACAAGCTGTCACTATCATTATTGTTTGTGTCATCATCAGAAGATTCTCCCAATTTTTGTTTATTATCTCCTAGCAGTTGATGGAAATCATGTACCATAGTTGGCTGATATCGAGTCGCGTGTGGACGATATATTGAAGGTGTTTGCATGTAATGATTATAATGTTTGCTTAGATTCGAGTTGTTCAATGGATTATCTGTTTAATAAAAAATAGGCTTTGTTAGGGTGATTCAAGGAAGATAGCTCCTGAAGCCGACTCCGGCCTTAGCTAGGAATTTGAGCATTGTAAGAGATATGTCACAAAAAGCCCAATTATACTCTTGATATTTATTTGCAAGAGAGTCATTATATCAACAAAAATTTTAGCAAAATTTGGATAATATAAATAGACCAATAATAGTATCAGTCCCTAATCTAATATTTTTAGCTGATTTTTTAGGTGATTAGGTGATTTAGCTAGGTGATTCGTTAGAAGATAATTTGAGGTTTAGTTCCGTAAAACAGAAAATTTCTAAGATTTTTCATTGGACAAACAAAACCTGTACCTCCAGGATTTTTACCATGAGGGTTATTTGCGGTTCCTTGTTGAAATTTATTTGAGGATTCACCTTGTTTTGTTTGATAAGGGCTAACAACATCTTCTGAAATTTTAATTAGCATTATTTTTAATAAAAAGCATTTAAGAAATATTTACCCAAAAGACTTTGACCTGATCCTCTCATTAAACGATCCATTGCAATAATATTTTTTAACTGCGCATCAGATGCTTCATCACGTGTGAAAACGTGGTGTTTTTGACTTTCATTGTGCTGAAATTTGAGGAAAACTTTTCCATAAAATATGGCGTATTCGAAATCTTATTACAGTCCTAGTCCCGACGGGTATTGTTAAAAAACTAAGTTACAACTTAAATGATTATGTTAAGCATATAGCTATTAAATCACTCCCAGCCGTCGAATAACCTTTTGCACTAGCTGAAGGAGAGAAATATCTAAAGTGTTATGTACGTGACTTCTATGTCTACGTACTAACAAGAATAACAACAAGATAAGACAGTAACTAACGACTGTGTTTTATCTACAAGACTAAATACAATACTAACGAACAATATGAATATGGCCGACGCCGAATATGTGGAGCACTAGAATAGAATAACAGAATAGAATAACGACTAACAGACACTAACCCCCGAATGGCTAAAGCCGTAGCCTTTTATACTAAGCACATATAGTGAGTGTTAGTTAGTGCTATTCTTAGTCTTATTCTAGTGCTCCACATATTCGGCGTCGGCCATATTCCTATTGTTCGCTACTATTGTATTTAGTCTTGTAGATAAAGCACAGTTGTTAGTTACTGCTTATCTTGTTATTCTTGTTAGTACGTAGACATACAAGTCACGTACATAACATAAAGCCCGGCTGCTTTACTATTACTTACGATATCGGATGCTTCTCCGAAGGTATCATGAGTTCCTCTAATTAGTACTTTCGATCTTTCTTTAATCAACGGATCCTCAACAACATTTTTTCCTTTATCCAAAGGTTGAGCTATATTTAATTAAAAATTAATTTTTTGAATTAAAATTGGGTGTTATTAATTTAAAAATATTTTAATAAAAGTCACGTGTTGAGTGTGAAACTGGATGAACTGTTTCATGTGCTGGAAGGAATGGATTTTGCTTCATATCTTCCATAGTATTGGTAAACCAAGCTTTATTATGAACTTGATTCAATTGCTGCTGGAATGTAAGATGAGGAAATATCAGTTGTGATAACGGATTGTAATAATGAAATTGATCAGCCAGCGGATAATAAAATTTTTGGTAATAGTTGACTTGATGAAAATTTGTTGGGATCACTGGGATCAAGAATCCCTCTACCCTTCCCTCTACCCACACATGGCAGGAGTTAGCATGTTGAGCCTCAAGCAGCAGGGTAAAAGGTTCGCTAAAATTTTTGGGATCAAGTCAACTATAACCGTATGATAGTTAAGATATCCATGTTGAGTTGATGTATTTGTTGTAATTTCATTCTTATTATCATTTGCTTCCTCTTTTATTTGATATTTAAAATGATGTTCATTAATCCTCTTAAAGACTATATCTATTATATTTTGTCTTATATCCATTCTAAGTGCGAATTCGTTAATCTGTTTTCTCAAAATTGTTTCCTCCATATATTTTTCATATCCTATTGACTGCGAAAAGATAGCATATTGTTTGTTAGTGTCTTCAATGTCTTGTTTATCCGTATCAGAGATTATTTTATTCTTGAGTTCAGCCACTTTTTGATAATTACCATATGGATAGCCCACAAATTCTGTTAAATAAAAATTAAATGGGAAATGAAAACTTTGGTTCACTGGGAAGAATTGAATCTTTATGTATATAGTTCGCTTACGGATTATGTATGTTTAAAATATCGAAATTGTTAGAATATTTTTTCGCCTATTTTATTAAAATTTCAAAAATTTTGAAGCCCAATTTTCCGAAAAGTCTTGAGCTAAAATATTCGTTTTTTTCCTGTATTAAGGTCATCGACTCTTTTAGACAAAGGATCGTATTCGTTCAACATATTACTTAGGATTATTATTCGTAAAAATGATCGGCAAAGCTTCGAGCCTAAAATAAACTCAACGAGGATCTCATCTTAATCATCATACACATTTATCTCGATAATCATTTCTTTATTCCAAGCTTGTATATCATAAAAGCTGGTACAAATGCGTTTTGTAGATGTTCCGGACGGAAAATTTCGCTTTCGAAAATTAAAATAAATATTCAACATATTACTTACCATATATATATGCGACAATAATTCGTTCCAGAACATTAAAATCTATCGTTAAATTTTCGAATCCATTTTCATTTAGAGCTAGTCTTTGAATTACAAGAATGTATTGCACAATGTCATTATAATCAGTTCTTTCTCTAATCTGACTTAACTCAGTTCGAGTATGTTGTTCCATATGCTGAATCCGTTTAAGATTTCGTTCTTTCTGTATTACGCTCATCGTCCTTTTTCGACTTGTTTCATTAATAACAGTTATATCTAAGTTAGTATCGACAATAGAAATTTTTAATCTAAGTAGACAGACCTTCCGGATTAATCATTTCGGGACGTATTCAAAAAGATAATCAGGCTAGGAAGTACTCCAGAAAATTAAAGAGAATCCATTAGGAATATTGGCATGACTTTGTTTGATGAATCAGACAATCCTCGGTCGAAGGGGCTCGACCGAGGGACCGGTCTGATGTAAAGATGGTGATGCAAGGATGGAGATGTAAAGACGTAAGGGATTAAAAGATCTAATAGGATAAAAGAGCAATCATTAGTCGATGTCCCGGTAGCTCAGTGGTAGAGCACATATATAGAGTAAGGAGGCGCTACGAGGACGTCGCAGGTTACTACGCGGAGGTCGCAGGGATAACTACGAGGAGGTCGCAGATTTGAATCTTACACAACCCAAAAACATAAAATTACTATATAAAATTACCTCCTTGTATTTCTGTTCCATTTTCCTCAACAAAGATTTTATCCATTAGCCCCATTAAATTTAATTGATCTTCATTTATCAAATGAAAATAATTATTTATCACTGTTTGTTCAGACTTAACGAGTTTGCATGTTGGCTGACTGTTCAACGCATTAAATTCAATTTCATAATAATTTAATTTGTTGGGAGAATGTATTGCTGGATCGCAATTCAAAATATACTTAAATTTAAGACAATAAAAGGATTTAATAACTGGATGGGAACTGTAGCCAGATCAGAACATTTGGATATCGGGAAATAGTATCCTAAAAAATTCTTCTGTATAGGATCTTTTCTGTTCTGAAAAGATACCTATACCAAGGAAGATTTAAAATTAAAAATTTAAGATTTAAAAAAAGTCTCAGGCCCTTCTCTGTCTCCTCCAGTTCCTTAAGCTATTACCAGTCTCAGTTTTTCTATTATTAGACATATGTACTTAAGACATTTTCTGGTTTTTTCTTCGGTCCCTTTTTGAACCTAGAAGAAAAATCTACTAACAAAGTTCGCGATACCTGCCAGCCTTAGATGATTATTTTACATGTTAAATTTTAGAACTCCCAAAAACCCTTCGACAAGGAAGTCTAAAACAAGCTCCATCTAGAGCAGGGCTTTGTGAAATCTAAAAATAAAAAGCGAAATGCGAAACTTTTTGCGCTATAAAATGTGAAAGATGCGAAAGATGCGAAACGCGAAATGCGAAATGAGCCCAGCCCTGATCTAGAGCATACATTTCTTCTTTCGAGAACCTGGCCAAAAATAATTCTGCAAAATATATTTACTTTGTCATTAAATATTGTCAAAATATATTCATCATTTGGGCAAACTTTGGTTTTAATATAATATGTTTGAAATTCTTCCTTTAAACCATTACCATCAAAACCTGCAGCAAATGGAGAATTATCTGGATTCATACATTCAATTTTTAAATTTAAATTTTGATCAGATTCAAATTTAGCTTTCAAATTAAATTGTAAAACGCGAATAGGATTTTTAAATAATTCAATCATTCCTTCAAAATGTTTATTTTCTTTTGTTATTTTTATATATTTTGTTTTGTCTGGGTGAATGATAATGTAAACAATTGAGTTATTTTCAATATTATCGATGGATCCTTTCACTGACTAAAAAAGCTGAGATTTGTTTGGATTTAAAATAAATCTTGAGAGATTTAATGGTACTAAGCTCACTCAATTTTTAATCGCTCAGGAGGATAATGTAGGCAAGAAAGTTATTATAATCTGGATAGATAGGAAATGAATTATTAATTACAACATGCAGAGAATTTTTAGATTAGCGTCAAGTCCCGTTAGTTAAATTGGACGGATACAAACGGATACGGATATTGACCTCACGGATATATCCGGATACGGATTTTAAAATACGTGTCCATGCACATGTCTGGATAAAGATATGATTTTATTTACTTTCAAGCCTGGAATCTTAGCATATTCATCTAATCTCATAATTATAATGTTTAATTATGGTAGGAGTATAATTATGGTGACTCTGGGCCAGAGCCGTGATTTTAAAATGCCATTGGCTCGAGCCAACAAACGCCGACAATCTAGCATAGAGTTGATAAAAATGATAATTTTTAAATATTTCATTTTGTCAAAACAAATTTTTAAACAATCAAAACCAACATTATTCCCATTCATAGACACTCCAAGGTTGAAAAAGGTGATTAGGCTTCCATCCTTTCCAACCAGATCATCTGGTAAAAAGTGATAGGTATCATAGCCATTAGTTTGCCCATAAATAGGATTATCCAACAAACTGCTGGTTAATTCCAAATTGAAACGCTTAGACGGTTTATCATCCAAGTATTGGTAATACTTTAACCCTTCCCCATTCTCTCGCCAAGAAATCTTTACAAATATAGATAACGGGGAGACGTTTGTGGACAAGATTGGTAGGACAATGAAAAGCAAAAGCAATAACATTGTCTAAACTAAATTAATTTTTAGAAGGAAATAGGGGATTAAAAATTCTTTTTTAATTTTAAATAAAATTTGAAAATGAATAAAGAAAGCATCGCCGACAGAATAAATAGATAAAATAAGATAGAGAAATTTGTCATAAGATGCCGAGGCATGACTCTTATTTTGCAATAGTGCACTTTCTTTTATGTTTTGCCGTATTCACATTTTATTATTTTTGTCTGCATTTAAAAATATAAAGCAATGCCCTTCTCTTATAGGGCGTAAAGCGGTAAAGATAATAGAGATAATCAAAACAGATTTTTGAAAAATATTAATTTAAAAAGGGCGATGAAATTGCCTCCCAAATTCCAAATAAAGCAAACATGAAAATGGAGGTTTGATTACCTTGAAGAGGAGATCTCTTAGGATCAAGTTCTATCATTTTTTCAGAGGTTGGTAATACAAAGCAAAATATAAACGGAACAGATTTCCTAATGAAATTTCGCATAACTGAAGCCAATTTTATTTGTACACGTTGGAGCAGACCAGTGTACCGCGAGCCCAATGTACCGCCGAGCTATAACTTAGCTCAAAATTGTCGAATCCGAGGCGCCCTGACATGTTTCGATTCAGCTGGTAGCAATGCATCGACCATACTAGGGCACCACGGATTCGACAATTTTGAACAAAGTTATAGCTCGGCGGTACATTGGGCTCATGGTACATCGAGGTGTCCCCGTACACGCAAATTCAGAAGAAATAAAATGACCTATCATTGCGCTGATCCAACATACTTTTTATTTTTTAATAAAACTTCGCTCTCACTCTAACAATCTAAAGTGCATTGTTTACAACAGATGTTAATTACATCGAGATTGTTTCGAAACAAGTTTTTTGCTAATTATTTTGTGTATCTCTTAAAAATTTAAGTCCATAAATGTTTAAACCTATTGTAATTAATAGTTAAACCTTAGTATAAATTTGAGATAGTTTTATTACAAGAAGTGTTTAGACCAACCAAATCCCTGATTCCTGAAAATCGGGAATTCCCGAATTTTTTGTGTCGTGAATTCCTGAAACTGAGAATTTTATTTTTATGTCGGTGCGATCTCTGGTATAGAAAAAAAAGAAAAAGAAAATTTTCGGAAATTATGTGGCTCTGATTTAAATTTCCATCAAACACTAATAATTTTTGCCAAAGATTCGAGTCTTTTGCTTAAATTTATTTATTTTTAATTATTAGGTAATAATTTCAAAATTTATTTATTTTTATAAATTTTATTTTTTTCTTTGATGTATCCGAAGTAATCCATAAATCCTTCTTTAAAGCATGTGAATAAATGAAAGGGATGCACTTTATATTCCATTGCCAAATTTTATTCTTTATTAATTTGCCGAAAATGCTTTTTTTATTTTTTTTTTTAAAAATAAAAAATATTTTTATTAAATTTTAACGCTTAAAAATTAATTAAATTAATTTTATTTTTAATTAATAATAATTTGAGGGGCATAATTGAGGGGCATTTAATAATTGAGGGGCATTTAATAATTGAGGGGCATTTAATAATTGAGGGGCATTGAAGGGCATTTTTTTTATTGAGGGGCATTTAATAATTGAGGGGCATTTAATATGTATGAGGGAAATTTTAATAAATTTGGGGGGCATTTGACAAATATTCTGACACCGCTAGAAGATGCACTCATGAATTATTCATAGGTTATAATAAGAACCTAGAGATAGGGAAACGCCTTGACTCTACCTCCTCTCAAAGATGATCATATTCTAAAAATTCATGTATAAAGTGTTTGGAATCTGGTATCTGCTGGTCGTAGACGCGGAAGGGGTGGTTCGTATTATTGTAAACCCTAACCCCGGCCTGATTTCAACCGGAAAAACTTAACAAACCCAACCCAAACTCGATCATACTTTTGGATTATCTAACTTCAAAGTTTGACTGTATCGGACCACCGTACTTATAACGACACATCCATATGTCAATAATCGTTTTGTCTTATAAAACACTAATAAATGAAGAGCTAATTTATTTTTAGGCAAGCAATGAAGTTGCTTTTACTATTTTTATTCATACTCGAATTTTATCCAATTATTGAATCAATTTCAATTTTTGTAAAAATTTCTTGGCGAGATAATGGGGAACATGGTTTAGATTATTACAAATATTTGGTTAATAAAAAGTCTGAACGTTTCCTTTTGGGATTAAATAATAATTCCATTCAACGCCCTATTGTTCGAGTAACAAATGGTTATGATACTTATCACTTTAAACAAAAAGATTTTGAAAGTGTTGATAATGAGCTCAGCAATTTCAACTTGCTTGTTGCTTTAAATGGACACGATGTTAGTTGATTTAATTAAAATTTTGATTTTATAGACTAAAAAATTCTCATGTTTTTAAGTTAATTATCGGCAAAATAGAGAATATAGAAAATAACTCAATAATCTATGTCATCCCCCGTTTCGACAATACAAAATATATTAAAGTAACCAAAGACATTGTAAATGATTATTTTGAACAAATGATAAATTTATTTAAACATCCTGTTCGAATTTTACAATTTATTTGGAATCGACCAATGAAATCAGACAAACTTATAGATGTAAGAATTGGATGTAAAAATGAAGTAATAAAAAATCAAGCTACCACTCATTATATATCCAGTTTGAATACTATGATGTATAGAAAAGGTATTCCATATCAATCAACCTATTATGTTAGAAGCAAAGTTTGTCCAAGTGATCAATATTCTGTTATGCTACTCGGAACTCACGTTAATGTAAATATCTTGATTAAAAATAAATTATTATAATTATATAATTCCATTTATTCTAATATACCTATACAATAGAGAGAACTGTATTTAACAAAACTTTTAACACTCATTTGTCAAATAGGAAATTTACACAATGATAAGGATTTAATAACCTATCACAAGATTTTAAAGCGTTTTGCACAATTTCTGATTGTTTAATAAACTTATCTCGCATTTCTTGATTCGGCACTTATAATGAAAAAATTTGAGTTTCGGTTACAGCCGAAACAAACTTTTAACCAAAACATGGAATTAAATAATGAATGAACTAAAATAATTCATTAACAAATTTCAAAACGTTAACTTTATAGTAAATAAAAAATTTATTTTTATATATGTTGCAAATTTTATCATTTTATATAGGAATGGTTAAATTGCGACCAAGCGATTTTTTCACATAACTTTGTAAATACTTATTATATTAATTTCTATGATCCGCCAAATAAACCTTATTGCAAATTGCGCGCTTCGCCGCTTGAAATAGCGGATGTTTTTGAAGATAAACTTAGCGATATTGTAAAGGATGTAGATCAATTTATGAAATTTATTTTTGCTGATAGTGAAGGTATTGCTATTCAGGGAGGTAATTTTAGTATAGATAAAAGAGACAGATTCGAAATATTATTAATCAACAAAGGTTGGATAGGCGATAAATCAGTGTTTCAAATTTTGAGTTCAAATAACACAAATGAAATGGAAGGAGGTCAACGACGTGAACATGCTTTAGGAAAGCCTCCTAAACATCCTAAATGTACTCTAAATGAGATTATCTTAAAAGAGATTTATTTAAAATTTAGCTAATTTGATGGTACGTCAACCTGCTATGATGCCATATTCAACTTTTCACTTCCCTGGGGAAAATTCAACTTTGGGTCTTGGCTCTACAATGGAAAAAATTGGTAAACCTTTGATTATTATCAAGATAGAGGGAAACCGTTAATAATTATTTTTTGACTGATATTTTGCAAAGTCGCTAACTTAATCAAGAAACCATTTCTAACTTTTTGGATGAGGAGGAAGTTAATTCTAACATAATTCTTTCATTAATAGACGTTGACAATCTTCCCGCTCCGCATGATTTGGTATTTAATAATCAAATTAAATTGTATGAAAATGCTCTTATGTGGGCAAAGATTAAACAAATGCAGAATATTGGTCGTAATGCTCATGGAATAAATATTGCTAGTCAAAACATAAATGAGTGAGTATTGTAAAGCATATAACTATTTAATTATAAAGCCATGCATCTTTATAAATTAAACTAAAAATATTATATGTATCGAGAAATCGTATAAAATAATGTTTATTCAGGCAAATCCATCAACGCTCTCATCAACAAAATATCAATCTTCTTCCACAACAACATGTATTAGAAAATGTCCCGCAGATTGCTAGCGGTGCTCATGCCTCTGTAAAGCCAGGTGTGTCAACATTAGAGGATGTGTATAGTGAAATAAATAACAAAAAATTTAATAAATTATATTTTATTAAAAAATCTATTTAGATAAGGGCAAGAGAATCGTTGATTCCAATTCAGAACAACCCCGAAAGAAAGCAAGAAACGCTTATCAAAATCCACGAAATGGTATTGTTATTGGAAACGGAGATGTATCGGGATCTGAAGCAATGAACTCGCAACATTTGCAGGGGAATTCTGAGCGAAATAAAGGGGATGATGATGATTTCATTCAAAAAATGATAGATGAATTATATTAATACAATTATTTATGATTTATGTATTTAATATATAGCTGGGCTTTTGTTTTTTTTATGTTTCTGATTTTCCTTTTAAAGTCATTGGCATTTCATGTAATTATAAATTAATGAACTCACAACAATAGGATTGGGTTATTTAATGAGGCAAGTCTTGAAAGCTTCAGCCTTAAAGACGTTGAAGGTTTGATTCCTCCTCGGTAACTAAACTTAACTTAACTAAATCCTTACTGTTTATGAAAAAAATTAATATACTGTTAACATACTATTTATTATATTCTGCCTTAATGAGCGGATAACGGTGTTATTTCGAATAGTTCCATTCTTTCCTATCACTCCTTCACCTTTTTTGTGAGTTCAGTCTTGTTCGATATAGTATTAAGAGTTTAGTAAGCTCTAGATCTAGAAGATTTAAAATAATTTTAGACTCTATTACTCCTCAATTCGAGTTGTAGTTTATGATAAAAATTTATTTATATGATTGGCTAGCATTGACAATGGGTAAAAGTCAAATGATAAAAAATTCTCCCCCCCCCCCCCCAAAATTAAACAATGCCTTCTAATTCACTATGAAGGGCATATGCCATTTCTCCTCATATATTTTAGATGCCCGCCCGCATCGGATTCACGCAAAGACGTGCGACTTGACAGGCATGAAAGCTTCTTCCCTTCCTTCATAATTTTTTATCCATGATGCCTTTATTTAATTTTATTTCTTTAAATAAATGATTTTTAATATTTAAATTTATTAAAAAATATAATGAATGTCTTAACTATATTAAATTTAACTATTATTAAGCTTGTTGAAAGTTTTCCAAATAACATTAAATTTTGTAGTTTTTAAATAGATTCTTATCCCCTCCCCCCCCCTCAACTTTATATCAGACCCAAAATTTTAATTTTCCTATTAGAGATTGGAGCCTATTCCAATTTTTACAATTTTTGACTTTTTTACAGTCAACCCATGTCTCTTTCCCTATATGTTGAGAAAAAAACATATCCATTAGGGCATGTTTTAGCGAGATTTAACCTTCCATCTATTGTCCTTTCGTTATCCAGCTCAATCTGGTCCCGAGAGCTCCATCCCCTAGGGTTTATCGAGATTGCTGAGATTTGTTTCTGGTTGGCGAACGAGCTAGGCACAAAACCAAAGTTTAGCTGATTGTTCCTTAACTGATCTGCTCAGAAGGCAATGTTCCAGGATAAAGACTTAAACCGCTGTTTAGTCATGGGAATATCACCGGATGTCGGCATGATTAAAAGAGGCATTCCAATTCTACATGATTAAGCGGCATTTTTATGCCAAAGAAAGCACTTTACATTATATAAACAACTATCCACATACATAAAATCATTGAGAAACACGTGAATTTTTATTAAAATATAATTCATTAATTAATTTAAATAAAAAATTATAAATAAATTTTTATTTTTTTCGCGATTTTTAGTGTTAGAGGGAGCTAGCATAATAAATATTTTTTACGAAATGTTTTGCTAATTCTCCAAACATTTTTGAATGTTGATGTTATTTAATAGATGTTTTGCGTTTAGAAGGTCTTCTTGACTGCGATGTAGTTTGTATCCCTTCTAAGGAATAGGGAGAGATAAAATATATAGGAGAGATAAAATATATGCGAGTGTCTTATTGTCAAATCCTCCCCTCACAATGCCTCCACTCTCAATGCCATTATTCTCCTTCCTTGCCCTCTCCCTTCTCTCCTCTCCCCTTATCTTACCCCCTCCCTCCCTCCTTCCTTCCCCACCCCCCCCCCCTCCCCCACCAAATTAAACAATTAATTTTCAAAGAGTGTCACATTTTCAAATCAGACATTCCTCTCCCCTGACAATGCCTCCCCAATAAATGCCCTTCCTCGCCTCCTCGCCCCTCCACCTACCTTCTATTTACTTTTTTATTAAGAGATGGGGGAGTTAATATAAACAATTAATTTTTTATGAGTGTGTCACATTGTCAAATCCTCCCTCTCAATGCCTCCTCTTTCGATGTCATTATTCTCCTTCCTCGCCCTCCCCCCCCCCTCCCCATCTCCCTTCCCCGCTCTCATCTCCCTTCTCCCCCTCCTTCTCCGCTCTCATCCTTCTATTCATTTTTTAATTTTTTTAAATTTTTAATTTTTTTTAATTTTATAATTTTTTTTTAATTTAAAAGATTTTTAAAAGAAAATTTAAAGTCTCTGAACTGAATGTGGTTATTTTTGCTTTTTATGTGTTTTTCTTATTTAAATGCCGTGCTACACGGTGGAGGAGGTTATTGTGATATTTAATATTAAAAAATTTTTTAAAAATTAATTTGAAGGAACTTCAACTCCTTCAAGTAATGCGAATGGACCGGAAGATAGTATTCGTCAAAATTATCCACAGTACGCTAATATGCCTTTCAACGACGTACATCTTCAAGAATTGTTTAAAACATTACCAAATTATCCGATAAGTAAAATTTCTTTGAAATTTGGCACTTACTCGATTCGGAATTAGGCAACGGAAATAGGCAACGTAAAAATTGGGCAAACGGGAAAATTGGGCAAACATTGGGCAACGGAAATTGGGCAACGTAAAATATAATCCTGTCTGATTTGGCTATAGCTAACTCTTTTGATTGCCAGTTTATCTGGTAGACCTTGTATTTAATCAAAAACAAAGTAGTAATGACTTGAATTACCATCAGAATTATTAAAATGATTAATTATCCGAAGTCTTTAAAACTATTTTAAACCCCCCCCCCCCCCAATTGTTAAATTTCTTCTGAGAATACCATAATATACCCTTCCATACATAGTTACTAAGTAGTACTTTTGCTACGGAGGAATTATATAAATTAGTAGTGTATTTCAATTATTTTTGTCTCGTTAAATGCTTAAATTATAGGAACACCAACAATTTCAGTTGATGTCAGTAGAATAGAAGATTGGGTTCTTCAAAACAATCCAAATTGTGCTAATATAACATTTGAAAACGGACATCTTGCAGAAGTGCTAAAATTAATGCGAGAGTATCCGATAAGTAAAATTTTTGGAAATTTTTAAAATCTTTTAAACTGCGAACTCTGACAATAGCAGACAAATTGGCTCCATAAATTTTCAGGAGTGAAATTTCGCTATGGGCACTGGACCTGGATTATTATCCAAATATTACATGATATTTTAAAACTTTTATGACCCGATATATCCTTCATAATTTTAAAAGTCTATTTAGAAAGAACCCCGCAAATGATCGTTATCGATATACTCATATAATAAATTTTTGTGTGTTTGTGGCAGGGTTGCCGCCCGAAACCCATACTCGAAGATTTGTTGTATCCGCGGAACCCTGGTTTGTGGCAAACTTTCTCATAACATATTTATCTCATATGGCAGGCAAATTTTTTAAATTATTCAAAGATTGAGATATAATTGAAAATTCGAAAAATTTCGAAGAATCTGAAATTTTCTTGAAAGAAATTCGATATAGATACTTCCCAAAAATATCGCTAAATTTTTATATCGCTCCAAATACAAAAGTACAAAATAATAAGTAATAAATACTAAATATACAAAATTTAGAAAATTTTACAAAATCTGATTCAACTCAAAAACTTGATAAAATTTGGACGGCTGGTCAAATAGATTCCGCTGCAATTCGTCTAATGCAGGAAAAATGTCTTGAAATAGTTAAAAGCCAAACTCCGAATTTGGATAACAATAAGTTAATTGAAATTCATCAAAAAGAAGTTAATGAATATCATAAACGGTGCGATGAAAGAAACAAAAATAGACAAAAGATTTTTACAAGTCCAGATAATCCGTTAAATAAGACGAATCCTATACCATTACCACAATTTTCAAGGTAAATGGTCAATTAAAAATCAGCGATTCTTTAATTTTAAAATATTAGCTAGCTTCCGGAGCCATACCCAAGACTAAATCGAACATTTAATTTTTATCACAACAAATCCCTTATCAAAGAGATTTATCAAAGCAATTATATAATTCATACTTATCAAAGACCAAAGGGATTTCTATCTCATAAAAGTTTTTATATTATGATCTCTTATTATGATACCAACTCTTATCGTTTTGGGGTAGATTATTTAACTACAACTACGTTTTACTCAGCTCTATGAAAGCTACTGATGATTAGATATGAAATACTACCTAATGAGGGACTTATACACATCTTAGACATCCTCACCTTCCTTAAACTTCTTTTAAATATAAAACTTTCACTTAAAATCTATTATAGTCCGATACAACCACGAGCTCATCCATTGACTACTCAATTGGGAGGAGTACAGTATGCCTCACCTCGCGTACCTCCTCCTGTTCCACATGATCTGGCTCAAAATTTTTTGAATCATCAAAAGAAAAGCAATCCTCACTACGCAAAAAAGCCACCACTTCCTGTCGGAATACAAAATCAACCATTACTAAGTAGATTTGCAACGAACCAGCAACAAATGATTACTCCAACGTTTGCACAAAATCAACAACAACAAACACAACATGATAAAACAACCATTCCTTTTCATCAACAAAGTGGACAACTTCTGGCACATCCACAGCATATATCTGGACAAAATCAACAAATACATCAACAACATCAAGTTGTAGATGTCAATCATTTCCATCCAAAAAATTCACTAAATCAGCATCAAGTACAACATGATAGAACAAACATTCCTTACCCTCCAATAGGTGGACATACTCAACAACATGCTGAAACAAACAATCCTTTCAATCAAACATTCGGACAAATTCATCAACTACCACAAAATGTTGAAACAAACATTCCTTCCTATCCAATAAGTGGGCAAAATCAAGAACATATGCATCAACAACGTGTTGAAACAAACAATCATTTCCTGACTGAACATCGTAGGCTATCATTAATTTTAACTGTAGGAGGTGTTCGTTATATTTATTTGCTTTGCGAAAGGGTTACAATAACCGTGATTGATCACCGTTTATTGGAACAGTAACCCTGAAATCCTAGCGGCTACCTTTATTGACCCTCTGTATTCATTAAAGGAATCCTTTAGAAATTGGAGGATCACGAAGGATTTTTGCTAGCTAGCAAAACATTCGGAAATAGGGAAGAGAAATCGGACATCTATATGACCTAGGAATTATGTATTTATTTTTAAGATAATGAGGACGATGACGTTGTTGAGAAACGAACATTGGACGAATATGAACACATGCCACAAAACGGTATCAGAATATACCCTAAATTTTGTGCTTAAGAATTAATGCATTATTTTAGTTGCAAAGAAAGGGAAAAATGCTGTTCAACAAATTGGAGGTGATTTTGTAGGGCATCAAGAGCAAGGATTGGTTGCTCAAAATCTATCTGTAATATTTTTTATTATCTTATTTCTAATAATTTCTAATAAAAATTCTTAATTAACTAATTTGAATGATTATTCAGCCTCACCCTTTCTTTGATTCGGATTTTGTACATGATGATGATTTTGGTGGACTTACGCAAATTTTACGTAAACACCAAAAACAATTAAGTATAAAATTAATTATGTTATTTCATTAGTTCCTCTTATTATGCTACAGATAATTCTGTTAATCGCTTCCGTAATCCGGATCTGTCTTACAGTTAAATGCTGGATGCCGGAAATATTAACCCCCATATTCTATGCCTATTAAATGCAAAAAATACACAAAATAGGAAGGGTTTACTCAAAATAGGAAGGGTTTACTAAAAAATAGGCCCCGAATTTTTCTAGCATCTTGTGCACTAATCAGTCGTGCTTAGATCTAATCCCATACCTTTCCATGATTGTTTTTTTCAATTCACCTCTCAATTGATTTTATTAATCAACAATAAAATAAATTAATATCTATCTAGATAAAGGCGAAAACGTTGCTCAAAATCAACAACACGTGCAACAAATTGTGGGAGGAGAACAAAGTGATCAAAGATTTTTACAAAATCATTATGTGGATTTGGAACAATATGAGAGCAATACCGAAAGGAATCCAGAAATATATTATCCCCCTATGGTGGATATAACCAGTCCTTCCAAATCTCCACAAAAACAACATTCATCCCAACCAACATTATCTCCAAAAACACCAATTAAAAACCCTATACAATTAAATCGAGATCGTTTATTTAAATCACCTTTGAGCAACATCTCTACTCCTGTGCAAGGACCTGCTGTTGATCCGTTAGCTTTATCTGAAAATGACCCGAGAATGACTTTGAGTGAGAATTTATATTTACGGTCGTGTGAATATTAAAATTTATTAGGTGCTGGGCATTCAATGGATCATCTTACACCGAACAGTCATGTTCAACCTCAAATGAGTTTAACACAAAATGAAGGTGCACAGCTTGGATTTCACCCAAATACGTCAACTTTGCACCCATTTGCTGGAAATGTTCAGCAACAGCAATTGGCTCATCCACAAAATCAAGAATCGCCAGGAATTTTCGGACATCAGCAACCATCAAATTTTGAATTAAATGACCATCACAATCAATTTTATCAAAATCAACAGCCTCAAAATTTAGTGAATCCATCACATTTAAATACTGAATCATTAAATCTTCATAACACGCCTGGTGATCTTTTAAATATTTACCCCTCTATTTGATAAATAGAGGAAGACAAGTGTTCCTCAATCATGGACCTCCAGAAAATACATTTCTAGTCCTGCCGAAAAATGTCGAGTTTAGAGAAAGAGCTAAAGCTATTTAGAAATTTCAAATTAAAAATTTTTGAAATTATTCGCTTCACATTTTCGGGGATTTAAATTTCAAAAAGCTTAAGCTCTAAGAAAATTCCAAAATCTAAACTTGTCTGATTGATAATTAAGCTTAATTACAAGTGAAATCGACTAATTGAATTATGTAAATCCTTTATTAAATATCTAAAAAAATTATTCAGAAAATGCAAAAAATTTGGTAGAGGCATATACGAATCCATTACCGTACAATTTTCATCAAGGAACCCATGGTTTTAACAATGATACACGAGAACATGGAGCGGCAGGACCGTCCGTTCATATGGTATTTTACTTTAGAAAATATAAATTTTCCTCCTAAATCTTTAGAATTTCGTTAAAATACACTTTTCTTTGAGTTACTTTATTCTGTCACCAAGGGTCCTGTATGTTTGTCTTTTGTTTAGGGTGACAATATACTATTCTTGTCTATATCGGGATTAAGTAGCTTAACTTCTTCCAAAACTGCTTCTTCTGAAGAATGTTTGGAAAAATTATATCCCCTCGAAAATATGTCCTAAGAACTCTCTTAATGAATTTCACTCAAAGATTCCCTTCAAGCTTTTACGGTATTCAAAAAATAAATTTAAAGAATATTTTGCTCATTTTTTTGTTTAGCCTCATCCTACCCACAATCCAAATTATGGAAGCCTAATCCAACCAGGGCAACATAGTTTCCAACAATCTATGCAGCCTCCTCCACCACAACATTATACGCATTCACAGGGAATAGGATCAAGCTCAACACGATCTTCAGTTGATGAACACACGAGTTCTCATAACGAAGATTCGTCTGATCTTCTGGCACAATTTGAAGATTATTCCAAACAAAGCAGCTTGGGTAATGACTTTTTTCAAAATTATCTAGAGATCTTATTTAAAAAGTGACTGGATTCTAGATTAGTATCTCATAAAATTATTTCCCGATATCAGAGTTTTTGATCAAATAATTGTTCTCCTTCGAATATTTACCCCTTCTGGTTAAAAGTTGAATAAATAATTACCCTCTTAAATGCTCTACCACCTATTCAAATACACGAATAGTAATTCCCCTCCTTCGATAATTTGCACCATTTAGCGAGAGTTTGAAACTATAATTAACCAAGGTTATTATTCGGGAGTATATGTCATATGAATGACAAAACAAAAATAAGTAGAATAACCCCTAATCCAGTTATATACTAGTACAATATGCTGTGCTCTTCAACTCCCCTTCATGAAAGTCCTTTTCAGAATATTTACGTTCAAATGCACGATATTATATTCCACCTCGATCTTCTCCCATATATTAAACCGTTATTTTCTCTGATTATTTAAATTATAGATGATATTTTTGAAAAAAACGTTGTAACAAGTCAACATCCTTAAAGCCAAAAGCTGCGCGGTTATACAGACATAAATATGTTTATGTTTTTTAAATGCTTCATGTTTGATATTTTACTGATACATTGTGGCAAGAAATTATAAAACCACATGAACTTTACACGATTTTTCAACTTCTACATATGTCTCATAATTACATAACAGTTATTATACAGTTTTTTTAATAGTTATTTAACACATAAATTTAGAAAAATTTGAAACTAGGTGCGAGATAACGCGAAATTTCTTTTAAAAAATGACAAGAAATTATAAAACCACCCGAGTTTCGACATTAGGTTTTTGCCACACTGTATTTAACAATTTTGTTTATTATTTTTTGTCTTTATAAATTATTTAAGTAATTTGTACACAGTTTTTTAAAGTTTTGGATAATTTTTACATTTAATTGTATTTTACGTTTAATTATCTACTATGTAGAATAAAGTTTATAAAAATTGAAAATGAATTTTGTATTTTTATTTATGATATCGTGAGTCAATTTTCATTTTTGTCAAGTTTGTTTTAAAATTAAAGATCGGACGTGAGGGTCTGTTGAGAATCATGATTGGCAACTCGAAAAATCTTTATTCATATTTGATTTCTAATTTCACGGTATTAATGGGTTACTGCTCGATAAAGTGATGCGCGTAGTATCATTTTATTAAACTTGAATACAATGTATTTTGAATGCATTTAATTCTTATCTTCTATGCCGACTCTTAAGGGAGAGATTTTTGTTAACATCTTCAACTGCAAAGAAATAGATCAAGTTTTTTCATTCATCAGTGCATAAAGTAGAAATAGAGGCATGTTGCGCGGTGACTTGTGTAAATCTTTAAGGATTCCAAATTTTGTGTAAAAGTAAATCTGTTTCAGAATTCTGCGCCCTGTAAGCCGTTCAAAAATATCGGAAAGATAAATTCATTTAGATTAGAACGTTGGACTAGCAATTCTCGCCCTCCAGTGATAAAAGTGCAAAGGAATAGGGACTCAATATCGATAATCTCATCGACTATTATGCCGATTGTGGAATCCCCGGCTGCTCCTACAAGTCCATAAAGAACAGCATGCATTTTTCAAAAACAGCATGCATAGTTTTAAAAAAAATCTTTTTTTAATTTAAGACACTGTATCTTGAAAACACTGCAATTTTTATTTTCTTTGTCGAGCATCATTTGTTCAAAGGTAACAATTAAATGCCTTGCAAACAATGTTTGGCAATATGTTTGGCAATCAATGCCTCGTGCTACTTTCATATTGAAATCGCGTGAATCTTACTACTGACAAACAGTGTGGAGAAGAAGTCGCGCGCGGTTTTTCTTTCCTTTTTTTACCTCCGCAATCGCGCGCGCTTTTAATTTGCCAACATACTCCCTTATAGGTAATTAGCAGGTCTATTCTTTCCTTCCTTTCTCCTTCTTCATTTCTAAAAAATCGCTCAATAATCTGTTGATTTTTTAAAATTTTACTTGATGTTTTATTTAAATTAAAAAATTTTAACTAATTAATGTTTTATTGAATTTCTAAGGGTATGTTGTTAACCCGTTTTCATTCTATAATGTTAACCTTGATTTTTCTATCTGATTCTCTAATCGTTTCCTTTGTCTAATATAGCTGTTTTCTAAGCTGATTTTCCGTTGCGTTCGACCCTAAAGCATCCGGAATTATAGCCGGAAACATATTCTCAAGCTTATTCGTCGCCACTAATATTCATTCATCACAATATACAAATATGATCGAGAGACCCGAAATATGCAAATATAAGCTTTAAGAACCTCGTCCTAAAGTGCTCACTTTCAATTACACAATTCTTGGCATGCTTTTGCTTCCCCCACATTTAAGAAATAAATAAATAATTAGAAATATATTTTATATACTAGTTCAAGTTCAGGACCTGTAGTGGTCCAACGGTATGTAATGTCCCAATTTTATTACAAGACATGTTCCCTCGCTTAGGTAAATTTATTTAAGAAAAATTTTTCAAATCAGTATCTTTAATTTTTTAAAATTTATTCTAAAAATAAAAAGTGATGATTCTTATTACTGCTCGATAAAGTAATGCGCGTAGTATCATAATTTAAAAATTGAATATACTGTGTTATTTTTTCAAAAGTAGTGGCAATTCTCATCTTCTGTGCCGATTCATGAAGGAGTGATCTTTCATAACAACTCTTATTCAAGGATTTATTTAAGAATATTTCTTAAGAATATTTTTTCTTCTTTCTTTTCCGCAGCATTTGTTCAAAGGGAACAATAAAATGCCGCGCAAACAATGCTTGACAATCAGTGCTCGCGCGAATCTTACTGCTGACAAAGAGAGAGAATTTTGAGAAAGAGAGAGGCAAGAGAGAGGAAAGTGAGAGGGAAGAGAGAGGAAAGTGAGAGGAAAGAGAGGTTGGAAAGAGAGAGAGGAAAGAGAGAGGAAAGAGAGAGGAAAGAGAGAGTAAAGTGAGAGGAAAGAGAGAGAGGAGAAAAAGTAGCGCCGGTTTTTCTTTCCTTTTTTACCTTAGCAATCGCGCGCGATTTACCTTGCCAATCTCATGATTAGCTAGGCTATTCTTCCTTCCTTTCTCCTTCTTCATTTATAAAAAATCGCTCAATAATCTGTTGATTTTTTTAAATTTTATTTGATGTTTTATTTAAATTAAAAAATTAACTAATTAATTTATGTTTTTTTAATTGTCAAGGATGATTTTGAATGTTGTTAACCCATTTTAATTCTATAATGTTAATCTTGACATTCCTAGCTCCCAGTAAGCTATTAAATTCCATATATGTAGCTATTAAATTCCTAAAGCTTTACAGAAGGCGGCGTGACGTGATTTATAACATGTCCTGCACTAGAAGAATCTAGTTTGCTCCTAGTAGTTTAAATAAGCGTATGCATTTTCTTAAATAGCTATATCGCCTATATAAGCTTTATTGCATATCACAGGGGATATGCTGGGATATCTTTTCAAATTTTTAACAAAACCCTACTTTATTAATTTCTAAATTCAAGTGAATGTGGTTATTTTTACTACTATTCTCTTTTATTACCTCCTTTCACAAAAATGTAACACATTTGTCTGTATTCGAAAGGTTTCTTAACGAGATAACGATGAAAATGTTTGAATTATCATCGCATCTGCCGAAAGACAGGCAGCTCGGTTCAATTAACCAGTACTAAAACACTTCGAGGATTGTGATTATTGCTGAAATATCACTTTCTACAAGCTGAAAATAAAGATGAAAGTTTTACTAATAACTATGAACTTCATATCTCAAACGACAAATTTAGTATGAGTTCTTATTATCTACATTTAGAAGCACTCCACTGCCTTTTCGGCTTATAATCTTTACCTTTCAAAAACTTATCAAGATTACCACAATTACTACTCTTACTTTCATTGTACAGCCATAGCTTCTGTTAGCCATTTGTTTTGTCCCTTTCACAATTTTCACTATACTTTAACTTTTGCAATGTTTTCCTTGGACTTACGCACTTCTTTTACTTCACTTACCTTGTTTTTTACAATGTACAATCCTCAATTTTTTGCAAAAATGGCTCTACATTCTTTAATCACTTGCTTCAGCATCGCTGAATCGCCTATCTTCCTTTTACATTCAATACACTTCATTGCCAAATGCCTCACTTCTCTCTGCAAATCTAAAATAAAATTTTCCGGCTTACGTTTATAAGTGGAACACAAGGACTCAATATTTTGAGTATGGACATTCTTATTTTCTGGATTAAAATTATTGTTTGAATGTTTTCAGTGTAACAAGAGTACTTTTGAGGAAATTTGGGAATAGATTTGGATGCCTTCCAAAGATCGGTATATATTATCGACTCTGACGATTTAATTTTTGAACCATTGGAATAAAATTTTCGGTTGATTTTTGTCCTTAAATAACTTCTAAAAAACATTTTTCACCACCAGATCACCGTTCCACACTTCCAAACAGCCAGACCTCTTTCTTACTTGGTCTCTTACCCTGTTATATTACCTTTTTACAACAACAGTTTCGTCTACTGCTATTAGAACACCTTAATTAGCAGTTAATATTGATCAATCACAGAAACCCTGACTTCTCCTCCAATTGTAATGGGATTCCTAATATAAAACTCGGCTCGCACATCACTGAAGAAATTCAACCAATACGGAATTGTACTTTGACTAATTTCAGTGTTTAATTGCAAATTATTATATTTACCTAATCGTCGAACCCATAAATACGAAAGATAAAAGAATTGTTTTGGTTGTTAGATGAGTAGCCTTGTTCAGCCATACAATTTCCAGTAGTGCAACGCCAACATCCCGTATTGACGATATTTTTTAAATAAATAATTTTTCGACATTCACATATATGCAGATGCGTTTTCCATGAAGAAGTCCAAGCTCTTCTAGCCAAGCATCGTTGTAGTTTAAACGTAGTTTTTCATGGAGATGCGAATATATAAAATTTTTAAGTTGTTCCATATTTTAATGAAAGTAATATTTTTACACAGAAATTCATAATGTTATGCGTCTAGTCAATGTTTTTATTCTTTTTTATGCAGAGTTTCCGAAGGCAAAAACTACGTCATAGGCCACCAGTAATATCTACTATTACTAAAGTAGGAAGACTTCCAAATCTTCTAGGACCGATTCCTGAAGCAGATATTATTCTTCGATAAATAGCCTCACTGCGAAATTTATTTAGAATCAATTTAAATTTTTTTGAATTTTTCTCACTCTCTCTCTCTTCCGAGGCATTCTCAAAAGGAGCTCCGAAGTATTCTTCGAAAGGAGCTCCGAAAGGTGAAAGGCCTCCTGCATGGAGAGACCCTCTCTCTTTCCCGGCATAATGCATCATGCTACGTTGACTAAAAATTGCGTGACACTTGTAACGGGAAAATAAAAAAAGGAAGTCACACATTATAATGCTTTCTTATTGCCCAATCATTTAATTATATTGCCGTTGATTCCTCATTATTCATTCATAAGATTCCACTCAATAATTCGTTATTTTTTATAGTTATTTAAAATTTTATTTTAATTAAAAATTTTAAATAATAAAAAAAAATTTATTTATTTAAACATTTTAAATAAATATTTTGTTTGTTTTTAAATCTTCAACGAAGATTTTGAAGGTCTTTCAACAGTTTTCATTCTATAATATTTATCTCGATATTAATGACACTCCTTTATATGTAGTATTGTAAGACATACTACAGTTATGTATTTAATTCTTAAGTCTATGCAAGAAGCGGCGTGGGGAACAGATCAGTCCGTTCAACATAAAGATGCTATTTCTCTCCCAGCGCTTTACTAACCTTTTGTTGAATGAGGAATGGCTAGCCCAGTTTAGCTTATTGTATATTAGTATACGGATTTTATGGTCTATCATATAATTTCTTTTAACAAAATACTAATATTTTTGAATTTAAGTGAATGTGGTTATTTTTACTACTATTCTCTTTTATCACCTCCTTTTACGAAAATGTAACACCTTTGTCTGTATTCGTAAAGGTTTCTTGGCGAGATAATGGTGAAAATGGTTTGGATTATTATCTCCGTTTGGCCGAACGCCAGACAGAACGCTTCAATTTACAATTGACTAGCAACACTTCGGGGTTTACAATGGATGCTGTGACAGATGCATATGACATCTATCACTTTATACAACACGAAACCGAAGGCGAATTGTTAAGTGACAACTTTAAACTTGCTATCTCAAATGACGGACTTAGTGTGGGTTTTCACTTTATTTATGAATACGAATTCAGCCTACAAGGCATCAGTCCTAGTGTTCCTTTCTGAATTGAAGGCGATAACTTTTTCTTCAAAAAAGTGAGCTCTATGACCCTGAGTAAGGTACTAATGTACAATGCCGGACCATTGTTGTAAAAACCAGGTATATCGTCATAGATCGCCACGATCCTTTAACTTTGATCATTATGGACTTTTCTGGAGAAAGGGAAAATGAAAGGAGAAGAAAGATCAAGGGGGGGGGGGGGGGTCGGGGATAACTCAAGAGTACATTTCATTTTAAAGTTAAATTTCGGCGCTATAAATGAAATTGAGAACAATTCAATAATCTATGTAATTGTTCGAAGAAATAGCAAAACAAAATTTATTAAAGTAACAAAACAACAAGACCCAGTTAATTTCGATGCGTATATCGAATTATTTAAACGCCCAGTCCGTGTTATGCAATTTAATTGGAAAAGTCCAAAGGGTTCGGATAAAAAGAAAAATGTTATGATTCGTTGTAAGGATGATGTTGAATCAAATTTTGTTGTGATGTTAAAGAAAATTATAAATGGTGATGAACAAAAGGAAGTATATCTATCACAATATGTCAGAAGTAAAGTGTGCCCAAATGTTGAATATTTGTTAATGGTATTTGAAGATAGCATGCAGGTATAGTGTACAAAATTACCTCATTTTTACAGTATGATAGTGCAATATAATTTGTATATGACACATTTACTAATAGATACACCTTAATTCCAGATTATAAGGATTAGAAGAAAACTAACTTATCGACTTATAAAATTTTCCTCCTCCCTCCTCCCCACGACCTAGCTGGAAGATAAGCCTAATGTAAACATCCAATCTATTATGATAAATCACATATCAGTTACGGCGCTTTCAGACTTAAAGTTTGTTCTCCTTTTCTATATTACGCCACTAAAAGTTTAAATTTAAAAATATCGCAAACCGCCAAAACGGAAAGCCAAATCCTTAAAATGAATACTAAGACAAAATCTCTCATTTAATTCATACTTTTACACCAATATTGAATTTATTCAAAAAAATATTCTTAGGAAGAGATAAAATGTGAACCCGCAATTCATTCAAATTACGAATTAAATTTTTATGAGATTGTTTTTAACGATCAAACAAAGAAATTTGAATGTAAATTAATTGAAAATGAACGTAGTGTCATAGAAAATTATTTTAATATGATTGACAATGCTCAATTATATGTAAATTATAATATGGGCCAATATTTTGCTGAACAAAATGCAATTGAAGTTGTTGAGGGTAATTAACTTTTATAAGATGGAATCTAGAGACAGTACTAGGAGTGTCTTACGAGATAGAGATATCGAAAAACTACCGATCTCGATAACCGAGATTATCGATTTGAGCTCTCAAGTCGGTCCGATCTCTAATGAAATCTCGATATAACAAACTCTAAAGAGCCGATATTATTCGAGATAGGGATGTTCTTTATCAGTTAAAGCATTATTTGCTAGACCAGAACCTTGATATATAGGGCCCGGATTGAAGTAAATACTAAGCTCTTTTGACAAAAACATTTACATATAGATCATCAACAACAACCACATCAAATTTCACGGCCTATGCAACCAGATCTAGGTATAACTCTTGGCAGAGGAAGTCCTCAAGGTGGTCAAAAACGGAAAGGGAGAGTAACTAAACAACCAAAATTACCTAAGTTTAAAAATGCCAAGACCCAGCATCAAACCGCTATACACCAACAACACACTGTACATCAACTACAACCATCCATACCTCAAGCGCACGCCGAAATACCTCAGCAACACCTCCCAATACCTCAACAACACTCTGATATAACTCAACTACCTCCCGCTATTCCTCAGGAACACCCTGCCATTCCTCAGCAACAACATGCTTTACCTCAACAACAACATGCTTTACCTCAACAACAAGCCAATATATCTCAACAGCAACTTTTTCTTATATCATTTGATCATCAAAAAGGACAAAACGAGTTGAGACAACGAATGACAGAATTTATACAACAAATACCTCGAAAGTTCCATCGGGCAATGACTCGATATATGGAAGAGCTTCTTACGTATTTACCAAATCCACAAACGCAACATCCAACCCTGACAACGCTTGAAGGTATTCAACATGTCATGTCAGGTAGGAATTTAATAATTCCGACTTTATAAAAATTAATTCCGATTTTTAACAGGTCCTCCACTGACAGAACAGGCAAGATTAACACTAGAGTTCTTGGGTAAAGTAAATACAGCTGAGTTTAATGAACAGAATAGCTTGTATGGAAATGTTGAAGAACTTTTGGATGTTCCTTCGAATGAGCCAGTTAAAAAGAAATTATCTAAAGCATACCTAACTAAAAATTATGAATATCTTACAAAATCTCATTTAAGAAGACTACTAAAAGATTATCTTTTAGCGCGTCTTGATGAGTATCAAGGGAATATAGAGCGAGTTTGGTGAGTTTTTCATCTTCTTGTGACTCGATTTAATTGAAATCAAAACTTGTTCCCATTTCGAAAATCATTTTAAATTAAGTGGAGATGCAGAACAAGAATATTATCGTAATAGTCGACTACCTCAACATTATCACCCATTTTTCCCTCAAAATGTTAGACCACAAACTGGAATTCGTCGCCAGGGACGTTCGCAAGCTCAACGTCGCCAGGGACGTTCGCAGGCTCAACGTGCCCAACAGCTTCTTCCTAGTCATCAACAACCTTTTCAACAACCAGGAATGATGGTACAACCTCATCTACCCATTGGGGCACAAACAGGAATTCGGCTACAGGAACCTCCTCAAGGTCAACCATCTTCTCAACACCATCTTGCTGGTCAGCGACAACAACCTTTTCAACAATCAGGACCTATTGGGGCATTTAATCCCAATCCTTCAGTTCTAGGTATTGAGAACAGTAACATAATTTAAGGTCAACTTGAAAATATTTTAGATAGAGCAAAATTACCAACAATCCAGGAAACCAAAGAGGGTGGATCTACTGATAGTGATCAACAAATAAACATTGAGGTAATTATACCATAGACATTTATTTACACTCATTTTTGGGCGGTACGTGACAGTAACTGTTGTCATCTGTTAGATTTTTGTATTAATTTTATAGAAAAATTATTTCCAAAATTTTTAATATAAATCTAAAAATGCAGGATTACTTGAAAGCTGATGCTGTTTCTGATGAAGGGTTTAATATCTTATTGAGAAGCGGAGCACTTAGACAATTAGGCACGTTTTTATTCCTTAATATGATGCAGCCTGTTAATTAATCTCAATACGGGAAAGATCCATGTAGATATAGATGTTTCCTAATTATTAAATTTTGGACCGAGGACTGAGGGACCAATGTGTCAATTCTAATAGTATTTACAGTTAAAATATAAGTAACTAGAATAAAATCACAATAGCACGTTTCCTTGTTACCCCAGGATAAGTAATTAATCTAGGCGGCGGTAATTTCATAAATAACTATTACAGAAGATGTTAGACCAGGCCAACAACCGGAAGCAGGAGAATCATCAACAAATCCGCAGCTTGGATTTAATTGTAAGTGGCAATGTGACCTAAAAATATTTAAATGCTGGTTCCTAAAAAATTTTGGAAATTTTTTAAAAAATTTTTGGGGTTCTGGTTTAAATTTTTCTTTGAAAATGTTTAGATCCAGCACCACTCCAGTCATTTGCTCATCCTTTTATCGACCCTCACCATGGCCTGACACAACACTTTCAACCTCAACCAGGAGTTCCACACCAGTCATTTGCTCATCCTTTCATCGACCCTCACCATGTCCCAACTCAACATTCTCACCCTCAACCAGGAGTACCAACGAATACAGAACAACAATTGCCAGGACGAGGAACAAGCGAGGGTCCTTCAACAGCTGGGGATGACGATAAGACTAGTAGGGGTTTTCTATGATTTTATGAGTTTAATCTTGATATTTAAAGAGAGTGGTTAGAAGCAATTTATGCCAATTTGACGTGTACCTCAAAAAAGATTGGAAGAACATTTAAAGCAAAAAGGGATTACATTTAGAGCTCGGAACTTTTCTGTCTGTCGGTATTATTAGTCAATAGGAGAGACCGCTCTCTTCAGGGCGCATCTCTCTAATGAGAAAGACACATAAAGACTGACCAATGGGTAGCTGATTGTGAGGTGAGAGAAACGACTCGTTATCATTTTTTACGTTATCATTTTTACGGACATTTTTCTTCGTCTTCTACGTATAAGAGAGGGGCAACAACATAGGCACTATGAAGAGAGGGACATACATATGTATAATACCGATATACATAAAACTTCCGAGCTCTAATTACATTTTACTAAAATTTTATTTTATTTACTAACAATTGGACAGTTAAAAATTTGTAAAACATTTTTCCGCCAAATTGTGATTCTTGGGGTTGTGATATTTTGAACTTTTTAAAAAATATTTTGGAATTTTTTTGATTTTTAAACCAGTATAAATGAAAACTATATATTCTATGGACTCTATTTTATAAGCGGTAGTTGAACTAATATTGGCTCTTGTCCAATTCATGCGTCCTATAAAAATTTATGCGTCCCAAAAATAATTCATGCGTCCCATAAAAATTTATGCGTCCCATCAAAATTTATGCATTTATGCGTCCCGTAAAAATTTATGCGTCCCAAAAATAATTTATGCGTCTATGCGTCCCAAAAATAATTTATGCGTCCTATAAAAATTTATGCGTCCCATAAAAATTTATGCATCCCATGAATTGAAAAAAACCCATTATCCGATTTCGGTCTCGGTTCGACTGGTCCTCGGTCTCGGAGCCTAGGTCTGATCCTCGTCAAGAATTTTGCCGAGGAGCGAGGCTAATTATACACCCCCAAGAATGAACTTTTTGTCTGATCCATATTGGAATATGATGTAAATTCGAACTTAGAACTAAATTCGAACTTAGAACCTCGAACTTAGAACTCGGACCTCGCCTCAAATTTGACCCTCGAACGCGAACCTCGCTTTTTCAGTTTCGGTGATCCTCGGTCTCGGCAAGATTGTGTAGTCTGACTTGAGATCTATCAAAGAACAAACGGTGTAAGAAACTTTTGTGTCAGACAATAACTAATCACTTAATAGACTTCTGGTTGATACTCGGAATATTAAATTAAACCCCCTAGAAGTGGCATAATGGTCACCCTGATCCATGTTATAAATTCAGGTAGTAAGTCAGGTTTTTATAAACATCTCTTTATAGGCAACTCTTGGAGGAGAGGTTATTTGTAATATTTGGAGTTTTGCAAGACACTTTTGCAAGATTTATTTTAAATTATTTTTTTCAAAATTATTCAATATTTTGAATTTTTATTTTTTTCACTAGGCATTGCTCTTGATCTAAATCACAAGCAATAATGATACGTATACATAGAATCGCGCAACTGCGACAAAAAAAGAGGAGAGAAATGTAAAAAAGAAATATTAAAGCGAGAGCTATGTCGCTCTTTTTTTCAATGCTATTTTCTTATCGCAAGACGCAGAGCGACGACACTCCTTAATCCCTCCCCAATAGCTAAGCTGTCATTTCTTTATGCCCTTCTCATAGCTCCTCCATTTTTATTAAATCGTTTAATAATTTTTTTTAATTTTATTTAATATTTTATTTTATAATTTAAAATTTTTAAAAACCTAGGTAGTCTAAGTGTTTCTAAAATTGCCATAGGTAGTGAGTTACATAGTTATTCCCCCTCCCATAATTTAATCTCGAACTTCTGTTTATTAATTTCAAAATTTAGAAATGTGGTTATTTTTACTACTATTCTCTTTTACCTCCTTTTACAATAATGTGACACCTTTGTCCGTTCTTGTAAAGATTTCTTGGCGAGATGAAGTCGAAAATGTTGGGGATTATTATCCCCGTCTGTCCAATAGACAGACAAGACGGTTCAATTTAAATTTGTCCAGCAACACTTCGGGAATTACGTTGGATGCTCAAACAGATGCCTATGACACATATCACTTTAGGCAAGCTGAAAATGATGAAGGTTCAGGCCACAACTACCAAATTTACATCTCAATCAACGGGTCTAGTGTGCGTTATTATTCATTATTTATTTATCTTTTTTAATCTTTATTTGGGAAACGGAATGCTAACAACTATTTCGAAACAAGTAAAGCAGCTGGGCTATAGCTATGTCTCTCCTTTAGCTAGTGCAAAAGATTATTCGACGGCTGGGAGTGAGCCAGCATCTTCAGTAGACTGGGCTGATGTGTTATCCATTACTTTGTGTTATCCATTTTTTAGCTCTACAATCATACTTCTGGATTTAAATCGGAATTCCGTGTTCGATTCTTGGAGTGAGGGGTCTTTAAAGTAGGTGGGAGTGTGTCTGTCATTGAAGGTGAATAGAGAGAATATTTAACGTTGGTGGGGATTACGTGTCATTGATTGGGAGGAAGCGAGCGTGTGTCAGTGGGGAGATGAGTGTCATTGAAGGTGGAGAGAGAGCGTGTTTAGTGCGGAGAGGAGTGTCATTGAAGATGGAGAGAGAGCGTGTTTAGTGCGGAGAGGAGTGTCATTGAAGGGGAGGAAGAGAGCGTGTGTAGTGGGAAGAGGAGTGTCATTTAAGGTGGGGAGAGAGCGTGTTTAGTGCGGAGAGGAGTGTCATTGAAGGGGAGGAAGAGAGCGTGTGTCAGTGGGGAGATAAGTGTCATGAAGTTAGGTGAGTGCTTGTGTCGGTAAGGATTACGTGTCATTGAAGGGGGGAAGAAAGCGTGTGTCAGTGTGGAGATGAGTGTCATTTAAGGTGGGAAGAGAGAGTGTCGGTGGAGATAATGAGTCTCTACTTTTAGAGAGGAGAGGTATTCATTGAAGGTGGAGAGAGAGAAAGAGAGAGGTTGTGTCGGTGGAGATAGTGAGTCTCTATTTTAGAGAGGAGGGGTAGTCATTGAAGCTAACTTTATTTTTATTTTTCAGTCAAATCCCTGCTTCATAAATAAAATTGATGCTAATTCAATAGTTTATGTCTTTGTTCGAAAGGATATTTTTACAAAATTTGTAAAAGTTACAAAGCAACAAGACCCAACTAATTTTGATGCGTCTATAGAATTATTTAAACGCCCTGTTCGTGTTATGCAATTTTATTGGAAAGATCCAAAGCCTTCGGATAAAAAGAAAAATGTGATGATTCGTTGTAAAGAGGGTCTTGAATCAAATTTTGGTGTGATGTTAATTAAAATTTTAAATGGTAATGAACAAGAGGATGAATATCAATCATCATATGTCAAAAGTAATGTGTGCCCAAATGATAACTATTTGCTAATGGTATTTGAAGATAGCTTTCAGGTAAAAAAAGTACAGTATGACCTTACAGTATGATAGTGCAATATAATTACTATTTAAAGTACAGTAGGACACATGTACTAAAACATGCACCTTAATTCCTCCTAGTATCTAAGATATCCCTCATTATAATAACGTTTCGGAACTTATATGGTTTGGGTACTCTTTTTTTAGCCGCGCCCTTTTTTACTTTTCCATCATTATTCTTTTTCCCTCTCAACCATCAATCAATTGAGTTGAGGCCAATTTTTTGTTTAAAATAAAGAGAGAAATAGAGCTGACTCGGATGACTCATCGAGCTGGGCTGAGACGTATGGCACTAAACTCGGTCCGTGAGATCTCTGAGCTGAATTACAGGGGTCCAAAAATTTCTAAAAAGGGGTAAAACGGTCGGCATTTTGTAAAAAAAATATGATTTTAAACACGCAAAAACTGGAAAACACAATAAAATACCGGACCATTAGTTCCAAAACGTAGAACCGGGATACCTATTGCCATTTAAATAATTGAAATAGTAGATAAAAATAAGAGTATTGATTCAAATGTTAATTCTATTTTGGTGAAATTGGAAAGGAAAATTAATCTTTTCCTTGTTAATGTCTCTCACTGAAAATGCCACAGGAAAAGTTAAGTAAAATCGAGGAAGAAAGAAAGGCTGACCATTCTGTCCATATTAGGTTTGATTGATGAAGGAAAAGGAAAAAAGGGCGTGGCTAAAAAAAGAGTACCCAAACCATATAAGTTCCCTTTATAAAACCCAGAAGATAAATTTATAAAATTTAAATAATAGGCTGTCCATGATAGGAGTTATACATATAATCAGAAATTATAAATGTGGGTGAGAGAGGGGAAATTTTAAAAGGCTATCATTAAATTTAATTTTTAAAGACGGCAAGGCAGAGGAGGATGGGTAAATTTTTTAATAATGAGGAGATTTTCTAGTCATGAAGAGAGGTTGAGGGGGAGTGTTCGATTAGAGAGAAGAGGAGGGAGAAGCATGTGATGTAAGCGTCGCGCGGTTGCCAGATTTTTCTTTACTTCTTTACTAGGCTAGTTTTTCTAACCTTTAGGTAATGTCTTCTTTAACCGTCCTACTTTTTAATTATAATTATGCTTAAGCGGCAACTTGCTAACACTACCTTGGAGATCCCTCGAGATCCCCAACAAAAATCGAAAGGTTGGGGGTATTTGTATTTTCGAGAAAGGTTTAAGGAATGTTTTTTTAAATTTATCAAAGTTGCTCTAAAATTTATCAAAATTTTGTGAAAATATGCAAAAATATTGAAATAATTTTCAAAAAATGCATATTATTGAAATAACGGGAAAATAGGCTAAATATTGAAATAATTTCATCAATGAATCCGGCCTTTATATCAATGAAAATCCGTCCTCTATTAATGAGTATTCGGCATTTAATTTGTCGACGTTGGATTAACTTGCTGAATATTTGAGAAATTTTTTTATAAATTCTAAAAGTACATCAGGGTGGCCTTTTCCAAACCACTAAAATGGGGCGCAGCCACTCAAAAATAGGGCAAAAATAGGGCGAAATCGGTCAAAAATAGGGCAAAAAATAGGGAATTATTTTAAAAACGTAAAAATAATTAAAATTATAAATAAAAAGCTTTATTCCGCATGTTCTCTACTGATTTTAACTAAATTGAGCAGGTCTGATTGTCTCTAAAAATCTCGATCTCGATAATCTAGATTTTCGTTCGAGATCACGTCTCGATCCGGTCTTTAGTTCAGATATCCGAATTTGGCACCGATAATAGCGCAAAGTCCTTTAAAGATACTTTCTCTTATCTGCCTCTAATACGCCTGTATCTCACTTTCAACGCCGTAGGCGAAAATTTTTAATTAGCAATACGTCAGATTTCTTTCATTTTTAGCAAAATATCGAGAATTTTGAAAGCTTAAGAAGGCAGATTTCTCTCTTTTTTAGCGCCGCAGGCGAAAATTTTGGAAATTTTGATGTACAATGTCAGTTTTCTTTGTTTTTTTCGCATTTTTTTTACAAATGACAAAAAATTTGAAAAATATTACAAAGTGCTAAAAATAGGGCAAAATATGGCAAAAGTATAAAATAGGGAAAAAATAGGGCGAAAAGATCAAAAATAGGGAAAATCCTCTATAAATAGGGTAAAAAGGCCACCCTGAGTACATATTCAATGCAGAAGAGAGACTTGCAGAAGAGAGACTTACTCCTCCTCCACTTTTTTTTCCTTTCGCAAGATTTATGTGATTTTTCCAACAAATTTCCGATTTTCTTTCAAAGGAATGCCGTGGGAGAGAAAGAGAAAAATTCAAATATACTTTAAATAAATCTCGCAGAGTGACTAATTATCAATAAGAATCTCTCCTCTATGAATCTGCCTCAGAAGATCTATGAATCTGCCTATGAATCTGCCTCTGCCTCAGAAGTAAAGCTTTTGATGCTTTACTTCTGAGGCAAACAGCCATAATTCGACCTATTCGAAAAAGTTGGAGGTGTCTAGGTTTTTTGGAACGGACCTTAAAGGAATGAATAATCTCCAAAGCCACTTGTTTCTCGATATACCCAAATCAAAAATTTATATAATTTTAAAAATAAAATTGAATATAAAAATAATCAAATGCGGATACCGCTCACTAGTTATCAAAGAAAAAGAAAGAGCAAAGGAAATGAATATCGGCTGCTAATAAACATCGAATTTGCACCAACCGATGGGTGGTTGGATGGCCGAACGGATTAGGCCGCAGTTTGCAGGGGCCCTGAATCGAAGGGCACAAGTCTAACCCAATTTTCTACCGGGAAGAGTAGGAAGATTTAAAAATAAAAGAGAGTACAAAAAAATCAATGGAGAGTGAGGCTAGAGTTGAGAGATTAAAGATTTTTTCAACTGGACACTCACTCAAAGAATTACATGTACAGTTTGAATCGGACCTGCTCACGGATACTGATTTTAGTATCCGTATTGATATTATCTGTATCCATATCCGGTCCATGAGCAGGTCTGGTTTGAATATCTCCTTTCTTCAGTAGAGATATAAATATTAGCTCAACCACTGCCTATAGAATAGTGTCCCGAACGTTCCTGGTCTGGTGTCCCGAGTTTCGCAGAAAAATTGTCTCTGAAAACCCTCAGCGTACGATTTTTAAAATCAAAAAATTCCAGAAATATTTAATAAGTTCAGTAGACCTCAACCTTAGGAATCTTCCATTGTCAGGAAATGTTTTAAAAAATCTCTCAACTCCCAAGTATGACACATAGTGTCTAAAATAAAAAACTTTAGTAAAATCTAATCCCATTTTGTTTTGAATGTTCTACCAATCTTTTGAGTTACACGCCAAATGTGGCATAAATTTGCTTCTAATCACTCACTTTAAATTTAATATTAAACTCAAAAGATTATACAAAAACCTTCTATTCTTCCGTATCATCATCCCCAGCACTTGAAGGACCCTCGCTAGGATATTGCCCTTGAAAATGTTGACCAGTATGAGTTGAACCTCCCTGCTGCTGTTAATAATGTTGAGTTGTGCCATGGTGAGGGTTGATAGAAGGATGACCAAATGTGTGGCGGTGTGCCTGATCTGAACATTTTTTAGGAAACCAAAATTTTTTTTGGAAATTTCCAAACAAATTAGTATGAGACATTCATTTACATACATATTTTTGATCTAATTACCCAAATCCAATCCTGTTCGCGGATTTGTAGATGATTCTCCTATTTGTTGTTTCGTTTAGTCTAACAACAATGGAAACCTTGATTGGATCAGTTTGGAAAACTCGATCTGATCAGTTTGAGGAAAAACCCCGATTACCGTATTTACTCGATTAATTCCCCTCCCTTGAATAATTCCCCTCTCTCGAATAATTCCCCCTGCTACGGATGAGTTGCCTAGAGTTTTATTTTTATGTTGGCTCGTTCCGTGATGTTTACTAAATATTTTAGGCATGCAAAAACTTGCCCAAAAATTCCTTTCCTCTTCCTTGCATGAAACGTTGAAAGCCCAAATCCATATTAGAACCATAATCAAGTTGCAAAAAATCCTGCATATTTCAAAATATGTATATTAAAATTTTTAAATGATTTTGTCATAAAATTAACAAAAAAATCGAAAACTGGCAACTTTTGTCTATTAAAAAAATCTCCAAAGAAATATTTGGA
The DNA here is from genome assembly GCA_963681835.1 of Meloidogyne enterolobii. Lineage (NCBI taxonomy): Eukaryota > Metazoa > Nematoda > Chromadorea > Rhabditida > Meloidogynidae > Meloidogyne > Meloidogyne enterolobii. The sequence goes on from CAVMJV010000112.1 coordinate 356,475, forward strand.
AATCTAGTATGGATAAATAATATACATATAATTACATGAGAGTCGCTATCTGAGAAGCTACGCTCTGAGGTTTCCTGAATTGCTGGTAATTTTCCTCCTAAAATATTTGAAAGCTAACATTAAATGACTAAATATTATCTGTAAGGTGAGGATTTATAGGCACAAAAACTGCCAACTGACCATCGCTGACCACTGCCTTTTTGAGTTCAACTCATCACTCATTCAAGCAGACTTTATGAAGTAATTAGACAAAATTGTCGGCATTTGCTCCCAAAGTTTCCCGCCAATTTTCTCTAATTACTTGACAAATTCTGCGTATCTTCTTGAATGAGTGATGGTTTTACCTTAAAAAGACAGTGGTCATTTAAGGTCAGTTAGATGGTTATTCGTGCCTATAAATCCTCATCTTAATTATCTGTTTTTAACACCTTGAATTGTCCCAATAGATGGATGACTAGGAACATCTTGAAGAGAATGATGAGTCTGAGGACCATTCATAATAAGAATTCCAGTGGGACTTTGAGTGAAAAATTGATGGGAATGTTGAGCTTGTGGTAACTCTCGAGGTAATAGATGCATAAATTGTATAATACTTTGACCCAACTCGTTTTGCCCGATTTGATAAACATCTGGTATAAGAATGGGCTGTTGAGGTTGCGCCATTTTACGTTTAGTTAATTTAGTTACTTTCCCTTTTCGTTTTTGACCACCTTGAGAACTTCCTCCGCGTTGTTGGGGATCTAAATTTCATGTTTTTAAAAAGGGCTGAGTAAATCATACCCCGCAAAGTTGATTTAACCCCTCAAGGAGATTTGGAAAATAAAATACAGAAATGTATGTACAGAATATAGACCTTTTTTGGTCTCTTCATGTTCGTTATATCACCGTATAAAATTTAATTACCCTCAACGACACTCATTGCATTCAGTTGAACAAAATATTGTTTCATATAAGAATCAACATTTGCCTGTGCAAAGTCAATCGCATATTTTGGATCAACTTCATGTGTATTTCGAATTAATTTACAATCAAATCTCTCTGTTTGATCGTTAAATTCAATTTGATAAAAATTCAATTTCGGACTTAAATGAATTGCTTTTCCACATTTTAGCTCTTGCTATAAACAATTTTATTATTCAGTTTGTTAAAAATAGGGATCGGATGAGAAATTTAAATCTATTAGTTAATATGTTTTGTTATACTCAAACACTAATTAAGATCGCTAATTAATAGAGATCGGGGTCCCGTGCTGGATTTTAGGGATCCCGTCCCGGAATCCCGGGGTTTTCGCAGAAAATGAGATATAAAATGTTAAAAAATCCCGTTAAGGGATCCCTGGAATGCGATTTTACCGATCTCTATTTTATGATTGGCATTCCGTTTGGTGGTTGCGTTATTTCTAAGTTCAAAAATTTCAGTTTTATTCTAGCTATTTTTGGATTAGGTGTCTTAGTAATGCTAAATCGAAAAGGAGATTAACCCTTAAATGTGATAGAAACGTTGGAACTTATATGGTTTGGGTACTCTTTTTTTAGCCACGCCCTTTTTTCCTTTTCCTTCATCAATCAAACCTAATATGGACAGAATGGTCAGCCTTTCTTTCTTCCTCGATTTTACTTAACTTTTCCTGTGGCATTTTCAGTGAGAGACATTAACAAGGAAAAGATTAATTTTCCTTTCCAATTTCACCAAAATAGAATTAACATTTGAATCAATACTCTTATTTTTATCTACTATTTCAATTATTTAAATGGCAATAGGTATCCCGGTTCTACGTTTTGGAACTAATGGTCCGGTATTTTATTGTGTTTTCCAGTTTTTGCGTGTTTAAAATCATATTTTTTTTACAAAATGCCGACCGTTTTACCCCTTTTTAGAAATTTTTGGACCCCTGTAATTCAGCTCAGAGATCTCACGGACCGAGTTTAGTGCCATACGTCTCAGCCCAGCTCGATGAGTCATCCGAGTCAGCTCTATTTCTCTCTTTATTTTAAACAAAAAATTGGCCTCAACTCAATTGATTGATGGTTGAGAGGGAAAAAGAATAATGATGGAAAAGTAAAAAAGGGCGCGGCTAAAAAAAGAGTACCCAAACCATATAAGTTCCTTATAAAGATATGTACAATCAACGATCTTCAATTTAGTTACATTATACATATCTAGATCAGGGATGGTCTCTCTAAAGCCGATCCATCTAAAATGCAGATGCATATATCAAAAATCTCGGAGTCAATAGCAAGCTTTTAAAAGGTCCCGATTTTATGGCAGAATCCCGATATCGGTCAACTCTACTCTCGGATTAAAGGGGGTTAGAGTTGATATAGGGATATGGGAACTTATATGGTTTGGGTACTCTTTTTTTAGCCGCGCCCTTTTTTACTTTTCCATCATTATTCTTTTTCCCTCTCAACCATCAATCAATTGAGTTGAGGCCAATTTTTTGTTTAAAATAAAGAGAGAAATAGAGCTGACTCGGATGACTCATCGAGCTGGGCTGAGACGTATGGCACTAAACTCGGTCCGTGAGATCTCTGAGCTGAATTACAGGGGTCCAAAAATTTCTAAAAAGGGGTAAAACGGTCGGCATTTTGTAAAAAAAATATGATTTTAAACACGCAAAAACTGGAAAACACAATAAAATACCGGACCATTAGTTCCAAAACGTAGAACCGGGATACCTATTGCCATTTAAATAATTGAAATAGTAGATAAAAATAAGAGTATTGATTCAAATGTTAATTCTATTTTGGTGAAATTGGAAAGGAAAATTAATCTTTTCCTTGTTAATGTCTCTCACTGAAAATGCCACAGGAAAAGTTAAGTAAAATCGAGGAAGAAAGAAAGGCTGACCATTCTGTCCATATTAGGTTTGATTGATGAAGGAAAAGTAAAAAAGGGCGCGGCTAAAAAAAGAGTACCCAAACCATATAAGTTCCTTATAAAGATATGTACAATCAACGATCTTCAATTTAGTTACATTATACATATCTAGATCAGGGATGGTCTCTCTAAAGCCGATCCATCTAAAATGCAGATGCATATATCAAAAATCTCGGAGTCAATAGCAAGCTTTTAAAAGGTCCCGATTTTATGGCAGAATCCCGATATCGGTCAACTCTACTCTCGGATTAAAGGGGGTTAGAGTTGATATAGGGATATGGGAACTTATATGGTTTGGGTACTCTTTTTTTAGCCGCGCCCTTTTTTACTTTTCCATCATTATTCTTTTTCCCTCTCAACCATCAATCAATTGAGTTGAGGCCAATTTTTTGTTTAAAATAAAGAGAGAAATAGAGCTGACTCGGATGACTCATCGAGCTGGGCTGAGACGTATGGCACTAAACTCGGTCCGTGAGATCTCTGAGCTGAATTACAGGGGTCCAAAAATTTCTAAAAAGGGGTAAAACGGTCGGCATTTTGTAAAAAAAATATGATTTTAAACACGCAAAAACTGGAAAACACAATAAAATACCGGACCATTAGTTCCAAAACGTAGAACCGGGATACCTATTGCCATTTAAATAATTGAAATAGTAGATAAAAATAAGAGTATTGATTCAAATGTTAATTCTATTTTGGTGAAATTGGAAAGGAAAATTAATCTTTTCCTTGTTAATGTCTCTCACTGAAAATGCCACAGGAAAAGTTAAGTAAAATCGAGGAAGAAAGAAAGGCTGACCATTCTGTCCATATTAGGTTTGATTGATGAAGGAAAAGGAAAAAAGGGCGTGGCTAAAAAAAGAGTACCCAAACCATATAAGTTCCGGGATATGCAGGATATCTTCCTCCGATTATATCAGGGCTTCCTCAGATTATGCCGCTGGCAAAAGATCCTTTAGTCTTTCTAATCCATTTGAAAATCCTCGAATATATCCAATACTTTTTTCTTTTAGCGTCGCAGGCGAAAATTTTGAGAGTTTTGGAAGGCCATGAAGCCAAAAATCTTTCCTTTTGGCGGCAAAAAATAATAAATCGAAAGGAAAAAACAGAGAAAATCGAAAATTCGAGCAACTCTGGTCGCAAGACGCAAAGCGAGCGACACTCCTTAATGCCTTTCTATTAGCAATGCTGTCATTTCTCTTGGCCTTCCTCTCTGCGCATTTATCATTCTTATTAAGTCGTTCGATGATTTCTTAAATTTATAATATTTTTCCTTTAAATAAATTTTTAAAAAGTTTTTTTAAATGCTAGTAGGAGTTTGAAGTTCGACCTATAATATTCGGCAAACATGGTAATGGATACGGATAATATCCGGATACCCGCGGATATATCAAGATACGGACGAATATGGATAGTGTTTTTTCATAAATCGGACGGTTGCGGATGTGTCCTAGTAACAATAAATGGGTCTCCTAGTAACCAGAAATGGAAACTGGCTCAAAAGTCGTAACTCGGAAATCGAAATCAAAAATTTTTTCGAAAATCGGAGGGAAAAAAACATCGGAAATCGAAAATCGGAATTCCGACCCACCTCTGCTAGTAACAACGGGGATTAGTGTTCGGCAAATGGATTTTTTCAATCCAATACCAATAGTACCGAAAAGTATTGGTATTGAGCGAGTACCGAAAATTCCAAAATCTTATCAATACCGTACCAATACCAATAGTGCCGAAAAGTACCCAGTCAATACTTTCGAGAGTACTGCGAGAGTATTGAACCGTGCCTAACACTAACGGGGATCTCCTTATCCTCATTTTATCCTCAACTCTTAGGAGGTGAAGCTTTGGAGGAGAGTTTCTTCTAATAATATTTATAGGAATTCTGCAAAAATTGCAAAAAATTCTGCAAAATTTTTTTAAATTTTTCTCTAAAATATTTTTTTCTCTAGGCATTACTTGTCACTAGCAATAATGCGACGTTGACCTAGAATCGCGCGCCTGCTGCGACAGTAAATAGGGTGAAAAGAGAGGGAATCTCGCTCTCTAAATTTTAATGTTATTTTCTGTCGCAAGACGCAGAGCGACGTTTATTTAAACGCCTCTTAATGCCTTCCCATCCCTCCTGCCAATCTTCATTTTTACCAAGTCGCTCAATAATCATTTCTACCAAAATACATAATATTTTATTTTAAATTAAAAATTCACTTTAAATTTTAAATGATAAGGGAAATTTTGAAGGTTTTCTCCGACTTACTCACATAAGAAACATCTCGAGATCCTAGCCATTTAATTTCTAAATTTAACAGAATGTGGTTATTCTTAATATTCACATTTATTACCTCCTTTTACAAAAATGTAACACCTTTGTCGGTATTCGTAAAGATTTCTTGGCGAGATCAAGTTGAAAATGTTGGGAATCATTATCCCCATCTGTCCGATAGAGAGACAGGACGATTCAATTTACAATTGACTAGCAACACTTCGGGGTTTACAATGGATGCTGTGACAGATACATATGACACTCATCACTTCATACAAGCTGAAAATGAAGGTGAAGAGTTGAATGGCAACTATGAACTTCATATCTCAATCAATGGGCCTAGTGTGGGTTATTATTAATTATCTTAATCTTTATTGGGTGATTGAAACTAAGCTAAAATTTGAATTGAAGAGGATGGAAATAAGAATTCGGGTTTCAGGAACTGGGGTCTTTAATGATGGAGTGGAGGGTGGTCTTTAATGTTTTAATGTTTGATCTTTAAGGTTGTACTATTAAAGGGGGAGAAAGAGAGAGATTGCGTCGGTGGAGAGAGGGAATGTCATTAACGTGGAGATAGAGGGGGCCTTTAATGTTAAAGGGGCAGTGATTTGAGGAGAGAAGGAAGAGGGAAGGGTTGGGGAGAGAGGGAAGGAGGGAGGGTTGGGGAGAGAGGGAAGGGGGGAGAGAGGGAGGGGGGGAGGGAAGTGATTTGGGGAGAGAGGGAAGGGGGGGAGTTGGGGAGAGAGGGAAGGGGAGGGGAGGGAGAAAGCTGGGGAGATAGGGAAGGGGGGGGGAGTGATTTGGAAAGAGGGGGAAGGGGGAAGGGTTGGGGAGAGAGGGAAGGAGGGAGGGTTGGGGAGAGAGGGAAGGGGGTGTTATTCGATGTTAAAATGGATGGGTTGTCAGTGAAGGTGGAGAGAGAAAGACTTTAAATCTAGAGAGGAGAGGAGCATTAAAAGTGGAGAGTGAGAGGCTCTATTGATGGAAGGGAGGGGGTCCTGAATGTGGAGAGTGGGAGAGGGCTTCATTAAGGTTGAGAGGGATTAATCAAGGAAGGAGTGGATTTTATTGAAGTTACTTTATTTTTATTTTTTAGACAAACCTCGGCTCTATAAACGGGATTGAAAACAATTCAATAATTTATGTCTTTGTTCGAAAAGATAGCGAACCAAAATTTATAAAATTAACAAAACAACAAGACCCAAATAGATTCGACTCAATGATAGAATTGTTTAAACGTCCTGTTCGTGTTATGCAATTTCATTGGAAAGATCCAAAGGTTTCGAAGAAAAAGAAAAATGTGGTGATTCTGTGTAAAGGGGGTCTTGAATCAAATTTTGTTGTGATTTTAAACAAAATTTCAAATGTAGATGGACAAAAGAAAGTATATCAATCAGAATATGTCAGAAGTAAAGTTTGCCCAAATGATGAATATTTGTTTGTTATAAATGAAGATGGCATTCAGGTATAATAACATTGAGATCAGATACGCCACAATACGTTGTTTACCCACTGGTTGGAGGAGATACCTGAACGATATAACTTATTTAAGATCAATATACAACAATATCTTATAAGTAGGATTGGTGAATCTGAATATCCAGATCTGGAGAAAGTCATATATATATATATATATTTCCTTCAGACTTGAGGATTGATCTCCATCATACTAAACCACGTGTCTGGTGAAAACGGCAGTGGTGAATTGGGCAGTGAGTAATTTGGGCAGTGAGTGATTTGGGCAGTAAACGTTTTTTAAAAAATAATTTTACACGCAAAAACAATTTGAGTAACGTTAGAAGAATAATTTTGAGTGATTTGGGCAGTAACTTAGAATTTTTAAATTATTTACACAAAATTACAAAGAACCGCACCCCTTTTTCATTTTGATAACGTTGTAGGTACAACATTACCCTTTGTTGAAATCGTCTTGGTCTCAATTTTGACGTTTCCCTAATTGATAAGTAAATTTAAGATGCGAAGAAGTGTTAAATAAGTATATATTTTAAGTTTTTATTTTTCAAAATAGGTCAAAAATATCTGAAAAAGGTCAAAATAGTTATGGAAAAATATGTTCAAATTTTGGATTTACTTTAAGTTTAATAAAAATTTCCGGAATTTTTCTTATCAATTTTAAATAATTTAAAAATTATAAGTCTAACGTTACTCAAATTGTTTTTGCGTGTAAAATTATTTTTTAAAAAACGTTTACTGCCCAAATCACTCACTACCCAAATTACTCCTGCCCAATTCACCACTGCCCAAATTACACGGCACCCTAAACCAAACTAAAAGTTTTTAGCTTAAGATAAAAACGCCAAAACAGAATGCCAAATCTTTACTTTTAACTTTAATTTTAACTTTAATCGGAGTGAACGGACACACCATGTCCTTTGGAGGTCGGTGTCCCCTGTCGTGTCTCCATAGAGAATATTACAGTCAAGTTTTCCGGCAACTTTTTGCATTGCTTTCAATAACCTAATTTTGCTGCTAACGTTGTTCATAAGGATATCACAATATTTGAAGTGTCATGCTCAATTATAAATAATCCCTTGGAACAAATAATAGGACTTGGAATCATTCGATCCCTTTTAACACATAACGAATTTATTTAAAATTAAGGTAGAGTTGAATTGTCAACCAACAATTCATTCAAGTCCAAAATTAAATTTTTATCAAATTGTTTTCAACGGTCGAACAAAGAAATTTGAGTGTAATTTAATTGAAAATAGAAATAAAGTTATACAAAATTATTTTAATAATGTTGACTCTGAAGAAGAAAATGTGAATCATTTTATGGACCAATACTTTGTTGAACAAAATGCAGTTGATTTTGTTGAGGGTAATTAATTTTTGTCATGGTTAAGGTTATAGTCCAATGAAGTTTAGCCTCATTTTTAGGTCAAAAAATTGTATTTTATAAGTAGGATCCACGTTAATCATTGGCATCGAATAATACTCTAATTAGGACGATGAAGTAAAACCTGATAGAATCAGAACTCTCAGACATTTGGAAATTTAATGTGAATAGAATCTCGGAAGATTTCGGTTCGGAAAAAGTACCGGTATCAGATTTCGGCTAGAAAGACATGATGTGGTATCACACCTTCATTGGACTCATAAACTTTCATTTGAAGTCTAAACTAGACCAGATCCTAAATTATTATACGGTATAGGCTCAATACAACGAAGTTTGAAGGGACCAAAATAGAAGTTAGATCTAGGGATAGAAGTTAGATTTATCAAAAAATTAATGATATATGCAATATTCTTTAATATTTTTCGAAATAGGGATGCCATAGACAACAATCAGAACCTTGAGATCTCATGACACGGAGGGAAAAATTATCCTATAACCATAAAATTCTCTCACACGCTCAATGGTGATAAGATACTAGTTCTCCTTATGTCTCATCTGCTGACCTTATAAAAAACATTAAATATACCTAGATCATCATCAACAACCACCACATAATCGTTCACCTATGCAGCCAGATACTGGTCTACGTCTTGGCAGAGGAGGTCATCAACGTGGTCAAACACAAAAAGTGAAAGCAACTAAACAACCCAAATTACCTAAAGGTAAAAAGGCCAAATGTCAGCAACCGATTCTTATACCCTTTGATCATCAAAGAGGACAAAATGAATTGAAGCAAAAAATGGTACAAATTATACAACAATTACCTCAAGAGCTCATACAAACAATGACTAAATATATGTACTACCTTTTTACGCTTTTACCAGAACCACAGACACATCAACCGATCCAGGCAACTTCTGTGGGTGGTCAACCTGCCCCTGCTGGTAGGAATTAATAATATTTTGGTACTATCGAGTTATCGGCCCACATTTTTATTTTCTTTACTCTTGATGAGGTAAAGAAGTGAGATAAAGAGAAAAGTAAAGAGATCTTAATGAAGATACATATCTCTCATCGCCTACCCTTCACTAGAATTCAATGCCGGACAAGGCCTGATATTTGAAGATAATCCTAATATTCAGGGATTTTAAGCAATAAACCCAACTTTGGTCCATAAAAGTATCAAGTTCTGAATTAGAAACCAAAGGTTCTAAAAATCTGACTATACATGTTAACATTATTTACCATTTTGCACCCTTACTATTTACAGCAAAAATAAAATTTGGGCGATATAGTAGTGGGCGATATAGGCGATATAGTACCAATATTTGACTTAATAATCAAAATTAATTCTGATTTCGAAAGGCCCCCCACTATCTATGGACTCAATACATGCACTGAATCATCTGCAATTCCTTGAAGCTAATGATTGGCAACTATGTAATACAAATGCTATAAGCAGTGATGAATATCTTATTAGAGCACAATTAACAAGTCTACTAAGACAATATCTTTTTCCGCGTCTTAATGAATACCATGTTGATACAGCGTGAGTTTTGGAGTTGTTTAAAGTTTACCTATAAGGCTAGCCACCGGGCTGGAGTCAAGCGATTCAGGAACTTTCTACAATTATGATAGTGCTCGCATGGCCTTACTCACACCTATGCAGGTACTCTACCACTAACAAGGGAACCTCACGAACTGTCAGTCTAAATTTTGTACTTTTTTGGTATCAATTAATAGAGCATCGTCGATTTACTCTAGAAAATTTTCAGCTTTTTTGGCTAGAAAATGAAACTAAAAAGTTATGGGGCTTGAAAGTTTGCGAAAAATATGATCGCTTGAGCTCCCCTATAAATGATCGTTTTTAATTAACTTCCTAGATTTGTTAAATACTTAGTATGTTTTTAAATGTTTAATAATTTCAATTACATACATAAACAAAATAAAAATTTCGATTCGTTGACCATTTTTGAAAAACTTTTAAAATTAAGTGGAAATGTACATCGAATTCCTTATCAACAACAACAATTTTATCAGCAGCCTTTTCAACAACCTTACCAACAACAACAACCTTATCAACAACAACAACCTTATCAACAACAACATCCTTATCAACAACCTCAAGGACAACAGCCTTATCAACAACAACAACCAACAACATCTATCCAGCAAAGTGCTGGTCCACAAACTGGAATTCGTATTTCGGGGCCTCCTCAAGCTCGACGTCAACAACGTCATCGTCGTAGACAAAATCAATCTGGAATGATGCCACAACCTCATCCATCTATAGGGGCGCTTGATCCCAATGCTTCAGCTCTTGGTATTGAGAACATTAATATAATCATTTAAGGCTAACTTGCAAATATTTTTAGCTAGAGGAAAATTACCAGCGATCCAGGAAACTACTGAGGTTGAATCGTCGGATAGCGATAAACAATTTAACCCTAAAGTAAATAAGAAAAATTTATAATAAAATATATCACTACCGAATTTCCTAATATGAAGGGATACTCATTTCCTACTCTTGAGCATTACAATGGAAACTAGAGGGGGTTTTAAAAATAAAATGACCATTGTTCCATTAAAGAAAATGTGCAAATTATGCCTACCTTCAAGTTTTAAATTCTTAACTTCAAACTTCAAGTCTCGTTTCTGAGCGGTACAAAAATGGCAGTACCTAATATGTACAAAAATTGACATATTAGGTACCTGTGTTTACGTCCCATAAGCCCCGCCCTTTTTTCTCTTCCCTTTCTTATAAGAAGAGGAAAAAGGCCATAAGTCAATTAAATGAAAATATGACCCAAATATCACTTTAGAACAGGCAGATTGAAAAGGGGGCGGGGCTTATGGGACGTAAACTACACAAGTATCCAAGTTATAAAAAACTTATTCAATTTCACTACACTCTAAAAAATACAGGCTATACAATCTGATTATGTTCGTGATGAAGATTTTGGACGCTTATTGAGAGCCGGCAGAATGGGGCTCTTGGGCAAGTTTTTATTCATTATTCCTTAATTAACACATTACAGTGAATTAAATAATCTCTCGTCCTGGAACCTATCCTTGTAACCAAGATAAGGGAACTGGCTTATGGATCCGTAGAATAATCTAATAGTTGGAACCGAAGTGTATAACATATCAATTTTTGATAAAATCGCCGTTATGATTAAGTAACTAAGGTAGAATCTCAATAGTACTTATTCCCGTTAGCGTGTCTCTCACTTTAATAAGTCTAGGGCCAGCGGGATATGTTTAGACCTGATCTGTGCGGATAATATCAGGATACCCGCGGATGGATTTCTCAAAAGTTGCACGGATATAAATGGATACGGATATTGACCCCTGGATATATATCCGTGTCCATCCAGAGTCTGGGCTTAACGTCGTAAATAATTTGATAATTATTACAGAGGATGTTGTTACTAGACCACGTCAACAACAAGATGCAGGAGAAACGTCAACAAATCCACAGCCTAGAGTGAATTTAGGTAATGTGAAATAATTCTTGAAAAAAATTTCTGAGCAAAATTTTTATAAAAATCTCTAGGTCCAGCACCCCACCAGACATTAGGTCATTCTTCTACCCCCTCCGATTATGTTCCAACCCAATATCCACAGCAGCAACAAGAACATCATTTGCCAGGGCAAGAACCTAGCCAGGGGACTTCAACAGCTGCGGATGACTTTTTTCAACAACTTTTTGACCCTTAGGTTTTTATCTTCAATTTTATTTGTTAATCTTGATATTTTAAGTGAGCGAGATTAACTGCTAGTACCTCAATCAAGTATACATCAAGAAAGTTTGGGAGAACATTCAAAACAAAAATGGGATTTTAAAGGAAATTGTGCAGTTTAGGTTAGGGTTGCGCGAGGTCGAAGCCTCGCCGAGGTCATCGCCCATTTTTCAATCTCGGTTTCTGATCTATATTGGGTCCCCTACTGGATCTGAGTATGATGGAAATTATTATTTTGAAATTATTTTGCAAATATCTGATAGAATTTAGCAAATTTAATTCAATTTTCAAAAGATTAAAACCTCGGTAATCCTCGACCTCGAACCTCGCCTAAAATTTGACCCTCGACCCTAGACCTCGATACTCGGTTTTGCAATCTCGGTGATCCTCGGTCTCGATTTTTTTGAAAAACCTCGACCTCGAGCGACCCTAGTTTAGTTACACATCCAATTTATTCGCAAGAAACACCTCCCCCCCCCCCCATTATTCAACATTTATTCGCAACTGGACAAGTTCCTGATTTGATTTATTTCCTATGTGGCACGCCCTAGTAGGCGCGCGGCCATAACGTAAGGCTATAATTTGCTGGAAATTTTCTGGCCTTTATCAATTTTGGTACGAATCTCTTTAGCTCTAGGAGAGGAATCGTTCAATACTAAATTTGGTAAAATTCGAAAATCTTGAAGCAATTAGCGTCTTTATGGCCGCGCGCCTACTTGGGATTGGCTGTACCCATTTTTATGCATACCCTGGTTAGCTACTGCTTCGTCTTTTGGGTGTCATTCAACGAATTTTCGCCTTTTTGGGTGTCTTTCGCTCTACTCTGTATAGACGTTATTCTTGTGCACGTCGGCAAATCTCGGACAACCTTCGGACATAACAGCTTTTCGCAGATTTTCGACTTTTTTGGACCATTATTCGCTTTTTTTAAATTGACTTCCGTTACACCCAGGGTATCCCTTTTACTCTTTTTAGAAGCATTTTTCTCTTTTTTGACCTTCTAGTCTCTTTTTTTGCATTGCCACTTTTTTCCCTTTTTTTGAGGTGCCATGCCCCATTTTGGTGATTTGGAAAGGGACATTCTGTTTACACCCTAAAGATCGGAATTTTGAAAATAACCGGGTCCGGGAACCGGGTTCTGAAAGTTGACCTGGAGGGACCCGAACCGGGAAAACCGGGAATTCCCTTTCCCTGCTTCATTCCGGTTGCTTCAAAAACCGGGAAACGGGTCCCTGACCCGCTCCGATCTTTAGCTACACCCCTGCTATACACTAACACAATTTTAAATTTAGTAGACTTTATTTAGATATTTATTTATTTAACATTTTACATTTTAAAAACATTTCTTTTAAACACACGGATAAAGCCTCGTCTTTTATTGTTTGTAAGTATATTTACTGTTCTTCCCTCCTTCATAATTCTTTTAAAGTCAAATATCGGAGGAATTTGGATTAACTAAAAATATTTAGTTAAAGCTATTGTATTTATTCTAACATTTATTTTGAAAAGTACAAACAATTGTTTTTACAAAATAATATTTTTAAACATGGGGAATCGCTATTTTATTTAATTTTTTCTCTCGACCACAAAAACCCTTTGGGTACCTTCCTATAAAATCTTTGGGTACCTTCCTATTAGATATCGGCCTGGGTCAGGACCAAGGAGCTCGTCGATCTATGTAAGTCTGATGCAGTGATGTCAAAGTTTCGAAATTTCTCCGGAACTAGTTCCAGTTCCGGAACCAGGTTTTTAATTTTTGTAGTTCCAGTTCCGGAACTCCATTTTCCGGAACTCCAGTTGGAAAATGGAGTTGGAGTTCCTGTTCCAGAACTCCAGTTCTAGTTCCAAACTAGTTCCAGATAATCGTTAGTTCCGTAGTTCTAGTTCCGGAACTGGAACTGGAACTTTGACATCACTGGTCTGATGACATCAAAATCGCCGTGATTGAACTAGCTTGGGTCGAGATATGTTCAGATATTTTGTTTAAAACATTTTCAATATAGGGTGGATAATAGTTACCTTCCCCCTCAAATAATTACTCCAGCTTTATTATTTACCCTCTTCAACTAATGACTATTAAGAATTATCCAGAATAGTTAATAGAGTATATACATACTTTTGGACCTCTAATTTTTGACAGCTGACACTTAAAGGGCTTTACAATAATGTGAAGGTATCCCTTCTGAATTTCCCCAAGTTAGCGTTCAATCAGATTTTTAAAAATGACTAAAAAATAATTTTGATTGTGTACTAAATTACAATTTTTAAAATTTTCAAAAAATTATTTTTCCCTTATTTTCCTTTATTTTTAAAAATACCCACTCAACTCCCACTCATTCTCTCCTCTAAATAAATTTAAAATTGAATTAATTCAAGCTAGTACCTACACATATTTTTTATTTATTTTACTAGCTTTATTCAAGCAATCTACTTAATTGTTAATTTTTTAGTTTTAAATTGTCTTTATGACCCTTAAAAAAATTTTTTTTTCCTTAAAAAATTTTTTTCCTTAAAATAAATAAAATAAAGTAAATATTATTTTTATTTAGCTAGAACCCCCAAAAAAAATAATTTTTTTGTACAGTCTAGTATTTATTTGCATTTATTGTACAAATAAAAAATATTTATTGTAGAGGGGAATAATTTTATAGATTAATTTTTGGATGGATCCCTTGCTTCTTTTTATTTTTTTTCGCTTTACCCTTGCGAACTCTAACATTAAATAATGGGGGGAAAACAAGCTTCTACATATGTATCTACTCCCTCCGTTATTGTTTTGGTTAAAATTAATATTTAGTTAAGGTAGCTTATTTAATTTTTAATTTTAATTTTTTTATTGTTTAATAGGGATAATATTGAATTTCCAAAAAAAAATTTTTGGAAAATTTTTGGAAAATAAATACTGCCTACTAATTATAGTTCGCGAAGACTGAGGATGGAATGGCTATAATTAATTTTTCTGGTGAAATAAAAAATTTTCCTTTAATCAAGTTTATAGCCAATTAATAGGTAATAAATAGGGCTACAAAAATACACAAAAATAGAGAAGGCCATAGGAAAAAAATTTTTCCTTAAAAATATGAAAACAAAATTTTCCACAAGTAAATTGCCCCCACTGTGAATTATATAAATTAATTCTGATTTTAAATAGAAATTCTGATTCAAATTAAAATTCTGATTTTATAATTCTGATTTAACAAAATGTTTCTGACATTATAAACTAGAAAAACAACCTTATAATTTAATAAAATTTAAAAATCAGAATTTTGTCAGAAATCAGAATTAATTATCAGAATTATTAGAAATCAGAATTTTGTCAGAATTAATTATTGACTAGCCTAAAAAATATTTTTTTCAGAATTTTATTTCAGAATCGTCTAATTAATAATATCAGAATTTTTTTTAATTTATTTTTATTTATTTTTCAATTGACCTCATTAGCCTTTTTTAATTAAACATATTTTTTGTTTTTAAATTACAAAAAAAAATAAAAATAAATAAACAACATTAATTAAAATAAATTTTTACACCTGTGTAAAATTTATTTTAATTTTTTTAAAAATTAAAGAAGAGAAAAGAAGCAGTTTTAGGCCATAAGAAAAAAATAAAACAACGCATATTTTTTTATTTTCACAGATTTTTCTTCGCAAAAATTTTTCTTCATTAATTTTTTTTCGTCTCCACATATTTTTCCCTTTTTATTCGTCTTCACATGCTTTTGGGTAAGGCCAGTCAACATTCATTTATTTAATCGATTCTGATTTCAAAATTTGTTTTACTATTAATTATTTAAATAAAATACAAAATTAGTTTTATTGAGAAAAATCAGAATTCTGATAAAATATAAAAAATTCTGATTAATTAGTTCTGATTAATTCAAACAATTAATTCTGATTGAAAAAATACAAATTAATTTGCATTTTGAAAAGTTAAAATACATTTATTATTTTACTCTTCTGAAAAATCAGAATTAATTAATTCTGATAATTATTCTGATTTTTATAAATTATATAATTGTATTTTCCTTTGATTAAATCAGAATTATTTAATTCTGGTTAATTAATTATTCTGATTTAATTGTATTTCAATTAATATCAGAATTATTTGTATTTTACTAAATCAGAATAATTTGTATTTTCATTCAAATCAGAATTATTTAATTCTGATTAATTAATTATTCTGATTTAATTGTATTTCACTTATATAAAATCAGAATAATTTGTATTTTATTAAATCAGAATAATTTATAATTCTGATTAATTATAATTCCCTCTCTATTTCTAAATATTTTCTTAAATCAGAATTATTTGTATTTTCTTTTAATTAATTTCAGAAAAATTAATTAATAAATTTTTATCTATTAATAAAATCAGAATTTTAATAAATTATTTTACTTTTCACTTTTCCCTCACCAACCAAAATTCTTTTTGATTTTTCTGATTTTTATCTATTTTAAAAGTTCAATTTTAATATTTTTAAGAGAAAGTGCTTCCAAAAAAATATATTTATCGGTCTCTAAAAATCTCCCGCATCTCCTCCCAACACTTTTATTATTTATTTATTTTATTTGCTTGTTGAATCAAGCGTTGAATTGAAAAAATAATTTTTAAAATCTGGGTCAAAATTTTATTGCCACTCGCATCCCTCAATTTATTTAATTCTGCCTTCTAATCTTGAATTTATTCAATTTTTATTTGCTTTTAATTTTGTATTTTTTATTTGAGTCAAAAACACAATTTTAAATATCAGTATATTTTAGTAGGGTATATTCTTTTGTATTTTTTGTATTTTCTCTTAAATCAGAATTATTTAAATGTATTTTATCAGAATTTACACATCATATTTAAATTATTTCTGATTCTTTATTTTTGCTTTTTAAATCAGAATTTCTTTTTATTTTAAAAAATCAGAATTAGTATTTCTGATTTTGTATTTTCTCTTAAATCAGAATTTTTTTATTTCATTGTATTTTATTTGTATTTCAGAATTAATATTAATTTTCAGAATTAATAAAATCAGAATTAATAATCAGAATTAATATTAATTCTGATTTTTTGTTTTTATTTTTAAATCAGACTTTTTTCTTTTAACAAATCAGAATTTGTATTTCTGATATTGTATTTTATATTTAATCAGAATCAGAATTCAATTTCTTTTAAATGTATTTTATAGGTTTTATTCAAATCAGAATTAATATTAATTCTGATTTTGTATTTTTCCTTTTTAAATCAGAATTCATTTAAATGTATTTTAGTATATTTTCTTGGGGACGGAATTAATTTATTTATTTTTACTTTATTACTGATTTTGTACGAATCTTTTTAAATCAGAATTAATTGACTTAAATGTATTTTATATTATTTTAGGGGGCGTAAGTATTTATTTTAATTTTTAAATAAGACATAAAAACAAATTTAAAAATTCAAGAACTAGAAATTAATTTTACAAACAAAATTTATCAAAAAATATTTTTTTCAAAATTTTAATGTTCCCCCAAATATTTTTTGATATACATATGCATTTATTATTAAGTATTTTATGAGTAAAAACAACAACCAAAAAACTCATCTCCACTCATATTTTTGGTCGCATTTTGCATGGATAAATGCAAATGAAGCAGAAAATTAAAAAGCAAACAAGTAGCGAAAAATCAAACATCGCTTTTTTAAATGTTATATTTTAAATTAAATAAATTGAATTTATTTTAAAAAATTCTGAAATAAAAATCAGAATTTATTTTATTATTTAGATAATAAAATCAGAATTATTTTATTTAAATGTGTTTTTTTGTGTTTTTCTTAAATCAGAATAAGATCAGAATTTTTTTATTTTTATTTAGAAAATGAAATCAGAATTATTAATTAAATGTGTTTCAGAATAAAATCAGAATTTCATTTTAATCAGAAAACAAGTAGGTATATTACCCAAATGTGTTTTTCTTAAATCAGAATAAATTATCAGAATTTTCTCTTATTTATTGAGAAGATAAAATCAGAATTATTTTTAAATGTGTTTTTCTTAAATCAGAATAAATTTTCAGAATTTTTTTTTAATAAATATCAGAATTAAACAATTCTGATTTCATTTTCCAAGTAAAAAAATTCTGTTTTAATTCTGATTCTAGAAAAAACACAGAAAACACTTTTAATAAAATTATTCTGTTTTATTTTCCTAGTGGTAAAAAGAAAATTCTGATTTTAATTTTCAGAATTTTTTAAAAATAAACTTAGTTAATTAACTGTGTGTTTCTTTTTAAAATAATCAGAAAATACAAAAATCAGAATTTTAAAAATAATAAATAAGGAATGATTCACCTTTTTATTTCTCTCACTTTTATTGTTATTTTCACTTTTCTCTCTCCAAACTCTCATAATAAAAAAATTATTTATTTATCATAACAATAAAATTTTATGTCACATTCTTTTGTTATATTTACGTAAAAATATTATTTTTCACGCATTTTTGTATTTTTATTTTTTATTTATCTTCAATAAAATTGCAGACATTTTATGGATGAATGGAGAGATTTATTTATTTATCTTCCAATTAAATAAAAAAATATTTATTTTTTCACATGCATCAAATCAGTTATTTCCTTCAAAGGCCAAAAATACATATGAAAAAAATTGTTTCATTAAAAATAATTTTCTTTGTCTGTAGTTGTGTTTTTCTTTTTTGTATTTATCAGAATTGTATTTTTATTTTTTTAGAAAATCAGAATTTTCTTTTTTATTCAAACAGAACTTTTTGGAAAGAATCAGAATTTTTGGTTACTTTGTAATTTAGTGTATTTTTGCAAGATCAGAATATTTTTATTTTAAATCAAATATTTAATAAAATCAGAATATAATAAATCAGAATTTTTCTATCTTTTATTTTTAATAAATCAGAATTTATTTTCTTTTTTGTCCAGTTATTTACTTTTTATCCATTTTCTCATCTTTTTTCCTTAATTGTCAGCATAAATAGAGGATTTCCGGAAGTATTTAATGGAAAATGCTTCTCTCTTTTTGTTTAAAATTAATTAAATGAGTCACGCTATTTAATTTTAAAAAATTTTTTTCTTCAAGTTCGAATGTTCAAAAAATTATTTTTTAATTTATTATCAGTTGGATCTCGTTATAATTATCCCGATAAAAGATATACTACAATTAAAGAAATTTTAAAAAAAAATTTGAATTATCACAGGGTCACAGGGTGTTCAAATTGAGATCTGACTTTATTTATTTTTTAAATTAAACGTTCAAAATTTATTTTAAAAATAAAGGGGGAGGGAATTAAACTGTCAATCACTGCCCTTATATTTCAAAATCTTCAAGAGATTATTTCAAAAAATTTTTTTCTTTTATTCTTTCTTTTGTTTACTTACCTATACCTTTTTTTCATTTAGCAATTTTTTCGCACTCTAAAAAAGGAGAAAAAGGGAGAGATTTGGGTATAGATTCCCTAAAGAGACCGGCAATTTTTAAATCCACCCCTCCATCCCTTCCCCTCCTGTCCCCTCCCTTCCCTTCCCCCTTATATCCCCCTCCATTTTCCTCCCCCCCCCCCCTATATCCTCCTTTACCCATCAAATGGTCACACGAAATAAAAACACACACAAACATACACAAAAACAAACAGAAAATACAGAAAAACAGAAAAAAATATAAAATGCCAAAAATCTCATTCATCAAAGAGAAACCCCCTCTCTTTTTTTTTAATTTTTTGTTTGATTTTTGAGTTGCGGAAGAAAAAAAAAGAAAAAAATTAAAAATTTGAAGAGAATAAAAATATTCTCTTATAAAATATTCTCTCTTTTTCCTCTTTAAATTAAAAAAAAATTCAGAAAAAGTTGCTTTTTAATTTTAATATTTTATAGGATATGCGTAGATTTAAATAAATAATGTTGCATTTTAATTTAAATGTAAATTAGTATATTTGGAAAATACCAGAAATTGAAATCAGAAATTATAACCAGAATATTTCCAATTAATTGTTGCGTCAGAATTATTAAATTCTGATACTAAAAAAGTATCAGAATAATAAGGGAATAACTCAGAACTTAATAATTTAGTTAAATCAGAACTATGTATTTTCCTAATATGTAAATCAAAACTTTGTATTTTTCATGTAATCAGAATTTAATAATTTATTAAATCAGAATTTACTTCTTAAATTAAATCAGAATTTTGTATTTTTCATTTAATCAGAATTTTATATGTACTTGTGAAATCAGAACTTGTATTTTTTAAATCGAATTTATTAATATATTAGATCAGAATTATGTATTTTTTAATAAATCAGAATTTTGTATTTTCCTAAGAAATCAGAATTTTGTATTTTTCATGTAATCAGAATTTAATATTTTATTAAATCAGAATTTTGTATTTATTAAATCAGAATTAATTTTATTAAATCAGCATTATTTTTAAAACAGAATTTTTATAAAATCAGAATTTTGTTATTTTATTAAATCAAAACTTTGTATTTTTACATTAAATCAGAATTTGTATTCTATAAAATCAGAATTTATAATAATTTCTATATAATTCAGAATTTTATTTGTATTTATGAAATCAGAATTTTTATTTTTTAAATCAGAATTTATTAATATATTAGATCAGAATTTTGTATTTTTCTGAAGAATCAGAATTTACTCAAGTTTTGTGTTTTTAATAATTCTGATCTGAAAAGCTTAAAATATCAGAATATTAAAAATACAAATACCAGAAAATAAAAAAATAAATTTTAATTTTTCAGAACAAATACAAAACCCAAGCAACTTCTCTCGGCAAACCGCGTCTTCTAACGCTGTTAGCCCTTCCCTCAACAAAATGGCAGCAATACAACAAAATACAGAGAATTCCTCATCTCGTCCTGTTTCAGCTGTGGATAATCAAATTAATAAAAATACAAATTCATCAACTCCAATTATTGAAAGAAGGATAGCTACGGATGGGCCTAAACGTAAATTTAGTCTTTCAGATTCATCTCAGGCAACACTGAGTGAAAGATGCGTTGTAGTGGCTAGGTGAATAAATTCTTTAATCTCCCTAAATGTCCAAAAAAATTTTTATTCCTCCAGGCAATCCGACGGTTTTGGCCTAACCGTAAGTGGAGAACACCCCCTTACTGTAGCTACACTAAAGCCTTATGGAGCTGCACAATTGGCAGGTGTCCGTGAGGGTGACAGAATATTGAAGGTTAACGGGATGCTAGTTAGTTGTTCCAACTTCCAAGAAGTTATCAAAATGATTTCTGGTAATTAATTAATTTTTAATAGAATCCTTAAATAAGGAAAAATTTTTCCAAAATTTCCATATCAAAAGATTCTTCAATTTTGACATTTTGTCGCGCCATTAGGAGTGTGACATTTTGTCGTTTTTTATATTTTTTGAAATTCTGATTTACCTATATAAAATTGAAATACAAATTCTGAAACACAAACGAAAATAAATACATAATTCTGGTTTTACTCAAAATGAAAATACAAATAATTCTGATTAAAAAAATACAAAATTCTGATTTTAAATGAAAAGATACATTTTTCAACCGAAATAAAAATTCTGAAAAATTCTGATTTTGAACAGAAATAAAAATTCCGATTTTACACGAAAGAAAATACAAATAATTCTGATAAGAAATACAAAATTCTGATTTTAAATAAAATTACAAATTCTGATTCTACACAAAAAATATACAAATAATTCTGATTAAAAAATACAAAATTCTGATTTTCAACAGAAATAAAAATTCTGATTTTACACTAAAGAAAATACAAATAATTCTGATTAAAAATACAAAATTCTGATTTTAAATGAAAGGGTACATCTTTAATCAGAATAAAAAATTCTGATTTTCAATAGAAATACAAATTCTGATTTACACAAAATGAAAATACAAATAATTCTGATTAAAAATACAAAATTCTGATTTTTAATAAATACAAATATTTCTATAGGCGGCTACAATCTAGTATTAACACTTTTGGGGCCAGCACGTACCCACAGTGTTTCCTCCTGGGATGATGAATTGTTTCCGGCAATTCAAAAACCAAAGGAAATAAATAATAATAACAACAAAAACAATGGAATATTAATACAACAAACACCTAATCCTGAACAAATGATGCTAAGTCTGGAATGGCAACGAGAACGGAGAGACGAACTTTTTCGAATGTTAAACAAAGAAAGGGCTAATCTTGAGGTGAGAATTATACATAAAAGGGATAAGATTCTGACTTGTATAATTTCAAGAAATATTCTGAAAATAAATTTTGAAAAAAAAATTCTGAAAATAAATTCTGAAAAAAAAATTCTGAAAATAAATTTTGAAAAAAAAATTCTGAAAATAAATTCTGAAAAAAAAAATTCTGAAAATAAATTCTGAAAAAAAAATTCTGAAAATAAATTTTGAAAAAAAAATTCTGAAAATAAATTCTGAAAAAAAAATTCTGAAAATAAATTTTGAAAAAAAAATTCTGAAAATAAATTCTGAAAAAAAAAATTCTGAAAATAAATTCTGAAAAAAAAAATTCTGAAAATAAATTCTGAAAAAAAAATCTGAAAAAAATTCTGAAAAAAAATTCTGAAAAAAATTCTGATTTGACAAAGAAATAAAAACACAAATAATTCTGAATTTTAATGCTACCTGTTTTAATTTTACCATTTATTTATTGTGTTTTCCTCCAAAATTTTTTTTCTAATTTTTTACCATTTAAAATCAAGCAAAAAATATTTTCTTGTTGGACACATTTCTCCCGTGGGATTTTCCTTTTTTATTCTTCTTTAAAGTTCAATTTCTTTTTTGCTTTGCTTTTTTGGTTAAATTCCCAAAAGAATGACAAAATATTATATTGTTTTTAAATAAAAATATAAATCCATCTTATAATGCAAATCAAAGAAAAAAGTCAATGGGATTTTTAAAAGGTCTTTTTGGGCTGTAGAAAAAAGTTTATTTTATTTTAATAAGCTTTTACACAAGTTTTGAGGCGTAGCAAAGGCGAGAAAAACAATGCGAACTAACTTTACGCTTTATTCCCTAACTTTTGAATGGCCAAACTTTTTTAAGCAAATTTGGTATCATTCGATAGAGAATTAAATTAACTACAAGAAAATATTTATTTTAATTTTTTATGTTGCAGGGTTAAAAAGTTATGGTTAAAATCCTCCTTTAATTGGGCGTTTTTTGCTTAATAATTTTATTAAAAATTTTTTTAAAAATTCAATTTTTTCTCTTTAAATATGAAATTAATTTAATATTGTAGAAAATTTAATTCTGTTTAAAATGATACCAAATTTATTCTATAAGGATTTATTTCCGATTAGTTATGGTTGTTTACTTGGAACCGTTCTAGACGTTTCTTAAGACCTTAATTCCTTTCTTTCACTAATTTTTCTCAAAATTTTCTTTGAATTTTTTTAGTCTTTACAAGTCTGTGCTGGAATTGCAGACTTAAACCAACAACCACAGCAGCAAATCGAATTTGGTGGGGGTTCAAAATTAGAAAGAGCCCTCTGCAGAATTAACGAGCTGGAGAAGCAACTGAATATTCTTTCCCTGCTTAATGGTAATTAATTAATTTTAAAAAATTTTTTAATCAAGTTTCATCAAGTTTAATCAAGTTAATTTTGACTAATTAAATTCAAAATAATTTTTTGTAGCAGTCACAAACGGCAAAAAACGGCCACTAAATAGGAATGACAAGAAGCGAGGCTCTATTGAGAGTAATGAGACTGAGAAACAGGTTGGAAAATAATTTCATAAACTCGAAAATTATTTAATGAAAAATGATTCAGTCATTCATAAGTCAATTCCCGCTTATTCCAAAATCTATTCCAAAAAATATTTCATTCAATCTGGCCCTAACAATTTTTAATGAGTCTAAACACCTATGTGCGTCAATCAGTGCGTTCTCTGCCCAAAAATCGAACCATCCCACGGTTATTCTTTCCCTGCTTTATCCTGTAGATCGCTGGCACGTTTAAGTTTATAAACTCCTGTCAGTTTCAACTATTAGACGGTTCCAAGATCAATTCCTGGGACTAATAAGGTTCTGGTCAGTCATTTCCCTCTCTGTTCCATGACCGTGGAACTGCGTAAAATTTTGGAACTGCCCAAAACTGAAACCTCGGAACCGTTCGATTTACGGATCCGAAACATCACTCGCACTAGGTTAAATTTATACTCAATCCCCCAAAAAAAATATTTTTCTCAAAATTGCAACAATTTTATATAAATTAAAAATGCCCATCTTCCTTTCATTGTTTATTTGTTTAATCCATCACGCAATTCTTTTTTTTTCGTGGCAATTTTCTTCCTTTTTTCCTATGCTTTTCTACATTAAATTAACAAAAAAAGGAAGGAAGCATTTCATTGTAATAAAGAAAATAAAAAAAAGAAATTAAACCAATGCGGGGAATTTTGGCTGTAAATTAATGCCGAAATAAAGAGAAAAGAAGAAGAAAAAGGTTTATTGGAATGTGGATTGTTTAGAAGAAAAAATTTTTAGTCTAAAATACAAAAAAATCTATTTTAAAACACATAAATTTTGGCAGATATGCAAGAACAGTTTAAAAATCGTTAAAACGCCAAAATTAAAAAAATAAACAGAACGCCAAAAATTTAAAAAATAATTTAATATTTAATACAGTTGGACGTTATCCTACTACTATCGGAGCAGTTCAATTGAGTCCCCACGATTGAGTCCCGGCACGATTGAGTCCGCACGATTGAGTCCCCACGATTGAGTCCCGGCACGATTGAGTCCCCACGATTGAGTCCGCACGATTGAGTCCCCGTTGTATATACCTCAATTGAGTCCCCGTTAAAAATTCCCGGTAGGAATTTTTATTTTCCTAGATTTTTTTATTGTTTTTTTTTATTTTTTTGTTTTTCTTTTGGGGTTTGCAACTAATTTTGTTAATTAGTTGACCGAGCATCCACTCAAGTCCATCCGAGCACTGAATTTTCTCAATGAGGACGAGAGGGAGGACGAGAATCTTGTGTAGGTAAAAGTTTAATTTTTATTTTTTAATTTTAGATTTTATATTTCAGGTTGGTCTAACTTTGCTCATCACGTGTCGGACTTCATCCCACGGCTGCAACGATGGGAAATTTGAAAAGGTTTGGAATTTTTATTTTGTTTTTCGTTTTTATTTTTAAAATTTTTTAGTTGATTTTCGTCAGTTTCTGACTGGCGATTTTCAAGTTCACAGTTTCTGAAGGAACGAAGGTGGTGAACTTAGGAGAACAAAAAACGAAAGAAAGGCCCTTCTTTGGCACAATAATTGAAGCTAGACTTTGGTTTTTTTTAATTTTTTTGATAAAATTTTTAAAAAATATTTTTTTATTTTTTTTTTCACATTTTGATTTTCTCCCGTATCCAGGTAAATTCTGCCGGAGTCCGGAAATTAGGAAGGAGTTTTTACGTTCGTAATTTAGATAGTTTACCCTACCCTCCATAGCAGCACAAAAAGTTTTTCCAGCGAAGATTCTGTTGGTCAAAATTTGTTCAGAATCATTCAATCAACTTGATTTTGGTCTTATTCTTATTCAACTCATCTCGTCGATCCCTTTCGAATGAGCTATTTTTTGTTTATTCGAATGTTTCGCAACAAAAATTCCCCATGGAATTCCACCAAAAAATCCACCATTTCGAGCCCCATATCTCGGCGAGAACTTGTTCAACAATGTTGATTTTGGTGTCATTCGACTCACTACTTTCGAATGAGCTGTCATTCAAAAAATCTCTCGATATCCCTCCTAATCCCCAAACCCACAATATCCATCTTAATCTCTCCGAATTTGTTGATATCTGCCTTAATTCAACCGATATCCCCGCTTAAATCTACTTATATCCCTTGATATTCACCAATATCCATCTTGATACCTCGATGTCGCATACAAGTCCCCTGATATTAACATTAATCCCTCCAAATCCCCAAATATCCCTCTTAATCTTTTTTAATATAATTAAATCTAGGGGACTCAATTGAGGTATATACAACGGGGACTCAATCGTGCGGACTCAATCGTGGGGACTCAATCGTGCCGGGACTCAATCGTGCGGACTCAATCGTGGGGACTCAATCGTGCGGACTCAATCGTGCGGACTCAATTGAGGTGTACCGTACTACTATAATGGTTTTCCTACCCATTCCTACATATTTTTAAAAATGTATAGAGAGGACTATAGGAGGACCATTATAGAGAGGACCCTTATAGTCCAGTAGAGAACGGGCTATAAGGGTTGCACGAAAATCGATATCACAAAAAATCTCGAGTTTTCAATAAACAAAATTTTTGTTCGATCTCTAGTCTCGTTCCCTAGTCTCATTCCCGTCTCTAGTTAAAATCCATTATTGAATGAATCTTGAAGATCCAAGTGTATTATGTTTCAAAACGTCAGAAACAATATAATTTTTCTAACCCAAAAATATAGAAATTAGAACAAACCCCACAACATATTCACGTAATTAACGTGAGAAATAAAATAATAAAAAAAATAAAAATATATCATTTATTATAAATTTTACGCTCCTTTGATCTCTCTCAAAATGCACTTCTCTCGATTGCGATTCATTTAGTTTTAATTGCGCAAATGTAGAAAAAAAACTATTAAATGAGTTTAAGTTAATTGATTCTAAATTGATTATATTTTATTGTTTTATTTATTTTCTTTGTTTTTATTAGAAGTTTATGAATCAAAACAAAATAAACTTCCCGGAAAACAATGAAAATTGTAAAAATATAGTTTTTCACTAACAAAAGAGAGAAAAACATGTTTGAAAAGAATCTTTGGAAACATTTTTATTTAATTGTTTTTGGGTGTTTTTATTAGTTGTTTTTACAATTTTGAATGTTTACCGGAAAATGTTTTTACAATCTTCAGTGCTTTCCGAAAAATGTTTTACAATTTTAAATGTTTTTCAAAAAATGTTTTTACAATCTTCAGTGCTTTCCGAAAAATGTTTTTACAATTTAAATGTTTTCCGGAAAATGTTTTTAGAATTTAAATGTTTTCCGGAAAATGTTTTTACAATTTTCAATGTTTTCCGGAAAATGTTTTTACAATTTTCAATGTTTTCCGGAAAATGTTTTTACAATTTTAAATGTTTTTCAAAAAATGTTTTTACAATCTTCAGTGCTTTCCGAAAAATGTTTTTACAATTTAAATGTTTTCCGGAAAATGTTTTTAGAATTTAAATGTTTTCCGGAAAATGTTTTTACAATTTTCAATGTTTTCCGAAAAATGTTTTTACAATTTTCAATGTTTTCCGGAAAATGTTTTTACAATTTTAAATGTTTTTCAAAAAATGTTTTTACAATCTTCAGTGCTTTCCGAAAAATGTTTTTACAATTTTAAATGTTTTCCGGAAAATGTTTTTAGAATTTAAATGTTTTCCGGAAAATGTTTTTACAATTTTCAATGTTTTCCGGAAAATGTTTTTAGAATTTAAATGTTTTCCGGAAAATGTTTTTACAATTTTAAATGTTTTCCGGAAAATGTTTTTACAATTTTAAATGTTTTCCGGAAAATGTTTTTAGAATTTAAATGTTTTCCGGAAAATGTTTTTACAATTTTCAATGTTTTCCGGAAAATGTTTTTAGAATTTAAATGTTTTCCGGAAAATGTTTTTACAATTTTCAATGTTTTCCGGAAAATGTTTTTAGAATTTAAATGTTTTCCGGAAAATGTTTTTACAATTTTCAATGTTTTCCGGAAAATGTTTTTAGAATTTAAATGTTTTCCGGAAAATGTTTTTACAATTTTCAATGTTTTCCGGAAAATGTTTTTAGAATTCAAATGTTTTCCGGAAAATGTTTTTACAATTTTAAATGTTTTCCGGAAAATGTTTTTAGAATTTAAATGTTTTCCGGAAAATGTTTTTACAATTTTCAATGTTTTCCGGAAAATGTTTTTACAATTTTCAATGTTTTCCGGAAAATGTTTTTACAATTTTCAATGTTTTCCGGAAAATGTTTTTACAATTTTAAATGTTTTTCAAAAAATGTTTTTACAATCTTCAGTGCTTTCCAAAAAATGTTTTTACAATTTTAAATGTTTTCCGGAAAATGTTTTACAATTTTTCTATTTTTTCCGGAAAATGTTTTTACAATTTTCATTGTTTTCCGGAAAATGTTTTCACAATTTAAATGTTTTCCGGAAAATGTTTTTACAATTTTCATTGTTTTCCGGAAAATGTTTTTGAGTTTTACATGATTCTCAAAAGCCATAAACACTCAAAAATCAGAACTGTTTCCATGCCAAAAACATTAAATATAATTTTATTTTTAATGTTTTTAAAGACTCTTATTCAGCTAGATTTTGATGTAAACAACAAAAAATCCTTTCCTTTTTTAATATTACTATATTTGTAAAAAGCCCAAGCTTTATTTTTTAAATAAATTTTTAAGTCAATAACAACATAAATATATTTATCTCCATTTTTTGCTTTTCCTTAACTTTATTTATATACCCCGATAATTGGCATTTTGTCTGCCAAAAATTTTTTAGCTGGCCATTGGGCGACTTTTGAGAGGAAAAAAGATTTTAACTGAAAAAAGCAAATTTTTTATTTAGTCTTGGGCATTAAACCTTCTTCCTCTTTTATATTTTTTTGAATTTATTTAAAAATAAAACACTTTCCGGAAAACATTCTAAATTGTAAAAATAACATTGTTTTTTTGACAAACAAAAAAAAAAGACTATTGGGAGAGTTTTTCTGGAGACTCTCTTCCGGAAACATTTTTAGTCTGTTTTTAAATGAACGTTTTGAATGAAGGGAGAATCTTCTTGCTTTTTATATCTGTCTCTCTTTTTAAATTTTTAACCAACTTTTAAAATACAAATTAAATTATTTAATTTTTCAAAAATTAATTTTTGTATATTAAGTAAAACGAAAAATTAATTTTATTATTTATTCTATTGTTTCTCTTATTTTTTCTTAAAATGCGAACTGGGAAAATTGTAAAATTAATTTTTTAAAATAAATTTAATGAATGAGAAATATTTTTTCATAGAAATTAAAAAACACTTAAAAAATTATTTTTATTCTCCCATTTTCTAGAGCAGCAAAACTTTCCCTCCAACATCAATGATAACAACAAATAACAGTTCTGTGCCTTTACGTGCAGCTGATGCTGCTGTAGGGAGAGTAGAACCTATTCGAAGTTGGATAGAGACTGGGGGAATGCATTATGTTCAGGCAGATGTTCTGCCCATTGGGGATGAGGAGGAGGAAGAGGAAGAAGATGGAGGGGAGGGAAGTGAGGGTGATAATGAAGATATGGTTAGTTGGTGTTTTGATCTCATCAGAAAAAAATGAGAGTAAAACATTTAAAAATCAGAATAAAATCAGAAAAACATTTAAAAATCAGAATAAAATCAGAAAAACATTTAAAAATCAGAATAAAATCAGAAAAACATTTAAAAATCAGAATAAAATCAGAAAAACATTTAAAAATCAGAATAAAATCAGAACAACATTTAAAAATCAGAATAAAATCAGAAAAACATTTAAAAATCAGAATAAAATCAGAAGAACATTTAAAAATCAGAATAAAATCAGAAAAACATTTAAAAATCAGAATAAAATCAGAAAAACATTTAAAAATCAGAATAAAATCAGAAAAACATTTAAAAATCAGAATAAAATCAGAAGAACATTTAAAAATCAGAATAAAATCAGAAAAACATTTAAAAATCAGAATAAAATCAGAAAAACATTTAAAAATCAGAATAAAATCAGAAAAACATTTAAAAATCAGAATAAAATCAGAAAAACATCAAAACAACATGGAATAATATCTAAACATTATCAGAATAAATATCAGAATTATTTCTATATTTCAGGAAACAGCTGGTCCCTTTACAAATTTACAAGATTTAAAGACCAGACCTGCTCATTTGACAGTTTTCTTTACTTATTTGTTGAATAATGCAAATCCTAGCAGCCTTGTAAGAATTTTTATAAAATTTTTTAAAATTTATTTTGTAGCTTTTCTATCTTATTACGGATGTCTTTCCTTCTTCCAATGTTAAAGATATGCGTAGATTTGCTTATGAATTATTCTCTACTTTTCTTATTCCTGGTGCCCCTTTGCAATTGCCTAATATATCCCAACATGATATTCAGGTATTTTAAGATGTTTGATATTGTAAAAACATGTTTATTTTGCAAACAAACATGTTTTGTTTTTAATTTAAACAAACATCAAGAAAAACATTCCTATATTAACTCCAACAAACTCTCTTAAAGACATTCCGGAATCTTACAATTTGAACATTTAAATTACAAAATGATAGGGCAAAAACATTTTCCTTTTAGATAAACATGTTTGTTTTACAAACAAACATGTTTTGTTTTGATTTAAACATTCCGGAAAACATTCTAAAATTCACTCTAACAATCTCTCGTAAAAACATTCCGGAAAATTCCGGAATCTTTCAATTTGAACATTTAAGTTACAAAATGTTTGGCAAAAACATTTTTGTTTCACACAAACAATTTTGTTTTCTAACAAACATGTTTGTTTGTAATGCGTAGATTTGCTTATGAGCTTTTTATTCCAACAAGAACAAAAGCCAACAAACATGTTTGTTTGTAAAACAAAAATGTTTTGACAAACATGTTTTGTTTTGATTTAAACAGACACTTCCGGAAACTTTCCGGAAAAAATTTTTTTGCTTCATTTCTCTCTTTCCTCTTGAATTTAAATTTTAAATTTCTTTAATATTTAGGCCATTGACAAGATTTTAATAAAAATGTCTTCAACACCTTCAACCTCTACTCAACAACAAGATATTGAACAATTACGTAAACTCTTTATACCAACAAGAACAAAAGCTGTCGGGCAAATTAACGAACAATTATCCTTATTTAGAAGGAAAAAACATTTAGGTAGAAAATTTTTGAAAAAAAATTTTGTGTTAAAAGATCTCAAAAAAATTATTTTTGTTTTCGCTCAGATCCCAATTTTGTCGAGGAATATTCACAACTTGAATCCATATCTCGTGCCGATCATTCTGCAGAGTTGCGATTATCTGAAAGAATTTTGTTTAGAACTCTTTCTCATTTAATGCATTTGGCTAATCCTATTGGTCTTCAATATTTTCCTTCAAAATTAATTTTGTGTTTTCCAGGCCCTCCTGAATTTGGAAATTGCGAAAGGAAAACTTTAGCTTTGATTATATCTGTTGCTACACTTATAAAAGTAAATTTACAATTCTACAATTTTGTGTTTTACCGGAAACTTTCTTTAGGAAAATTTGTTTTATTCTCCCCCTTTTCTGACTGAAATAAAATGAATGAACAGCTTAAAAATTTAAGAAATCCTTTCCATAAATTAACAAAAATAATTAAAACAACAATGTTTCTGTAGCATGAATGTTTTTTTTATAATTTTTAGGTTGTTATGGGACTCCGAACTAATCATTCAAATTGGGAGGTAAACTATATATAATTCGAAATAATTTTAAATTATTAAATTAAATTGTAGAAACTTCTGGATAAGTGCCCTACATTCTTAAGTCAATTACCTAAAACTGGAGGAACTTCAATGTTTAAAATGTTGGGTAGTGGAGGCGGGACTTCAATCAAACAAAAATTACAACTTAAAGAACACCAAGTTTGTAAAACTTTATTTGTAAATTAATTGTTTGTATCTAAATTAAACTTGTTTTATAAGTTTGATATAAAACATTTGTAAAACATGTTTTAATGGATAGTTAAATAATAAATGTTTGTAAAAACATGTTTCTTAAGAAATAATTAAAACAAAACAAAGTTTGTAAAAACATGTTTCTTGAAAAATAATTTAAATAAAACAGTTTGTAAAACATGTTTTACAAAGTTTGTAAAAACATGTTTTAATAAAATAATTTAAACAAACAAAGTTTGTAAAAACATGTTTCTTGAAAAATAATTTAAATAAAACAGTTTGTAAAACATGTTTTTAAAGAAACATTTAAATAAAACAAGTTTGTAAAACATGTTTGTAATGCATGTTTTTAAAAAGCCTAACATTAATTATTAGAATCGGATTATAAAACAAACATATTTTAAATCAAACAGATTTAAAAATTTTTTTGTTTCAGTTTATTCTACAACAAGTTTTTGTCACTGTTCATTGCTACCAATGTCGTGAAGCTGTTTGGGGTGTAAATCCTCAGGCCTATTTTTGTCAGAGTAAGTTTACTATTAAATACAATTTATTTTTTAATAAAAGGGTGGTAAATAAAAATACTTTTTAATACATAAATATTTTATAAATTTTTTTATGTTTGTACATAATCATTTAAAACAAAAAGTCTGTACAAACAAATAAAAAAAATAAGATGCGTGCAGAAAAATGTTATGGCTCCCCCGTTTTATGTGAATAATTTGTCTCTAGGGAATATATAACAGCTTAAAAATCTTGGCTTTTTCTTTTGTTTTACTCTCCCTTGCCCCCGCAATTCATCATTCTTCTTATTCATATTGAGAGAATGGAAATATTTCTATATCATAAAAGAAGCTTTAAACTTTTTTAAAATATTTATAAGTTAAAAACTTTTGTTTGTAAACTGTGAAGTTTTATAATCTTTGTTTTATAGTTTTGTTTTGATTTTAAATTTGCAAACTTAAAAATCTGTGTTTTTATGTTTTTGGATGTCTTTTATGTTTTTTGCCCTGTAAACCTTTTAGCATTTAGTTTGGCCCGCCTAAATGTTTAAAATATCTATTGAGATGTTTTACAAAACTTTTTTTAAAATCTTTAATATTTGTTTTTAATCTATTCAAGTTTGTGTTTAAATGTTTAGTTACAAACTTAATAATCTGTTTTAGCAAATGTTTTTACAAACTTGTTTTCTCTAACCTTTACAAACTAGAAATGTTTGTTTTAATATTCCAAAAAGTAAAACAAACATTCAAAACAAACAGACTAAAACAAACAAACATTTAAACAAACAAACGTTTAAAACAATCATACTAAAACAAACAAACATTCAAGCAAACAAGCATTTAAAACAACAAACTAAAACAAACATTCAAAAAAACATTTAAACCAACCAGTTTAACAAACAAAACAAACATTTAAAACAAACATTTAAAGCAACCATTTAAACAAACAAACATTTAAAGCAAACTAAAACAAATAAAACATAAACATTCCCTCTCATTTCCAGATTGTGACGTTGTTGTCCACAAAAACTGCACTTCTCAACTTGTAAGTATTTACCAATGCTTTTTACAAATTATTTATTTAACAAACATTTTTACAATCTCTATTTTTCAAAAAATTCTTAGATTGATCATTGCTGGCCCCAACAACAACAAAAAGTGGGTAAAGGTGGAAGCCAACAACAACAACAACCTTTTTCTGGACGTTCGAAGCTAGTTGCTGTTTCAACCACTTCTTTAACTAGTAAAAAAGATTTTCAAAAAATTCCAAATTTTTTTTTCTATTATCAGGTCCAGCCCGTATTCCCCAACAACATTATCACAAGGATTCTAACGTTTCTTCTTCAGGCCTTCTCCACCACCATTATTACCCTCCTTCTTTACTCTCCACAGAATCTGTATTCTCTTCCCCCAGTTTAGCATTAACCAAGCAACATCAATTAGTACAAAAACAACATTTAAATTTATTGCCAAGTCAAAAATCTTCCATCTCCCTAACACCCCCCATTAATCGCTCACATCATTCTACTAGTGCTTCGGTTGTTGCTATGGCTGGTTCTTCAAAGGAAAGTTCAAGCATCGATCGGCATGGGAATGATCTTATCCCACCCGAATTAATCGACGCTGACGCAACTACAAATGGAGGAGGTCCTCCTGTACCTGCTGCTGTTGTTCGTCTACAACATCAACAACAAACACACATGGAGAGCTTAGATTCGGGCTCATCTCCACCTTCTTCGGTGGGAAATAAAAGGGATATTTTTGTGTATTTAAAAAAAATTTTTTAGTCTGCCATGTTACCCCCACCCGTCTTTAGCAGTCGATTTGAAAGAATTCTTCCTCCAGATATTCCCCCTAGCAGCGCTCCTCCTCCTCCACCACCATTGCAGAAAACAACCGGAAATGGGCAAATAGAGGTATAATTTTGTTATATTTTTATAAGAAAAGCATTAAAATGTTAAGAGAATTTATTTTTATATTTTTGGGGAATGAATGGGAATATTGTGAAGGGCAGCATAAATATGGACCTTTAGGCGGTGTGTGTATTTAGTTTTAGTCCAGAATATCAACTTATATTATAATTGTTTTTAAATTGTTATCCACAAACATTTAAGCTTAAATGTCTATAAATATATAAATTATTTAATTTAAAACATGTTTTACAAACTTAAGTTTATAATTCAATTTTTATTGGTAAGGACAAACTTGAATGTTTTACAATTTTAAACATTATTTGTAAAACATGTTATATCAAAAATCTTATTAAAAGATGTTTGTGTTTGTACGAACATACTTAGTTCATAAAAACATGTTTGTAAAACATCGTTCAAACATTTTTCATAAACAATCTAGGTTTGTAAAACATTGTTCAAACTAGGTTCATAAACAAACTTAGTTTTTACAAACTTTGTTTATTTAAGTTTGTAATCTAAGTTTGTACAAATTTAAAGAAACAAACTTGTTCATTTAAGTTGTTCAAACATGTTTGTAAAACATTGCTTAAACTAATATCATAACTAAACTTAGTTTGTACAAACTTTGTTTATTTAAGTTTGTAATCTAAGTTTGTACAAATTTAAAGAAACAAACTTGTTCATTTAAGTTTAAGTTGTCATCTAAGTTGTTCAAACATGTTAACAAACATTTGTAAAATTAAGTTTGTAAAACATGTTTTTATTCAATTTTTACAAAAACAAAATTATAAACTTAACTCATATTTGTAAAACTTATTTTGTTCTCAAAATGTTTTGTTTGCTCTTCTGGATTATTTTTACACCCAAACTAAAAACATTTATTCTTTGTATTATTCCTTATTGTTAATTCAAAAAAAGGACTACTAATGAAGCTTCATTGCCTTTTTATACTAGTATAAATTGTTTTTGCGTCATTACTAAATTCCTCAAATCATTATTAAATTAACGGGAAAAAATATTTTTTGATAGGCCTAAAATTGAATTTTTTTTCTTATTTTTTATGACACTTTTCCTCTATTTTTTTCTTATTTTTTTCTTATTTTTATTTTGTTTTTTCACCTACTTAAGTTATTTTTTCTTTTAAAATATTTCCCTAAAAACAATAATAATCTTGAATAATATAAAAAAATATTTATTTTCTCGGATTAAAAATAACTAGGTATTATGGGTGTTAGGACGGATTAATGAGACATCTTATTTAAAAATTTCATAGTGCCAAAAAATAATAAAAAATAAAAACACTTTGTGAAATTGACATCTTTTTCTCATTTTTTTTCTTAAATACTTTTCATAAATTAAAAATATTTTTAATAATATTTTTTAAAATTGGATGCCGGAAAGTACACATAGGTATTTATGAAAATTCAAATTTTCATTTAATAAATTCTTTGAAAAATATTTTTAATAGTTAAGTATGTTAAGTGAGGTGATTAAATAAATTAAAAAAAATATTTTAAGAGTACACAAGCTGTTTTAGGATTTTACTTATTCTCAATTTATTTTTTAATCTTTAATTTTTACACTATTTAATATCCCCTCCTCAAACCTAGCTCTTAATTTATCCGCTCTCATTTTAATTTACTTTTATGTTTTAAGGGCAATAATCATATGTTTTCTTGAGGGCATACCCTTAGGTTTATTTTGAGTTTGTTTTCATGCATTCTCCTCGTCTCTTATGGAATTAACAAAAGTTCTAAAAATATTCTGTAATATTTTTTTCCTTTTTTTTATGTTGGAGAACATCCGATTTGTTATATTTATAGCTTTATATCCCAGTGTCACCTTAATCAGCTGTAAATCTTTAAAGTATCCCTTTTAAAGAAAAATTGGTAGTCTCGTGATTCAATATTAGGACCTTAATATCAATACCAAAAAACTTAAGCTTTGAGACTATACCAGGACGGGAAGCTGAACTTTTTTGCTTCAGTTACGTTAAGCTTTAAAATCATGCTTAAACTCGAAAAATCGAGGCGGAGTTATAGTTATGAAGCAAAGCCTATTTACATTTTTACTTTCAATATTAAAATATACAAATTTATTTTTAGACTCCATTAAACATTACTTCTACACTTCAACCATCTACAGCCGCGTCAACAGGTGCAGGGCACGGACAGCTAAAATCAATGGATTCAGGTATTGGTACGGAAGTGACTACAGCCTCCATGCCATCCTCAGCTCCAATACATGGAGGGATAGGCCGAACGGCTAGCGATCTGCCTAGAGCTACAGTTCAACAACAACAACAACAACAAGTTCAGCAACAACATTCCAGTATTGGCCCAACTCGTTCTCAAAGCATGAAGGTAACTTTATTTTTGAAAAATATTTAGTTCAATATTTAAGGTTGAAAAAATAAATTTTTGAATTTGGACTTAAAATTATTTAAACAAGCTTCAATAAAAATTAAAAGTTTACGTGCCAAAATTTTATTTTTACTTTAATTCAAATTTCGGTTTCTGTTTGTTTCAGACTTGTTTCGGATTTTCACCTTTCAATTTCTGACATTTTTTTCTTCCCATTTTTTTAATTTCCATTGTTGTCTTTCTAGAAGACACCAGAGTTGCGTCGTAATTGAAAATTTTTTTTCGTAATCGTAATTCGTAATTCGTAATTTAAAAAATTTTTTCGTAATCGTAATTCGTAATTCGTAACTGAAAAAATGCCGTAATTCGTAATTCGTAATTACGACGCAACTCTGGAAGACACCCTCTTTCGTTATATTTTAACTTTTAGTCCAAAAGAATAAAATATTTTTTTAAAGAATTTAACAATTCTTTTCAACACACAAAATCCGCTTTCATTTTTTAATTGCCTTTTTTTGTTTCTTTTTTCTTTTTAAGCTAATTTTTAATTCCTTTAAAGAAGATTTCACATTTTACACTTGCTTAAAAATAAAAATTTTTTTTTTAAATTCTCGTCTTTCCCTCTCATTTCCTTTGTGGTTTTTAGACAAAAAAAGAAAGAAATATGAGTATATTATTTTTTAAATGTTAGTTTTACGTTTAAATAATAGAAGAGAAGAACAACTTTTTTTGAAATCGGATAAAAAAATAAATTATTGGGAAAAAGCCAAAGAAAAAAATAAAAAAAGCAATAAGCATTCCTTTTATCATTTAATTTGAGCTATGATGAGAAAGGAAAAAAAATTTTTTTTTGAAAAGTTTTAAAGGTTTTTTAGACGGCTGTCTAGTAATTCATTATAATCTTTACTTATGCTTGATGTATTTTTTTTTTAATTTTTTTTAAAATTAAATTGTAATGTGTGTATTTCATATGCCACCTTTCTTATCAATATTTCAAATTGACATGTTTATTGAATGAGTTTTTTTGTTGTTCTGTTTATTATTCTGATATATTATACAATATTCTGATTTTTTATTCTATCATTCTGATTTTTCTTACAAGATTCTGATATTTTTCTTAGGTTATTCTGATTCTTTATTACAAAATTCTGATATTTTTTTCTGATTCTGATTTTTTCTGATATGTATTATTCTGATTTTATTATTACAAATTCTGCTCCTTTTATTGTTTTGTTCTGATTTTTTTATTAAAAATTCTAATTTTTATTATAACATTCTGATATTTTTTCTGATATTATTCTGATTTCATTATTAAAAATTCTTGTCCCTCCTAGTTTTTTCTGATTTTATTACAAAATTCTGATTGATTTTATTATAAAATTCTGATTATTTCCTGCTTTTTGTTTAATTCTGATAATAATTCTTTTCTGATTTTACTATATGTAACTCTTCTGATTAAATTTTCACTTTATTTAACATTATTTCTGATTTCTAAAATTCTGATTTTAGCTTAAAAATGCCAGAAATAACAACAAAATCAATTAATAATAATATTAAAAATTCTACAAATTTTCTCCCCTTTTTCCTACCCCATCAAGGAGTGAGTTTTGAAGCTAATCACAAAACAAAAAATAAAAATAATATTTTAATGATTGCCAATGACTCTTTAAAAATTGGTCGGAATGGTTACACCAGTTTGCGTCGAAAATCCCACAATTTAATTATTCCTCTATCGCCACTTCCTATACATCGTTCAAAATCACAGCAGAACGTGGCTGAGTTATCTAATGGAGCTATATCATTTATTGTATTTTTTAAAAATATTTTAGAAAATTTTAGGGGTTTATATATTTAAGTTTTTATTTACTACTGTCTTTTATTTAATTATTCTGATTTTATTTAATTCTGAATTTATTAACTAATTCTGATTTTTATTTTATAGAATACTTCCTGATTAGTTAAATTTTTTTCAAAATTAATTCTGATTTTATTTTTTGTATTTTAATCTTCTGTTTCTTTATTTTGGTGTGTATTTTAGTGATGCTCGGGAGAAGAAAAAACCCGGGAATCGGGAAACGGGAGTCGGGTCGGGAAATGACCTCGGGAGTCGGGATCGGGAGTCGGGAATTAGCAATAAAAAAAATTTCCAAAAATTCTAAAAATTTTTGGCGCCTTCGGCGCCAAAAATTCCGATTTTTTGCACCATAGGCAAAAATATTGAAAATTTTGGAAGGTAAAGAATCCTTACTAGCGCCGCAGGCGAAAATTTTGAGAATTTTTAGGTAAAGAAGTAAGATTTCTTCCATTTTTTGCGCTGCAGCCAAAAATTTTGACTCTCATTTGAGTGAAATAGAAAGGGGTTTTGAACGATCTTTAAGGGTAACTTAAGAGTTTATTTCCACGATTATTTGGAAAGATAAGCCAACAGTCTGTCCAAAAAACCTAGTAACCGCAGAGATAATCAGTGTTGGTATTGCTGGGGACTTTTTCTTTGAGCCAGAGCCCAGCTTTGATTTATAGTTGTTGTCATTGACATTAAGTCCTTAGAATCTCTCCATTGGAGTGAAATAGAGGAAAAGAGAGTGAAACAGAGAAAAATATTTTTACGTTTAATTTTGGTGGAATTTTTTTAACTAGCCACATATCTCTTCATATCCCCTATATAGTATTAACACCCGCTATGCAACATTAGTATCCTTCCACATATCTAACGTAGTCAATTCCATATATCCACGATATCCTTCCATATATCTGATATACTCCTTGATCCCCAAGTCCCCTTAACCCAATTAATGCATTCAAGCCCCCTTATATCCTCGTTATTTCTTCAAATTCACCATAGTCCTAGTAAATCACCGAACTCTGCTATACTACAACGCCACAGATTCTTCCCTTTTCAGCGCCGCAGGCAAAAATTTTGGGAATTTTAGAAGACCAAGAGGCCAGATTTCTTCATTTTTCATAAATAAAAATATAATTTTGCCAGAAAAAGTCATTCTTAGGGGTGTAAAAATTTCCCGACTTAGTCGGGAATTGACACCGGGAGTCGGGATCGGGATCGGGAGGCCAAAAACTCGGGAAATTTTACCGAGTCGGGAGTCGGGATCGGGATACCCGAGCATCACTAGTGTATTTTAATGAGGCTCGTTTGAAAAAGATTTTTTAGTTAACTGAATAATAATTATTTTTAAATTATTGTAAAACATAATTTTTTTAAATATATGATAATTAGGGCTGGGAAAAATATGCACGCAAAATCGCAAAATATGCGCATATATATGCACCGAAAACGCCCAAAATATGCACCATAATATGCAAAATTTGCCAAAATATGCACTAAATATGCAGAAAAAAATGGCGAAAATTTACATTAAAAATCAATTTTTTTCTAGAAAACACTATTTTGGCCTTTAAAATTTAAATTTAAGATCATTTCTATAAGATTTTATGGACTTTAAATTTTCGCAGAAAAAAATTTTTAAAAAAAATTTTTTCTCAAAAAATTTCTAGAAAAATTTTTTTCAAAAAATTTTTGACAAAAGTTCCGAAAATTTTTCAAATTTTGACCAATTTTTATAAAATTTAGCAAAAAATGCCAAAATATGCTCAAATTTTGGTAAAAATATGCAAAATTGTCCAAAATATGCACAGATATGCAGATATGCACGAGAGGGCCGAAATATGCAAAAATATGCATTAAG
The DNA here is from genome assembly GCA_963681835.1 of Meloidogyne enterolobii. Classification (NCBI taxonomy): domain Eukaryota; kingdom Metazoa; phylum Nematoda; class Chromadorea; order Rhabditida; family Meloidogynidae; genus Meloidogyne; species Meloidogyne enterolobii. The sequence continues at coordinate 396,345 of CAVMJV010000112.1, forward strand.
AACCGGGTCCCAAAGTGCTCGGACCAATGTAAAAATACCATTTTTGAGCTTCTCTCATCAAGGCATATCCGCATACAAAACATGCATTTGCATGTTTTTCCCAGCCCTAATGATAATTTTTAAAATTATTTTTCTCTAGGGAGAAGCAGCCAACCAAATTAAAAGGGGAGCAAAGGGTGCTGGTAGTTTAGGCGCTGCTGATTCAGCAGATGAACAACGGCCGATAACCTCCCAATTAGCGGTTCCATCAGTTTCTTCATTGAAAAGTAGTTCTTCTTCTGCTCAAGAGCTTTCACAGGCAAAAAAATTTTTTTTGATTCTATAGAATACGAAAACAAGCATTGAAGGGTTTATTAATAGGGAGGGGGTAATTATTTAATAGAGTGGGTAATCTTAAAAACTTTAAAGGCATTCCATGAATTCCCCCACATTGTACGAGGCACGGAAGCAGTCGCTAGCTCCTCCACTGGTACTAGCAGTGAAGAAGAAGCTAAAAAAATGGTGGAGCTTGTAGAGAGGACGGCGGTAGCTGATGGGGATAGTGATTTGGAGGTGAATACTTACTCATAAATTAATCAGAAGTTTATCAAATTTAAAGGTAGAGACAGAAGTACCTAGCCTTGAATCTCTCGTGGGGTGGGAGGTTCTGAAGCATTTAAAACCTAAAGAGAAAAAGCGACAAGAAGTGATTAACGGCAAGTTTTTAACTTTCTGATTTTTTGGTTATAAAATTAAAAATTCTGATTTGTTATTGTATTTTTATTCGGGTCATTTATATAAAATCAGAATCTTGTATTTTCTTAGGCTACAAAATTCTGATTATATTTAATTTAAAAAATTCTGATTTTTTAATTAAAAAATTCTGGTTTTTTAATACATAAATTCTGGTTTTTAATTCTAAATATTCTGGTTTTATTATTCAAAAAAATACAGAATTCTGATTTTATAAATCAAAAAATTCTGATTTCGTAAATTAAAAAATACAGAATTCTGATTTTATAAATTAAAAGCTTCAAGTTTTTTAATTCAGAAAATTATTCTGATTTTTAATTCAAAATATTCTGATTTTGTAAATTAAAAGAAAATATAAAATTCTGATTTTACAAGTTCCAAAAAAATAATTTCTCAATTTTCAGAATTATTCCACACAGAAAGAACACACGTACGTAACCTAAAAATTCTCTACAAAATATTCTACCGTCCAATGATCATGCAACGGGTTGCCTCCCCAGAACTAATAAAATTACTTTTTGGGAATTTGGACGAATTGCTTCAAGTACATTCCGAAATGAATTCAAAAATGAGGGCGGCTGTTGAAAATTGGCAGCGTTTTGGGGTGGGGAATGGAGGAGGGGGACTTTATGGTGATATTGGAGAATTAATTGTTAATTTATTTGATGGGGCTATTGGTGAAAAATTGATGCATAATACTGCCTTATTTTGTCGAAATCAGCAACATGCACTTGACACTTTAAGGCAAAGGTAGGGGGAAAATGATAGTAAAAATAAAATTAATTTATTAAATTTTAAAGGTACAGTAAGGCAAAAGACGACCCCTTCTCTCAATTCCTCTCTGAGGTACTCAGACTAGAATTTAAAATTTTTTAAATTTATTTCTATAGGCAGAAAACAACCCTCTTTGCCGCAAACTTCAATTAAAGGACATGATTCCGGTAGTAGAATAAACTTGTTTTAATTAAATTCTGATCTTCCCTGAAACATTTTTCTTTGGAAATTCTGATTTTTCTGAAAACATGTTTAAATTTAATTCTGGTTTTCCGGAAACATTTTTAGTATAAGTTTCTGATTTTTCTTAAAATGTTTTAATTAAATTCTGATTTTTTCGGAAACATTTTTCTTGGGAAATTCTGATCTTTCCGGAAACATTTTTCGTTGTAAATTCTGATTTTTCCGGAAACATGTTTAAATTTAATTCTGGTTTTTCCCAAAACACATTTATTAGTAAATTCTGTTCTTTCCGGAAATGTTTTTAAAAAATTCTGATACTTCTGGAAACATTTTAAATTTAAATTCTGATATTTCCAAAAATGTTTTATTAATTTTGGTCTAGATTTCCGGTCGAATTATTTTAATTTCTATAGGTAGAAATGCAAAGATTAGTTAAATATCCCCTCCTTCTGGAAACTATAGCAAAATATACAAGAGAAGGTAGTGAAGAATTACAACATTTATTACATGGAATTGAACGGGCAAAACGTATTCTTTCTGTTGTAAATAGTGATAAAAGAAATGCTGAAAATGAAAAAAGAATGGAAGAGCTTCAACAAAGATTAGATTTTACTGGATGTGAAAAGAGCTTTTTTCAACGTTTTGACTTTAGAGCGTATGTTTTTATTTTTTAATATCTTAAATTCTGATTTTTTTCTATACTCAATCTTTTTATAGACTCTATTTCTTCTAAAATTATGATTATTTGGAAATGTTTTTATAAAATACTGATTATCCGGAAATGTTTTTCTGAAATTCTGATTTATCCGGAAATGTTTTTCTATAATTCTATTTTTCCGGAAATGTTTTTATAAAATTCTGATTTTTTTGGAAATGTTTTTATAAAATTCTGATTTTTTTGGAAATGTTTTCATAAAATTCTGATTATTCGTAAATGTTTTTATAAAATTCTGATTTTCCGGAAATGTTTTTATAAAATTCTGATTTTTTTGGAAATGTTTTTATAAAATTCTGATTATTCGTAAATGTTTTTATAAAATTCTGATTTTTTTGGAAATGTTTTCATAAAATTCTGATTATTCGTAAATGTTTTTATAAAATTCTGATTTTCCGGAAATGTTTTTATAAAATTCTGATTTTTTTGGAAATGTTTTTATAAAATTCTGATTATTCGTAAATGTTTTTATAAAATTCTGATTTTTCCGGAATGTTTTTCTAAAATTCTGATTTTTCCGGAATGTTTTTCTAAAATTCTGATTTTTCCGGAATGTTTTTCTAAAATTCTGATTTTTCCGGAATGTTTTTCTAAAATTCTGATTCTTCCGGAATGTTTTTCCAAAATTCTGGTGTTTCCGGAAATGTTTATATAAAATTCTGATTTGTCCGGAAATGTTTTTATAAAATTTTAATGTTTCATTAATGACACTTTATATTCAGTTTACAAACATTTTATTTTCCATTTTCAGGATAACTTTTATTTTCCGGATATTTAAATGTTTTACAAATATTTAATTAATATTTTAGTCACAAACTTATTTATGATGGTCACTTACAATGGCGTCAAGCACGCGGCAAAACATTAGATTTACATGTTGTTCTATTAGAACATTTACTTGTTTTCCTAACAAAATTGGGTTCTGATTCTGGAAGTGCTTCAACCCCTCAAAAATTGCAATTAAAAATTCATGAAGTAAAATTCCCTTAAATATTTTTTGAAAAATAAAATTTAATTTAAGGCTGGTTGTATTCCTATAATGCGGCTATCGGCAGTTGAGGTAGAAGAAAAGCCTGGGGATAAGCGTTCTTTCAATTTACTTTATAAGAGTGATCTGAGGGTATTTGAATTAGTTGCGCAAACAGCTACAGAGAGGAAAACGTTAGGAAAATTTCAGCTAAAATTCAGAAAAAAATTTTTTTTCTAGTTGGTTCCGGTTGATCGAAAATCAAGTTTCTGTTACCCGTTCCTCTCCCATTCCAACAGATTTTGACAATATTCTTGATGGGATTTTAACTAGTGGAGTACAACAACAACAAAATAGGGCAACTCCACCTCCATTATTAGCCCAAAGAGCGAATGTTGTTGATTCTGGGTTACAACATCAAGTAGCTAAAGTTGAGCATGTACATGTTTTGACACATCCAGCACTTGTTAATGCTGTTAGTTTTTCGATTTTTAAAAAATTTAAAAAATGAGAAAACTAAAAACTCGGACTTTATTACCTCAATTATTTGTACTAGGGACCCAACTGGGAGGGTCGTACGAGAATCGAGTTCGTTTTGTTCGAATCGAGTTCGTTCGAGATCTCGTCTCGATCAATCTTTAAAATATACATCGAAACAATAGCTTTGCTGTTTAAGCGATGCCCCCAACAGGGGTGTGCCGAAAGTGATTTTAAAAAGCGAACGGCGAAAGACGAAAGTCCAAAAAAGGCGAAAATCGGCGAAAGACGAAAGGCGAAACTCGCACACCCCTGGCCCCCAACCCTATTCATATGATACAATTTTTCAATTAAAAGGGGATATCTTATAGTAGGATCCGGCTTTATTTTTGTATTTTTAAAGAATGAGATCGTAATTCAACAACCCAAAATTATGGAAAATGCTCAACCTATAATGTCTGTAGCTGATCGACTTCGCAAAAATGATAAAATAATTATTAGTGCATTAGCAGAAAAACATCAGATATTGTCTGAAATTTTGCTAGAAGAGGGGGATAAAGTAAATTATTAAATAATAATTTATAAAAAAAATTTTTTATAAATTTAGAAAAAATTTTCAGAAATTTTTCAGAAATTTAAAAAACTTCCGAAAAATTTTTTCTAGTTTTTTTGAAATTAAAATAATCGCCAAAAAATCAAAAATTTGAAAATTTTTTCAAAAAAATTTTTTGATAAATTTAGAAAAAAGTTAAAAATTTTTTAAAAAAATTTTGGTAAATTTTCAAAAAAATTTTTCAAAAAAAATTTTCAAAAATTAAAAAAAAATTTCAAAAAATTTTTTTCAAAAATTTTCAAAAAAAATTTTTTTCCAGTCTATCGTAAATCTAAAAGAATTGGAACGTATAACAGAATTAATGACTGGACTTGCTGTTGCAGAATTAAAACAAAGAAATTCAAAAGAACTGGCCATGTCTGCAATAGTACATGGAAATAGACTTTTGGATTGTATAAATCAAGGAATGAATACTGTAAATAAAACAGAAGAGAAGGTGGATGAGACTGAACGAAATCTTCCCTCAGTACCTTGCTATAGACTAACTGCTATAGCTGCCCCTTTAATGAATCATTTGAAGGTGTGTTAATTCTGTTATATTAAAGTAAATATTCCGAAACTATTTTTCTGATTTTTCCGGAAATACCTCTCCGGAAACTTTTTCTGATTTTTCCGGAAATATTAATTAAATTCCGATTCTCCCGGGAATATTTTCCGGAAAAGTTCTTTCCGGTAGGAATGTTTAATATTCTTGAGTTTTAACTAAATTCTGATTTTTTCCGGAAATACATATCTTTTTAATTTTTCCGGAAACATTTTTCTGGTATCATTTAAAATATTAAATTCTGATTTTTCCAGAAATGTTTTTCCTGAAACTTTTGTTTAATTTTCCGGAGATATTAATTAAATTCTGGTTCTCCCGGTTATATTTTCCGGAAAAAGTCTATCCGGAAAAATGTTAATACATATTCTTGAATTTTAACTAAATTCTGATTTTTCCGGAAAATTGTTAATTTTCTTATATATTTAATTCTGATTTCTCCGGAAATATTTTTGTAATTTTCCGGAAACATCTTTCTGGTATCAATTAAAATATTAAATTCTGATTTTTCCGGAATGTTTATTAATTATTAATTCTGATTTTTTTCTCCTCCATTTACTTATTATTTTTTCCAGGCATTGCTTCAAGTTATTCAAGACCAGTCAACTGAAATTCAAAGACTAAAGGTAACTTCCATTATTATATTTTTTGAACTTAATTTTTTATCAGGAGACAGAACAAAATACTTCCCGTAAAACTGCCAGTGAAGAAACACTAGTGAAATCTGATGGTTGTGGTGGTCAGAGTCCTGTTAGTAGTAGATCTGTTGCTGCCCCAAGAAGTACTCCCCATCTAACGGCTTTGAGGGCTACACCTTCTAATTGCTCATCTTCTTCTTCGCCTACATCAGTGCCATTTGAATGAATAAAAATATTTTTTAATCTTTTTCAATTTTGTTTTATGCAATATTCCGACAATCCCATTAAATATGTACCTAAAGGTCAACTCTAAAAGGCACTCCAAATATTTGGGCGGATATAAGGGAAGAATGCGTTGTGTTGAATTTTCGTCTTCTCTCCCTTAATCCAATTAAAAAAACCAAGAAATTCATAAATAACCCTTCTTAATACTATCTAATCTCGTAAAGCATATAGCTATTTAATTCATATTACTGTGCTGTAGGCGGCGTGGTGTAATGGCTAACACATCAGTCCGGTCTACTGAAGATACTCGTTCGCTTCAACAGCCGAATAAACTTTTGCACTAGCTAAAGGAGAGAAATAGTTATAGCCCAGCTGCTTTACTGTCTTTTGGAGTTGACTATTTGGAGTTGACCTTTAAGGCCATTTGATCTTTCTTGACCTTCTGGCTTTGACCTACCAGGTTTATCCTATACCTATTTAATTTAATTATTCTCTTATTTTTTTGTTCGTCTAATCAGCACTTCAATATTGATATTTTTTAATTCAAAAAATAATTTCCTCAAAATTCTATACAATTATTTAATTTTAGTCATTCCTGTGCCGGTGTATTTCCTCCCTGATGGATTTATTTTTACTTTTTTAATTAAAGCATTTTCTTCAATTTAATTAAAAACGATTTTAGCTTCATACCCATTTTTAATTTTATTTTTTCGTAAAGCTTTATTTTTTCCATATTTTGTGTGTATAAATCTTTAAGTATCGTTTTGTTTCTCCAAAAGTTCCCTTCATTCTCCCAATTTTGTAAGCATGTTAATCACTCCTAGAGGCGCAGGAACACTTTAGTTCGAAAGCATTCTACTATCTAGATCCAATATTGGGAGGGGTATCACTTAGAACCAGTGTTTGGAAGCTAATACCAAAATTTATGCTCGTACCTGTGTACGAATACTAGGCGTGTCCGGACAAAATATCGAATCGTTAAAATATGGAATAGGCTAAAAAAGGGTTAAAATCTCGAATCGGGTAAAAATGGGTTAAAATCGCGAATAGGCTAAAAAGGGGTCAAAATGTGGAATCGTTAAAATATGGAATGGTTAAAATCGCGAATAGGCTAAAAAGGGGTTAAAATACCGAATCGTTAAAATATCGAATTGATAAAATGTCGACACGGCCAAAATGGGTCAAAATGTCGAATTTTTTTTAAAAATGGCGCCAAAACCTAAAATCCGGGCGTTACCGTAATACCGACGGTATTTTTCGGTATTCCGTTTCGGTAGTACGGTACGGAATGCCGACCGATAAAATTTAAAAGCTGATCGGTATTTTTCGGTATTCCGTACCGTATACGGTAAGGTACAAAATTTAGGTCTTAACTAAAAACTAGTGACGCTACTCTAATTTTTCCGTATCGGGATCCTGTTGTGTTTTCCGGATCCGTACGATCATGCCGGACCGGATCCGGTCGATTATGCTTGATTTAACCGGTCCGGTTTTACTCCGTAAAATACACTGAACTCAGGAGAAAAGATTACGCCGGACTAAGACTTACCAAACTTTTCAACCAACTTATCAGCAGTAAGTTGATAGGTTGATAAAATTATCAACAATCAACGTATGGCACTCATCTGAACCTTTTTTAAAGGAATTCGACATTTTGACCCATTTTGGCCGTGTCGACATTTTATCAATTCGATATTTTGACGATTCCATATTTTAACCCTTTTTTACCCGTTTCGATATTTTAACCATTCCATATTTTAACGATTCGGTATTTTAACCCCTTTTTAGCCTATTCGCGATTTTAACCATTCCATATTTTAACGATTCCATATTTTGTACCGGAGCCATACTAGGATGAGGTAAAAAAGGCCTGTACAAGATTACGATAACGAGAAATTATAAAATTCCAGCCACTGCTTAGAACACTTCCCATACCCAGTGGCTAACTAAATTTTAAAAATATCTCAACTTGAAGTATTCCACCCTTTTTATTTTCAAGTTAGTTCAAAGACTGTCTGATGGATAGCAGATGAGAGCTGCTTCTTAAATTTAATAAAAAAAGACTCCTAAAAATTCTCTCGCTTAATATGAAAGTGCAGCTATTTTTTAAAAGTTTGCACATCTGTTAGTGGACTTGCGAAATTATTTTTTTGAGTAAAGAAATGCCCAAATAAGGCATTCATTCAATTTTAAATTTATTTGAATTAAAAAATGGCTTTTGCTCTGTTAGCTGTTTTTCTGTTATTTTTAATTGTAAACTCTAAAGGTCAACAATTTGTGGCTTCTCCTCAACAACAACCTCCTCAATTTGTAGCCGATCCTGCTAGTAATCAAGACCCTCCTTACGGCCAATTTGTAGCTGACCCTTCTAGCAACCAAGATCCTCCTTATGGCCAATTTGTAGCTGACCCTTCTACTGGCCAACAACAACCTTCTATGAGAGACACACAAGATCAACAACAGCAACCAGAAGTACAACAACCAGCATATAACGGGTGGGATACAGCAATGCAGCAACAGGTGAATGAATTTTCCAAAGAAAAACTCTGAATGAACAAATCCGAACAAAAATCTGAACTTATGGAAAAATCTGATACTTTCAGTCTCACCTATGTCATAACATAAGTGAATGAGACACTCACAGTGGCATTAACAAATTTTGATAGGAGACTTAAGAGAGTGTGACAAACCCTTGGGCAACGATTTTTTAAATTTCATAACACTTATTTGTTAGTGGAGCTAACCAATTTTTAGCTAATTTAAGGGCCACTTAGCTTAACTATGCCCTTCCATCCCAAAGATACTTAAGCAAGATCCATCTATAATTCTATTTTTTCTAGACTTATAATCCGCCTTCTGATAATAGCTATAACAATCAGGGAGTTCAGCCTAACAATAATAATGCTCAGCAGCCAGATACAGCAGGGTCTTCTCAACAAAATTTAGACACCCCAAATAATTATCAACCAAATACAAATCCTAGTAAAGTAAATGAGAACTCTAATAAACAGGATTCACAACCAATTAATAGTGAGGATATTTTTAAATTTAAACAGAAAATCTACGTTTTCAGATCAACCTAATAAAGAGCCAAAAAACGACAAATTTCCACCAAAAGTCAATTTAAATAGCTTTAACTTTAACAATAATGATAAAAATCCTCCTCCATCAATTCCTGAAGGGGAAGATGTCAATGCAAATTTTGTTAATTTTGGAGGAGGAAGTTCTGGTTCTTCAATACCCTTCCCTATGGCTGGAAATGATGGTCTTTTAAAAGGAATTGTTGCCCAGCTACTTTTGGGGAATGCTGGTAATATGCCACCCTCGGGAAATCAGCAAGAACCCTCACAAACGGTTCCCCAGCAACTTCAAAATCAGTTAGGACAACAGACGCCAATTCAGCAAGAAGTGCCACAGCAACCACCACAACAACAATTAGTACAGCAAGAAGTGCCACAGCAACAACCACAACAAATACAGCCACAGATGTATCAACCACAACAGCAACCCCAACAGCAACCCCAACAGCAAGTACCACAACAACAAGCACCACAGCAGTACAACCCAGAACAATCATCATTACAACAGCAACAACCACAACAAGGAGTTCCACAGCAATACCAACCAAAAATGGCGCAGCAATATTCATTCCAACAACCACCACAAGTTCAACAAGAGGCCCCGCATCAACAGTCTGGACAATAACAATTTTCATACTATACTAAACACCACACTTATAAACACCACAATAACCACTGTGTCTATCAACCGGTTTACGAATCTACCGTATATGCTCGAGTAATTACTCTCCCAATTAATCACCCTCTCCCCCCCCCCCACCCCGATTAATTACCCTCTCTAGGGAGAGGCACACTAACCACTTTAGAAGTCTCTCTCAAATAATCCCCCCCTCCAAACATTATCTCTCCCTAGCGAGATGTTGACACAATAACTACCCATGGTAATTATTACTTCGACATATACGGTAATTTTAAAATTGGGAATTTTCTCATATGGTCATTTTGACCAAAATTGGCTTATAATTATAATATAATTTCTACATTATTTTCTATTTATTATTACCACACGTATTAATTAAATAAAAAAAATTTTTTGTTGCTTAATTAAATTTAAAACAAAAATTAATTTTTTTTCTGTAGCCCATTTACGTACTAATTGCATATTTGTTATGTTAAATAAATAAGGAAACAAAATAAAAAAAATTTTTTTGCAATAATTAATTAAGAATAACGTCAACAATTTAATTTTGCTTTTAATTTTATTATTTTTAATTATATGTAGACTGAATATTTTTTTAAATTTCTTAATTTTATAGAGACGAGTTCATTAAGAAGTCAACTTAATTTATTATAGGGAAGGGCTTTTATGTACTATTTTAAAAAGCGAAAGACTAGAAAAATAATAGAATTTGGTGGAAGATGAAAGGCGGAAACGAGCTCCTTCCTGTTTTATAGTCTACTAAGATTGGCGGATAGTTGGAATTCTTTGGATATCCGGATCCGTTATTCGAATCGAAAATTTCCGGATATCCGGCCTTTTTCGGATCCGGACCAACCTTGATCCGCCAACCTTGATCCCTACCCTCGAAGGAAAAGCCAGGTTTATATTAGAGACCGGACCGAGACGTGATTTCGATCGAAAATCTCGGTTATCGAGATCGAGAATTTTCGAGTTCTCGATTCTCGTTCGACACTGCCAGTCCGGTCTCTAGTTTTTATTACCGCGGTACTAACATCAGTACAGAAACGGTACTTTCCGTTACTCTCGGTACCGGTAAGATTTCGGAATTTCGGTCCACGTTTGGCTGGGAAAATCCATTTGCCTAACCCAAGTTTATGTCCATCATCATCTCCAGAACAGTCTCGTTTTTGTATGCATATTGTTTTGGAAGTAGTTCAGATTCCCATAAAAATTTTATTTATAAGTTTAAAGTCCAAAAAACAAATAAAATATATTAATAATCTGTAATGACTCCCAACTTCCCAAAGGCGTCATTAGCCAGTCGGTGGTCTTTTATCAGGAAGCTTTTACATCCCTAGAGCCCTATATTCGAATTATTATCTTCAGATTTGTGCTAGTTGCTCAAAAAATTTATTTTTTAATTTTTTTCCAAAAACTTTGCTAAAATTGAGAAAATAAAAATTATAATTTATTTTCCCATTCAAAAATATAATTTTTCTTTTTATTTTTTCCCTTTTGCCACACCTGTCGTTATTTTTTTTTAATTTTTATTTTTTGTTAATTTGAAGGCATATCAATCATAGTTTACTATAATTTTCAAGCATTTTAGCTTTTTAAAAAAATTATTAGAGAATTTATTTTATCATCCTTCCTTATTTTTTCTTGGTTTCAATATTTACTTTTATAATGTTCATGCTGAGGAAAAGTTCATTGAATGGGAGATGGAATTGAACCATCACGGAATGAGCCCAGACCAGGGCTTTCTGCGGGTGCGGACAAAACGCCTTTTGGATTCCGAAGGCTTATGCTTATCAGATTTTTCTTTATCGAACCAAAAATCTTCGACTCTTGATTCATTGTTTAAGAAATTTCATCCACCTACTTTTTTCTGGTTTACTAAATTCTTGTTTCTAGTCTTTTTTAGTTTCAGTCCAAATTTTAATTTGGCCAGCCAGAAAAAATATAGGTGGAGTTATGATTTATTGGCATTCAATCTTCCAAATCTGTGTTTGGCCAGTCCAACTGCTCATAGATTCCAAAATACAAGAAGTTTTCATAGACCTCCAAACCCAGCTTTGAAAAGGTAAAACGCATCTTTTTAAGGATTGAATTTGGCCGGCCAAATTAAATTTTGCCTAGAAATTGAATTTTCCAGCATCATTTCAACCTCCCTTTTCGTCCTCATTATATATTAAATTCGTTCTTTAAAGATATAAATTAGACTGGCTTCTTTTTATTTTTTTTTATTTTTTCCCGACAAACGTTTTACCGCTTTCTTTTATTTTCCAAATTAATCCCCCCTTTTTTTGTTTTCAAGCTTTAGAAAAGCTACATAGGTATGTACATATTTTATTATATAAATAACAGTCTATTACAATTAATTGGTGTCCTGGAATTTTTTTTTTTATTATTTTTAGAGGAATAAAATTTCCTTGTCCTTCTCTTAAAAATAAGAAAAAATTTTTTTTGTCAGAAAAAAAAATTTTTTTTTCAGAAAAAAAATTTTTTAACGGCAAAAATGCCCAAAATGCCCAATAATGTTTATATTGCAATTTGTGATGAACTATAATTTAATGAAAAATAAATAATGCTTGAATAAACAAGGAATAATTAATGTGCTAAACTAGAGCGCGTTGTGTGTTTGGCTTTTTCTCATAAAGTTTTATTTATTGTTTCAAATATATTAATACTCCCTATATGAAAGTTTGTTTATATTGTATTATAATAGTATGAAAATAAACTTTGAAAAAATAAACTTGGAAAACCCACCCATAAAAATAAACTTAGAAATAAACTTAGAAAGGAATAAACTTAAAAATAAACTTGAATAAATAAACCTAAAAAAATAAACTTGTAAATAAACTTGAGAATAACCTGAAAATAAACCTAAAAAAATAAACCTTAAAATAAACTTTAAAAAACTTGAAAAAATAAACTTAAAAACAAACCTGTAAATACGCCTAAAATAAACTTGAAAAAAACTTTAAAATAAATAAACTTGGACTTATTACAAACTTTTTAATAAACTTAAGTTTGAAAAAATAAACTTGAAAAAAAAAACTTTAATTATTTTTACATATTAATATTTATCCACGTCATTTTACCAACTTTTTCCTTTAAATTTTCTCCCTTTTAATTTAAGCAACTTTATTCTCCCCTACTCCTTTTACTGACATTAGCTTGTCATCAGCAAACAAAATATAAATTTTTTTTAGTCAAGACAGGAAGTAGAAATAATATTTTTATGTAAATAAATATTTATTTTACACGTCTCATTTAAAAGAATTATTTAAATATTTAATGAAATTTAGCCTTAATTAAAGAGAAAATGTCTGTCTCCTTTTTTGGACTTTTCTTTTGACCTTATAATTTTTGAGGCAATTTTGCATAATTAAATAGCCTTTAATTTCTTCAAAAGTCCAAATCCCGTTAATAAAATTTATTAAATTTTATTTTTAAATTTTTTTTAATTTTAAAAATTCAACAAATTAAATATTTTCCCTTCATAAAAATTAATTTTATTTTTTAATTATCCAAGAAAATATTTTTAATAATTTTTTTAAAAAATAATAATCCTCTACCTATTTCTGACCATTTTTAAATAAATAAGCATTAAATTTCCAACATTTTTCTCCCAACTTTATTTAAATACAAATTGTCTTTAAAACTTGTTAGACTTAAATAAGTTGGTAATTTCTTTAAATGGAAATTTTAAAATAAACTTTTTTTCTTCTTTTTGTTTTTGACTATTTTTGGAAACTTTAAATACACTAGGAACTAAATTTACCAACTTTGTTTTTCTATCAACTTATTTTCCAACTTTATTACAACCTTTTCTACCAACTTTTTTTTCCAACTTATTTTTGCAACTTTTTTTACAACCTTTCTCCTTGTTCCCAACTTCTCCAACTTTTTACCAACTTATTTTCTAACTTTTTTCAGCCTTTTTAAACTTATTTCTCCAACTTTATTAAAGCCTGTTACAACCTTTTTACAACATTTTTTCTCCAAAATATTTTTACAACTTATTTTCACAACCTTTTTTCCAACCTTTTTTCTCCAGCTTTCTTCTCCAACTTATTTTTACAACTTTTTTTTACAACTTGAGATATATCTTCCATAAATAAATATTTATTTATTTATATATATTTTAATTTTAAACGTAATCTTCTTAGTTTGTTTCTAGAAAAAATAATTTTATAATTTAAGAAAAAATTAAATGCTGTTAAAATTTATTTATATAAATTTAAACAGATCTATAATTAAAATATTTTAAGCATTCCATAATTAGAAATTTTTGATTTTTGAAATTTAAATTTTAAAAAGGAGAAGGTTGATAGTGGAAATTAGGCCAAAATTTTGATGTTTTCTTTAAAAATTAAAAATTAAAAATCTTAAAAATTTTTTATTTAAATTCAGAATATTTTTAAATTTTATTTCATTTTCAAAAAATATTTTTTCAATTTTTAAAAACAATTTATTTCTAAATCTGACTCTTCGAGTTGCGTTGCTTTTAAAATTCATAACTTCTCAGCGGGTTAACCAATAATTTTAAATTTAGTATCATTCGATAGAGAATTAAACGGGCTATTTAATGCAGTCACTTTAGCATTTTTAATATTTTTTTCAATTTTTTCCAATTTTTTTCAAATTTTCCCTACATCATTAACAACTTTTAGAAATTAAAATTTAATTAAAAAAAAATAATTTTTTTTCTGTAAAAGACTACAAAAATTAATTTTTAAGCATGTAAAGTTTAATTAAAATAAGACTATAAAAACTACAAACTTTGACTACAAATTAAAGTTTATTTTAAACTTTTTACAAATTGTAAAAAAAAAGAAAACTTTTTTTTCTTTAATTGTCTCTTGAATTAATTTTCTAGCTTAAAAAGAAAGTTTATTAATATTTAATAGGACAGACAAGCTTTAAAAGGTTAAAACTTTTTACAACTTTTTTAAAACTTTTTCCCGACTTTTTTAAAACTTTCTTAAAACTTTTCCTGTTAGAACCTTAAAACTTTCTTTTTATTAAAACTTTTTATTACAATCTCGTCAAGTTGGAATAAGGTTGAATTTTTACAAAACTTTTTTTACAAACTTAAAACTTTTTTATTCAAGTTTTACAATTTGTTATAAGTTTTACAAACTTTAATAATAAATAAGTTTTAAGGTTTACAAACTTATTGTAAGTATTTAATTTTAATTATTAGCTTACCTATATTTTATTCTAAACTGCCCCATAAAATTCAAGAAAAAATTTTTTTTGAATTTTAAAAAAAAATTTTTTCGAAAAATTTTTTTTTAATTTTTTGTTCAAAAATGCTTAAAACAAAAATCATTTTTTTAAACTTTTTTGTACCGAATTTAATTATAAGTACCTTTATTTTATTACCTAATTTACCCCATATTTTTTGCACTCAATTAAGTTACCCCTAAATACTTCCAGTTATTTAATTTTAAATTTAATCTTATTTTTAGTTTTAATTTAATTTTTAATTTAATTTTTAATTTTTACATCAAGTTTAATTATTACCTTAGAGTTTAATTTAATTGTTGCTTTCTCTAAAATATGCTCAAAATTAAATTAAATATTTTTTTTCAAACTTTTGGCCTTTTGGTTCAATTTTAGTTGCTTTTCTCGTAGAGAATTAAATTAGCTATTAAACGAGATCTGTTTTAAAACTATAAATTAATTTCGAAAATTGTTACATGTTCATAAACTTTCTTCAAAGAATTTTAAAAATTAAAATAAGGAGCAAGAGGTCCATTAAAAGGAATAAACCATCGAAATGGAGGGCATAGCTAGCTTAGGGATAGGTTTCCGTATCAAGGATATTCTAGAGGTTCTGAAAAGAGTATAAAGCAAGTAAGGTAAGAAGGCCAGATGTGGGATTAAAGAGTACATAGATCTTGGGCTACAAAATGATATATAGAACTTGTAATTAAGTAAGGAATATTATGCCCTTATTTTACCATTATTTTACCTTATACCTCCCCCCTTATGTCTTCTTGAAAAAGGCTCATAACCTAATTAGGTCCGCACCGAATATTTTTTAAATATCTTTTATTCTGTATCATTCCTTAGAGTGTTTTCTAACATAACTCAAAATTTGAGAATTTTTGGTTAAATATTCGGGGAGTTCTGGTCGAAAGCATCAAGAGACTCTTAAACATATATTTTTTCTAGTTTATTTTCTGCTCCAATTTTTTTTTCTTAATTTTTTTTTAAATTTTATTTTTAAAATTATTTTAGTAGCCAATTTAATTCTCATCCAAAAATACCTCTCTAACATTTCCCAAAATTTGAGAATTTTTGGTTAGATATTCAGAGAGTTCTGGTCGGAAACATCAAGAGACTCTTAAACGTTGATTTTTCTTGTCTCTTTTCTGCCCCAATTTTTTTCTTAATTTTTTTTTAAATTTTATTTTTAAAATTATTTTAGTAGCCAATTTAATTCTCATCCAAAAATACCTCGTCTTTCCCTCGTCTTTCCTTTTTAAATTTATTAATCCCAAAGTTATGAGGTTTCAATTTAACTAAGTTTTCACTACTTCCTTGTCCCCTAATTTTTTCTTAAAAATATTTTAAAATTTTTTCTAATTAAAAAAATTTTTTTTCTGTTCTTAAAATAATTTTTGCAATATTCTTCTACCCACAAAAATTAAAAAAGGGAAAATATTTTAATTATTGCGTGACTTGGGGCTTATTAAACACAGGAAATCAGTCTCAATTTTACCAGAATTCTATTATTATTATTTTTTTTTTATTTTTTTTAAATTAATTTTTTTATTAAATACTTGCTAAAGATTATTTTTTCTGAACAAAAAAAAATTCTAAAAATAATTTTACAAAAAAAAATATTTTTAAATTACATTAGATTAAAGTATTTTTATTTATTTTTAAAAATTTATTTTCAATTTTCAATTTATATTTTTTTAATTTTTAAACTAAAATAGAAATTGTTCTAAGGATTTAGGTATTTTTGTAAATTTAATAAGTATCCATTTTAAATTTTAAGTACGGGATAAAATTTAAAATACGGAGCAGTTCAACTGAGTCCCGGCTCAATTGAGTCCCTGCCCTATAACTCAAGTAAGGGTTGATGATTTTTAATATTTTTGGTACCATTTGATAGAGCATTAGATGGACTACAATATACCAAAAAATCAGAATCTTTGACCAACTGGTAAAAAAGTTATGATCTAAAAACTAACTTTTTCAAAAAAATCTGATTTTTCGGCACTTTATCGATCATAACGTATGAAATTTAGTATGAAATTTATTATTAAGGTATATTGTAGCCTATTTAATGCCCTATCCAATGGTACCAAGAGTAACAAAAAGTGACCATCCCTTGATAAGTTATAGGGTCCGGGACTCAATTGAGTCGGGACTCAATTGAGGTGTACCGTTTAAAATAAATTCAAAAGAAGGGATTCGGTGTGAGACTTAAGCAAAAAATAGAAGGGTTGTGACCTTCTTGACCCTCGTGACTCTTCTCTCAGATGAGGTCTTTATCCACCATCGTTTCCAAGCATTTTGTAATTTTTAATTTAGTATGAAATTTATTATTAAGGTGTGTATTATTTTTATTTTTAATATTTTTTTAGAATTAATTTTCTTATTTATTTTCATATTTACTATATACCTATAATTCAGGGAGTGTTTTTTCTAAGAAAAAAAATAACGGCCGGCCGAAGGCCGGCACGGATTTGGGAGTTTGACATTCGGGGGGTAGTTTGGGACGGGGCATCCAGGAAAATTATCGAGAAGTCGAAATAATTGCCCCCTGGTACCTAAATCGCTTAAGTGCCGGGGCTATCTTTTTAACGTGTGGAGATAGCGGAAAATGTCTGCTGGGAGGCACGTGCGCCGGTATATGGGGATATGAATGGAAAAAAACCCGGACCCGAAATACCAACTTGGAGGGTACTTATGCCTTCCCAAATGGTTATGCCCCCAGGCTGAAAAATTCTAACTCAGTTTAGGGATGAGTTAGAAGTCTGAAACTTTTTGTATCCGTGGTACTATTTGATGGGGCATTTGGGAAAAATACCAAAGTTAAGAAATAATTACCCCCTGGTACCTATATTGAATTGGTACCGGGGGTATCTCGGGACTGGGGGGAGATATCAAAAAACTTCCAACGGGAGGCACGCAAGTTGGAATAAGCTGATATATGTAGGAAAAAACCCGAAGTCTAAATCCCAACTTGAAGGGTAGATATGCCTGCGCAAAAATCCCAAAATCCCAGTTTCGCAAATTTCGAAATTTACGAAACTTATCGACAAATCACGTGTGATATGTCAAATGAAAGCTCTCGACGAGCTGAGTCTGATAAAATTTAGTTTATTTTTTTTTGGACCACTTTGGACCAAGTTACAGTAGCCCAAAGTTTCAAAATATTTTTATGTAAAATTGGGAAGAGTGGCTCCAATTCTCAAAAGTGAATTGAAACCCGTTTTCGATATCCTATGTTATAGAGCGTCCCCTGACGGTCCGAAAAAGGTATAATATGTCGGGGGTCCGGTTGAGTCTGAAAAAGTTATGGCCAATGTTCGCAAATGTCGCGAAACTTTTTTTGTCTCTAACTTTGTCGAAAATTTTTTTAGAATTTTTCTGACACCGGATTCGTACTCAGCGCATGTCAGAGTACCATATAGGCCGTTTTATAGGTCAAAATTCGAAAATTTTGTCCATTCGAATTTTTTCAAAGGGGTACCCCTTTTGGGGGATTTTAGGGATTTTTAAATTTGAAATATCTTTTTTTGGGATTGTCAGATTGGGATGGGGTTTCCTTTATTAAATTAAATAAAAAATTAGAAATTTTTAGAGCCGAAAAAATTTATGAAAAATTTGAAATTGGAGGTGTAGGGGTCGAATTTCGAAAAACCCAAAAATTTTCGGTTTTTCGAAATTTTTTCGGGATTTTTGCCGGTGGTTCGGGCCGATTGTATTTTTCCTGGATTAACCAGATTTTTCTACATATTATGGGATTTTAAAATTTTTAAAAAGGTATACTTTGGGCGAGATATGATTTTTTGAAAATTTCAGGGATTTTTTCTGGCCTAAATTTCAGGCCCAAAAACTATTTTTTTTTAAATGGATATAAATATGGCAAATGAGATATCATTCGAAAGCTCTCATCGAGCTGGATATAAAAATATTTTTTTCAATTTTTTTCGGTACATTTTGACGAACGTACAGAGGTTCGAAAATTTGTGGGGGTGAGTACCGTACCCGGAGAATTATGGTAGGGAGAGAGGAAAAATGATTGACAGGTGCAGTTGATGGCAGAGAGCGAAATTTTTCTCCGTCTCTAACCATGAGGGGCAAACCGTAAAAGAACTTAAATGTGAATTTTGTATATTGGGGAAAATTTTGTGGAGGGATAAGCTGGATCCTGTTGTGGATCCAAAGCAGCAACGCTTCTTGAAGCAGTTTCTGCTTCGAATTTTTGTTTTGGATTGGACTCATTCTTCTAATTAAAAGGATGAGTCCAATCATCCTTCTAATTGAAAGGATGAGTCCAATCATCCTTCTAATTGAAAGGATGAGTCCGATCATCCTTCTAATTGAAAGGATGAGTCCAATCGAGGGGCCGAAGGCCCGGAGTGACTCTAAGTGGAAGGAAGAGTCCCAATTGTCGAAGACGAGGGCCGAAGGCCCGAAGTGACTCTAAGTGGAAGAATTAGTCCAATCGAGTAGAAGACGAGGGCCGAAGGCCCGAAGAGCAATAGTCAAAGTCAGAGAATAGATCCTCCGAGGCCAAAGGCCGAGGAGTAGGCGAGGGCCGAAGGCCTGAGCTTTTATTACATCTAAAAGGCAGAGCAATAGTCAAAGTCAGAGAATAGATCCTCCGAGGCCAAAGGCCGAGGAGTAGGCGAGGGCCGAAGGCCCGAGCTTTCATTACATCTAAAAGGCAGAGCAATAGTCAAAGGCAGAGCATAGATCCTCCGAGGCCGAAGGCCGAGGAGTATGCGAGGGCCGAAGGCCCGAGCTTTTATTACATCTAAAAGGCAGAGCAATAGTCAAAGGCAGAGCATAGATCCTCCGAGGCCGAAGGCCGAGGAGTATGCGAGGGCCGAAGGCCCGAGCTTTCATTACATCTAAAAGGCAGAGCAATAGTCAAAGGCATAGCATAGATCCTCCGAGGCCGAAGGCCGAGGAGTAGGGGGCCGAAGGCCCCCAAACGCCTCGGGACAACCCACAACAGTTGTCGAATGCACCACAGCGATCAAACCCATCGCAAGAGTCTAACATTGGCGTTTGGGGGCCGAAGGCCCCCAAACGCCTCGGGACAAACCACCACAGTTGCCAAATGCACCACAGCGGTCAAACCCAAAGTAAAAGTCAAACATTGGCGTTTGGGGGCCGAAGGCCCCCAAACGCCTCGGGACAACCCACAACAATTGTCGAATGCACCACAGCGGTCAAACCCAAAGCAAGAGTCTAACATTGGCGTTTGGGGGCCGAAGGCCCCCAAACGCCTCGGGACAACCCACCACGTTGCCGAATGCACCACATTGGTTAAACCCAAAGTAAAAGTCAAACATTGGCGTTTAAGGGCCGAAGGCCCCCAAGGCGAGGGCCGAAGGCCCGAGCATTCATTACATCCAAAACGCAGAGCAATAGTCAAAGGTAGGGCACGGCGGGCCAGAGGCCCGCCGTAGGCGAGGGCCGAAGGCCAGAGCATTCATTACATCTAAAAGGCACAGCAACAGTCAAAGACAATGCACGGCGGGCCTGAGGACCGCCGTTAGCGAGGGCCGAAGGCCTGAGCTTTCATTACATCTAAAACGCAGAGCAATAGTACCCACCACAGTTGCCGAATGCACCACATCGGTTAAACCCAAAGCAAGAGTCTAACATTGGCGTCAAAAGAGTCTAAAGCAAGAGTCTAACATTGGCGTCAAACCCAAAGTAAAAGTCAAACATTGGCGTTTGGGGGCCGAAGGCCCCCAAACGCCTCGGGACAACTCACCACAGTTGCCGAATGCACTACATCGGTTAAACCCAAAGCAAGAGTCTAACATTGGAGTTTGGGGGCCGAAGGCCCCCAAACGCCTCGGGACAACCCACCACAGTTGCCAAATGCACCACAGCGGTTAAATCCAAAGCAAGAGTCTAACATTGGCGTTTGGGGGCCGAAGGCCCCCAAATGCCTCGTGACAAGCTACCACAGTTGCTAAATGCACCACAGCGGTCAAACCCAAAGCAAGAGGCCGAAGGCCGAGGAGTTGGCGGGCCGAAGGCCCGCCGTAGGCGAGGGCCGAAGGCCCGAGCATTCATTACATCTAATAGGCATAGCAATAGTCAAAGGCAGGGCACGGCGGGCCGGAGGCCCGCCGTGCGAGGGCCGAAGGCCCGAGCATTCATTACATCTAAAAGGCAGAGCAATAGTCAAAGGCAGGGCTAAACTTTACCGGCGAGGGCCGAGGGCCCGAAGGAATGAAAAGGCAAAGCAAGACTTTACCGGCGAGGGCCGAAGGCCCGAAGCAATGAAAAGGCAAAGCAAAACTTTACCGGCGAGGGCCGAAGGCCCGAAGCAATGAAAAGGCAAAGCAAAACTTTACCGGCGAGGGCCGAAGGCCCGAAGCAATGAAAAGGCAAAGCAAAACTTTACCGGCGAGGGCCGAAGGCCCTAAGCAATGAAAAGGCATGGCTAAACCTTTCTTTACAGGCATCCAAACATTCTAGCAGCGCGCGAAGCGCGCCCCAAAGCCGTTAGGCTTTCCAACGGGCAGAACGCTATTAAACCTAAAGTATCCTAATAGGAATTGCATACGCACTACGCCGCCATACCCCAATGGGCACAACTAGTTATATATATTATAAAAATCTTGGTAGTGCCCCTATTTTTGGGGAGAAAATCCTTTCCAAAAATTCCGCCGGCCGAAGGCCGGCGGCTGGAATTTTTTGGAGTGTACATTTGTCCTGCAACTTTTTACGCTCTATTCAGGAAAACTCTAACCTCGGCGCTGAAACGTCGTTTTGGCACTGAAACGGCCATGGGTGGTTTTTCAAATGGAAATAACTCGGGAGGCAGAAGTTGGATCAAAAAGTGCTTGCTGGGAGGAACGCAAGTTGGGATAGGTACTATATCGTAGGAAAAAACTCGGGACCTCTGGGTGGACGGTTGAGTGCGATGTGCCGTCGCGAAAATTGTACACCTCGTCCAAAAATGACACATGGTGTCCGACGAAAATCACCGACAATTTGTGATCTATATGCCATTCGATAGAGCTCCATGTGGGGAGTCTGAAAAAATTTGGTTCAATTTTTTCTGACCATTTTGGGCAAAGTTATAAAACGCCAAAGGTCCAAAATGTCCAGAACCCCTATCGTAAAGGGTGGCTCCCATCGAATGTAATTATAAAATTGCTTAAGAGAGGGCAAATGGTTTCAACTCTTTTTTGTTATAATAGGGCACTAAATGTACTACAATTTTGTTGGGAGACACTTGAGTCTGGGATTTTTTCCTGACATAGTTATGGGCACCAAAGTGACCTCGCCAAAACCGACTTTTTAACGCGTGAATTGAAACTCGATTTGAGTATCCTATCTTGTAGAGCGTCCCTTGAAACCTCTAAAAATATACACTTTGTTGGGGGTACACTTGAGTCTGGGAAAGTTATAGGGCAAAAAGTGGCATTTTTGGTGCCAAAAGTGGCCGGTTTTTTGAGTATAACTTTTTTTAAAAAATTTTTAAAAATAAACGGAGTTCGGATTCGTGTTCAGCACCCTTTGGAGTACCATAAAACATATTTTTCTCGAGGTCGAATTTTTGACCCCTTTTTGAAGGGGTACCCCTTTTGAAATTTTTGGGTGAAATTTAGATTGGGCATAACTTTGTAAGTTTTTGTCGTAGCCAAACGAATTAAAAGTTATAAAATAGAGCAAAAAATTACAAATTTTTTGAGCTATTTAAAGTTTTGAAAAATTTCATCCGAGGCCTGGTAGGGTCGATTTTTTAAAAATTCAAATTTTTTCGGTTTTTTGAAATTTTCTGGGGTATATCGAGGCTGAGGGTGGTTGAATATATTTTTATAAAATAGAGCAGAATTTTTGCTATATATTAAGCTTTTAAAATGTTTCAAAAGGGTCAGATTTTGGGGAGTTATGATTTTTTGAAAAAATACGTAAATTTTTCGGTCAAAATTTTTGGCCAAAATTTTATTTTTTCCAAAATGACATAAAATAGGGCAAATGTTATATCAATCGAAAGCTCTAATCGAGCTGAGCACGAAAATATTTTTTCTGGAATTTTCTGACCATTTTGTACAAAGTTACAAAAGGTCGAAATTTGGGTGTAGGCGGTTTGGGGGCCGAAGGCCCCCAAACGGCGGGCCGGAGGCCCGCCGTGCGATGGCCGAAGGCCCGAGTTTAAGACCCATCCAAGAACGATCGCGAGGGCCGAAGGCCCGAGCTTAAGACCCATCCCAAAACGAATCGCGAGGGCCGAAGGCCCGAGCTTAAGATCCATCACAAAATGGGTCGCGAGGGCCGAAGGCCCGAGCATAAGATCCATCACAAAATGGGTCGCGAGGGCCGAAGGCCCGAGCATAAGATCCATCACAAAATGGGTCGCGAGGGCCGAAGGCCCGAGCTTAAGATCCATCTCAAAATGGGTCGCGAGGGCCGAAGGCCCGAGCTTAAGATCCATCCCAAAATTAATCGCGAGGGCCGAAGGCCCGAGCTTAAGATCCACCCCAAAATGAATCGCGAGGGCCGAGAATTTTTAAACGCGGCGGGCCGAAGGCCCGACGAGATTTCCAGGGCTTTTTATTAAATGTAGCAGAAAAAATTTCTAGCAGCGCGCGAAGCGCGCCCCAAAGCCGTTAGGCTTTCCAACGGCAAAAGTATCGTAACCAAAGGCTCCGCCTATTAAATTCAAGTGCATACGTAACTTACCGCCATACCCCAATGGGCACAACTAGTTACTATATACCTATAATTCAGGGAGTGTTTTTTCTAAGAAAAAAAATAACGGCCGGCCGAAGGCCGGCACGGATTCGGGAGTTTGACATTCGGGGGGTAGTTTGGGACGGGGCATCCAGGAAAATTATCGAGAAGTCAAAATAATTACCCCCTGGTACCTAAATCGCTTAAGCGCCGGGGCTATCTTTTCAATGGGGGGTTATAGCGAAAAATGTCTGCTGGGAGGATGATGTACGGCTATTAGTAGAGTTCGAATGCAAAAAACTCGAATTCGAAATTCGGACCTGAAGGGTACTTATGCCTTCCCAAATGATTATGCCCCCAGGCTGAAAAATTCTAACCCTTTAACGAATTGAGTTAGGGGTCTGAAACTTTTGCATTTAAGGGTTCTATTTGATGGGGCATTTGGGAAAAATACGAAAGTTAAGAAATAATTACCCCCTGGTACCTATATTGAATAGGTACCGGGGGTATCTCGGGACTGGGGGGAGATATCAAAAAACTTCCAACGGGAGGCACGCAAGTTGGAATAAGCTGATATATGTAGGAAAAAACCCGAAGTCTAAATCCCAACTTGAAGGGTAGATATGCCTGCGCAAAAATCCCAAAATCCCAGTTTCGCAAATTTCGAAATTTACGAAACTTATCGACAAATCACGTGTGATATGTCAAATGAAAGCTCTCGACGAGCTGAGTCTGGAAAAATTTAGTTTAAATTTTTCGGAATACTTTTGACCAAGTTACAGTAGCCCAAAGTTTCAAAGTGCCCCCATGTAAAATTGGGAAGGGTGGCTCCAATTCTCAAAAGTGAATTGAAACCCGTTTTCGATATCCTATGTTATAGAGCGTCACCTGACGGTCCGAAAAAGGTATAATATGTCGGGGGTCCGGTTGAGTCTCAAAAAGTTATGGCCAATGTTCGCAAATGTCGCGAAACTTTTTTTGACTCTAACGTCCCGGGGGAATTTTTTAAAATTTTTCTGACACCGGATTTGGACTCAGCGCATGTCAAAGTACCATATGGGACGTTTTATGGGTCAAAATTCCAAAATTTTGTCCCACCCCCTATTTCCAAAGGGGTACCCCTTTTGGGGGATTTTTGGGATTTTTTAGGTGATCATAACTTTTTTTGGGATTAAGAGAATTGGATGGGTTTTCCTTTATAAAATAGTACTAAAAATTAGAAATTTTTAGAGCCGAAAAAATTTCGGAAAAATTCGAAATTGGAGGTGTAGGGGTCGAATTTCGAAAAACCCAAAAATTTTCGGTTTTTCTAAATTTTTTCGGGATTTTTGCCTGCTGTTCGGATCGAATGTATTTTTCCTAAATTAATCAGATTTTTCTACATATTTTGGGATTTTAAAATTTTCAAAAAAGGTATACTTCGGCCGAGATATGATTTTTTGAAAATTTCAGGGATTTTTTCTGGCTGAAATTTCAGGCCCAAAAAATATTTTTTTCAAAATGGATATAAATATGGCAAATGAGATATCATTCGAAAGCTCTCATCGAGCAGGATATAAAAATATTTTTTTCGAATTTTTTCGGTACATTTTGAAGAAAGTACAGAGGTTCGAAAATTTGTGGGGGTGATTACCGTACTCGGAAAATTATGGTAGGGAGAGAGGAAAAATGATTGACAGGTGAAGTTGATGGCAGAGAGGCGAAATTTTTCTCCGTCTCTGACCATGCGGGGCAAAACGTAGAAGAGATTAAAGGTGAATTTTGTATATGTGGGAAAATTTAGTGGAGAGATAAGCTGGATCCTGTTATGGATCCGAAGCAGAGATGCTTCGTGAAGCAGTTTCTGCTTCGAAATTTTGTTTTGGATTGGACTCATTCTTCTAATTGAAAGGATGAGTCCAATCATCCTTCTAATTGAAAGGATGAGTCCAATCATCCTTCTATTTGAAAGGATGAGTCCAATCATCCTTCTATTTGAAAGGATGAGTCCAATCATCCTTCTTTTTGAAAGGATTAGTCCAATCATCCTTCTAATTGAAGGGAAGACGAGGGCCGAAGGCCCGAAGTGATTCTAAGTGGAAGGAGGAGTCCACTCGAAGGGAAGACGAGGGCCGAAGGCCCGAAGTGACTCTAAGTGGAAGGATGAGTCCCAATGGGGGGGGGGGAAGACGAGGGCCGAAGGCCCGAAGTGACTCTAAGTGGAAGGATGAGTCCAATCGAAGGGAAGACGAGGGCCGAAGGCCCGAAGTGACTCTAAGTGGAAGGATGAGTTCCAATGGGGGGGGAAGACGAGGGCCGAAGGCCCGAAGTGACTCTAAGTGGAAGGATGAGTCCAATCGAAGGGAAGACGAGGGCCGAAGGCCCGAAGTGACTCTAAGTGGAAGGAAGAGTCCAATCGAGGGGAAGACGAGGGCCGAAGGCTTTAATTACATCTAAAAGGCAGAGCAATTGTCAAAGGTAGAGCATAGATCCTCCGAGGCCGAAGGCCGAGGAACCGGCGGGCCGTTGGCCCGCCGGTTGGCGAGGGCCGAAGGCCCGAGCTTTCATTACATCTAAAAGGCAGAGCAATTGTCAAAGGTAGAGCATAGATCCTCCGAGGCCGAAGGCCGAGGAACCGGCGGGCCGAAGGCCCGCCGGTTGGCGAGGGCCGAAGGCCCGAGCTTTCATTACATCTAAAAGGCAGAGCAATTGGGAAGGAAGAGTCCAATCGAAGGGAAGACGAGGGCCGAAGGCCCGAAGTGAATCTAATTGAAAGGATGAGTCCAATCGAGGGGTAGACGAGGGCCGAAGGCCCGAAGTGACTCTAAGTGGAAGGGTGAGTCCAATCGGAGGGAAGACGAGGGCCGAAGGCCCGAAGTGATTCTAAGTGGAAGGAAGAGTCCAATCGAGGGGAAGACGAGGGCCGAAGGCCCGAAGTGAATCTAATTGAAAGGATGAGTCCAATCGAGGGGTAGACGAGGGTCGAAGGCCCGAAGTGACTCTAAGTGGAAGGGTGAGTCCAATCGGAGGGAAGACGAGGGCCGAAGGCCCTCTAAGTTGAAGGATGAGTCCCAATGAAGGGAAGACGAGGGCCGAAGGCCCGAAGTAACACTAAGTGGAAGGATGAGTCCAATCGAAGGGAAGACGAGGGCCGAAGGCCAGAAGTGTCTCTAAGTGGAAGGATGAGTCCCATCGAAGGGAAGACGAGGGCCGAAGGCCCGAAGACTCTAAGTGGAAGGAAGAGTCCAATCGAGGGGAAGAGATGGCCGAAGGCCCGAAGTGACTCAAATTGAAGGCCGAGGAGTAGGCGAGGGCCGAAGGCCCGAGCTTTCATTACATCTAAAAGGCAGAGCAATAGTCAAAGGCAGAGCATAGATCCTCTGAGGCCGAAGGCCGAGGAGTAGGCGAGGGCCGAAGGCCCGAGCTTTCATTACATCTAAAAGGCAGAGCAATAGTCAAAGGCAGAGCATAGATCCTCCAAGGCCGAAGGCCGAGGAGTTTTGCAGCGAGGGCCGAAGGCCCGAGCTTTCATTACATCTAAAAGGCAGAACAATGGTAAAGTCAGAGCATAGATCCTCCGAGGCCGAAGGCCGAGGAGTTGGCGGGCCGAAGGCCCACCGTAGGCGAGGGCCGAAGGCCCGAGCTTTCATTACATCTAAAAGGCAGAGCAATAGTCAAAGGCAGAGCATAGATCCTCCGAGGCCGAAGGCCGAGGAGTAGGCGAGGGCCGAAGGCCCGAGCTTCCATTACATCTAAAAGGCAGAGCAATAGTCAAAGGCAGAGCATAGATCCTCCAAGGCCGAAGGCCGAGGAGTTTTGCAGCGAGGGCCGAAGGCCCGAGCTTTCATTACATCTAAAAGGCAGAACAATGGTAAAGTCAGAGCATAGATCCTCCGAGGCCGAAGGCCGAGGAGTTGGCGGGCCGAAGGCCCACCGTAGGCGAGGGCCGAAGGCCCGAGCTTTCATTACATCTAAAAGGCAGAGCAATAGTCAAAGGCAGAGCATAGATCCTCCGAGGCCGAAGGCCGAGGAGTAGGCGAGGGCCGAAGGCCCGAGCTTCCATTACATCTAAAAGGCAGAGCAATAGTCAAAGGCAGAGCATAGATCTTCCGAGGCCGAAGGCCGAGGAAGATGGAAGGAAGAGTCTAGATGGAAGGAAGAGTCCCAACGGGGGGAAGACGAGGGCCGAAGGCCCGAAGTGACTCTAAGTGGAAGGATGAGTCCCAATGGGTGAAGACGAGTTGGCGAGGGCCGAAGGCCCGAAGCAATGAAAAGGCAGAGGTAATCAAATATATTCCAAGCATCCAAACATTCTAGCAGCGCGCGAAGCGCGCCCCAAAGCCGATAGGCTTTCCAACGGGCAGAGCCAAATTCAAACCCAAAGCAAAATTAAACTGCCATTGCATACGTAACTTACCGCCATTGCATACGTAACCCACAGCTAGTTACTATATACCTATAATAAATAGAAAATTTTTTTAGAAAAAAAAATATCGGCCGGCCGAAGGCCGGCCGCTTCCTGAGAGTATGACATCTTGGGGGGTAGTTTTAATGGGCTTTTCAGGAAAAATACCGCTGGGACCATACGATGAACTTTTGGCACTGAAACGGCCGTGGCGAAGTGGCCAAATCCTGAACCGTCCGTCGGATCGAAAAACGCTTGCTGGGAGGAAACTAAGTTGGACTAAGGCTAATCCAACAAAAAAAAAATTTCGAAAATCCGATGAACCCCCGGGGACTTATGGGTGCGCAAAAATTCACCGATTGACGGTGAAATGTCCAATTGTGTCGGACCAAATTTTTATCTTTGGAACGGATGGGCCGAATTGAATGGGACCAAAGGGGTTATAGGTAATCGACCATGGGGAATTTTTTGTGTTAGGTCGTTTTGGTGCCGCACTCAAGTGTGGCACTGAAACGGCCAAAAATCAAAAAAACACCGAGGCCGAAGGCCGAGGAGTTCGGCGGGCCGAAGGCCCGCCGTAGGCGAGGGCCGAAGGACCGAGACGTTTTGGTGCCGCACTTGAGTGTGGCACTGAAACGGCCAAAAGTCAAAAAACGCCGAAAGGAGAAGTTGGGCGGGCCGAAGGCCCGCCGTTGGCGAGGGCCGGAGGCCCGAGACGTTTTGGTGCCGCACTTGAGTGTGGCACCGAAACGGCCAAAAGTCAAAAAAACGCCGAGAGGAAGAGTTGGGCGGGCCGAAGGCCCGCCGTAGGCGAGGGCCGAAGGCCCGAGCAAGAGTCTAACATTGGCGTTTGGGGGCCGAAGGCCCCCAAACGCCTCGGGACAACCCACAACAGTTGTCGAATGCACCACAGCGATCAAACCCATCGCAAGAGTCTAACATTGGCGTTTGGGGGCCGAAGGCCCCCAAACGCCTCGGGACAAACCACCACAGTTGCCAAATGCACCACAGCGGTCAAACCCAAAGTAAAAGTCAAACATTGGCGTTTGGGGGCCGAAGGCCCCCAAACGCCTCGGGACAACCCACAACAATTGTCGAATGCACCACAGCGGTCAAACCCAAAGCAAGAGTCTAACATTGGCGTTTGGGGGCCGAAGGCCCCCAAACGCCTCGGGACAACCCACCACGTTGCCGAATGCACCACATTGGTTAAACCCAAAGTAAAAGTCAAACATTGGCGTTTAAGGGCCGAAGGCCCCCAAGGCGAGGGCCGAAGGCCCGAGCATTCATTACATCCAAAACGCAGAGCAATAGTCAAAGGTAGGGCACGGCGGGCCAGAGGCCCGCCGTAGGCGAGGGCCGAAGGCCAGAGCATTCATTACATCTAAAAGGCACAGCAACAGTCAAAGACAATGCACGGCGGGCCTGAGGACCGCCGTTAGCGAGGGCCGAAGGCCTGAGCTTTCATTACATCTAAAACGCAGAGCAATAGTACCCACCACAGTTGCCGAATGCACCACATCGGTTAAACCCAAAGCAAGAGTCTAACATTGGCGTCAAAAGAGTCTAAAGCAAGAGTCTAACATTGGCGTCAAACCCAAAGTAAAAGTCAAACATTGGCGTTTGGGGGCCGAAGGCCCCCAAACGCCTCGGGACAACTCACCACAGTTGCCGAATGCACTACATCGGTTAAACCCAAAGCAAGAGTCTAACATTGGAGTTTGGGGGCCGAAGGCCCCCAAACGCCTCGGGACAACCCACCACAGTTGCCAAATGCACCACAGCGGTTAAATCCAAAGCAAGAGTCTAACATTGGCGTTTGGGGGCCGAAGGCCCCCAAATGCCTCGTGACAAGCTACCACAGTTGCTAAATGCACCACAGCGGTCAAACCCAAAGCAAGAGGCCGAAGGCCGAGGAGTTGGCGGGCCGAAGGCCCGCCGTAGGCGAGGGCCGAAGGCCCGAGCATTCATTACATCTAATAGGCATAGCAATAGTCAAAGGCAGGGCACGGCGGGCCGGAGGCCCGCCGTGCGAGGGCCGAAGGCCCGAGCATTCATTACATCTAAAAGGCAGAGCAATAGTCAAAGGCAGGGCTAAACTTTACCGGCGAGGGCCGAGGGCCCGAAGGAATGAAAAGGCAAAGCAAGACTTTACCGGCGAGGGCCGAAGGCCCGAAGCAATGAAAAGGCAAAGCAAAACTTTACCGGCGAGGGCCGAAGGCCCGAAGCAATGAAAAGGCAAAGCAAAACTTTACCGGCGAGGGCCGAAGGCCCGAAGCAATGAAAAGGCAAAGCAAAACTTTACCGGCGAGGGCCGAAGGCCCTAAGCAATGAAAAGGCATGGCTAAACCTTTCTTTACAGGCATCCAAACATTCTAGCAGCGCGCGAAGCGCGCTGCTAGAATGCATTCATTACATCTAATAGGCATAGCAATAGTCAAAGGCAGGGCACGGCGGGCCGGAGGCCCGCCGTGCGAGGGCCGAAGGCCCGAGCATTCATTACATCTAAAAGGCAGAGCAATAGTCAAAGGCAGGGCTAAACTTTACCGGCGAGGGCCGAGGGCCCGAAGGAATGAAAAGGCAAAGCAAGACTTTACCGGCGAGGGCCGAAGGCCCGAAGCAATGAAAAGGCAAAGCAAAACTTTACCGGCGAGGGCCGAAGGCCCGAAGCAATGAAAAGGCAAAGCAAAACTTTACCGGCGAGGGCCGAAGGCCCGAAGCAATGAAAAGGCAAAGCAAAACTTTACCGGCGAGGGCCGAAGGCCCTAAGCAATGAAAAGGCATGGCTAAACCTTTCTTTACAGGCATCCAAACATTCTAGCAGCGCGCGAAGCGCGCCCCAAAGCCGTTAGGCTTTCCAACGGGCAGAACGCTATTAAACCTAAAGTATCCTAATAGGAATTGCATACGCACTACGCCGCCATACCCCAATGGGCACAACTAGTTTAATATATTATATAAAAGTATTGGTAAAAAGTGTCGGAAAAACTCAAGCTCTTTCCAGAGTATAGATACGGGCATGAAAGTTTGACATGTCCGGGGTCAAATTTTATGCCGCACCTAGGAAAATTATGGACGGAAGATTTTGGAACCCCCATGGTACCTAAATAATATAGGTGCCGGGGCTATCTCGGGACTGAGTGGACTTTGAGGAAAATTTCTGCTGGTAGGAAATTAAGTTAGACCAAGCTAATATATGCAGGAAAAAATTCGAAGTCAAAATTCGAATATGGAGGGTACTTATTGGGGGGCAAAAATTCAGACATTTCCGGTGAATTGTCGCATGTGTCGGGATTTAAAATTCGGCTTTTTTAAAAATATCTCAAAAATGGATAAAGATATCGGAAAACTTCTGCTGGTAGGAAATTAAGTTAGGATAGGTAGATATGGGTAGGAAAAATTTCAAAGTCGAAATTCGAACTTGGGGGTACTTATGGGGGGGCAAAAATTTTTGTAAGAAAATTGTCTTACCGATAATTGTCGGATTTCTCTAAATTGAGGAAATCCTAAGGGCAAATCTCATAGGTGAGAGAGAAATTTTGATTGATGGGAAGAAATTTCGAGTTTAAATTTTTGGATTTCGAAACTTAAGCAAGTTTCGAGTTGAGTGAAGGTTAGTTGGGGGGAATTATATGGGGATTTCGAAATTAGGGATCCGGGATTTCGGGATTTTTAGGGATTTTCGAATATGGTCGAATGAGTAGTCATTCGAAAGCGAATAATGAGGGGAGTTGAATGGGATATATGATAAGTATAAAAGTCGAAGTTGGAGTTCGAACTTCGAAATCCGGGTTTTTCGGATATGGGTGAGTGGGTAGTCAATCGAGAGCTGGGAGTGAGGGGAGTCTAAAGGGATAAAGGATAAGGATTAAAGTCCAATTTCGAAGTCGAACTTCGAAATCCGGGATTTTCGGGATTTGTGGATGTGGATGAGTGGGTAGTCATTCAAGAGGGGATAATTAGGGGAGTCTAATGGGATAAGGGATAAGTATGAAAGTCAAAGTTAGGAGTTCGAACTTCCAAATCCGGTATTTTCGGGATTGGGAAGCATGGTCGAATGAGTATTCATTCAAGAGGGGATAATGAGGGGAGTCTAATGGGATAAGGGATAATGTCGAAATTCGAAGTTCGGTGTTCGAACTTCGAAATCCGGGATTTTCGGGGTTTGGGGATATTCGCAAGTGTGTAGTCATTCAAGAGGGGATTATCAGGGGAGTCTATCTGGATAAAAGATAAAGTCTAAATTCGAAGTTTCGCGTTCGAACTTCGAAATCCGGGATTTACGAGGTTGGGGGATATGGGTGAGTGGGTAGTCATTCAAGAGCTGGGACTGAGGGGAGTCTAATGGGATAAGGGATTAAGCCTAAAGTCGAAGTTCGGAGTTCGAACTTCGAAATCCGGTATTTTCGGGATTGGGAAGTGGGGTCGAATGAGTACTCATTCAAGAGGGGATAATGAGGGGAACTTAGTGGGATAAAGGATCAAGCTGAAAGTCGAAGTTCGGAGTTCGAACTTCGAAATCCGGGATTTTCGGGATTGGGAAGTACGGTCGAATGAGTAATCATTCAAGAGCAAATAATGAGGGGAGCTTAGTGGGATATAGGATAATGTCGAAAGTCGAAGTTCGGAGTTCGAACTACGAAATCCGGGATTTTCGGGATTTGAGATTAAAGTGGATATGGGTGAATGAGTAGTCATTCAATAGGGGATAATGAGGGGCTTCGAAAAAGGTATAATATGTCGGGGGTCTGTTTGAGTCTGAAAAAGTTATGGCCAATGTTCGCAAATGTCGCGAAATTTTTTGGACTATAACTTTTTTTAAAATTTTTTAAAAATTTTTCTGACAACGGATATGGATTCAGCGCGTATCAATGCACCATATAGGATATTTTTGGGTCAAAATTTGAAAATTTTTGACCCCTCGAATTTTTCAAAAGGGGTACCCCTTTTGGGGGATATTAGGGATTTTTTAGGGGATTATAACTTTTTGTGGGATTAAGGAAATGGGATGGTTTTTCTTTTATAAAATAGAGTTAAAAATTAGGTATTTTTAGAGCCCAAAAAATTTCGAAAAAATTCGAAATTGGAGGTGTAGGGGTCTAATTTCGAAAAACCCCAAATTTTTTGATTTTTCGAAATTTTTTCGGGATTTTTGCCGGCAGTTCTGGCCGACAGTATTTTTCTTGGATAGAGCAGAATTTTCTGCATCTTATAGAATTTTAAAATTTTTAAAAAAGGTTTACTTTGGGCGAGATATGATTTTTTAAAAATTTCAGTGATTTTTTTCGGCTGAAATTCTCGGCCGAAAAAAATATTTTTTCAAAGTGGGTATAAATAGGGCAAATGAGATATCTATCGAAAGCTCTCATCGAGCTGGATATAAAAATATTTTTTTCGAACTTTTTCGGTACATTTTGACGAATGTACAGAGCTTCGAAAATTTGTGGGGCTGAGTACAGTACCCGGAGAATGATGGGAGAGAGGGAAGAAAAATGATTGACAGGTCAAATGTAAGGAAGAGAGGAGAAATTTTTCTCCGTCTCTGACCATGCCGGGCAAACCGGCGAAGAACTTAGGGGTGAATTTTGTATATTGGGAAAAATTTTGTGGGGTGATAAGCTGGATCCTGTTATGGATCCGAAGCAGAAGCATGCTTCTGCTTCACATTTTTGCTTCAGTTTCGAATTTTTGAAACTTGAAGCAAATTTGCTTCGAGTTTTGAATTTTCGAAACTTGAAGCAAATTTGCTTCAAGTTTTCCAAATTTTTGATTTCGAAGCAGTTTTGCTTCAACTTTTATAAAATTTTGTTTTTAGTGGACCAAAGTGGAGTGAAAGGGCGAGGGCTCGCCCTTTCTAAGTGAAAGGGCGAGGGCCGAAGGCCCGAGCTGACACCCATCTAAAAGAGAGGGCGAGGGCCGAAGGCCCGAGCTGACACCCATCTAAAAGAGAGGGCGAGGGCCGAAGGCCCGAGCTGACACCCATCTAAAAGAGAGGGCGAGGCCGAAGGCCCGAGCTGACACCCATCTAAAAGGGAGGGCGAGGGCCGAAGGCCCGAGCTGACACCCATCTAAAAGGGAAGGCGAGGGCCGAAGGCCCGAGCTGACACACATCTAAAAGAGAGGTCGAGGGCCGAAGGCCCGAGCTGACATCCATCTAAAAGAGAGGGCGAGGGCCGAAGTCCCGAGCTGACACTTATATAAAAAAGAGGGCGAGGGCCGAAGGCCCGAGCTGACACCCATCTAAAAGGGAGGGCGAGGGCCGAAGGCCCGAACTGACACACATCTAAAAGGAAGGGCGAGGGCCGAAGGCCCGAGCTGACACCCATCTAAAAGGGAGGGCGAGGGCCGAAGGCCCGAGCTGACACCCATCTAAAAGGTAGGGCGAGGGCCGAAGGCCCGAGCTGACACCCATCTAAAAGAGAGGGCGAGGGCCGAAGGCCCGAGCTGACACCCATCTAAAAGGGAGGGCGAGGGCCGAAGGCCCGAGCTGACACCCATCTAAAAGGGAAGGCGAGGGCCGAAGGCCCGAAGTGATTCTAATTGAAAGGATGAGTCCAATCGCGAGGAAGACGAGGGCCGAAGGCCCGAAGTGACTCTAAGTGGAAGGATGAGTCCAATCGAGGGAAAATTAGGGGAAGACGAGGACCGAAGGCCCGAAGTGACTCTAAATGGATGGATGAGTCCCAACTGAAGGCTAATCTTTTGTTCCAGGCAAAAAAAATCGCTAGCGGCGCGCGAAGCGCGCCCCCAAAGCCGTTAGGCTTTCCAACGGGCAGAGCAAAATTTAAAACTAAAGTGTCGTAACCAAATGCTCCCAGCTATCCGCCGCCATCAGTGGTAAACCCATAGCTAGTTTAATACATTATATAAAAGTTTTGGCAGAAAGTGTCGGAAAAATTAAAGCTCTTTACAGAGTTAAGATAATGGGCTGAAAGTTTTACATGTCCGGGGTCAAATTTTATGCCGCATCTGGGAAAAATACGGACGGAAGATTTTGGAACCCCCATGGTACCTAAATAATACAGGTACCGGGGATATCTCCGGAATGGGTACAGTTAGAAGAAAATTTCTGCTTGGAGGGCACTGAAGCATCAATAGACGATGTCAAATGCAAAAAACTCGAAGTCGAAATTCGAATTTGGAGGGTACTTATGCTTGACACTAAATTCAGACATTTCCAGTGAATTGTCGGGTGTGTCGGTATTTAAAATTCGAGTTTTTCGAAAATAACTCGAAAACGGATAAAGATACCGAAAAACTTCTGCTGGGAGGCACTCAAGTTGGGATAGGTAGATATGGGTAGGAAAAATTTAAAAGTCGAAAGTCAAACCCGAAAGTCGATATGCCTCTATAAAAATTTTGGTAAGAAAACTGTCCGACCGATAACTGTCGGATTTCTCTAAATTGAGGAAATCCTGGGGGCAAATCTCATAGGTGAGAGAGAAATTTTGATTGATAGGAGAAATTTGAAGCAAAAGCAAGTGTAAACTTGAAGCAGAAGCAAGTTTCAAGTTCAAGTAGGGGAAAGTTGAAGCAAATGGGGGAAATTTGAAGCAAGGTCGAAATTAGGGATCCGGGATTTCGGGATTTTTAGGGATTTTCGAATATGGTCGAATGAGTAGTCATTCGAAAGCGGATAATGAGGGGAGTCTAATGGGATAAATGATAACGCCGAATGTCGAAGTTCGGAGTTCGAACTTCGAAATCCGGGTTTTTCGGGATTTTCGGATATGGGTGATTGGGTATTCGTTCAAGAGGGGATGATCAGGGGAGTTCGGGGGGATAAATGAGAAATTCAAAAGTCGAAGTTCGGAGTTCGAACTTCGAAATCCGGTATTTTCGAGATTTGTGGATATGGGTGAGTGGGTAGTCATTCAAGAGGGGATGATCAGGGGAGTTCGGGGGGATAAAGGAGAAATTCGAAAGTCGAAGTTCGGAGTTCTAACTTCGAAATCCGGTATTTTCGGGGGTTGGGGATATGGGCAAGTGGGTAGTCATTCAAGAGGGATGATCAGGGGAGTTCGGGGGGATAAAGGAGAAATTCGAAAGTCGAAATTCGGAGTTCGAACTTCGAAATCCGGTATTTTCGGGGGTTGGGGATATGGGCAAGTGGGTAGTCATTCAAGAGCTGGGAGTGATGGGAGTCTAATGGGATAAATGATAAAGCCGCAAGTCGAAGTTCGGAGTTCGAACTTCAAAATCCGGAATTTTCGGGATTGGTAAATGTGGTCGAATGAGTACTCATTCAAGAGGGGATGATGAGGGGAGCTGAATGGGATAAAGGATAAGTACGAAAGTCGAAGTTCGAAATCGAACTTCGAAATCCTGGATTTCCGGGAGAGAGAAGTATGGTCGAATGAGTACTCATTCAAGAGGTGATAATTAGTGGAGCTTAGTGGGATAAAGGATCAAGCCAAAAGTCGAAGTTCAGAGTTCGAACTTCGAAATCCGGGATTTTCGGTATTGGGAAGTATGGGTGAGTGGGTAGTCATTTAAGAGGGGATGATCAGGGGAGTCGAATGGGATAAAATATTAAGCCGAAAGTCGAAGTTCGGAGTTCGAACTTCGAAATCCGGGAATTTCGGGATTAAAGATTTAAGTGGATATGGGTGAATGAGTACTCTTTTAAGAGGGGATAATGAGGGGAGATCAATGGGTTTACTAATAATTTCGAATTTCGAAGTTTTTAGTAAGGTATTCCCGATTTGAGTCTGAGATTGAAATGGTTTTTAGACTCTTTGTTAAAAAATTTTTTAGGATTTTTCCGACAACGGATTCGTACTCAACGGGTATGAATACACTATAAAACACGTTTTTTGTGTCAAAATTTAAAATTTTTTACCCCCCGAATTTTTCCAAAGGGGTACTCTTCTGAAAAATATTCGTAAATTTTTAAAAAATCATATCTATTTAAGGGATTGAAATTTTTGCTTGGAAATTACTTTATAAAATAGAACTAAAAATTAGAAATTTTTTGAGGTAAAAAAAATTCGAAAAAATTCCAAAATGACCATGTAGGGGTCAATTTTCGAAAAAACCTAAATTTTATGGTTTTTTGAAAATTTTTCGGGATTTTTGCCGGTGGTTTGAGACGAATGTATTTTTCCTTAATAGATAAGAATTTTCTGCATCGGATAGGATTTTAAAATTTTCAAAAAAGGTTTATTTTCAAAAAGTTATGATTTTTTGAAAATTTTAGTGATTTTTTCCGGCAGAAATTTCCGGCCAAAAAATATTTTTTCCAAAATGGATATAAATATGTCAAATGATATATTATTCGAAAGCTCTCATCGAGCTGGATATAAAAATATTTTTTTCGAAATTTTTCGGTATATTTTGACGAAAGTACAGAGGTTAGAAAATTTGTAAGGGTGAGTACCGTACCCGGAGAATGATGGGAGCAAGGGAGGAAAAATGATTGACAGGTGAAGGTGATGGCAGAGAGGAGAAATTTTTCTCCGTCTCTGACTATGCGGGGCAATCCGTAGAAGAGTTTAAAGGTGAATTTTGTATAGTGAGGAAAATTTTGTGGGGGGATAAGCTGGATCCTGTTATGGATCCGAAGCAGAAGCATGCTTCTGCTTCATATTTTTGCTTCTGAAATTTGAAGCATGAAGCAAATTTGCTTCATGTTTTGAAGTTTTGATTCTTGAAGCATATTTGCTTCGAGTTTGAATTTTTGAAACTTGAAGCAAATTTGCTTCCG
This sequence comes from Meloidogyne enterolobii, assembly GCA_963681835.1. Lineage (NCBI taxonomy): Eukaryota > Metazoa > Nematoda > Chromadorea > Rhabditida > Meloidogynidae > Meloidogyne > Meloidogyne enterolobii. The sequence continues at coordinate 433,910 of CAVMJV010000112.1, forward strand.
TTTTTGAAATTTGTGAAACTTGAGCAAATTTGCTTCAAGACTTTAATTTTTTATTTTAGAAGCAATTTTGCTTCAGCTTTTAAAATTTTGATTTGTAAGTGGATTTTGTTGGAATAGGGTCGTTATAGGAAACCTGATCGTTATAGGAATAGGATCATGTTACGAGCCCAGAACCCAGCGACCTTTGACGACCGGCGAGGCGCGTGCCGCAAAACCCCGCGCGAAGCGCGGGGTTTTGCACAAGCGCCTCGCCTACGCTCCATAGGTTTAGATTGACCATTTTTAATCAAAAAGGAGTCGCGAGGGCCGAAGGCCCGAGCTGACACCCATCTAAAAGGGAGAACGAGGGCCGAAGGCCCGAGATAAACACCCATCTAAAAGGAAGGGCGAGGGCCGAAGGCCCGAGCTGACACCCATCTAAAAAGAAGGGCGAGGGCCGAAGGCCCGAGCTGACACCCATCTAAAAGGGAGGGCGAGAGTCCGAAGGCCCGAGATAAACACCCATCTAAAAGGAAGGGCGAGGGCCGAAGGCCCGAGCTGACACCCATCTAAAAAGAAGGGCGAGGGCCGAAGGCCCGAGCTGACACCCATCTAAAAGGGAGGGCGAGAGTGGATGGGAGCGGAGATTAATGGGATATAGGATAATGTCGAAAGTCGAAGTTCGGAGTTCGAAACTCTAATTGAAAGGATAAGTCCCAATAGGGGCCAGGCATGTAACTTAATCGTTATAGGAATAGGATCATGTTACGAGTTCAGATTCCAGCGACCTTTGACGACCCGCGAGGCGCGTGTGAAAGTGTTACATGTCCGGGGTCAAATTTAAGGGGGCATATGGGAAAAATAAGGACGGAAAATTTTAGGAACCCCTTGGTACCTAAATAATAGAGGTACCGGGGATATCTCGGGACTGGGTACAGATACGACCCGCGAGGCGCGTGCCGCAAAACCCCGCGCGAAGCGCGGGGTTTTTCGAACCAAGACCAAGGTCATTAAAAGGAAGAGCGAGGGCCGAAGGCCCGAGCTGACACCCATCTAAAAGGAAGGGCGAGGGCCGAAGGCTCGAGCTGACACCCATCTTAAAGAGAGGGCGAGGGCCGAAGGAAGGGCAGGGGCCGAAGGGCCGAAGGAAGGGCGAGGGCCGAAGGCCCGAGCTGACACCCATCTAAAAGAGAGGGCGAGGGCCGAAGGCTCGAGCTGACACCCATCTAAAAGGGAGGGCGAGGGCCGAAGGCCCGAGCTGACCCATCTAAAAAGAAGGGCGAGGGCCGAAGGCCCGAGCTGACACCCATCTAAAAGGGTGGGCGAGGGCCGAAGGCCCGAGCTGACACCCATCTAAAAGGGTGGGCGAGGGCCGAAGGCCCGAGCTGACACCCATCTAAAAGGAAGGGAGAGGGCCGAAGGCCCGAGCTGACACCCATCTAAAAGTAAGGGCGAGGGCCGAAGGCCCGAGCTGACACCCATCTAAAAGGGAGGGCGAGGGCCGGAGGCCTGAGCTGACACCCATCTAAAAGGAAGGGAGAGGGCCGAAGGCCCGAGGGGAGGGCGAGGGCCGAAAAAAAAGGGAGGGCGAGGGCCGAAGGCCCGAGGGGCCCTCGCCCTTCTAAAAGGAAGGGCGAGGGCCGAAGGCTCGAGCTGACACCCATCTTAAAGAGAGGGCGAGGGCCGAAGGAAGGGCAGGGGCCGAAGGGCCGAAGGAAGGGCGAGGGCCGAAGGCCCGAGCTGACACCCATCTAAAAGAGAGGGCGAGGGCCGAAGGCTCGAGCTGACACCCATCTAAAAGGGAGGGCGAGGGCCGAAGGCCCGAGCTGACCCATCTAAAAAGAAGGGCGAGGGCCGAAGGCCCGAGCTGACACCCATCTAAAAGGGTGGGCGAGGGCCGAAGGCCCGAGCTGACACCCATCTAAAAGGAAGGGAGAGGGCCGAAGGCCCGAGCTGACACCCATCTAAAAGAAAGGGCGAGGGCCGAAGGCCCGAGCTGACACCCATCTAAAAGGGAGGGCGAGGGCCGGAGGCCTGAGCTGACACCCATCTAAAAGGAAGGGAGAGGGCCGAAGGCCCGAGCTGACACCCATCTAAAAGAAAGGGCGAGGGCCGAAGGCCCGAGCTGACACCCATCTAAAAGGGAGGGCGAGGGCCGAAGGCCCGAGGGGAGGGCGAGGGCCGAAAAAAAAGGGAGGGCGAGGGCCGAAGGCCCGAGGGGAGGGCGAGGGCCGAAAAAAAATGGAGGGCGAGGGCCGAAGGCCCGATTTTTTTTCTACACCCATCTAAAAGGAGGGCCAAAGGGTGGAAGGATGAGTCTAAGTGGAAGGATGAGTCCAATCGAGGGGAAGACGAGGGCCGAAGGCCCGAAGTGACTCTAAGTGGAAGGATGAGTCCAAATGAGGGGAAGACGAGGGCCGAAGTCCCGAAGTGACTCTAAATGGATGGATGAGTCCCAATGAAGGCTATTCTTTTCTTCCAGGCATAAAAAATCGCTAGCGGCGCGCGAAGCGCGCCCCCAAAGCCGTTAGGCTTTCCAACGTGCAGAAGTTTTGTAATTTAAAGAACCCCCCGATGTATTTTACCGCCACAGTGTCCTGATATCCACCCCAGTGGCCAAACCCATCGCTAGTTTAATTTATATATTCTTTTTAGTAAATTTACTAAAAATGGAAATTGTTCTAAGGATTTATCTTTGTAAATTAATAAGTATCCATTTTTGATATTTTCTGAAAATTGTCTAAAGTAAAAAAACACAAAATATGAAAATTCTAAACAGAAAAATATTTAAATATTTAATAATAAAAAATGTAAAATCAAAAATTGAAATAAGAAAGGGAAATACAAAACCCTTAACAAAATAAGTCAGAATTCTTGGCTTTTTAGTTTCTTCATTTATTGTCCATTTTATGTCCTTAGCACAAAAAAAGTCTCTCAATTTTTTACACAATCCACTAGATCTTTTAGGTACCCCTAGTAACCCTCTTTACGAGGGGATGTTTTACTGGCTATCTTCCCCACATTTGTAATGGCACTTTTTGAGTTGACCTTTTATTTTAAGCATAATATTATTAAATGCCTAAATAAAATCAAAATTTTTATGTTATCAAAATTTTAGAATAACAAAATTTAACTTTATCCTTTCATAAAAACATTGTCTCATAAAAAAATTTTTTTTTATTTTTTAAAAATTTAATTTCTTAATTAACATTTTTAGGCTTCTTTTATGTTTCTAAAAATATTACAAAGCATTTGAGGGTGTCTAAACAAATTTTAAAAAATCCTGAAGTATTCAAATAAATATTGGGTGAATCCCTTCCTAATTACCTACTTAAATCATAATTTATTGTTGTCTCGTAAAAAAATTTTTTAATTTTTAAATTTAATTCTTCCAAATGTCTCTCTTTTTTGGCATTCCTAAGGCTTCTTTTTAGCTTCTAAAAATATTATTTTTTTATTTTTTATTTTTTTATTTTGCGTGTGTGTTCTGTTAACATACATAGTCATTCCTTACACATATACGAAACCCTCTTTTTTATGCAAAAAAAAAATAAAAAATATTTTAGTTAACTTGAATGTTAAAAGCATTTTTGTGGATTAATCCATTAATTTTGAATTTATTATTATTTTTTTCTAAATATTTTTTTAATGTTTTTAATGTTTGCTTTTTAATTTTTTGGCGTTAATTGGTGTTGTATTAAGTGTTCATAAATAGATTTTTTAATGCAAAATTAATTTTATATATTTTTGAGGAAATTTTGTAGAAATTTTGGAGAGAAGTTTTCCATAATTTTACTAATGTGGAACATAAATCTGGAATATTGAGATCGAATTTTGAGAGATATCTTGTACAATTCTCATACGACACTAACATACTTATCTCTCTAATGTTAGCTAACAAATCAAAAAATTTCAAAAAATTTGAGGAAATTTTTTGGGAATTTCTGAAGGTTATAGCCAATTTTTAAAAATTTAAGAAAAACGATTTTAACTTTCAGAAATTTCGAGGGGTAGTGTAAGGAATGGTCCCAGACCCAGTGGGCGTAGGTCCGAACATGAATAAATTTTTTGGAACCATACCCCAACTATGCAACATAAAGAGAAATCCAATTTTTCGTGATAGGACTCATAAAGTTTCATGAACGCATAAACTAAACCAGCGCCAAAATTTCTTGAAAATATTTTTGAAATTTTGTTTGATAAATTTTTTGTAAAAATTTTCGAATTTTTTTTTTTGAAATTTTTTAAGAAAATTAGCACATTTAATCTAATAAATTGTAATTCTTTGGAATTAATTTAACATTTACTTTTAAGTCGTTTCTTTTTTCTTAACGTCTAGATATACTTTTTGTGAAAAGATTAAAAATTGTTTTAATAGTTCATTTGGGAAATGTCTTGATTTCTTTTTAAATTTTGTCTAGTCTATCCAAAAAATATTGGATTAATATTCTCCAAAGTGTAATTCATGGAAAATTGGATGAGCTTCCGTCCACAGGTCTAACTATAAAATCCAAACGGGAATTGATTAGATAAAGCCAGTCAAGAGGTTAGTAGTGACTTTCTCAATCTTTGTTTTGTCGATCAGAAATCGGTCAATCAAGTCGACTAATTTCCATCAACTAGACTCACTTCCATGGTTAATGAAAATTAAAAAAAATTTTTTTTAAAGTCACTCCCTTCAATGATATTTGAAAAAATTTGATTTTCCAAAAGTGGTCAAACAAACATTTGATTTTATTTCCAAATACTTCACGTTCCTCTTTAAAAATAATTTATTTAAAAAAATATTTTTTTAAATAAATCATTAAATATTTTTTTTTTGTTAAAATACTCCAAGTGTTGTTATCAGTACGAAACTTTAAAAATTATTAATCCATTCCCAGGATTAACTCACTACCGGAAGTCTCCCCCACCCTTCCTTTATGTTTGTATTCAATGGAATTAATTTTAAAGTATTAAAATATTTTTTTTTAATTTTGTTGGCAATTTATCAAGTGAGAAATATATTTATTATTTTTAAAATTATCCTAGCAATTAAAAATATTTAAAATATTTATAATGCTTTTAAGCATATACATAGACGCTTATTTTTGTATGACCATTAGACGTATTATTATAATTAATTTTATTAATTCCTTCAAGTTTGTAAACTTAGAATTAGATAAATTTCGTTTTTTAAGATTAAGCTTAAAAAGTTTTATTTTTTCAAGTTTACAATCTGAAAAAGTTTGAAACATTTTTCCAAGTTTAATTTTCCAAGTTTATTTTTTTAAGTTTACAATTTCAAAAGTTTCAAGTTTACAATCTGAAAGAGTTTAAAACTTTTTTCCAAGTTTATTTTCTCAAGTTTACTTTTCCAAGTTTATTTTCAATGTTTACTTTTCAAGCTTACAATCTCTTAGGTTTCAAGTTTTCATATGAAAAAGTTTAAAACTTTTTTCCAGGTTTAATTTTTCAAGTTTATTTTTCTACCTTATTTTTCAACCTTATTTTTAAGTTTGCTTTTTCAAGTTTATTTTTTGTTTTCTACCAGAAATTAGAATCAGAATATAAATATCAGAATTTAAAAAGGAAAAATAAAATTCTGGTATTTTTATAAATGTAATACAGTCAATATTATATCCTCTCTTGGACTAAAAATAATAGATGAGTGACAACCTAATTTTTTATTTTTAATAGTGAGGGAGGATGACTTATTAATTTATTTTGGGAGAGAAAGGCTTATATTCTCACATTATAAAAATTTTCCTCAAAAAACTAGGAAATGCTAATTAGGACGACTGACTGTTATTATTAAATAAATATATGGGTGTGTGCATTTGACAGTGCTAGAAGTTTTGGCAGTCATTATTAGAGTATTATTATAAAAATAAAATGACGTTAACTCTTGAAATTTGTTTTTCTGAAAATTGGGCTAATTTAATTATTAGATAAACATAAAGATATTTTTGTCTCACAATTCTGCAAAAAATTATTTTGGGGAAGAAGAGGTTATATTCTTCCCCTAATATTATTTTTAGCAATTTTATACTCTAATCCCCCCAAAATTCTAATTAGGCTTTATCCTTTATAAATATCCTCCTCATTTCCTTTTTACCACTAAAATATATGTAGAGTATATTTCATTGTTATAATTATTTTAGTATTACTTTGTTCACACTTTACATAATTTATTATTCCGGTTATGTACATATACCTTGATGTTTTGTTTGTATTATAAAATTTTTTCTTTTGTTAAGTTTGCAACTTGATGTTTTATTTCTTTTCAAGATTAAACTTGAAAGATTATTCAACCTTTTCAAGTTTGTAATCTTTGAGTTTTTATTTTTACAAGCCTGAACTTAAAACTTTATTAAAACTTTTTTCAAGCTTGAACTTAAAACTTTATTCAACATTTTCAAGTTTGAACTTAGAACTTTATTCAACATTTTCAAGTTTGAACTTGAAACAAGTTTAAGCTTAAAACTTTATTCAGCCTTCATTCAAGTTATAATCTTTTTTTAGTTTGTGACTTTTTAGGTTGCAAACTTAATTACCTATTACTATTTCCAAGTTTGCAACATTAAAATTTTACAAGTTTGAGATATCTAATTATTTTTGTTTCTCAAATTCTCTCATTAGTAGGAATGTTGCTGAATTTTTTTAAAACTTCCAAAAGAGATAGAATTTCACAAGTTTCTTTATTTTACTATTTTCTGGGAGTCCCTTTCAAGCTTAATTATTTTTTATATCTATATTATTTGATAATGCTTAGAATTTGCAGATAAATTTAAAAATTTTTTTTAAAAATTTTTTTTAAATTTCTGTTACAAATTTATTTTTAAATTAAGCCAAGGACTGTTTATTTAAACAAAAGTTCCTTTATAGTGGGAGGAATAATTAATCTCCTTTATTAACCCTCCTCTTTTTTTATTTAATTACTCATTTAATTATTATGAGTACTTAAATAATTAATAATTACTCATTTAATTAATTTAATTACTCATTTAAGCTTTCTATTCTCTTTGGCAATGTCAATAAATTTTATTTTTAATTTTTATTTTTCAAACATACTCCCTAATTTTTAAAAATTACCCTTATTTTTATTTTTTCAATTATTTTCTAAAAAAAATAATTAAATAAATAAAATCAATCTTTAATTTATTTGAGTGATTTTTACTTAAAAATAAATCCAATTTCACCTGCCTATGTGTCTACTTTTAATATTACTAATATAAATTTACTAATATAAATTTACAAAAATATTCCAAAGACCACCCTGAAAAGCAATATTGTTAAAAATACCCTCCACTTCATTATCTTTGCAGAAAAATAAAAAAAATAAATAAAAAAGGAACGAAAAATAAAAGAAAAATCTAAACTTGGGTGAAAAAAAGTTGATAAAATTAGAAAATAAAAAGTATAAGGAACTAAGCTTAGTGGAGAAGGAATAGGCTTAAAAGGGGTTGAAAAATGAGTAGAGGAGATAATTTAATAAAAGCTTTATATTTTTATTTCTTTTGTTTTTCCTATTGTTTTTCGTCATAAATAAATAATTTTATTTTATTTTTGTCCAAAAACTATTTATTTATTTTATAAAATTTTTGTTAGAATTTATAAAATTAAAAATATTTTTTTAAACTGTTTTAGCGTTCTGGACTTTTAGGATTTTCGAGAAATAATTTTTGGGGAATTTTTTTGAAGAAAATTTTCCTAAACAATTTTATGTCTTACGAACTTTTACGATTTTCGAGAAAATTTTTTTTAATTTTCGGAAATGCATTAAATTCAGTATATTAATTAAACTCTTCTGGACTTTAAGTAATTTCAGAAAAAATTTTTTGGATTTTAGATTTTCGAAATTTTCAAAAAAAAATTTTTAAACAATTTTAGACCTTCATAACTTTAGGATTTTTCAAAAAAAAATTTTTTTCGGATTTTGGTAAAGTTTATAAAATTTAATTAAACTACAATTATAACGCCACGCAAGCTCCACGCAAGCTAATAGAGGTGCTTAACTTTGTCATAATTTCAAAAGAAAAATTCAAGCTGGTTTATCTAAAAATATTTAAATACAATTTAAATAATTAACTTCCTCTATTTTACAAAGAACAATGATTATGTTTCATAGAATATACTTAAAGTTATGAATAAATTGTAGAAAAAGCCTAGCTTGCGTGACACTGTTTGATTTGCATTTTTTAACACTTAAAGGAAACAATTATGAATTTAAATATTTATTTAGTTGGCAACTTATTTCATAGATTTGTGCTCTCGAAGCACTCTTCTCAATTTTTTTAGAAAATTGTCTTTAGTAAAGGAACACTTTAATTCCTAACATCCATATCGAATAGAAATTAATCTAAAAAAAACTTCAAAAGGTGAGAAGCATGAAGGAAGAAGATTTTTGTCCCATAAAAGATGAAGAAATTGAAAGTCTGCCCAAAGTTTGCCCCAATCCCAAAATCCCCCCTCCTCTCCCCTTCCCAAAAATCTCCCCAGAGTCCCCTCAAATCTCAACTCAAGTCTCCCCCGCCCATCAAATTTTTATTTCACTAAAAATTTAAATTTAGGTAATAATCCCTTATTTTCCCCACCATTGCTCTCACATCTTTGTTTCCTTATAAGTAATCTAAAACTTTTAACTTTATCGAAATTTAATAATTTCACACATATTTTTTCAGAAAAATAACAAAATAAATCGTTTATTTAATTTTCTATAAACAATTTTTGATATCCATTATTTTCCTCCAAACAACCCCAATAACACCATAAATGACTCAAAATAAAATATTAATTAAAAAGCCAATGCCTGAAACAACAAATTTCAATCAAGAACAACAATCCTTTACTAAAAGTATTGTTAATGAAGTAATTATATCAGCAATAGATTGTGATGCGGAAATGACCCCTCCCCCATTAAACGATCTCTCTCAAATAATTTATTCTGTATTGATGCCTGTTGTTTGCCTTCTTGGTTAGATTATTAAATTTTTATTATACTCCTTCCGGAAACAGAGAATATAATCCGTCAGGATAAAGGCAATAAGGACAACATAATTTTCCGGAAAAGAAAATATAATCCTTCCGTTAAGAGAGAGAATAATTTTCCGGAAAGAGAAATACAACTCTTTCGTAAAATTAAATATATTCCTTCAGGAAAGAGATTATGATTTTCCGGAAGAAAATATAATTCTTCCGGAAAACTTAAGTATATTTCAAAACATACTTGAATAATAGAACAATCTTAAGTTTTGTAAACTCTATATTATTTCCGGAAAGTTTTAGAATTTTTATGAACTTAAGTTTGCAAAAAAACATTCAGGAAGTTATTCACAAGCTTGAATCTCTAGAGTTAAAAAATAATTTAAATTATTTAAGGTGTTGTGGGTGCCATAATTTGTGTATTTATTTTTACGCGCCGTCAGATGCGCTCATCATTATCAATTTATTTGGCTGCCCTATCTTTTTTCGATTTTGTGCTTCTCCTCTGCGCGGCAATAATATATCCTAGTATGAATATGTGCTTACAGGAGGTTCTTAATTTTTGAATTATTTTGAAAAAATTGCTCAATTCTCAGGGCAATCGAGGTCCCATCTGTCATTTCTTTTGGAGAACATCTCTCGCTACTTATCCACTCTCCTTAATGGCTCAAACAGCAAGTGTGTGGACAGTGATAGCAATTACAGTTGATCGGTACCTAGCTGTGCGTTATCCTCTGCATATGAGAGCTTGGTAAGTTAATGAATATTAACTTTGTGGAAATAATGTAGAATGTCTTTTCTATTTCTGGGAATACCTTAGAAAAGTTTAGAAATGTTTTAAACTTTAAGTTTTCCGGAAGAGAGCTAAAAACATTAAGTTTGCGAACTTAATAAACTTTTCCGGAATAAGACTTTTCCGGAATTATGTTTCCGGAAATAAAATTAAAAATAGACAATTATTACAAATGACGAAATTTAAAAATTGTAAAAATGTCTTTTAAAATGATTTGGAAGTGAGTCAATAAATTGGGATATATCAAAAGTGACTAGGTGTCGACTAAAGTCATCGGGGTTGAATTTCGCATATATTGGGGAATAAATTTATATAACCGAGCAGTCCTAAAAAACTTAAGTTTACAAACTTAAGTTAACATTTCCGGGATATAATATAAAAATAATTATTATAACGAAATAATTATAAATTTACAAACTTAATTTCTCTTTAAAGGTGTACTGCAAATAGAGCTAGAACAGTTGTTTTATTTATTACAATTATTGCAATCCTATTCAAAATGCCCTCATTTTTTGAAGTTACACTTAATGAATGTGGCCATTTAATGAAAACCTCTTTGAGAGATAATCGTCTTTATTTTACTATTTATTACACTTATGGTGGGGTTAAATAAATTTTTAAAATTTATTTAATTGTTTTTTAGGTTATTTATTGTTAATGTTAGCTACCCCATTTCTTTTCATAATTGTATTAAATGCTCGAATTTTGTCAATTATTCACCGAGCAAATTTAGAGAGATATCGAATGAACGTTGTTAGAAGGTAAAAAAAAATTTTTTTAATTCTGAAAATTTCAAAAAATTTCCAAAAAATTTTCAATTAAAAAAATTTTTTCAGGTCATCCAGACTAACTCGAAGCAGTCAAGGAAGTAATGGTTGTGTTGTAAAACGAGAAAGTAACAATAGCACAGCTTGGGTAACAACTCAACTAGTACAAATTAAACAACAAAACGGTTCTAAAGATTCGTTTTCGGGAGGAAAAGTTTTACAAAACAACAATAATACTTCAAACATTAATACGAACAATTCTTCAAATTGCGAAAAACATCAAGTTATTGAAACTATTAGTGGTAATTTTTATTGCTATAAAACTTTCCGAAAAATTTAGAGTTGTGAAACTTATTGTAGTTATAGAAAATGTTTTTTTTTACAATTTTGATTTTAATAATTTTACAAACTTGACGGAAACTTTAAAGTTTTCCGGAAAAATAATTATTTATTCGCAAACTTAAAAAACTTGAGTTTAAAGTTTTCCGGAAAACTTATAATATTAAGTATTCATTCGCAAATTTAAAAAACTTAAGTTTAAAGTTTTCCGGAAAAATAATATCAAGTATTTATTCGCAAACTTAATAAACTTAAGTTTAAACTTTTCCGGAAAATAATAAATTATTTATTCGCAAACTTGTAAACTTAAGTTTAAAGTTTCCGGAAAACTTGTAATGTTATTTTCCAATTACAAACTTGACGGAAACTTTCAAGTCTTCCGGAAACATTTAATGGTTAAAGTTTCCGGAAAACTAGTCATTTTCACAAACTTACCGGAAAGTTTAAAGTTTTCCGGAAAAAATAATATCAAGTATTAATTCGCAAACTTAAATAAACTTGAATTCTAAGTTTTCCGGAAACATTTAGTAGTTAAACTTTCCGGAAAATAAAATGCTAGTCTTTATTCACAAACTTAACGGAAACATATTACTATAAATATTATTTTTCCGGAAATAAAATTTAAAAAATACTACAACTATTACAAACTTGAGTTTAACGTTCAAGTAAATTAATAATAATTCCAAACTTAACGGATTCCTTGTTGATAATTTTACCACTAAAAATTACATGATTTAACGAATAAAATAATTATTTTAAGGCATTATTGAGAACAATAATCGTTGCACAAAAATGGCTATTGTAATAATTGCTTCATTTATTGCTTTCAATTTTTTAGCTGGTCAGAGTTTAATTTAAACAAAAAATAATTTCTTCAAATTTATTCAGGTGTAAACCATGTAATTGAAGCATTTAATCTAATGCAAGACGATGGTCAAAATTTGCGAATTCCTATCGGAAATTTTTTAGTCTGTCTAAATAGGTGAGGAATTCCTCCAAAATTATTTAAAAAAAAATTTATTTTTAGTGCCACAAATATTTTAATTTATTCAATTTTTGGCCGTCGATTTCGAAAAATGTTTGTCTTTCAATTTTGCCCATGCTGGCGAAGAAAATATTCGGAATTAAACAGAAGTCTATACCAAAATAATTATAAAAATGCTGATTTGCTCTAAAAAAAGAATTTAATTGATAACTTTACATATCTCGAATATAAGCTTTAAATAAAATAAATTTGCAAGAATTTTTATTTAATAAATGATTATTTAATAAATATTAATTTAAATGATATTGTTAAGATTGTAAAAACATTTTTAAGACATAAGGTATTTTCCATAAACATTCCGGAAACTTATTAGAAATTTTCCGGAAAATTGTACAACATTTTTAAGTTTGTAAAACATTTTTCCGGAAAAGATTCCGGAAACATTTTTTAATTTTATAAACTTAAAAACATTCCGGAACTTAATTAAATATTTTCCGGAAGGCTGTAAGAGGATTGTAATAAAATTAATTTTATTAACATTCCGGAAAGTTATTAAAACATTTTTCCGGAAAGTTGTAAAACATTTTATAAACTTTAAAAACATTCCGGAACTTAATTAAATATTTTCCGGAAGGTTGTAAGAGAGAGAGAGTAATAAAATTAATAAACCTTCCGGAAAAGGGGTTGTAAAACATTTCTAGCCTTTATAAACATTCCGGAAATTTATTGAGCATTTTTCCGGAAAGTTGTAAAATTATTTTGTAAAATTGTAAACTTAAGTTTCCAAAAATTGTACTATTTTTCCTCTAAATATTACAGTATTCAGCAAGTAACTAAATTTTAATTCAAACATTTTGATAAGGCGCAAAAGGCACAGAGTATTCCGAACTGAATAAATCTGTGCTACTATTTGCTTGTTGTTCAGTTCTTTTATAAAACTTAGTTGACTTGATGGTAGAGAATTGAGAATTATTAGTTGGTTGGTCATTCCTTTCACGTAGGAGAGTTGAATAGTTCGATCGAATATGAGTTAAATCCAACCGAGGAGGAGTCAGTAATTCCAGATTAGCTGTTATAGAGTCGCATATTGAAGGATTCTTTTTGATCTTTTTGTTGTCAGAAACTTTTTTACTTGATGAGCGCCAAAAGAACTGAAGGCAGAGAACAATCTATAAAATTTTTTTGAATAGAAAAATTTTTTTTGTTTTCTGCCTAAGAGATGGGTCGGAATTCCGATTTCCGAAAAAAATTTGATTTCCGATTTCTGAGTTCCGACTTTTGAGACAGTTCCGATTTCCGACAGTTCCGATTTCCGATAACTCTGACTGTCCCGACCCACCTCTGTTGCTTACTTGCCTGAACAATTAAAATAGTCACAAGCATCCCCTGAGTGATATACTGAGCAATACCATCATTGCACAAATAAATAGGTCCATTTGACAGGTGTTGATCAACGTCGTCCACGTTATTTATATGAACACAATGTGTCGGATAATAAGAATATTCCGGTCGCATACAAAGAGTGTTTGGTGGACACAGATTTCCAGAACAGTTGCGAAGGTCGTAATTCAACACCCAACGTTTATAACCCGTAGGGAATGATGACATTGCTGAGGAATACTTAGTAGAATTAAGTTGGTTGTAGGTAGTTGAGTTAGTATTATTGCTCATTAAAGATTTTAATCTGATAAAAATTTATTTTTTATTTTACAAATTAAAATACCAATGAAATATAAATAAGTTTGTAATTGTAAACTACAAACTCGAAAATTTTTAAATAAACATGTTTTGTAATTGTAAAATAAAAAACTTGAAAAGTGCTAAACATAACACGGTGTTTGTAACTGTAAAACATGTTTTGTTCAACTGTGTTTTGTTTAAAACTTGTCAAGTTGCTTATTTTACAATTACAAAACATTGTTCTTATTGTTAATTGATAAACTTTCTTCAAGTTTATTTTAATTTTGTAATTGTAAAATTAAAATGAACTTGGAAAAACGAAGTTTTAACACTAAAAACACAACAATGTTTTAGTCAAATGTTAGTTTAACTAGAATTGTTTATTTTGAAAAATAAACAAAAATAAATTTAGTGTCCATTCACCAATATTTTGTTTATATTAAAAAAACTTTTGGTGACAACTTTGATTTATATTTAATAGTGTAAAATTTTGATCGTTCGTTCTATTATTCGTTAATTTTTTTTTGGAAAAATTAATTTTGGAAATTAGAATTTTTAGGAATTAATCAAGCTATAAATATAAATATAGTATAATAAAACGAGAAATAACACACGGGAAATAACTTCAGCAAATTTATAAGAGGAATTGTTTTAATTTAAAAACATTCCAGGAAAAACGAATTGTAAAACATTTATTAGTTCAAAAGTTTAAACATTTCCGGAAAGTTGTAAATGGATTGTAAAACATTTTTTAAGTTTATGAACATTCCGGAAAGAAGTATTGTAAAACCCTTTTTCCTAGATTTACGAACTTTAAAAACATTCCGGATACTTGTAAAACATTTGGTTGCTTAAGAATTTAATTTTTCCGGAAAGTTTTGAATGGAGTTTAACAATCCGGAAAATTATAAAACATTTTTATAAGATTGTAAAATTAAAATGTTTCTAGTAATTTTAATATTTTCTTCATTCTTTAATAATTCAAACATTATGATAAGTTGCGGAGTATTCAGAACTGAATGAACTCGAATTTGCTGATTGATCATTTCTTTCATAACGCCGACCAGTACTTCCGGAGGAGTCGAACAATTTAGGAGTCAAAATTGTATATTGATCCTTTCTTTCACATAAGTGAGTTGGGTTCGATCGAGAAGGCAAATCCAATCGAGTAGACATTAACTCAAGATTAGTTGTTAACGTATTGCATATTGAAGGACTTAAGGATTTGTTGTTATACCCATCTTTTCGGGAATTCTTTTTCTCCATTTTGTTGTCGGAAAGTTTTTTAAATGACGAACGCCAGTAGAACAAAGAGAACAGAGCTATCTACAAAATTATTTTTTTTAATGTTTTAAAGAGGTTATGCGTCCAAGCAAATTGTATGCGTCTAATAACTTTACTATTAGGGCTGGACACAAACGGTTACCAGAACCGGAACCGTTAACCGGTGATCTTACCCCAAACCGAGAAAAAATGAACCGGAACCTTAAACCGTGAGGTCGAAACCGGGGATACTAGTTAATAACCGAGTGTGTCCAACCCTATTTACTATGCAAAAAGCTTGATTGGACGTATGAGAATTTAATTGGACTCATGAAATTTTAGATGGGCATATAAGAACTTGATTGGACACAAACCCCTATTGAACGGATAATGAACCTATAACTTAAATAGAGCCTCATTTTTTCTAATTTCCTTGCCTGAGCAATTATAATCACCACAAGCATCCCTACAATTATATTTTGAACAATTCCATCATTGCACAAATAAACCGGCCCATTCGAAAGGTGTTTGGCAACGTTGTCCATGACACTTTTATGAACACAATGTGTCGGAACAGAAAAATGTTCTGGTCGCAAACAAAGAGTGTCTGGTGGGCACATAATTCCAGAACAGTTACGAATGTCTTGATTAACGACCCAGCGCATAGGAGAAAGTGATGATGCTGAGTTGGTATTGCTCATAATTTAAAAATGTTTTATAATCTGATAAAAATTCACAAAATACGGTATTTACTGTATTAGAGCCCCATGGGGCTCTATTTTTCAAATGCCCTCCAAGCGGGGGCCATATTAAGGAGGGGGCTCTAATAGCCTCATGGGGCGTATTTTCAACTGTCCTCCAAACGCGGGGAGGAGGGGCTCTAGTACAGACGGGGGGCTCTATTTTTCAAACACCCTCCAAAAATAGGCTTTATCAAGGAGGGGGCTCTAATTCGAAAGGTTGCTATGATACAGGAAATACGGTATATTGTTATATTATGTAATTTGTAAAATAGTTCTGCAATTGTAATTATAAAATAAACAACTTGAAAAAAGTTTTGAACATAACACGCTGTTTGTAATTGTAAAACATGTTTTGTTTAACTATGTTTTGTTTAAAACTTGTTTAGTTGTTTATTTTATAGGTATTTGTAATTGTAAAATAAACAGCTTAAAAAAAAGTTTTGACGAAAAAACATTGTTTTGTAATTGTGAAACATGTTTTGTTTAACTCTGTTTTGTTTAAAACTTGTCAAGTTGTTTATTTTATATTTTGCAATTGTAAAACAAACTTGAAAAATGTTTTGAACAAACAACGCTGTTTTGTAAAATTGTAAAACATGTTTTGTTTAACTGTGTTTTGTTTAAAACTTGCTTAGTTGTTTATTTTAAAATTACAAAACATTTTCCTTATGTTAGTTAAAAAAACTTTCTTCAAGTTTATTTTAGTGTTGTAATTGTAAAATTAAAATAAACTTGGAAAAAAAAGTTTTAACACTAAAAACACAACAATGTTTTAGTCAAATGATATAGTTTAACTAGAATTGTTTATTTTGATATTATGTTGCAGAAACTAGAAAAATAAACAAAAATAAGCTTAGTGTCCATTCAGCAATATTTTGTTTATATTCAAAACTTTTAGTGACAAATCTAAAAGATTTATAGTTTTTTAGATTTAAAAAATTTCGATCGTTGCTCTGATATATTTCACTAATTTTTTTTGAAACCTAAAAAAGTTTTGAAAAAAAACCTAAAATTTTTCATAAAATTAACAATTGAGCGAGCATTCTATTTGAGGATTTTTTTATTTTTTTAGCTCTATTTTTTCAACTGAAAGGGGATCAAAAAATAAGGTGGTCGACCAAACATTTAGAGTTAATTTGGCACCCATATACTTTTAATGAATTAATTTTTGACCTACTTTAAAATTATTTATAAAAATTTTAATACAAACTTCCAAAAAAATAGTAAAATTTTATTTTAAGAAAAATCTTTTATTTATTTAATCTGAATTAGAAAAAAAGGTCGAAAGTCGAAGCAAGATATGAATAGGTATTTTAATAAAGCCCAACATAAGGCTTTAGTTAGAATGTTTATTTTTATTGGGAAAGTTAAGATGTCCTTTTCTCTTATTTTTATTGGTAGAAAAGACCGGATTTTTTTCCAGTACCGGATTCTGATTTCGTGAAAGTTATAAAGGTTCCCAGGTTAAAGGTTCACAATTTCTTAATTTATTTTAGAGCAAGGGGAACGAATAATGTGTATATTAGTACAATTAACAATTTTTTAATTAACAGATCCAAGGCTTCACACCAAAAAGAAAATTTTTGCAACAAGAAATTTAAAAAAAATTTTGATTTTTTGGTGTTTCGGACATTAAAAATGTTAGTTTATAAAAAAGTCGCAAAAAATTTGCAGACATAAAAAATGTCCGCAAAAAATTTTGCGGACAAAAAATATCCGCCAAAAACTTGTGGACAAAAAAAATGTCCGCAAAAAATTTTGCGGACAAAAAATATCCGCCAAAAACTTGTGGACAAAAAAAATGTCCGCAAAAAAATTTGCGGACAAAAAAATGTCTGAAAAAATTTGCGGACAAAAAAATGTCTGCAAAAAATTTGCGGACAAAAAAATGTCCGCAAAAAATTTTGCGGACAAAAAATATCCGCCAAAAACTTGTGGACAAAAAAAATGTCCGCAAAAAATTTTGCGGACAAAAAATATCCGCAAAAAAAATTGCGGACAAAAAAATGTCCGCAAGTTCATCAGAAAAATTTTTTAACTAAAATTTCCTTTAATTATTCCGAAAAAATAAAGCCTCGTCCCTGTCTATCCCCCTCAACTATTTAAAATATCCCAAGGATCATCTTTTGGTTTTGTCATCGTCTTTTTCTTTTCTCCAGCAACTTGTTTATTCAATCCTTGTTGTTTTTTAATAATTTTTTCACCCGATTTTTCAAGAGAAATTAATGAAGGAGATGAACTACTTGATTGATACAAATTATCTGGTACACCCAATTCATTCTCATTTTCAACTATATTGTTTAATCCACTTTTTGCAGAATTTGAAGAATATTTAGATGATGGAATTCCTTTAAAAAATAATAAAATGAAATTTTTTTCGAGTCAAAAATTTTTTTCTTAACTCTGGTCTGATTTACCGAGTCCAATAAACCTTTATAAGTCTAATGAAAGTTTGCAATCTTTAAGGGTATCAGTCTCGGAGGATTAGGCCGTATTGATTCTTATTGGACCGATAAAGTTTTCATTGTACACACAAAGGGTTATTGGACTTATAAACTAGACCAAAGTTAAAAAACTATTTCTAATGTAAATTTTAAAGAAAAATTGTCGAAGACGTTTCAAGTTTTTTGCAATGTTCAAATTCTTTTCTGTAATTCTAATCGTTCCTAACCACCTACATGGCTTTGAAGGAGGGATATAAAGCCTAAAGTGTCGGTTTCCACATTCCTTCGGTTAAACGAAAATCACCGATTTTTCGATACAATTTGAAACAGACAACTATTTTCACAAAAATACTACAGAAATATAGCCCATAACAAGTTCAGATCAACCTCAATTTAAAAAAATTTTTTAAACCTGAAGTGAGTTTATTAATTTCTTCCCCAATTTTTTGTTGTCGATACATTTTCTTATATTTTTCATCTTCCAAATTTTCACCCTCATTAACTTGGCTCGTATTTTTCAAGTCAGATAAGTCGTCATATTGACTTTAAAATTGAAAAAAAAATTAATTTTTAAAAATTAAAAAAATACTCTTTAAATTGTCCACCACTAAAACCATGCAAACTTGTTGATTTTACAAATTGATTAATTCCACTAAACGATTTTTGACCAAATTCTGTTGCAGAATTTAATAAATTGCCAAAACCTCCAAGCAATTTTCCTTCTCCAATCTGAAATTATTTTTTAATTTTGAGCTTTTTTTCCTTTTTATTAATTAGAAAATACAACAAACTCATGCCCAAAGTTATTTTGAAAAGGTTCTCGACTAGAGAAATACGCAGGAAAGGTTCCAAAAAACTACTTACCGATATTTCGCTATCAAAGGAAGGACATTGACAAGGTCAAATTTAATCAAAAAAATTTTCAGGAGGGAGTGACTTCACTCCACTAATGTGCATGAGAGAGGGTAAGATATATCTTGAAGTGGAAACCATGCAACTTGAAGTGGAAACCATGCAAGAATAGATTCGATAATTCCCCAAAATCAGGATCAAGACACTTTACTTAAACCATATTAAAAAGTCACAAAACAAGGAAAGCCGGTGCCAGAGCCAAAAGTAAAAACCCAGAAATTAAAAAAATAAACCTTGCTCGCAACAGTTTCACTCAACTCAACAGCTTTTGTACCCGTTTGAGAAGTCAAATCCTTAGCCATTCCAGCAGCTGAAGTTGCTCCTTTACTTAACAAATTCCAACCCATTGAAAGGGAATTCAAAGCACCCGTTAACATTTCAGATTGAGAATTGGAGTCAAAACTCATTTTTTGTTGAAATTGGGGATTGCCAAAGCCGGAATAACGAGAATTACTAAAAAATAAAAAAGTCAAAATTATCGATCTTTGGAGCGATAAAAAAATTTTTTTTGAAATATTATAACAAAAAAATTTTGGTTCAATCACATTATCTCCTTACACGTCGCAAATCCGTAATAATTGTCTTAATTTTTTAAAAACAGTCAACAAATTTATAATTGGCAAGGATACCATTGACCATTTTTTAAAGAAAAAAAAGGTAAAAAAACATTACGACCAAACATTTGCGTACCAGGAAGAGGGACAGGGCCGTAGCCAGGGGTCAAATAGGAAAAATTTGTAGAGGGGAAATGGAAAAGTGAATTTTTGGCCTACGGTCTAGAAAATTTTCTCAAAATTTACGCCTGCGGCGTTGAAAAGGAATCAAACACGGTGCCAAACTCCTTTAAAAAAATAAAAGAAAGCCAGGAAACCCCAAAAATAATTTTCGAATTGCAAAATAAACAATGAAAACCTTTGCCCAGAATTTTGAAATCCCTCAAAGTCATCGCTATGTAAACTCTCCACACGTCCACTGCTCAAAGGTTTAGTCATTTCACTTTTAATAGGTTGATAATTACGAGCTGGAGACGTTTCATAGGACCACACTTTGCCTTCAGATTCGGTACTGACCTTGAAAAAAAATTTTCGAAAAAATTTTAAAAAATGCTCAAAAGGGTCAATTCCCCAAAAATAAAAAAGAACCTTATCTCTCAGCAGAGCGGCAGCTTTGGAATTATATTTTTCGATTATAGTCCATTCCGGCTTGAAATCAGGTTGGGATTCCAAAAATTCCCTAGCCTTTACATTTCCTCCAACCTTCATTTTTTCTAATTCGCTATCTTTCCATTTGTCCATCGTTAGGGAACGAACAAAACTTTTAAAGTAAATATAATTTTTAAATTGAAAAATTTGAAGAATAGACAAAACATTTGACTTAAAAGTTTATGAAATAGGCGGACACCGAATTTAAAGCACTCAAGTAGGACCTTAGTCAAGATTTTTTGGGAGAGGGCCAAGGAGGAGAATTTTTCTGCCAAGGCTGTCGGCGCAAAAAATTCACGCCTCAGGCGAAAATTTTTTGAATTTTGAAAGCTAACTATAAGCCTATTCCACCTGGCTACGGGCCCGCCCTCAAAAATTAAGAACTACACTCAATTTTAATAGAATGTAGATGATTTAAATTTATTCCAAACCATAAGAAAATTGAATGGCAAGTGATGGATTGGATAGAGAAAAAAAAGTCAGGGATGATTCTTTGTAGATTCGAAATTTTATCAGGATCGGGTTTCGAATCAAAAAAAAGAGTCGGGACTTCCGATCTCGGTAATTCGGCCGTTTCGGCTTTCAGGGACCTCGGCCCATACCCGCTATAACCTCAACAAAATTATAAAATCTAAATAAAACCTGATATGTACACCTAGCCCTCTATGCTTCCCAGAACATTCCAAACAAATCCAAATGCCATAAGTAACACTAGCCCATTGTGGATTTAATGCTTGACATTCAAAACAAAACTGGAAAAAAAAATTAAAAATTTTTTTAATAAAATTTAAAAAATACGTTATTCTCATCAACAGGTCTAAGGTCTTTTAATATTCGTCTAGTACGTGGACTTGCCATAATTTTAGTTTTTTGAATGTCTTATGAATTTTTTTGAAAGTTCTAAAAAATTTTAAAAATTAAAATAAATTTTTTTAGAAGCAAAAAAGGAAGCAGAACGACGGTAAGTATAGAGCCCGGCACGGGACGGGAAACCGTACGGGATTTTACGGGATCCCGTCTCGGAATCCCGGGTTTTTAGCGACAAACGGGATTTACGGGATTAATCCCGCGAAATCCCGTCCCGTACAAAATGTCGAAAAAATCCCGTTCTGGGGTCCCGGGAATGCGATTTTGCCGGAACCTAGTTAAGTAAAACTCTGCTGAGACTCTAGTGTCACTTCCGGAAATAAAAAAGTTTCGAAACGAATAGCGGCTAAAATATGTTCAAATTTTAATTACCCCAAAATTGGCTTGTCTTTATTTTTTTCTTTTTATTTTCTTTCTGATTTACTAAAGCATAAATTGATTTTTATAAAATTTCTCTTTTAACTTTTATTTTTAGCTAATAACAAATAAAAAAACAATTAAAAATGTCTTCTTTAAAAGTGGCTGTTCGTGTTAGGCCTTTTGATAGTCGAGAAATACGTTTGTTTTTATTTTTTGATTTCAATAAAAAAATTTTTTTTCTTAGAATTATCTTCCAAATGTGTGATCGATATGTTAGACCAAACAACATGTATGTACTCTTAGATTTTTTTTAAAATCTGGGGTAATTCTTGCGTTCGTACCCCCCCCCCTTTTTTCCTTCCTCAAAGTATTAAAAAATGGTCAGTCTGATATTACTCGTCGAGCTGTATCGAATGACACCAACATCAACCCCTGGCCTTAACTTTGGGACGAGATACAGACCCTAGGAAATTGAAAAATAAAGCTTTTGCTAAACCTGCGCTTTGTGCTGGTTTTTTGACTGTATCTCGGCCCAAAGTTAAGACCGGGGGTTGATTTTGGTGTCATTCGATACAGCACGACGAGTTCTATAATCTGATATCAGACGGACCATTTTTTAATACTTTAAGGAAGGAAAAAAGAGGGGGGGGTACGAACGCAAGAATTACCAAATCTGGTTTTGGGTTTGAGCGGAAAATAAATCTGTTTTTGGTGGTTATCGGACTAAGTTTTCCCTCTTTACTCTCCGCTTTTATTCGTTTATAAATAGGAATACAGAAAAGACCCTATTAGTCTAAATTGTCTATTCTATTTTGCACCACAAATTGTCCGCAAAAAATGTCCGCAAATTTTTGCGGACATTTTTTGCCGTCCGCAAACTTTTGCGGACATTTTTTTCTGTCCGCAATTTTCCCTTTTGTCTTTTATTTTGTTTAATAATTTATCTTTAAGTTATCACTTAAATTAGCCCCCTATGGTTTTTGACCATTTCGAGCCCTGTATCTCGGCCCAAAGTTTTTTCCGCTGGCTAATTTTGGTGTCGTTCGACTGTGCTCGCCGAGCTTTTTCGATTGACATATAAATCGTCCAATTCTGAGCCATTTAGGCCTCCGCTTTTATTCGTCTATAAGTAGTAATTAGAGCCCGGACGGAGGGCTCGGTCGATATTTTTTCGATAATATCGAAAAATATATATCGAAAAATATCAAAAAATATCGTATCGAGCCGGGCTCTAGTAGTAATACAGAAAAGACCCTATTAGTCAAAATTGTCTTTATTCCATTCCCTACCACAACTTGTCCGCAAAAAAATGTCCGCAAATTTTTGCGGACATTTTTTTTTCTGTCCGCAATTTCCCTTTTTGTCTTATATTTTGTTTAATAATTTATTTTTAAGTTATCACAAGCAGCTCCAATCAAACATACAGTTTTGAGTTTGATTATTCTTATTCATCATTTGACAAAACTTCTGTGAACTATGCTTCCCAGGAAATGATTTATGATGATATTGGTTTTTTAATTTTTTAAGTGAAAATAATTTTCAATTTCTCAAGGCTCTGAAATGCTTGACCACGCTTTTGATGGGTTAATTTAATTTTTTTATTTGTTAATTTTTTTTGTCCGCAAAATTTTTGCGGACTTTTTTTCCTCCGAAAAAATTTTGTAGAATTTTTTGTCCGCAAAATTTTGCGGATTTACTGCCGAAATTTTTTTCAGAAATTTTTTGCTGTCCGCAAAATTTTTGCGGACTTTTTTTCCTCCGAAAAAATTTTGTAGAATTTTTTGTCCGCAAAATTTTGCGGATTTTTTATGTAAAAAATTTTTCTAAAGATACAATGTTTGTATATTTGCTTATGGTCAAACTGGTTCTGGAAAGTCATATACAATGAGTAAAATTTGATTTTTTTGTTTTTTTCATAATAAATTTTAGTGGGTAAAATGGACGATCTTGAAGAAATGGGAATGATTCCAAGACTTTGCCGCGAAATTTTTAGTCGGATTAGTGAAAACAGGGAGAATCAGCAACTTGAATATAATATAGAGGTAAAACAGGTTTTTTTGTTTAAATGGGGCTGTGAAAGATTTTTTTTGGGTGTTTTTGAGACTTCCTAGATGTTGGATGATTTTGAGTTTCGACTCAACTTTTTGAGGGTATTTTTGGAATTTTTTAAGGTTAGTTAACGTAAAAAGGTGAAACCTAGCAAGGGCGTAGCCAGGGGGGCTTCTGGGGCTAAAGCCCTCCCCCCCCCCCCGAAATGGGGAAAGAGGAAAAATTTGAGGAGGGGATTGGGCAAAAAAGTGGATTTTTTTCGCCTATGACCGTCCAAATTCCGTACACCCCATGTTAGCCCCCCCCCCCCCGAAATCGACCCCCCGGCTACGCCCTTGAAACCTAGGTATCGTAGGTGAAGCCCAGGATTTGGTCTCATCTTTTTCAAGTTTTTAGAGATTATAGTCGAGTGGGAAAAGTCAAAAAAAATTTTTGGCACAAATATGAGAGTGAATCTTTGTAAATTTTGTATTTTGACAATAAACGGAAAAAGTCTTTGAACATCCTGGACACCCCTAAAAAAATTATTTTAATTTTTTAGGTTTCATATATGGAAATTTATTGTGAGAAAGTTAAGGATTTAGTGTGTCCAAAGAATGATAATTTGAAAGTTCGAGAACATCCAGTTTTGGGTCCATATGTTGACAATCTTGAAAAAATTGCTGTGAAGTCTTATGAAGAGTATAAAATTTTTTTTTCTAAAATTTTTTTAAATTTAATTTTTTAAGTGTCTTTGAATTAATGAATGCTGGGGATAAAGCCAGGTTTTATTTTAATGAAAAAAATTTTTTAATAAATTTTTAAATAATTTTAAGAACAGTAGCAGCTACAAATATGAATTCAACGTCATCACGTTCACATGCAATTTTTACAATTGTGCTTACTCAACGAGAGCATGTTAACAATTTGGATACTGAAAAAGTATATTTCTTTAAATGAAAAAAAGGGTTTTTATTTTTTTTTCTTAAGGTGAGCAAAATTTCGTTGGTCGATCTTGCTGGTTAGTGAAATAAAAAATAAATAGAATAATATGTGTCAGGGATGTCACGGGTTACCCGAAACCCGATCCGAAGAAAATTTTCAAAACCCGATCCGAAACCCGAATTTTCTCAACCCGTGACATCCCTGATACGGGTGTTTACTACTGATTTTAACTTTGAGAATTTTTGAAAATGGCTATATTTTTAAAAAATTATCCTCGATAAAACCTTAAACCTAAATCGGGGGGGGGGGGGGGGGTTTACATAATTTGGCCTGTTTTTAGAAAAACCGGTACTTTCCTGTTATCGGCCCTCCATTTTTCTCCCCTTTTTTCAACCTACTGCTGTACAGAATGGTCAGATTTTCTTTCTTTCTCAAATTCACTCCATTTCCCATTGGCATATTCAAATGAGACATTAATGAAGAAAAGTTGAGAAAAAATCTTAAAGACGCGACGAATACACAAAAAATTGAACGTTAGTGGAGAACTTTCTTTTCGGTTGTGGGAATCTTTTTTCGGTTTATGTTGCCACCGAGAAATGGAGTGAATTTGAGAAAGAGAGAAAATCTGACCATTCTGTACACAAGTAGGCTGAGAAAAAAGGGGGAAAAAATGGAGGGCCGATAACAGGAAAGTACCGAAAAACCTAGAGTATAGAAATGTTCGAAATCTTTTTTCAAATTCATCGGTAGTAAACAATTCCAATATATAAATATTTAATTTTACACATAATAAAAAACAGGTAGCGAAAGGGCTGGTTCAACAGAAGGTCAAAGACTAAAGGTTAAAATTTATTAATTCAGTCAGACTTTATTTTAAGAAATACCCAATACATTTGGTTGGCCATTATTAGTTGGCGTATCCAGGGGGTCGGTTTCGGGGGGGGGGCTAACACTGGGTGGGTGCAAAAATTTTTGGCGTTTACCTTGGCGTTCCGGACGCAAATTTTTTTGTACATAAATTTTCATCTTTTCTGCGCCGCAGGCGAAAATTTTTTTAAATTTGAGGGTTGTAGACGAAAAAATTTCACTTTTTCGACCATCCTTCTCCTAATTTTTTCCCCCTTTCCCCCATTTCGGGGGGGGGGCTCTAGCCCCCCAGCCCCCTGGATACGCTCTTGGCCATTATTAGTTGGCGATCCCCGACTTTAAGTTATCCTTTTTTTACAAGCCATTGCGACATCTTAATCCCTTATTTGGGGTATCTAAAAAATGGGGTTTTCGACTGTATTGTTCTTTCAAAAATATTTAAAGAAAAAAAAATAATTTTTAGGAAGGTGCAAATATCAATAAAAGCTTAACTACACTTGGACTTGTTATCAAAAAAGTTTTTTTTATTTTCAAAAATTAATTAAAAAAATTTTAAAATTTATTTTAAAAGTTGGCTGAACAATCATCTAAAAGGAAAGGAAAACAACAACTTAGGGCGGCTGTCATACCTTATCGGGTTTGGATTTGGGTGGTTAAAAGAAATTTTTTTTAATTTTTTGTAGGATTCTGTGTTGACATGGCTTTTAAAGGAATCTCTTGGAGGAAATTCAAAAACTGCAATGATTGCTGCGATTAGTCCTGCTGAAATTAATTTTGAAGAGACTTTGAGTACATTGAGGTTTTTTTTAATTTTTGAAAAAATAATTTTTTTTGGTTAATTCTTTACCAAGATTTTTTTTGAATTTTTTTTTTGAAATTTTTTCGGTGAATTTTTTTTTCCGGAAAAAATTTTTGAAAATTTTTTTTCGAAATTTTTTTGAAAATTTTTTTTCCGGAAAAAATTTTTGAAAATTTTTTTTTTCGGAAAAAATTTTGGAAATATTTTTTTTCTGATTTTTTTTTTTAAATTATTCTATTTAATAAATTAAAAGATATGCTGATAGTGCTAAACAAATTGTTTGTCGTGCCAAAGTTAATGAGGATATTAATGCAAAATTCTTTAGAGGACTTAAAGAGGAGGTTATTTAAGTTTAAAATAAATTTTATAAATTTTAAAAAATATTAGGATATTTCCAAAAGAAATTTTCGAGGAGTAAATGTTGGAAATGATGCGACAAACGAGGACTATTGTTTTATTTCTCCATTAACTGATTTTTCCAATTTTACTCACCCAAGAAAAGAATGGATGAAATGGTTAGTTTTTTTGGATTTTTTTTAAATTTTCTGGGGGAAATTTTCTAAATTTGCAAAATGTTTAAAATCCGCAAAATTTTGTCCGCAAATTTTTTTTCCATCTTTTTTGTCAAAAAAATGTTTAATAATTAGTAATAAAGTCCTGCTTGGGTTTTTTGCCCTAACATGACGAGTTGAGGGAGAGAAACTCAAAAAGATGGTCTTCTGTTGTTTTTTATTCATTTTTGCCGCTGGCTATATTACTTTATGTTTATCTAAGTTTCACACATAACGTCTTCTGGCTCTTTAAAAATTATGGATTAGATCCTTAATAAATTATATTTTTATTTATTATTCTAAAATAAATTTCCTTTAAAAATCCCATAAGATTTTTGCTTCCTTAAAATTTTATATAAACTTGCGGACATTTTTATTTTCTCCAATTTTTAGGTATTTGGAACTCAAGGATCGTTTACCAGCAGTTGAAACAATGGAAATTGATGACCCATTTTCTTCAGAAATGCCCGATTTAAAAATTAACGGACCTAATGATATTGAATCTCTTTCAAGAATTCGGGAATATTTTACAAATTTATTGGCTCAAAAGAAGGGATTTTTGGAGTCGGTTGAACAAAATTGTAAGTTTTTTTTTATTTTTTGAGAATAAAGGGCTCCTCAATTTTTTCAGATATCCATTTTTATTATATATATTTTCTTTGTTTAAATTTGGGAAACTTATAGTAGGAATAAAAAATTGGGTCCAAATAAATTAAGAAAAGGCAATTAGTTTTGGGTAACAAAAAAAAAGGGAAAAAATCCATAGAATGCGTAATTCTCATTTTTAAGCATTTTTAAATGAGAGAGATTTATTTTTATGGAAAATAATGATTTTTTGTATATGTAACGTTAAAACGAACCTATGCAAAATTTAAAGTAAATTGTCCGCAAAGTTTGTCGGCAAAAAATTTTTTTTAGACACTATCCAAATTTATGATTCCTTTTGATTGAGTTTTCAGATTTAAGATAAGGAAAAAATTGAGAGAAATTGAACGAAGCAAATAAGTCTAGAAATTTCTCTTTTATATTTTTTTTCAATTAAAAAAATAATTTATTTTTACAGCTCAAATATTTGAAGCAAAATTAAAACAGCGTTTGTGTAATGCCGATTTAGACTATCAAAAATTAAAGGATTCTGAAGAAGAAATTATTCGTTTAAAACAAGCAAATGTTTCACAAACTGGACAGATTCGACAACTTGAGGTTTTTTTTGAATTTTTTTTTATAAATTTTCAAAAAAAAATTTTATTTCCAGCGTGAAAACAAAGCTTTACTTGTTCGTTTATATAAATATGAAAATGCTCAAGAACAAGAGCGTCTACGTGGAGAAACTCAGCGTTATGTGGAAGCTGAACGTGAAGCTGCACTTAATAGTAATCGGCGAACTATACAAAAGGTTTGGGAAGGAATTCTTTTTTCAAATTTTATAATTTTTTTAGAGTTTTAGTAAAGTTTAAAATTGAAAAAAAAATTTTTTTGAAAAATATCTTTTTGAAATTCTTGGCAGTTGTAAATTCATAAACATTTTGCGGACAATTTTTGCGGATTTTTTTTTAAATTTTGAGTAATTTATGTACAAATTTTTAATCGGTTGAAAACCTTAAAATTAGTGTAATTTGTAAATAGTTACGCCTTTTTAAATAAATGACTTTTTAACAAAAGGTGTGTATGCAAGTCTGTAAAAAATTTTTTTCCACCGAAAAAATATTTTTTTTTAACTTAATATTTTTTTCAAAATTTTCCAAAAACTCTTAGCTTCTTCGTATAAAATTTTTTTATTCTCAAAAATTTTATTAATTTTTTAGGTTGCTGAATTATTCGAATCACCTATTCCAACAACTTCTAATGTTGCCCGTTTGCGTAAAAAATTTGGAAGTAATAATAATGGGAGTGATGATAATACTGACCAGGAAACAGACGATGTTGTTGGTAGTGGTGGTGGAAGGAAAACTCCAAAAATGTGAGAAAAAATTAGAAAATGTGTGACTAGAATTTTTATATTTTTTTTGGGTTTCGATGAACGAAGCCAAAAATTTTTTAGGAAAAATTTTTCCTGAAAAATTTTCAAAAAATTTTCAAAAAATTTTCAAAAAATTTTTTTAAAAATTTCCTAACAAAGATTTTCATTTTTCAAAAATTTTTAAATTTTTGTAGAGACCAATCATCACCAAAGAAACGCCGAATTGAGGGTGCAACAACTGTTAAATTTTATGGAGTTAACCGAACACCTAAAACTCCAAGCTTTATTAATCCTCGTTATCAGCGACGGTAATTAAATTAAAAAAAATTTTTTTTTTAAATTAATAAATTGAAAAAATAAAAAAATTTTTCACTTTAGGGTCTCCCAAAGAATTTTTAAAATTACTTTTCCGAAAATCGAATATGAAAAAAAATTCCGAAATTTTCCGAAAATACATTTCGATACAATAAGTGTAGGCTAGGAAGAAAAAAATTATTTTTATTTTAACTAATTAAAAATTTTTTTCAAGTTCACGAAGTGTTGGAAATGCTCCACGAAATGTAACCAAATTTTAAAATGATTTTTTTTTGTGGAGGGCATTTGACAATTGACTTTAAAATTTAATTAACTAAGTTTGAGAGAAAATTTCAAAAAATGTTACTCTTGTGTAAATTTAAAAAAAACAATTAACTAAGCCTTTTACCTCTCTTATTTTTTTTAAAAACAACTTCACTTATATTTATTTTTGATAAATTATTTTTTTCTCATTAAAAATTTTTGTTGATGGTTAGGGGTGATTTTAATTAGTTAAGTAATTTTTCTTTAGTAGAGGAAAATTCTGATTTTCAAATCTACAACCATAATTCAAGTTTGATACTATGTATTATATTACAGATAAACCTTAAAATCCACCTATATCCCTCTTGATCCATTGATGTAGAATACAGGCCCGCTGATATTCCCTTTAATCCGTCCAGATCTACCAATACCCTATGTAATCAATATAAATCTTATTAACTATCAGAACTATTTTTATTTATTGGTATCTACTAGAGTGGGACAAAACCGTTTAATTTTGAAAAAACCGTATACCGTTTATGCCGTTTATCTGCGACCCGTATACCGTTTCGTTTAATTTTTAAAACCCGTTTAAACGACTGTTTATTTTTAAAATTTTTTAAAAATAATTCATATTCAAAAAAACCAATGAAAAATCATTAATTATGATCATTCCGTTTTATAAAAATTATAAATCAACTATAAATCCATCATATCGATGGATTTAGAGGCATAAGGAAAGCCTGAAGAGATGCCTGGTGATTAAGAGTGATATCAGTGGTTTTGATATTTGGAATATTTGAATATATATCAAAATTGAGGAGGGATATTGGTAGATTATAAGTTATCAAAGGGGATCAGATGACTAACAGATCAAAGGATTATTATATCTAAGGATTATGGTGATGTAATGGGATTTAAAACGATTGAGGGGATTTGAAGGGATATCAGAGGATTAAGGTGGATATAATGTGATTTCGAGCGATTGAGGGATTTTAAGGGAAATTGGGGATTTGAAGGGATAATAAGGATCTTCCTTTTCAGCGCCGCAGGCGAAAATTTTGAGAATTTTTTTACACAATAATTTTAAGTGGGCCTGCGCATAGCCCACGTCCCAAAAATTATTTATTTAGATTTATAAACCGTATCCGTAAATAACAGAGATTCTTTTAAACTTAAGTAAAATAATATTTGTATTTATTAATATTAAGTAAACAAATTTTTAAAAATAAACACTAGTGTGCGGAAAAATCGATTCTTACAATCCGCATCTGGATTCCGGATTTGCAACTTATGCCGGACCGGTCTGGTTTTAATCAGTTAAAAATAATTTCAGGAGTCCGGCAGAATTTATACGGATTCCGGACCCAATCCGGGATTTTTCCGGATTTTTCAAAAAAAATTTATATTAATTTTTGTGTTAAAATTTTGTAAGATATGTGTTTTTTATGTGTATAAAATGTTATTGGCGGGGAAATATAAGGTTTTTGGTGATTATAAAGGATACCTGGGGGATTTGTCGAGATTAGAAGGATTTATTTTGGTTGATAAAACGGTAACAGGTAATTTGGGACATTGGGAGTGATATCGGGAATTAGCTAGGATATTGACGATTTGGGAGATATAAAAAGGGGTTATAAAAGGATTTGAGTGATTAAATGAGATGTAATTGAATTCGGAAGGATTAAAGAGGATAATAAGCTATATCGATTGAAATAGGAAGGATTATGAAGGATATATGGATAGTTAGAGGGATTAAGGTTGATATACGAGATATCGAGAGAGTCGCATGCAAAGAAAAATATTTTAAATTAAATATGTAGGGCAAGAAGCCAAATTTCTTACATCTTCTGGGCCGCAGGCAAAATTTGTGAGAAATTTGAAACTATTTATAATTCAAGTTTATTCTTACTACCAACTACATATTCCGAATATTTTTAATAATATTGATATTACTTTTAAAGTTTTGTTTATATGTATCAATCACTATTATATAAACAAAGTTTATTCATATTCACTATAAATGTTATTTAATACTTTAATTCTGATATTTTCTATAGAAACTTTAATATAGGATTAATTTCAGCAATAATCAGAATTTTTAAGTTTGAACTTAAATTCGTTTAAAAAACCAGAATTGAAACAGAATTTGGTTTAAGTTTAAACTTGAATTAAAACTTAAATTTAAGTTTAACCTTTAATTTATGTAAAAACTTGAATTAATATTTAAGTTTATTTTTCAAGTTTTAAAGTTTTAAGTTTAAGTTTTCAAGTTTTAAGATTATCAACTAATTAATTTTAAGCTTAAACTTGAATTAAAGTTTTAAGCTTAAACTTGAATTAAAGTTTTAAGCTTAAACTTGAATTAAAGTTTTAAGCTTAAACTTGAATTAGTTTTAAGCTTAAACTTGAATTAAAGTTTTAAGCTTGAGCTAATTCATTTCAAGTTTGAACTAGAATTTAACTTTACTAAAAAATTCTGATTTTAAGAATTAAAATCGGAATTTTGTTTAAATACTCAAAAATTAATTCCCTTTAATTCTGATTTTATCGACCAGAATACTCTTTAAAAATGCTTTATTATAAGCTAATATTTATTTTGCTTCTACTACAATTATTAATTCCCATTGTTTTTGCTTCTATCGACAATGATTGTTCCTGTCCTAAAGAAAAAATTTTTGAAAGTAATGTGAAGGAGGGTGTGATCAAAAGCCCTGGATGTAAGTATAGGAACAATTAATTTCAAAATCAGAATTATTCTGATTATCACACTTTTTCCATTATAGACCCCAACGAATACTGTGGCTCACTTGATTGTAAGTGGAACATTCAGCCAGCATATAATACCTTTATTTATGCTGAATTGAAATTATTTGAGGTCAAAAAGCTTAATTTAGGTATTTTTAATTAAGAGTTTCAGACAGAGGAAAGAGTTGGCACTTTGGATGTTTACCAAACAAGATGGAATGGTTCAGAGTTAATGAAAGTTAAGCAGGCTAGGTCTGAATAAACATTTTTGTTTTTGTTCTAAATCAAAAATAAATTTTCTGATTCAGCCTCAGCGGAAAAAATGCGCCCATGGAATATCTTCGTTTTTCCTCCTCAATTAACGGCGGACTTTTATTCCAATTCATTACAGACAAGCGAGTGAATTACCGCGGATTTGAAATTCATTTTTCTCGAAAATCCGAAAATAAGTTCTTTTGTTGAAAATAATTATAAAAATGTTTTCAAGCGCCCGCAACCTTCCATGTCCACAACCATTTCAGTTTGCAACCAATATTCCTCAATATCTCCCAGTATTTCCTATTGAGTTTTTAGGGACATGCATCTTCTCTATAAATTCTACACAAGAAATAAAGCTTACAATCAGAGCTCTAAGCGAAAGTGAACTGTTTGGAATTGAGGTAATAATTCTTGACAGTCTTATAGGGGGGGGGGGGAGGGGAGGGACAGGTTGTGAATAATTCTGGTTGGGTTTTCAAAATTTTCTTCGGATAGAGTTTCGGGTTTCATGTCAAGTTTCGGGTCTAGGAATTAAGGAGGATTAAGAGGGAAAAAAGTTTCCCTCTTAATAGGAAATGAAGGAAAAGAACTTTGCGAAAAAATTTCGGGGTTGCGGTTTACCCGTCTCAAGCCAGCTGCCTATGCTAGGTTTGATTGATTCCCCCGTAGTTTCTTGTTTTTTCCGAAATTTCGACGTTTTACTACTGATTTTTTCTCAAAATCCTGATTATATCAAGTATTAAACACTTTAGCGTTGTTAATAGGGTTGTCGGTTCTGAACTGAATCGAACCGAAAAACCGAGGATTTTTTGGTCGATTCCCTGGTTCCGTTTGGATATCCGAAGAATTTCCAGGAACCTAGTTGTTAACTAGATTAAGAAACAAATAAAAAAATTTTTTTTTAGATTTTTGAAACTGAAAATTTTCCTAAACCTTATGAGAAGGATCAAAGAGGGCAGTTGAAAAAGTTTTATAACCAAAAAAATGAAATAATTTTAAAAATTTTTTAGAATTAAAAAATACTTTCCTTTAAACACATTTCCTTTAACCTTAACAAGTGGAACCGGATCAGTGAGTATATTACTTAGTTCATATGATCTGCTTAATGGAATAATTCCTTATTCAATGGAATTTGTTGCTGTTGAAAATAGTAATTTATTTTAAAAATTTTAAGTTTAATTTAAATAATTTAGAACTACTATTAAAGAATATTAAAAGAAATTGAAGTGAAAATATTCTAATTAAAAAAAAATTTTTTAGAGACTTTAAACAATTTAAAAAATTATTAATTGACAGAAAGAAAATAAGAAGAAAAAATTTTTAAAAAATGTTATTAATTCTGTAAATTTAAATATTTAATAGAGATCGGAACGGGTCCCGGACCAGGTTTCCGAGTCCTTTTTCCCGATTTTTAGAAGCAATCGTGATGAAACTGGCAACGGGAATTCCCGGTTTTCCGGTCCGGGTCCCACCCGGTCAACTTCCAAAACCCATTTCCCGGACCCGGTTTTTTCAAAATTCCGATCTTTAATATTTAACTAAGCTTATTTTCTTAGTTAAATATTTAATATTATACTTATTTTTGATAAATTATCTGTCTAATTAAAAAAAATTTTTTTTGATGACTAAGGGATGATTTTACTAACCTGATTAAGGAGTATTTTTATTCTAATATATTCTTTAAAATTTTTCTTAGCATCTAATTTGCTGATAGGTCAAGGGAGTCAACATGGCATTTACTTAATTAAGATATAGATTTCGAGAATCTCGAAAAAAGTTCAAACGAGAACCGAGTTTCTTTCGAAATCTCTTCTCAAATCGAGCTCTACCTTGTAGAACAAAATTCATTTCTTCACATTCTTTCAATTCTTTCAATTCATTCATTATATTTTTATTTGATCTTAACTAAAAAAACTAAAGATTATTTTGCCATTTTTTATATTTTTTTGTTTATTCCTTTACTAGATTAATATTAAAAGCTTTTTAATTGTTATTTAATTTTAAGATTTTTTAAGGGTCTCCCATAATAATCAAAAAAAATTTTTATCACGTAAAGTAAAAATAATTTTTTAATCAAATTTTTAAATCAATTTCCGGGTTAAAAAACATTAATTTTGCAATTTTTTGTTTTCTTTGAACATTTAAAAATAGACAGCAAAACACAAAGATTAGATATATTTTTTAAAGTTTTGTTTAATGTATTCACTATTATTTTAAATAAATAATTTATGCCGAACATTTTTTATGACAGATGGAAAGGAGGATAAGTTTCCTTCCCCCTACATCCTATTTTTACAATAAAACACATTTTATTTCAACAGTGATTCATTACTAAATGTTTATTTGGTCTGTATCAACTAAAGATTATTTTTTTGAATAAATTAGTGTTATGGACAAGGCTTTAAACATATAAATTTCTTTTAATTTAAGTTTAATTCCTAATTAATACATATA
This sequence comes from Meloidogyne enterolobii, assembly GCA_963681835.1. Lineage (NCBI taxonomy): Eukaryota > Metazoa > Nematoda > Chromadorea > Rhabditida > Meloidogynidae > Meloidogyne > Meloidogyne enterolobii. The sequence continues at coordinate 468,376 of CAVMJV010000112.1, forward strand.
ATAATAAGAATTTTAAACTTTAATTATTATTCTACGATATGGTTGTTAGTTTGACCAAATTCTTCGGTTAATCGAAACCGAAACTACAAACCAAACCACAAATCTTCGGTTCGGGTTGAAACCGACAACCTACCTCTATGATAATCAAAATTTCCGTTTAAATTGATTTACTTAAGAACCAGAACTTAACAATTAAAAACAAAATTTAAGTAGTTTAAGTTTAAGCTTCAATCTATGTCAAGTTTTAATTTTTAACTATTCTCAACCTTTTAAGTTTATTCAAGCTTAATAAAAAATTCGGATTTTTAAGAGTTAGAATCAGGCTGACCCTTTTACCACTTTTAGGGGGGCATTTGCTCCATTTTTTACTCTTTCCCTTTTCCTAATTTTCTATTTTGCCCCTCTTTACCCCCTTTTTGATCTTTTCTGAAAATGAAAAAAATTTTGATTTTTCGGGAAACTTCTGATTGTGATCTCCAAAATTTTCTAGTTAAAAATGTGAAAAATTAAGCTTTCATTTGAAACTTGAATCATTTTTAAGTTTTGCCCCCTTTTTTTGCCTCCTTATATTGGTTTGGAAAGGGTCACACTGGTTAGAATCAGAATTTCGTCTAAATAAGAAAAATCTGATTTCACTTTAAATATCTTTCAGATAAAAAGATAAGTCTGATTTTAATTATCAGAATATACTATTTAAAAATGCTTTACTATAGGCCAATATTTATTTTGCTTATATTGCAATTATTAATTTCCATTAATTTTGTTGAATCTTTATATGCCGATAGTAGTGAATCAGATGAATATTATGAAACTTATGATAGCAATAATGAATGTCCCTGTCCTAATGATGAAATTTTTGTTAGTAATTTGACAGAAAGTGTATTCAACAGCACTGGATGTGAGTATTGGAATAATCTTTTAAAATAAGAATATTTAAAAATCAGAACATCAAAATTATATTATATTAATTCTGATTTAAACACTATTTTTCCATTATAGTCTCCGCCGAATACTGTGGTTTATTTGAGTGTATGTGGCACATCCCACCAGCAAAAAATAGCTTTATTTATGCAAAGTTCAAATTATTGAAGGCTACTAATGATAATTTTGGATCAAAGTATGACATTTTGGATGTTTATCAAACAAAGTGGAATGGTTCAAAGTTAATGAAAGTTAAACAGGCTAGGTTATAAAATTGCAAATTGTTTTAAGACAAAAATTAATTTCTGATTCAGCCTCAGAGGTAATGTTAATGTCCCTGTGGAGCACTTTAGATTTTCATCCTCAATTAATGGCGGACTTTTATTCAAACTTTCTTCATATTATAAACTTTTTTCGGACAATAGTCGCAGATTTGGAATTAGTTTTTCTCGACGATCTGAAGATGGGTCTGTTAAATTTTTTTATCAAAGCTTATAGGTTATATATAACTTTATACTTACCACTAAGATACTAAAAATTATATGTATACCATAATATAAGACTTTTTTTTCTTTGTCTTGGTAAGCTGATCAAAAATTTTAGTCTTTGGGACAAGACTAGGGTTGGGGTTTTCGAATCGGGCCGAGTTTCGAGTCAATTTTTCGAGCATCGTTTTTATCGAATCGGGCCGATAGAGTCTTTTTTGGACTAAAATTAGATGCTCAATTCAATCTTTCGAATAAGGCCACAATCTTAGAAAAATATTAGTCTATATTTTATTAAATTATTTTTAAATCAAACAATAGTATTCATCATCCATGTCCACAACCTTTTTATTTCGCAACAAATTCTCCTCAACGTCTTCCAACATTTCCTCTTGGATATTTACAGACATGCATATTCTCTATAAATTCTACACTAGAAATAAAGCTTACAATCAACAGTGCCAGCAGAACTTCAAAATTTGGATTAAAGGTACCAACTGCTAATACGAAAAATCGAGTTGGATTGCTGTCCCTCGATTCAGGGCCCTACGCTCCAAAATATGGCCTAATCCGTTCAGCCATCCAACACCTATCGTTTAGTGCGAATTTGTTGTTGTCCATTTCCTTACTCTTACTTTTTCTTTCGCTAATGTTTAGATTAATTAGCTTATAGTTTCATGTTTTTCAAAACAAACTCTGATTTTTTTCAAAATCCCAATTATCTCCTATTATCGAATTTCATCGGGAGTCAGGGTGACCATCTCCAAACCACTAAAATAGGGCGCGGCCACTCAAAAATGTGGCAAAAATAGGGCAAAATTGGTCAAAAATAGGGCAAAATTGGTCAAAAATAGGGCAAAAAATAGGGCAATATTTTAAAAGCTTAAAATTAATTAAAATTTCAAATAAGCTTTGTTTTGAACCTTTTTTCACAAAATTGAGCAAGTCGGGATCAGAAATAAAGAGATCATATGCCTAAGTACAATTAAAATCATTCTCTGACTAGTTTTTGCATCTTAAGAACAGAAAATGCTGTAAGAGTTGATTCATCAAAAAATATTCTTCCAATAAATCTTCGGCACTTGCTTTCAGATCGAAAAAAGCCTCCAATGCTGACCAACTTCGAGCTATTTCATTACAAAAACGTCCAAATGACTGAATAAAATCCCGAATTTCATCCTTTTCGTAGCTATCTATAATAATAAGCGAGTAACCTCCTCACTTTAAGCGCCGCAGGCAAAAATTTTTAAAATTTTGGAAGGTCAAAAAGCCAGATTTCTTCATTTTTTAGCGCTGCAGGCAAAAATTTTGAGAGTTTTGGAGGCCAGGAAGTCAGAAATCCTTCATTTTTATCATTTTTTTTAGAAAATCCCAAAAAACTTTAGAAATATTACAAAATGGAAAAAATAGGGCAAAAATATGGCAAATGAAAAAATAGGGAAAAAATAGGGCGAAAAGTTCAAAAATAGGGCAAATGCCCTATAAATAAGGTAAAATGGTCACCCTGTCGGGAGTTCTTCATGATAGTATAATTTCTTATCAAATTGAATAAACAATTAACAATTAAAATTTTTTTGTAGATTTTTGAAACTGAAAGTTTTCCTAATCGTTACGAGGAAGACCAAGGAGGACAGTTGGCAAAGTTTTAATTTAAGTTACCATTCATATTACATTTTATATATTTTTAGAGTTGAAAGATATTCTGATTTTAATTCATATCCTTTAATTGTAAGAAGTAAAACTGAATCTGTGAGTGTATTAATTACTTCATTTGATCTGAATAATAGTATAATTCCATATCAAATTAAATTCGTTGCTGCTAAAAATAGTAATATATTACTAAAATTGTGCCCCAAAAAAGCCCAAAATTTCGAATTACAGTTTGTGACAGGGGTGAGCGCATTGCGTTTTGCGTTATTTGAGATTGTCTCTTGCGCTCATCCCTGGTTCGTGAGTTTTCCTTGTTAGTATTTAATAAGGATACAGCCCTGCTTAGGGGGGGGGGGCTCCTGACCAATAAAAAGTAGTTTTCCTTGCTGACACTAAGGAACTCACTGTAATAATTAACTCGCTGTAGTATCTTAATTCATTGAAGCCACATGGGGTAATTTACATTTTTAAATATACCGTAATAGAGACCCTAGGCGAGTATTTTTTAAAGTGTCCCATTGAGTGGTCCCATTGAGTGGGTTTTTAAAAGGGCATGAACTTCTCTGTGTATAGACTTTTATTCTTCAACGGGTCCTATTGAAAAGGATTCTAATAGGACATGGGCTTCTATTGGGCTTCTATATGGGCTTCTATACATCTTCTATATATCTAAAGTTTTTTAAAACTTTTTCAGCTTGTAAATGCTTCCCAAATAATTTAAAAGTCAGTCGAGGTCAACCATTAAATTTACTCTCACCAGGCCTTCCATTACATTGTGACTATATTAACTGTTCTACACAAATTTCTTTAGAAAATCCTATCAGTACAACCGACCATGTGGAATCTTTACAAATTCACGTTAATTCTTTCTATAATAATTTTAACTATTTTGTGAAGCCTTTAAATTTACAAATACCTTTATGTGATGAAAAACAAGATCTTATAATGTAAGTTTTATGAGGTATTGTCAAGAATGTTAGCTATCTTTGGTGCAAATTTATTTTCATTGCTATGGAATATAAAAAAGTTACAGTTTATTTCCCGAACCATATCCAAAATTTATTTTTGGACTTCGATCTTACTCTAAAATTTTTGCCTCTAACTCTTGACAAATCATTCCTAGAGTCTGATTTTTCTCATTATTTATGTCTAAAACTTAAGTATTTTAGATTATTTATTTAATAAAAAATAATTTTTTAAAGTTTTGGAGAAGATGCACATAAAATAAGATTTTTTACATTTGATTCAACAAAATTTATTTTAAATTTTACTAAAATACTTAGAATACAGTTTGTTCGATTTAATCTAACAGTTAAATATATTAATAGAAATAAAGGTAAAAATTGTATAAAAAATGGTTACTTATCCTTTATACGCCCACAAAATTTTTTATTTTCTTCTATCCTTTCCTTTTAAAACGTATCATTCGACCTATATCAAAGAGCTCTTGGCTTACTAACCCCACCACTCGAAATTACCAAAAACTCTGAATGAACCCGGACCTTTCTGATCTGAACAATTTATATGTCAATCGAAAGAGCTCATAGAGCTCATGGGAATTCGAAATAAGTCTCAAAATTGTTAAAATCCATAGGGGCCAAAATGATTTTGGGGATAAGATGAAAATATGGAAATGTAGAATACCCCATAAAATTTTTTATGCAAAAAATGGGTTCCAAGGACATATAAAGGTTTGTGGGCATATAAAGGTAAGCACAATAAAATAAAAAATTTTCTTTAAAGAATGTTTATGTCATGACAATTCAAATAATTTAAAATTTTTTAATCAAAAGCAGAATTCAGTAGAAAAAAAATTTTTGGCGAAAGGTGCCACTTTATGGACTGCTTTTGGGAAATTAAACCTCCGAAAGTATGTAAAAATTATAAACAGAATTTTTGGATCAAAATATTTATAAATCAGGGAACGTGCCGTCACGATTCACGATGTTTTGGAATCCCGAGTTCCAAACTCATGAATTTATCTTTATGTTTGTATCAGGGATATCTCAGGCTTAAAAAAGTCAGGTAGCGTTTCGGGTCGGATTTCCAAAATTTTCCTCGGATCATAGGTCGAAAAAAGTCCGGGTTTCGAGTAACTCGAGACATTCAGGATCTGTATGTTTGCTGGTATACATATTTATATTTATTCAGGACTCAAAATTTTATCAACGTTTCATTGTTAAATTCAATCTTTCACTGGTTGATAATAAAGATTTTGTTAATGTTTGTCCTGTAAATTTTAAAGAAAGACTTGCCTGTCAAAGGTATTTTTGATAAATTAAAAGTTGAATCATAAAAATCAGAATCAGAATTAAACAAAATTAATAATAACCCATCTTTGGATTGGATCGTTTTTGTAGAACTATCATGAAAGGGTTTCCGGAATTACAATCATCATGATTGTTATACACTCCTCCACAAAAGTATAAGGGCACTTGTATTTTCGGAATTTTTTTACTTCCAATGATCCAAATTTTCTGAAAATTTAGATACACACCTTTTAGTGAATAACTAATAAGATGTGCATCGATTTTTGGCTGATTTTTTATTTTAAAAATTTTTAGACAAAAATTTGCATTTTCGGCCTCCACAAAAGTATAGGGGCACTTACAAAAAAGATATTTCCAAGATTAGAAAAAATCTACAAAAATTCTAGCAAACATACATAATGATATTATGAAAAAATAAAAAAGAACTAGACCCATATCTTTACCCGGAACTGAGATCCTGAGACCCCGAAAATCAACGTAAATGAGAGGTAAGGCTCTTTAAAAAAATTTTTTTACCCCTTATGGATTGTTTTGAATTTTGATTTTGGGCTCATTCGAAAGCCCTTGAAATTTGCTACAAGATAGCAAAAGTTTTATTTTCTAGAAAAATTATCTCAGTAAGTTCCATAGGTTTAAATTTCCAAGGCACAAAAAACGCCCTAATGCCCCATAAAATTAGCTACGGAAGATTAACGTCCCGCATATCTCTATTGAATTGATTCTGAGATATATGAGTATTAATATCTTGTAGCAAATTTCAAGGGCTTTCGAATGAGCCCAAAATCAGAATTCAAAACAATCCATAGGGGTCGAAAAATTTTTTTAAAGAGCCTTACCCCTCATTTACGTTGATTTTCGGGGTCTCAGGATCTCAGTTCCGGGTAAAGATATGGGTCTAGTTCTTTTTTATTTTTTCATAATATCATTATGTATGTTTGCTAGAATTTTTGTAGATTTTTTCTAATCTTGGAAATATCTTTTTTGTAAGTGCCCCTATACTTTTGTGGAGGCCGAAAATGCAAATTTTTGTCTAAAAATTTTTAAAATAAAAAATCAGCCAAAAATCGATGCACATCTTATTAGTTATTTACTAAAAGGTGTGTATCTAAATTTTCAGAAAATTTGGATCATTGGAAGTAAAAAAATTCCGAAAATACAAGTGCCCTTATACTTTTGTGGAGGAGTGTATACTGGTGTCAAAAATGGGTACAAAAAATTCTTGTGGGGTACAAAAAATGTGGAGTACAAAATCTTAATTTCTTCCTATCTTAAGTTCAAAAATTGTCAAATCTCAACCAAAATCACAAATCTTAGTTATTTAATGTTTTTTAAAATTTCCTATCTCTATCAATGCCTATAATTAAAAAATTTCTGTTGGTATATTTATTGATATTAATTCGATAAGTAAAAAGAACGAAGTCTATAAATGTTTTATTCATTGAGATCTAAAATCTTAAAAAAATCGACAGAAAATCAGGGCACAGTAGTGATCGGGTATCCCGATCCCGACTCCCGAGGTCATTTCCCGACCCGACTCCCGTTTCCCGATTCCAGGGTTTTTTCTTCTCCCGAGCATCACTAGGGTACAGTACTTCAAAAAATATTTTAACTCTAGAGCTTAAATTAAAAATATTACTTTGGGCTCATTTGAAAGTCCATAAAGCCTTTTTGGTAATTATATAAAAATCTAATTTTTATTATGGTAAATAAATTTTTACATCCCAGTGTAGAACCATCTGTCATCTATTAAATTTTTTACAGGACAAAAATAATACAGAATTTAAATCTTCTATTTTCAGACTAGATTCAAACGAAGTTGGTTTTGAAAAGAAAATTGAATTTATTAATTCTAAAGATTCTAACTTATCTAAAGGAGATACCTCAGTACGTGTTTGGTATCATCGTGAAACTGAAGAAATGATTAATAATCCTAATATTCCAAGACAAATTAATTTCAATTATGAGTGGATTGGACGTACTTATTACTAATTAATTTATTATTTCAGGGCTCCAATCGCAAATTTAAAAATCCGCAATTCTAAGCTAGAAAATCCTCATTTTATTTTAAAATTCCACGGATATAGTGTAGTCTACCGGTGGTAAAAGTTCGGCAAGTGACATATGGCATTCGATTCGTCTCGACAAGTTCAGTTGAACTGTACCACTCCCTACTTTAGAAAATAATTCTGGACCGAGTTATAGGTCTCAAAAAATCGAAAAACCATAGGTTGGAACAAAAATTACTTTGATTGAACAAGTTTGAGTCGAGATATAGAGCTCGAAATGCCTTAATTATAATGATTACAAAGATAATTTTATGAATTCTATTGAAAAAAAACTACGAATTTTATATTAGAATTCTGATTTTATAACCAGAAATCCAGTTTTCACAACCATAGTTTTGTATATTCTAATCACAAATTCTGATTTTCATAAATTTTTTAATTTAAATTTTAAAAGAATGCGAATGTGGAGATACTCATTTAAAAGCAGACATAGACAATTGGAAACTTTTATATTCTCCTGATTATCCAAAAAATTATTGTGCTTCGATGAATTGTTTATGGAATTTAGTAGCTCCAAAAGGCTATCATTTAGTTGTTAAAATTTCAAAATTTTATACTGAAGAGAATCAAGATTTTTTGACAATTTTTGATGGAGATGACACCAATCAGAAACATTTAGAAATGTTAATTTTTTAGAATTCTGATTTTAAAACCAGAATACCGACTTTTAAAAAATTAGAAAATTTCAGAGAAATGCTTATTTCTAGGAGGTTGTTCCCCGACGAGGGGGGGGGGGGAGGGGGGGGGATTAGAAAATTTCAGAGAAATGCTTATTTCTAGGAGGTTGTTCCCCGACGAGGGGGGGGAGGGCCAGGGGGGGGAGGGGGGGGGGATTAGATTTTCGGGGAGGCAGCGCCACGGGGGGGGGGGGAGGGACGGGGGAAATTTTTTATTTTTTACGGGGGGGGGGACGGTGACGGGGAAAATTTTTTGTATTTTTTACGGGGGGGGGGGGGGGGGGACGGTGACGGGGAACAACCCTACTTATTTTTAAATGAAAATTAGAATTTTTCATTTAAAGTGAAATAATTTTTTAGGCTTTCTGGAAGGCTTACGTCAAATAAAATAATAAAAAGTAAACAAAATACAATGACAATTTCTTTCCATTCTGATATTGATACTCAAATGAGTGGATTTGTAGTATGGTATAAAGCTGGTAAGTTGAAGCTTCTGATTTTTGTACATAAAATCAGAATTAAAATCAGAATTAAAATCAGAATTAAAAAAATCAGAATTTTATGTTGTTACGGATTCAGAATTATATCAGAATATTTCTGATATGAAAATCAGAATATTAATCTAATATAAATTCTGGTTTAAAACAAAACCAGAATTTTTCTATTAAAATTAGAGTAGCACTCCGAGCCTTTGGGGGCGGGATCGTAGAGGATCGGGGTTTGACATGGTATAGCTATTGCATGTCGTGTCGGGGTTTTGCTTAAAAATTCGTCGGAGGGTGGGTCGGGGTTTCGCGGGACGGTGCGCTACCCTAATTCACATTATGATTTATTTATGAAAATTTTAAAAGAACTAAAATTTTGTTCAGAATTTTTAAAAATTTTATCAGAATTTATATCTATAAGAAAATCAGAATTTTTAAATTTCAGAATTTTTAAAGTTCAGAATAGAATTTAGCTATAAAGTATCATTATTCTGATTTTATTTAACAGAAAAAATAAAGTTTAAATCAAAATTTTATGTTGCTACGAATTAATAATTCGATCAGAATATTTTTGATATAAAAATCAGAATGTTAATCTAATATAAATTCTGGTTTAATACAAAATCAGAATTTTTCTATTTAAATTCTATGATTTACCTATATATAAATCAGAATTTTTATTTAAAACAAAACCAGGATTTTTAAATTTCAGAATTTTAAAATTTCAGGATTTTTAAATTTCAAAATTTTTAAATTTCAGAATTTTAAAATTCAGAATAGTATTCAGCTCTATAGTATAATTATTCTGATTTTAAACTAGGGTTTGACCCCGAACGCTCGGGGGCGGGTATGTCGGGGTACGGGGTTTTCGAATTGTTTCGGGGCGGGGTTCGGGTCGGGGGAGCAAAATATGGTCGGGGTTCGGGTCGGGGTACGGGGTTTTAGGAAAAAATTTTAAAAAAAAATGCTCTAAAAATGAGCCATTTTGGGTCTATTTTCGTTAATAATTCACAAATTAATGAGAATAAGGTGTGATTAAATGGAAATATGAGAAATTTGAGTGATTAATTGGATCTGGAGGTGATTAAGGAGGATTTGGAGGGATTAAAGCGGATATCTGGGGATATAAGAGGATTTGTAGGGACTAAGGGTAGTTTCAAGGCGGGTTCTCTCTCTCTTCTGTCTGTGGTTCTTCTGTCCTTGGGTCTTCTGTCTGTGGGTCTTCTGTCACTACGCCGTTTCAAGGGATATCATTGATTTAAGGGTTATCGAGTGATTAGGGATTTGGAGGATATCAGTGTAACTCTTTCTTTTCTGCGCCGCAGGCAAAATTTTGAGAATTTCATAAGGCCAAGAAGCCAGATTTTTTCGTTTTTTTGCGCCGCAGGCGAAAATTTTTAAAATTTTTTAGGTCAAAAAGCCGGATGTCTTCGCTTATTTTAGCGCTGACCAAGAAAATTTTTGAAATTTTAGCTAAACAAAAAATCTTTACATTGTTTTTTATGGTTGATACTATTTAAAAATAAGATTTACATTTTAAATTAAAATTAAGTTCTTGATTTTGTAAAGAAAAATCCCAAAACAAACGAGCCCAGCTTATTTCGATCCGAACCCAACCCTATATTAATGGAAATATAGGCTAAAACCAACAACTAAGCCACTCAACCACAAGTCTCTTAACATAGCAGGAAAAAGAATTTTGATATTTCTTTTATTTTTCTTTCAAAAATAATAAAGGTAAAGTAAATTGGGAGTAAATTTTTAAAATTTTTCTCTTAAAATTCTCCCAAAAATGGCATTTTTTGGTATATAAAACCCCCGATAACCCCGAAACTTTTCGGGTCGGGGTACGGGGTTTTCACTTTTTTTCGGGGCGGGGTTCGGGTCGGGGAGAATCGTGAAAAAATCGTTCGGGAACGGGGTCGGGGTTCGGGGTACGGGGTCGGGGTCAAACCCTATTTTAAACATCAGAAAAAATAAAGTTTAAATCAGAATTTATTTTACAATTAAAAAATCAGAATTTACAACTAATTTTTCTAGTTATTGGATAGATTTACTTTTCGTTTTACTCGCAATAAAAATACAGAACAAGAATAAATAGTTGAAATAAAGATAATTTTTTAAATATTTTTCTTATAATAAATAAATAAATATTAAATTAATTTATTTGAGAATTTTTTATTTTAATTTTTAATTATATTAAATCCTTATTTTTGCGCTCAGATTTGCTTTGTTGTCCAACAGCTGGACAGAAAAAACTCAATAATTTTTGTCCTTATTTTAATTTATGAGATAACGTTGCATGATTTGAACATTAAATTTATTTTCCTTAATCGGTAATTCTCCAGCAATTTTTTGCTCAAAGTTCTAATCAATTGATGACCCTAACCACGCAAGGCACCTGATTTTTTATTAGAGAGCGAGCTGGATCTGGATCCAGACCTTGATTTTTCCTGGATCCAGAGTCCAGATCAAGGCATTTTTCAGAGTTCCTTGATTTTTCCTTGACTCAAGGTCAAGAATCTGGTCAAGGTACCCAATCAAAATCAAGAATCAAGGTCAAGGTCAAGGTTTTTTTTTAATCTCGCTCTCTATTTTTTATAGAAAATTTAATTTTTAATTTATTAAATTTTTGTTTTTAGTTCAATCATAATTAATACAAAAAAGTTTATTTACACAAAAAATTTTTTTTTTGTTTATTATTTTTTTTATAAACAATAATAATAGACATTTAATAATGAGACGATTTTTGTCATTTAATATGCTTATTTTTCTGTTATTTTTTATAAAAGCTGAAATATTATAAGTTGTCCAGACGGTACCATATTGCCGATAGTAATGCGATTCTTGCAGACCGACATTTGCGGATGCGGATCAGATAGGATATCCTAAAATTTTTGGATTTAATATCTTATTCGGATATCAATGCATACTCAAGCATCCGTCAACCCTTAAATCGTAGTACTTTTTAGAAATGCTTTACTATAAGCTAACATTTATTTTGCTTCTACAGTTATTAATTTCCATATCTGCCGAATCTTCCGATAGCAACAATGATGGTTCCTGTCCTAAAGAAAAGATTTTTGATAGTAATGCAAAAGAGGGTGTAATTAAAAGCCCTGGATGTGAGTATTGGAATAATCTTCTATTATGAGTATTTTTCCATATAGTAGACTCCACCGAAGGCAGTGATTTACTTGATTGTAAATGGAACATTTTACCGTCAGAAAATACCTTTATTCATTTTGAATTTGAACGATTTAATTATTATTTTGGCCTAGTCAGTATCTATTCCAATGAAAGTTTATTAGTCAATTCAAAGCTTACAATAAAGATTTATGAGTCCAATCAAGATTTTATGATATATTTGTGCTTTTGTGTTATCGGAACTTAGAAACCAGATGCGTTTTTGTGTTGAAAGACTTGTTGAATTTTTGAGAAATATTGAATGACTCAAAGGTGGCGGAATATAATATAACTCCCTCGACCGATTGAAGAATTTTCAAAAAGTGGAATTCGAAGTAAAATTGATGGAGCTTGAATTGATCAACGAAAATGAATGCTAGAAGGACGATACCGTATTTACTCGATTAATTCCCCATCCTCAAATAATTCCCCTCTCTCTATTAATTCCCCATGCCAGAGATGAGTTGAAAAAATAATCCCCCTTCCCCAAATACCCTAATAGGGACACGCCCAAGTAGGCGCGCGGCCAGGGCGCGCGGCCAGGAAGCCATAACTACCTGCAAAATTTTCTGGACCTTAAAAATTTTGGTACCAATCTCTTTAGCTCGATGAGAGGAATCGTTTAATGCTAAATTTTGAAAGATTCGAATCTCTTGGAGCAGGTTATGGCTTTGCGCCTACCTGGCCGCGCGCCTACTTGGGCTGTACCCCCTACTAACCGTTGGAATTTCTAAACTCTAATAATTCCCCTCGCTTGAATCATTCCCCATGCCACGGATGGGTTGAAAAAAATAATTCCCCAGTGGAATTAATCAAGTATATACAGTATACCTACTTTTTTCTCATACATAGTTGGTTGTCCGGAGATACCCTGAGACGAAGCAAAGATTTGAAAAAGGTTTTGATTAGTTTTTGATTAGACTCATAAACCTCTATGGTACGAACCTTCATTGAACTAATACACCTTATTTGGACTTTAAAACTTTCAGCAATAATTTTCAGGCAGAAAATGAATTTGAAAGCTTGTATATTTATCTAACAAGATGGAATGGTTCGGAGTTAATTAAGGAGAAACCGGAAAGGTGAAACAATTACAAATTGTTTTAGACAAAAATTATTTTTTAATTAAGCATCAGCGTTGAAAATATTTTATCTGAGCAAATAGCGGAAATTTGGTCTGAATCGGAAGTTAACAGCGGAATTTTTATCCATTTTGTTACAAACAGCACTCATAATCATAGTGAATTTGAAATAAGATTTATTCGAAAATTTGGAGATAAGTTTTTTTGATTGGATTTTGTGATGTAATTAGGGACCTAATTAAGGCAAAGTGACTTTTCTATTCAAAGTTTATTCCATCAATTCGTATACTTCATTTCCGTATACACACAAACCTCCCAAAAGCCGAAACTTTGACTGGCCATAACTAGGCCATAAGTCACTGAAAAAACCCTTTTCAGATTTTTTCGAACCTATTTTGCCACATAAAAAACCAAAATAAGAGTCGATCTCTCAATTTTTCGGACTTAAAATGTAAGACTTTAGTTATGAGCAAGTACCCTTTTGTTCATGTTCCAGTAGAAACGATTTTGCCGTTCTCTACATTTTATTAAAAATTTTTTTCAAACAATAGTACTTATCAGCCATGCCCACAACCTTTTTATTTTGCAATCAATTCGCCTCAATATCTGCCAATATTACCTCTAAAATACAAACAGACATGCCTCTTCTCTATAAATTCTACAAAACCAATAAAACTTAAAATCAACCGTGACAACAAAACAAAGTTTGGAGTTAAGGTACTAATTCATGACTGTCAATGGTCATGTTTGTTTCAAAAATTCTGTCTGTTTCGATCTCTGGTTTTCCTTAAAATCCTAAAGTTCTCGAAAAAAGTTGAAAGTTTTTTGGGGAGAAAGTAGTGCTCAGTTGGCCCTTTACTTTAGGCGCTCAGAGTGAGTCTCTCTCTTCTTCAATATTTTACTGCACAAGAGCCTCACTCGCTTTATTTTGATTTGTGGGGGACAAATTTTCCGGGTAACCTAAACCTTGAATTTATTCTATGGGTCCTTAACGTTGCTAACTTATCTATAAAAAAATTTGAATATTTGTAAGGTTTTTGAAAATGGCAGTTCTTCTGATCTAAATGAGAAAGATCAAAAAGGACAATTGTTGGCAAAGTTTTAATAATAAAAAAGTTAAACAATCATTTAAATTTCTTAGAATTGAAGACTGGAAAGATCCTTTTCTTTGGTTGAAAAAATTTCCTTTAATTTTAATTATAACAAGTAGAACTAAATCTGTGAGTGTATTAATTAGTTCATATGATCAAGAACATAGTATTTTTCCGTATAAAATTGAATATGTTGCTGTTGAACGTATGTTATCATTTAAGTTATTTAGCCCAATATTTTTTGTCTAGAAACATTTCGGCTCTCACTTAATTCTAATGTCCTTAAATCTTTCTAATCCATCTATATTATTTTTAAACATCTCAAATCCTCTGGTATTTTTCTTAATCCCCGCAAATCCATTTTATACCTGTTAATCCGCAAATATCCTCTTAAGATCTTTAATTTCGCGGGATATATGTATGCGGGATATCAGATGATTGTGAGTAGGAATCCCATGACATTCTTAAGCTTAATCGGGAATATCAGGAATTTGAGGAGAGGGATTTTGAAATTCCAAAAACTGAAATTTTGGAAGGTCAAGAAGCCAGATTTCTATTTGTTCTAGCGCCGCAGGCAAATATTTTCGATATTTGATAGGCTTAAAAGCCAGATTTCTTTACTTTTGAGCTCCACCGGTGAAACTTTGAAAATTTTTGAAGTCCAGATTTGAAGTACAAATTCTTCAAATTTCCCAGTACCGAAAAATCGGTACTACCGCGGTATTGGAAACCTCTTCGGTTCCGTACCGGTATCGGTAGTACCGAAAAGTACCTATTCGGTACTTTTCGGTAGTAACGCGGTAGTACCGAACCGTGCCGAACACTAATTTTAAGGAGATATCGAGGGATTTGGGAGGATAAAGAGGGGGGGGGCTTGAGGAGCGAAACGCACGGCATGAAATGAAGTGTACCGCTTTAATTTCATGTGACGCATAAATTTGTTTAACACGCATATCCTCAACAAGAGCCTCTAGTATTTTTAAATAAACATCTAAATTTTTTTCAGCATGTCAATGCTTTCCAAGTAATTTGACAGTCAGTCGAGATCAACCATTATCTCTACTCTCACAAGGCTTTCCGTCAGGATATTGTGGCAATTTTACTTGTTCAACACAAATTTCTTTAGAAAATCCACTCAATACAAGCGACTATGTGGAATCTCTTCAAATTCAATTTAATTCCTTCCAGACTGATTCCAAAACAGAGCCTTTAAATTTACAAATACCTTTTGGTGATGAAAATAAAGAGCTTATACCGTATGCTTTTATGATGACTCTTGGAGTGTCTCAGTTAGAATAAGAGCGGATATTAGGGATTTATGGTGATTAATGTGGATTTGAAAGGAAAATCCATATCAGAGGATTAGGATGGACATTAAAGGATTGTGGTGATCTGGATGGATCAAGAGGATTAGGGTTGCCGTTTTCGAGTTGGGCCGACGTTCGAGGCATTTTTTCAGGATTGTTTTTATCGAGTCGATCGTCGCGAGTCATTTTCGGACCAAACTTCTAGGCCCGACTCGATCTTTCGTTCTGAGTCTGTCCATTTTGGCAACACTAAAGAGGATATAAGGGGATTTGGTTTGGTAATCCAGAATTCATTCATATAACTACTAAAGTATATACTAAAAATTATTTATTTAAGTTTTGGAGGTGATGCACAAAATATAAAATTTTTTACTTTTGATTCACCAAAATTTAATTTAAATTTTACTACTAAAATTGTACAAGTTGTTGCAGGATTTAATTTTACAATTAAACGTATTAAAAGAAATAAGGGTAAAAAATATTTTAAAAATAATTTAAAAAATATTCGAAGAATGTTTATGTCATGGAACTGATAGCAATCTAAAAATTTTGAATGGACAAAAGGATTTGGTAGAATATACTTTTGATGGTGAAAGATGCACTTTCATGGACTGTTTTTGGGAAATTCAACCTCCAAATGTTTGTTAAACACAATCAGAAATTAAAATACTTAAGTATTTGACTTATTTCGAAGTGATTTCGAAGAAATTTTGTACAGATATCTGAAATAGGGTTATCTAACCCCTTTTAAATTTCAAAATTTTTGGTTGAATACTTCAGAAATTGTGGTGTTTAGAACTCGGAAATTTTGAAAAGCCTGGGCCTGTTCCTGGGTTCCGGGTTTGATTTATTGACCTGAGCCGGATCCTCGGCCTGTAGTCCAGGAAAAACCCAGGCCCAGGAAGGCCAAATAATGCCTGGGTCTAGATTCTGGAGACAGGAAAAACGCAGGCCTGGGTCCAGACCCAGGCCGATCTCTAAACCTTTTTCGACTTTATCATATTACTTAATGAGTGGCCTACTGTATTTCAGGACTCAAAAATTTACAGACGTCTTATTGTCAAATTTAATCTTTCTCATGTTGATGATGGAAATATTTTTACTTTTTGTTACAAAATTCAAGCATCTCGTGGCTGTTCAAAGTATCTTTTATGTCTAAACTACATGGGAATGCCGAACAGATTTTAGCAGACGAAAAACGAAAGTCGAAACGCCAAAAAGGCGAAAATTCAGCGAAAACGAAAGGAGAAAAGGCACACACCCCAAGGCACCATCTAATCTTCATTTTGGAAAGTAACCCATCTTTGAGTTGGTTGTCTTATTGAATTGGGCTTATACCTAGAGTTGAGACCCAGACCGGATCCGGTTAGGATTTTCCGGATTCTGTAGTCCGAAATCCTGGTATTTTGATGCAACCGAATTTCCGGATTTTTCCCTACAATTCCCTACAACAGAATTTTCTAGTATAGCGTCAATAAATTTATTTTATCTTCAGGAGTGATTCAAGAAACATTATTAATTCTAAACATCGAGAAAAACCTCAATTTTTTGTTTATGAAATTCCTAGAAATATTCTTGAACGAGAAGATTCTGTGCGTGTTTGGTATCATCGTGAATCTGCAGAAATGATTAAAAATCCGAATATTCCAAGACAAATTGATATTAATTATGAATGGATAGAACGTATCAATTAATTATTTATTAGGATAACTATCATAATTTCAACTAATAATTAGGGCCCGGATTTTTAAGTTGTAAAAACCTTAGAATAAGTACCCAATAATGCATACCGTAAATGTCCTAATAGAAGCCCTGGGCGTCTATTTTTCAATGGGTCCCATTGGGTGGGCTTCTAATGGAGCATGAGCTTCTATAAGGGCATGGGCGTTTATTCTTCAATATCATTATTTTAGAAATCAGAAATTTAAAATGCCTTGACATTGATTTTGTTCGATAACCTTGACCAGATTTCTTACTTTGAATCTAGGAAAAATCAAGGATATGGAAACATCAAGATCATTTTGCCTAGAATCCCGATAATCCCTCATTATTTATCTAAATCCTTCTATATTAATTTTCAATTATTGGAATTTCGTTATCAATACTTTTAGTCGACTAATACAAAGGTAATAGAAAATAGACATTCATAAAACAGATGGGCTTGTAATAGGGCATGGGCTTCTATTGGAGCCGGGCTTCTATTGGAACATTTACGGTATATATATGTACCTAAATAGGGTACATCGATGCATACATATTTTGGGAAATTTTGCATATTTTGACAGTCTTAGATAAAAAATAGAGGTAGATTTGTATAAATAGGACTAGATTTGTATAAAATAATTTATTATAGATAAAAAATTAGATGATGGAGAGACTTAACAACGGATTGGAAAGATAATTTGAAAATTCACATGATTTTACAAAGAATTTTAATTTTGAATAATTATGATTTTAAATAAAATTTTCAAGAAGTTCAAGTTTATTATCATTAGTTTATGCTTTAATAATTACCCTTACTCTATAATTACTCTCCCCTGTATCAATTTCCCCTCCAGTGAAAGAAGGAAACAATAAATACCTAGGGTAATTAGTTGAGCTGAATACGGAATTTCAAACTTTTAAAAAAAGATATACCATATTATCTCTGAATGACACTCTCTTTTAAAGATAAAATTTTTCCAAAATAAAAAGATATTCAATCCAAGGTAATTTCTACTAACTACTTATATTTCTCTCCATTGGAATATTATTGAACTATTGCAAATAAAAATATCCGCAAATCTTCGTATCAGTTCCTAAAAAGAAAAAATATGGCTCCTTGGTCTTCTAAAATTCTCAAAAGTGGATTTGAGTATAGAAAGCATTTTTTCATTTTATTTTAATGAAAATTAAAATTTTATCATATGTTTCCTTGCTCAAGGAGAAGGAGCATTAATATGGGTGAATTTCTTTTCCCATCTGTGTTAAATAGAAATACAGCACATCAATTTGGTCGTATAGTTTATTATATTTCCTGTTGCGTCTAAAATTAATTTAAATATTAGATTAGGAAATTGATACGAACCATCAAAACAAATATTTTCAGTTCTATGTTCCCCCATATGTGGCCGACTTGTTCAAATATGTATTCGTTGTTAAAGTGCTCTAGGGTCACAACAAATATTCTTTATCCTTAAAAAAATTATAGATCCTAGTGGAATATTAAAAGAATGAAGCAATATGATGAAGCAATAGCATGAGATGCAGCCAGCCAAGGAAGTTAATTATGAACTCTATATAAATGTTATCTCTGAAAGTCAGTTCTGATATCTGCCAAGTTCTTAATATATATTTTTTCAATTATTTTTAAATAAAATTGAAAATTTAGGGAAGCAACGAATCACATCTTAACAAAAAAAGTAAAGTGATAGATAACTCAGCTAATATTTCTAATCAAGCAAACAAACATAAATCAGGATTTGTAGTTCCTGAGAACGTTCTGGATCGAAGCAAAGGGAAACAATTAGAGTCGACTGGTAAACGGCAAATGCTGGAGATATCTCGAGGGATAAATGCTGCAGATATCTCTCAAAATGCTGGAGATATCTCGAGGATCAAGGATCTCTATCTAAAATCAATTCCCTATCAAAAAAATTATCATAAATTTAGCTCAATTAAATTTAGCTCGAATAAGTAAAAATTCCAATCTTCTAATTGTTTCGCTGATGCCCACTAACAAAAATTACTTTATTACCACTAAAAAATATTTCAAAAGTTTAAAAATCTTTTATTTTTTAAATAATTTTTTTTTCATTCAATCATACATATTTAATCAAGATAACACTTTATTTATACGAAAATTTTTTTCGTTTGTTTATTTTTTAATAAACAATTATAATAGCCATTTAATGAACAGACGATTTTTGTTATTTAATATGCTTATTTTTTGTTATTATCTTTAATATTATAGCTAGAGTATGAACCAAGACACGAATTGTATCAAAAATACCTTTTACGCGATCGAAATTTTTCGAGATATCGGTCTAGATTCTCATACGACCCCCAAGTTATGTATCTAATTATAAGTAGAGTCTAGACGGTACTACAATACCAACCGTAGTACGACTTGCAGACCGACATTTGCGGATGCCGACAGATACAGTATCTGGATCAGGGGTGGGCGCATTGCGTTTTGCGTTTTGCGTTTTTTGCGTTTTGCGTTGATTTTTGGCCTTGCGTTGCGTTTTGCGTTTTGCGTAAATTTGGCCAAAATTAACGCAAAAAATCGCAAGAAATATACCCAATCTGAGGGCAAAATCTGAAGGAAATCAGGCTTATGACTTTCCAAAATTCTCAAAATTTTCGCCTGCGGCGCTTAAAAAAGGAAGAAATTTGGCTTCTTGGTCCCAAATTTTTCAAAATTTTCGCCTGCGGCGCTAAAAGTAGATCATGGAACTGTCAGAAAAATATCAGTTCAATATCTTGAGCTCCGATCTCCCTTTATCCCTCCAAATCCGCTGATATCCGCGGTATCAATTGAGAATTACAGAGAGGCATTTATCCTCCTATCTCCCCAACCCATCCGACATTCATCAGTAATCGCATGGTATCTTTTTAAATTTCCTTGATCCCTCCAATTTTCCTCGATCCCTCCTTCATAATCGCTCTAAATCCTCTAATATCCTTCATAATCCCATTGTATCCCCTTCAAATCATTACCCATCCAACTTAATTGTATCACAAGATCAACTAGGACTCACTGACTTATAGTAATACTTCTATTTTAACTGAAAAATGGCTAATACTCGATTTAAAAATTTTTTTTCAGAATTTTGCGTTCTTGCGTTTTGCGTTTTGCGTTGATTTTTGGCCTTGCGTTGCGTTTTGCGTTTTTCACGATTGCCTCTTGCGCCCACCCCTAATCTGGATATCCGAAAATTTTTAGATTTGATACCTTAATCGTAGTACTTTTTAGAAATGCTTTACTATAAGCTAACATTTATTTTGCTTCTACAGTTATTTATTTCCATATCTGCCGAATCTTCTAATATCAAGAATGATGGTTCCTGTCCTAAAGAAAAAATTTTTGATAGTAATGTAAAACGGGGTGTAATTAAAAGCCCTGGATGTGAGTACTGGAATAATCTTTTATGAGTATTTTTCTATCATAGACCTCGTCGAAGGCAGTGATTTACTTGATTGTAAATGGAACATTCTACCAGCAGAAAATACCTTTATTTTTTTTGAATTTAATTTATTTAAGGTGATTCGATTTAGTTTAGCATGTAGCCCAATGAAAGTTTATTAGTCAATTCAAAGTTTACAAGTCTATTGCAGGTTTTCAAATCAACTAAATGTCCAAACAAATTGCCACCATTCTTTATTTGGTTACGGAATTTTGGTCACCACGATTTTTCGGAACTTTGGTCACCAATTTTTCTGGAATTTTGGTCACCAGCGGAATTTTGGTCACCAAGTCAAAAAAAGGAATATTGGGCACTGAAATTTTGGTCACCAAACGGAAAAAAATAATCTTAACTAAAATTAATATCAAAGTGATGGAAAATGATTTTTCAACCCCCATTTGATCAATTTCAATGTTTGTCAATTTCCCGGATGATCACTCTCTCGGTTGATCACTCTCGATCACTCTCCCGGAAAATTGATTAACCGTCAGAGTGATAAACATCTTAAAAAAATAAATAGAAAAAATTTCTTTAGGTTTTTGATAATGAAACTTCTTCTGGTCTTAATGAGAAAGATCAAAAAGGACAATTGTTGGCAAAGTTTACCACTAAAAAATTGAACAATCATTTAAATTTTTTAGTATTGAAGGCGCGAATTCCCCTTTTCAATCATCTAGATTTCCTTTAATTATAACAAGTAGAAAATCTGTGAGTGTATTAATTAGCTCATCTGATCAAGAACATAGTAAAGTTCCTTATACAATTGAATATGTTGCTGTTGAACGTATGTTATCATTTAAGTTATTTAGAAAAATATTTTCTGGTTAGAAACATTTTCGGCTCCGGCGAGAAGATGCGCCCTCCACCAAATGCCCCCCAGAACAAAAACCAACTCAAAATGTCTTAGCCCAAAAATGTCCCATCTCAATAAAACAGAGTAAAAGTACTCAGTTAGCCGAACTATAAATTAAAGTGAGGTTAACCCACTTGACTACAAGGTATCTTTGGAAATCATAAATTTTGTCAGTTTCATATTAATATACTTTAAGATGTTTTTTTTTGAGAAAAATACTTAAGGTGGATATAGATGGATTGGATGATCTTAACAAGATATTGAGGGATTTGGGTGGATAAAGAGGGAGGGGCATGAGGAGTGAAACGCACGGACTGAAATAAGGCGTACTGATAATGTGTTTAGCACATATCCTCAACTAGAGTCTCTTTATATTATTCCTAAATAATAATTAAAATTTTTTTCAGCTTGTAAATGCTTTCCAAATAATTTGACGGTCACTCGAGATCAGCCATTAAATTTACTCTCACAAGGCTTTCCGTCAGGATATTGTGGCAGTCTTAATTGTTTAACACAAATTTCTTTAGAAAATCCACTCAATACAAGCGACTATGTGGAATCTATACAAATTCAATTAAATTCTTTCCAGACTGATTCCAATACGGAGCCATTAAGTTTACAAATACCTGTTGGTGATCTAAATAAAGAGCTTATATCGTAAGCTTTTATGATGACTTTTGGACTTTGAATTTTTAACCTTGACTTTTTGACCGTTATTATTAGAATAAGAGCTGATATTAAGGGATTTATTGTGATTAATGTGGATTTGAAAGGATAACGGCCATATCAGAGGATTTGTATGGTCATTGGGGGATTATGGAGATCTGGATGGATTAAGAGGATATAAGGGGATTTGGATTGAATATAAGGGGATTTGGAGTGGATATAATAAGGAGATTTGGTGGATAAAGGGGACTTGGAGTGGATATAGGGAGGTTTGGAGGATATAAGGATTTGGAGACAAGAAGATATAAGGGGATTTGAGTGGAAATACGTAAAGAATCTAGAATTTATTCGTATAGCTATTAATGTATATACAGTAAGAGCGAGGTAAAAGTTTAATCCCGGCCAGGCTTCGATCCTGCGACCTCCTGGCAGTTATTGCTAGGCTCTACCAACTGAGCTACCGGGACTCTCCTTTCACCTTCTCTTTTAATAGATCATAAACCCCCGCCTAGTGAGCGTTTTAAATGCTAACCAGCTGGATCTTTTCTCTCTTTCTCTTCCTTACAATACTAAAAATTATTTATTTAAGTTTTGGAGGTGATGCACAAAAAATAAAATTTTTTACTATTGATTCACCAAAATTTATTTTAAATTTTAATACTAAAACTGTACAAAATGTTGCGGGATTTAATTTTACAATTAAACGTATTAAAAGGGATAAGGGTAAAAAATATGTTAAAAATTTATGTTAAAAAATTTTTCGAAGAATGTTTATGTCATGGAACTGATAGCATTCTAAAAATTTTGAATGAACAAAAGGATTTAGTAGAATATAATTTCGATGGTGAAAGATGCCAATTTATGGACTGTTTCTGGGAAATTCAACCTCCAAATGTTTGTTAAACAAAATCAGAAATTAAAATGCAAAATTACTAGGGTTTCACCGGAAGTTCCGGTTCCGGTTCCGGAAAGTTCCGCCCTTTTTTTGTTCCGGTTCCGGGAACCGGAACTCAAATTGGATCCGGTTTCGGTCAAAATTTCTAATAAGTACCACATTTCTTTAAATAGAGCCCCACACTCTATTACAGCCCCACCTTGCAGGATAGTTAAAAAATAGAGCCCCATGAGGCTGTACATATTTGAAGAAATGCGGTATTTGATTTAAAGGCTTATTATTTCGAAGAAATTTTGTGCAGATTCTGCAAAAGGGTTATCTAACCTCTTTTAAAATTTCAGAATTTTTGGTTAAATATTTCAGAAATTATGGGCATTAAATATCAGTAAATCTATGTTCTTCTAGAAAATTGGAAATTTTTTCCAGACATTTGAGATATCTAACCAAAATTCTGAAATTTTAAGAGGGGATAGGTAGCACAAAATATTTATGCCAAAATTTGACAATTTTATTACCCCTTTCGACTTTTCATTACTTAATGAGTACTGTATTTCAGGACTCAAAAATTTACGAACGTCTTATTGTCAAATACAATTTTTCTCATGTTGATGATGGAGATATTTTTAATGTTTGTAACGAAATTGAAGGATCTCATGGCTGTTGGAAGTAGCTTTTCTAAACTGCATGGGGTGTGCCGAAACAGATTTTAACATGCGAGAAACGAAAGTCGAAACGCCAGAAAGCGAAAATTCTACGAAAAATAAAAGGAGAAAAGGCACACCCCAAGGCACCATCTAATCTTGATTATCGATAGTACCTATTAGTATTGTTGGCGGTCGATTAACCGAACCGAAGACCAGTGTTTTTGGCCAATAAACCGAAAACCGTTGGTCAAAAACCGGCTATAACCGAAAACCGAGGGTACCAGTTTTAAGGGTACCGGTTTCCCCAGTACCTCCTAGTACCCATCTTTGGGGTTGTTGTCTTAATGAACCTTAATTTGACGTATTAGATTGGGCTTTTACCCATGGTGTTTATATTATTCCATCTATGATATCTTACAATGTAATTTTCTATAACATTTTATTTTCAGATATAATTCAACAAGTCTTATTGGTTCTAAACATCGAGAAGCTCATTTTTTTATTAATGATGTTTCTAGATTTATTCTTAAACGAGATGCTTCTGTACGTATTTGGTATCATCGTGAATCTGTAGAAATGCTTAAAAATCCGAATATTCCAAGACAAATTGATATTAATTATGAGTGGATAGAACGTATCAATTAATTATTTATTAGGATAACTATCAAAATTCAAGTAATAATTAGGGCCCGGAATTTTAGGCAGTAAAAAACCTTAAATAAGTACCTATATAGATTGTATCAAAATAGGCAATCCAAAACAAGCAATGTTTTGTATGCGGTAGTGATGCTCGGGTATTCTGATCCCGACTCCTGACTCGGGAAAATTTCCCGACTTTCTGGCCTCCCGATCCCGACTCACGATCACGACTCCGAGGCCATTTCCCGACCCGACTCCCGTTTCCCGGGTTTTTTCTTCTCCCGAGCATCACTAGTATGCGGATATGCCTAGAATTGAGAAGCCTAAACTATGGTCCGAGTATTTTAGGACCCAGTAATTACTGCATACATTTGCATATTTCGACACTCTCAAGCATATTTGTACATTGGTGCATATTTTGGGAAATTTTCCTATTTTGGCAAACATAAATAAAAAATTAGGCACTAGATTTACTATTGTAAGGAAGAAAAAGATCCAGCTGGCTAGCATTTAAAACGCTCACTAGGCGGGGTTTAAGATCTATTAAAAGAGAAGGTGAAAGAAGCGTCCCGGTAGCTCAGTTGGTAGAGCACCTGTGCGTGGTGAGCGAAAGCGCCTAGCAATAACTGCCATGAGGTCGCAGGATCGAAGCCTGCCCGGGATTAAACTTTTACCTTGCTCTTACTCTATTAATTAAATAATTTATTTTAATCATAAAATTAGATAAACATCCTATATTGCTTAAAACGTCCGTTGTTAATTTCGTGCTTTATTGCTTGAAAGTGTTGGGAAGCTGAACGTAAAGCTGCACATAATAGTAATGAACGAACATTACAAAAGATTGGAAAGATTTTTAAAAATTCACATGATTTTACAACAAATTTTAATTTCAAATAATTATGATTTTCAATAAATTTTAAACCAGTTCAATTTTATTCTGACTAGTTTATGATAAAATAATTATACTTCCACAGATAATTACTTCCGCCTTCATCAATTTCCCCTCCAGCTAAAGCCTAAAACAATAATTACCTAGGGTAATTGTTGAATGAATAAGGTATTTCAAAAAAGAATTTTAAAACCAACAGGTAGAGACAATGCTTTTAATCATTTTCAATGAGCTAAGCTCATTTTTTAAATTTACACCCGATTGAATATTAAAGTTTAAATCTTTGTAATAATTTTTTATTTTTATTTTTTTTAATTTTAATTTAATTAAAATAATTATAATATATTATATAGAAAAGAAAAAAAAACAAAATTAAAAAGGAAAGTTATTAAAAAAATTTTTTTTCATAGAAATTGTTAGCATTTTGAATGTAATCTCTTTAATTCAGCTACTTTTTCTAGACGTTCTAACATTAATTGTATACACATATTTTTAACAGTTTAGTAGAACAATGCATTCCAGGACAACAAAGTTGTTCATTTTTCGCACAACTTTTACCAAATTCAATACAATAACAAGTTGCTATACTATTCTTTTGCCATATACAACTGATACCATTACAGCAATCAATTTTATCACAGCCCTTTTCGTGATTTTTAAGACAATTAGCACAATTAATTGGTTTACATAATATAAATAAATTGAAAAATAAAAATAGAACAAGAGAATTTTTATTTAGAGTAGCCATTTAATTTTTTCTGAAAAATTTATGTCACAATTCTCACATAATTTTATATACTGTATCATTAGTAGGGATAGGATTTATATTGAAATAAAATCGGAAAATTTGGCCATAAAATATTTAAATAAAATGGCAATATATTGACAAAAAATGCCAAAAATTAGCTAAATATCTAAATAAATGATCGTTTATTCACTAGCAAAACCCCAAGAAAAGTTAACAAAAACAAATTAATCACGTTTATAGCTCGACGAATTGATTATTTTTACTCTCTTGGACATTGTAAACTGGCGAAATATGGATGAGACATTTCATGGGATTTGGTCAATGTGCCATTTTCAGGGATTTTTCAGTGGTTAAAATAGGGTTATCCTGAATAACAAGCTTTTGTGAAAGAATTTTGGAGACATACCAAAGAATAGATATTTCTCTCCAAAATTCCTGATATCCACACCAGGGGTAAGTCATTGCGTTTTGCGTTATATTTTGGCCTTGCGTTGCGTTTTGCGTTTTTTCGATGAAATTAACGCAAAAAAGTAAAAAAATATACCCAATCTTAGGACAAAATTGGAAAAATCTGGGTTCTTGTCTTTCCAAATTTCTCAAAATTTTCCCCTGCGGGCAGAAAAGGGAAGAAATCTAGCTACTTAGACTTCCAAAATTCTTAAAATTTTCGTCTTCGACGCTAAAATAAGATGTATAAAAAGTGGTTAAGGGAAAGATCAGCCCTAATAAACCCTACTTAAAGTAGGGTTTTATGCGTTTGCGTTAAATTTTGGCCTTGCGTTGCGTTTTTTGAGATTGTCTCATTAAAATTGTTAAAATGATAGTGTTTTGCTAAACCTTACCAGCATTTTATAATGCCCATATAAGGCGTAATGTACTGATCTTTAAGAGTAATTCCAATCTACAAACTACTGAGTTTTAAATAAACATAATCTCTATTCAAAAAACACAAACAAAAATTCGAGAATGGTTACCACTTTACCGCAGAGGGTTGAATGAAGCCGTGAAAAAAGGTTAAAAGTATGAGGTAAAAGTTGGCTCTGCGGTGATTGTGGAGGTATATAGTAAAAAAATAAATGCAAACAAAAAGGATTAGGAATTCCCATTTATAATTTTGCAAATAAATTCGTAATATTTTACCTTAACTCACGAGTAATGCAAAATTCAAAAATAAAATTTAATTAAAAAAGATAAAATAAATAAAATAATTTTAGTTAAATTCTGATTATTATAAATTTATACCTAATAATTTTCTTATCTTTTCAATTATTTTGAAATCAGAATATTTTTAATTTTCTAGTGTTTGAACACCAAAACTTCAGAACAACAAAAAACATGTTGATGATAGTAAAGAAGCTGGGCTATAGCTATTTCTCTCCATTAGCTAGTGCAAAAGGCTATTCGGCGGCTGGGAGCGAACTAGCATCATCAGTGGACCATAGCCTTAGGAAATAAATAGCTATTGCTTTACCTGATTTGTAATAATAAACGAGATTCTTTCTAACTTTTTTTTCAACTATCTTCATAATAATGATTAAATAAATTATTTAAATTAATTGCTTTAACTATTTTTATTTTTTTAACACTAAAAAATTTTTTCAAAAAATTTCAAAAATCTTTTATTTTTTTAAAAATTTTTTTCATTCAATCATATTTAATCAAGACAATACTTTATTTATACGAAAATTTTTCG
The DNA here is from genome assembly GCA_963681835.1 of Meloidogyne enterolobii. NCBI lineage: Eukaryota > Metazoa > Nematoda > Chromadorea > Rhabditida > Meloidogynidae > Meloidogyne > Meloidogyne enterolobii. The sequence continues at coordinate 495,791 of CAVMJV010000112.1, forward strand.
TTTGTTTATTATTTTTTAAATAAACAATAATAATATAGACATTTAATGAACAGACGCTTTTTCGTTATTTAATATGCTTATTTTTTATTCTTTATTGAAGCTTTAATATTATAGATAGTGTCTGGGCAAAGACACGAATTAGATCTAAAATAGCCTTTACGAGATCGAAATTTTTTTGAGATATCGTTCTCGATTCTCGTACGTCCTTTCAGTTATGTATCTAATTTTAAGTAGAGTCTAAACGGTACTACACTACTAACCGTAGCACGAATCTTGCTGACCAGCATTTGAGGATACAGATCGGTTACTGTATCCGGACATTCGAAAATTTTCGAATTTGATATCTTATCCAGATTCAAGATTCCCCAACATCCGTCAACCTTAATCGTAATACTTTTAGAAATGATTTACTATAAGATAACATTTATTTTGCTTTATCCACAATTATTAATTTTCATATCTGCCGAATCTTCTGATAGTTCTTTCAAAAGCCCTGGATGTGAGTAATGGAATTATTTTAAAAATTAGAATATAATTATTTTCACTACTTTTCAATTATAGTCCCCCTCAAATACTGTTTTAAATTTCTTTATCTCTACATATTTTTAAAAATTGCGGATTGCGTAAATTGCGAGGATTTTTGTAAATGCGAGTTGCGGATTGCGTTTGCGAATATTTCGAAAGAAATTGCGAGTTTCGGAATTTTTTTTCAATTGCTTGTTACCCATTTTTAAAGAAAATACGCCTTTTAGTGATATGGAATGTGTCACCCTGAAAGACGTATAAATCAGGGGTGTTTCGAAACATATTCTAAAATTCGCAAAGCAGAAGTGAAACATCTAAAAAGCGAAAATTGAAAAAACGAAAGCGAAACGGCACGCACTTGTGTAAATGATTTGAAACTAAGCGTCTTTACAGTATTTATAAATAAAATTTTTCAGCTTGTAAATGCTTACCAAGTGCTTTAATGGTCAGTCGAGATCAACCATTAAATTTACTCTCACAAGGCTTTTCATTTGGAAATTGTAGCAATCTTAATTGTTTTACACAAATCTCTTTAGAAAATCCACTCAATACAACCGACTATGTGGAATCTCTACAAATTCAATTAAATTCTTTCCAGATTGATTCTAATTTGGAGCCCTTAAGTTTACAAATACCTTTTGGTGATGGAAAGCGTGAGCTTATATTGTAAGTTTAAGCTGAATTTTTGATTAATACAGATAGGCGTGATAATAATCTCTCAATAAGGGATAAGAGCAACGAATGCAAACTTCACAAGAAGCAAAATTCAAAATTTAATATTTCCCACAACCCCTAGTAAAAGTTTAAGTTTTATTATTAATTTATTTATCAGCAAACCACAGTATTTTAAAATACAATTAAAGTGGTGCATAAAAAATACAAATTGAAAAAAAAATATGTGAAATAACAACAAATAAAAACATGAATAAATTTAAAAAAATTAAAAAAAATATATATAAGAAAATTGTCTAAAAAAACTCTCTAAAAAACACACACGCTAGGGTTTGATGTCTTTAGTATTTTACTTTATCATTAGAATACTGTTTAATAAAATTTCTAAATTTTTTCGGATCAGTTATTTTAAATGGCTCATTTGGAATATTATTCCAGTTATTTACTACTCTGTGAAAAAAATTATTTTTTGTTCTATTTGTATAGTTTTTTGTCCTAAGAAGTAGAGGCCTGCGAAGAGATCTATTTGATAAATTAAAATATGTTCGGGAATTAAGAGATGTAAAGCCTTTTATAATTTTAAAGGCGGTGGATAGATCGGCAACCTTTCTTCTATCTATTAACTTTTCGAGTTTACATGTTATTTATCTTTCTTCATATGGAACCTTAATTAAGCCACATTTTTTGTAAAATTTTTAGTGAATAGTTTTTGAATTTTTTCGATTTTCTCTATTTGATATTTTATTTGTGGATTCCATACTTCAGTTGCATATTCTAGCTGGGACCTTATATATGTTTTATATATATTAACGAGGAGATTTAAATCTCTAGATTTAATGATTCTTATTATTTGGAAGCTCTTGAGATATGCGTTTTTTACGGTACACCTCAAGTGAGTCCGCACGATTGAGTCCTCACGATTGAGTCCGCACGATTGAGTCCCCACGATTGAGTCCCGACACGATTGAGTCCCCACGATTGAGTCCGCACGATTGAGTCCCCCTTGTACATATATACCCAATTGAGTCCACATGGATTTAATTATATTAAAAAGGATTAAGAGGGATATCGGGGGATTTGGAGGGATTAAATAGACATCAAGGGACTTGTGCGTGGCACGAGGGATAAGAGGGATATCGGTGGATTTGGAGGGATATACAGGGATTTTAAGTGATTAAAAGGGATATCGGTGGATTAAGGTAGAAATCGAGAGAGTGAGAGAGAGTAAGAGGGATATGTCGACAGTAAATTAGATTGCATGCAAATTCCCACAAAAAGTTCCCCTTCCCCGTGAAAAAAGAAAAAATTTCCCCGTCCCCGCCCCGTGAAAAAAGAAAAAAATTTCCCCTCCCCGCCCCTCGTGAAAAAAAATTTTCCCCGTTCCCGTCACCTACCCCTTGAAAAAAATTTTCCCCGTTCCCGTCACCTACCCCGTGAAAAAAATTTTCTCAGTCCCCGCCCTTTCCCCACGTGAAAAAATTTTTTCCCCGTCCCCTTCCCCTACCCCGTAAAAAAAGAAAAAATTTTCCTTGTCCCCGCCCCCGTGAAAACCCCCCGCCGACGGGGGCCAACCTTATTTGGAATAATTTAAATTAAAAAATGAAATTTTTAAAACTAAATCCACGGGGACTCAATTGAGGTATATACAAGGGGGACTCAATCGTGCGGACTCAATCGTGGGGACTCAATTGTGGCGGGACTCAATCGTGGGGACTCAATCGTGCGGACTCAGTTGAACTGCTCTGCGTTTTTTATAATCATATTTACATGGTTATTAAATGACATTTTTGAATCAATTAATACTCCAAGATCACGAATACATACTGTTTCTTGTACTTTTAATCCATGAATGTTATACTCTCTTTTTAGGTTATTTTTCCCTAAATATAAGGCAAAGCATTTATGCGGGGATATTTCCAAACCATTTAATTCTGTCCATTTTTCAAGTTTACATAAAGCTTTATTAAGTTGATCTCTTTCTATGCCGTTTTTATGAGCTATATATAGTTTTACATCGTCTGCATATAGTTTTACTACAACATTTTCAGGGATTTCATTAGGAAGATCATTTATAAAAATAAGAAATAAAAGTGGTCCTAGGACACTTCCTTGAGGTACACCTGAGAATGTTTCATATTTGTGGGATAATTGGTCACCTATCTTAATCTTGAAATTCCTATCCGATATGAAGTTTTTAAGAAAAGTATAAACTTTTCCACTTATGCCTGCCTTTTCTAATTTATTTAAAAGAATATTTATTTGCACAGTGTCAAATGCCTTAGCAAAGTCGATATAAATAATATCTATGTTATATCCTTCTTGTATTGCGTTATAGAAATCATCCATGGTAGATAATAACTGTGTGGTTGTGGATCACTAAAGGAGGACGAGTGCCGAGCCGATCTTTTGAGTGATATAAGAGTAGAAGGGCTAGTGATTTGGGGGAATAATGAGACATAAGGTGCTTCGTACTGATTAAGGTTTTATCAGGGGATATGCTGGTATATAGGATGATTAGTTGGATTTAAAGTTATTTGGATCGGGAATTCCGCTTCCCTAAAATCGGGAATTGAATTTTTATGTCGCTAGATCCATGATACATATAACATTGCGAAAAATTTGAATTTATTTATATGATTAACATTTAAAATCTATTTATCTCCTAAAGAAAATTAATTCTTTTTAAAGTTTTGAAAGTGTTTTATCAATGTTAAAATTTCTTACAGTTGATTCACCAAAAATATTTTTAAATTTTACTACTAAAGCTGTACAACATGATACTGGATTTAATTTAACAATTAAACGTATTAAAAGAAATAAAGGTAAAAATATTTAAAATGTCAAGAAAAATAAAAAAAAAATTTTTGACTAAAAGAATGTTTATGTCATGGAACCGAAAAAAATTTTAAAATTTTGAGCGAAAAAAATTATTCAGTGCAATTCACGTTTGATGGTGTAAAGTGTCCCTTTATGGAGTGTTATTGGGAAATCCAACCTCCAAAAGTTAGTTAACTCAAATCAGAATTTTAGAGCAAAATACAGTATACATACATTAATATAGGATTCAAAAATCTACCACTACATCAATGTTAAATTAAATCTTTCACATCCCGATGATGGAGATTTCGTTGAGGAGTGTGACAAAAATTTTAGAGAAGGAGCTCGTGGCTGTTCCAGGTATCTTTTTATGTTTAAGGTACCATCCAATCTTCGTTTTGGATGCTAACTAGTGCCCGGAATTTTGTACACTGCTGTATTCTGTACTGTAGTACCAATATGAATGTATCGGTATTTCATACCTATTTAGAAAACTAATTAACAAGAAGATAATAGGGGTATATGGTGGGGATTTGGGGAGATTATTAATATTGAGCAGTAGTGTGCCGTTTCGCATTTTGTCGTTTGATTTTAAATTGACTTTTTATCTTTAAAAAATCCTGATATCGAAAGATTTTTGGGTAGAAAAGAAAAATAGGAGCATTTTGGAGATTAAGAGGGATAGCGGGGTTTGGAGGAATTAAGAGGAATCTATTCCAATTATTATCCAATAAAATAATCCACAGAACAACTTTATACAAAATTTATCTTATTCACAGATATAATTCAAAGAACATTGGTTCTTCTAATGAAATTCTTGTTAATGATGTTTCTAGATTTATTCTCAAACGAGATGCTTCTGTACGCGTTTGGTATCATCGTGAATCTGTAGAAATGATTAAAAATCCGAATATTCCAAGACAATTTAATCTTGCTTATGAGTGGAGAGAAGGTAGTTGATAAATTTTTATTAGATTTGCACCCCGACCCATACCCCGCCCCCGTCTCTGAACAATTTTTAAAATTTCCCCCGATCAGAAACCCGATAATATTTCGTTCCCGCGACCCGAACCCTGCCCTTAAATGATTGGAAAACCCTGTACCCCGATACCAAGCCATCGAGGTTCATGGTGCAACTCTAGTTTTTATCTGAATAAATATCAGAAGACTAACTCTAGTCTAAATTTAAATAATTTATAATTTAAATAAAATATTAGAGCCACATGATTTATTGCCTAAGAAGAGATTCAACGATATATAGAAGTAAACGTGAAACTGGAATTAATAATTGAAGAAAGGAGGCAAAGATTTTTCAAACCTCATGTGATTTTATAAAGAATTTTAATTTCAATTAAAAAAAATACGCATTTCAAATTTTTGATAAACTCAAGTTTATTTTCAGTACCAAATATTACCGAATATTAAAAAAAAAATTTTACAACTACTTGGAGATTAGAGATGTCAGGTCGAGTAAAAATTCGAATCGGGGGTTTCCAGAATTTTCCTACCAGAATTTTCCTGGTAGGTTTCCAGAATTTTTCTGGTAATATTAAAAAATTCTAATAAACAGTGTCATTCCTGCTAGAGACTTTTTTAAAGATCGGAGTTGACAGTAGGGTTGTCGGTTTAACCAAATTTTTTGGTTAACCGAAACCGAACCGACAAACCGAACCGAATTGACAAAACGAACCGAAAATCTTCGGTTCGGTTCGGTTTGAAACCGACAACCCTAATTGAGAGGTTAGATCCTTAGTAGGAAAGTGATTTCTATCCTATTTGAACATTAAAAAAAAGAAAGACATTGATTTTGCTTTTTTAGAGATTTGTTTATACATAAATATTCATTATTTCTTTCAAATAAATAATTTATGCAACTGACTTTTCTTCCTTCTTCCCTATCCCTCCCCCCCCCCCTCCTAGTACAACAAAACACATTTTTACATTTTTCCCATCTCTTTAAACAATGATTCATTTAAAATGTTTATTTGATCTGTATCAAGTCAGCTAAACAAACTAAAGATTTTTTTGAATAAATTTGTGTTCTGGACCAATGCTAAATATTTTACATAAAGTGGAAATATAGAAAGTAAATCTACCCTTAAAATATAGTATTTAGCGATAATTTATTCATTTAATTTTTTAAGCCAAAATAATTTTTTATTCAATCACTCCAAAATAACACTTTTTATGCAAAACATTTTTTTAGTTATTTATTAATTATTTTAATTAATAATAATAGCCACTTAATATCCATTTAATTGGAAAACAATTTTTATACTTTAAATGTTTAATTTTCTGTTAGTCTAGAATAATCAGAACTACTTTAGATAATCAGAATTTCCGCTCAAATTCGTTTGATTAAAAATCAGAATTAAAACAAAATTTAATTCATGTGTAAACTTGAATTTTAAGTTTTTAAGCTAAGTTTTAGTTGTAGACTAAGTTTCAAGGAAACTCTTCAAGTTTTTAATTTTATTCAAGTTTAATTATTCAAGTTCTAAATGTAGAATAAGTACTATTTCTTTCCAAGTTTAAACTTTAATTCAAGCATAAATTTAAGTTTAAAGTTTAATTTATGTTAAAATTTAATTCAAGTTCTGAAATATATTTTTTCAAGTTTCAAGTTTTTGTTTTATTCAATTTAAAATTTTTCTAGTTTAAGAGCCTCTCAGTTAATAAATTCAATTCTTAAGTTTAGTATAAGAAATAATTTTCAAGTTTAAACTTGAAAATAAAGTTTATTAAAAAATTAAGTTTTAAAAGTTAAAATCAGAATTTTGTTTAAATACTTAAAACTTGATTTCTATTTTTATGACAAGTTAAACCATAATTCTGATTTCATTGACCAGAATATACTCTTTAAAAATGCCTTGCTATAATTTGATATTTATTTTTCTCCTTCCACAATTATTTATTTCGATTACTGAAGTCATATCTACTGAAACTAGTGAAAATATTGATAGCAACAATGATTGTTCCTGTCCTACAGAAGAAATTTTTGATAGTAATTGGAGGGAGGGAGTATTCAAAAGCCCTGGATGTGAGTATTGAAATAATTTTAAAATCAGAATAGAAATCAGAATATCAGAACCAGTCAGAGTATTGTGCATTTCTAGACTCCGACTCCGGTTCTGAGCTCCGAGCTTTCAAAATCTTGGTTCCGAGCCGAGCTCCAGAGCAAGCTTCCGGAGCCATACTGATCAGACCATGTCATAGTTATTTTGACTATATTTTCCATTATAGTCCCCGTCGAGTACTGTGATAATCTGGACTGTGGATGGAATATTTTACCCGAAGAAAATACCTTTATCTATGCTGAAGTGGAATTTTTTAGAGTAATGTAATTAATAATTTTAAAATACCAAGTTTCAGACAGAGGCAAAATATGACATTTTGGATGTTTATCAAACAATATGGAATGGTTCAGAGTTGTTGAAATTTAAACGAGTAAGGTCTGAAAATTATTTTTGTTTTAGTCCAAAAATTATTTACTAGTTTAGCCTCAACGGTGAAATTCTTGATAATCCCCCTGATTATCGTTATCTTTCTTCTTCGATTAATGGGGGGCTTTCTTTCCATTTTGTTACAAACGGCATTAATCATAATCACTCTGGGTTTGAAGTTACATTCACTCGAAGATCTGATGATGGGTTTGTTAAACTTTTTTACACGTCTTGCAATGATAGGCTATCACGAATTTATGACCGCCTTAGTAAATACCGTCTCTAATGCCCTCAAAAGCTCGTATAATTATCCCTCTATTAATTAATCCCTTTAGTGAGAATTTAAAACTAATAAACTTAGGAGATATGAAACATTTTATTTAAAAGATTTTTTCAAGCTCATCTCGAAACTTTCCATGTCCACACTCTTTTTATTTTGCAACCAATTCTCTTCAACATCTTCCAGCATTTAAGCTTGGAATCGGAGATGGATGCATCTTTACTATAAATTCTACACAAGCAATAAAGCTCAAAATAGAAAAAATCATCAAAACTCCAAAATTTGACTTAAAGGTCATAATTCTTGATTAACAATGTTCTGATAGATTTTCCCGTAATTTCTTTAATGATATATCGGAATCACCTTTACTTCTCGCAATTTATGGGTTTTTATCAAAATCCCAATTATTTTCTATACTATAACAATTAGTGTTGCCGTTTTCGAGTCGGGCCGGTACGAGTCTTTTTCGGGCCAAAATATAGGCCCGACTTGATCTTTCGGTCCGAGTCGGTCCATTTTGGCAACCCTAATAACAATGATTTGAAATTTTTTAGATTTTTGAAACTGAAAGTTTTCCTAGCCGTTATGAGTATCATCAAGGAGGACAGCTGGCAACGTTTTAAATTTAAAAACTTTAATAAATTAATATATTATTTTTAGAATTATCGGATATTATGATTTTAAATCATATCCTTTAATTGTAACAAGTAGAACTGAATCTGTTAGTATATTAATTAGCTCGTATGATTCAGATGATAATAAACTTCCTTATCAAGTTGAATTTGTTTCTGTGGAAAATGGTAACCTACTGTAAATATCCTTATAAAAGTTCACGCTTCATTAGAAGCCCATTTGCTGACCTATTGTAATATAAGCGCCTAGAGATTCTATTAAATATTTACTAGAGTACGAACTTTTTACATAGCAGGTCTCGGTATCCGGGTTTTTTCTTTTAAAATATAGCTGGGCGGATTGCCGTCTAAAACTTCGATAACGCGAAAAACTCGAAACTGTTTTTTATTCCCGTATCTGAATACAGTTTTTTCAACCTTAAAGTAAACTTAAATTTGAGTTTTTTGCTAGTTTCCTTATTTCAAATATAAAAATCAAAATTTGGGTTACCTTAAATTTCATCCTAAATCCTTTGTCTTGATCAAACGATTTTTATCATAGGATTTAAATGTATTAAAATGGATTAGGCGGGTTTAATTGAAGTTGGACGGTATTTTAAATTGGATACCTGTGTAGTTTACATCCTATAAACTCGCACCTTTTTCCTCTCTTCCTTTTTTGAAAATGACAACAAGCCCCGACATTTTTTTCCGTTTCGTATAAGGTTACGAAAAGTTGGCGAGCTTGGGTCATTTTTAAGGAAAATAAAGTGAAGAAAATGGGCGGGGCTTACTGAGTGTAAACTAAAGTATCTATAATTGTATTTTTATGTTATTTTCAAATAAAGATTTAAATGTTTTTTTTCAGTTTGTGACTGCTTTTCAAATAATTTAGTTATCAATCGTGTTCATCCTTTAAATTTACTCTCACCAGGTTTTCCAATAGGATATTGTGACAAACACAAGTGTTTTACACAAATTTCTTTAATAAGTCCTCACATTACAAGAGAATATGTGGAATGCTTACAAATCCAATTTAATTCTTTCCATACTAAAGTAGATGATCTTTTACATTTAATAATACCTGATGAAAAGAGAGAACTCATATCGTAGGTTTTATGGGTGAGGGGCATAACAAGGATTGCTTGGATAATCGTTAGTTCCGTAGTTCAAGTTCTGGAATTGCAACTAGACTAATTAGTTCCGGAACTGGAACTTTGACATAACTGATTCCGAACCGTATTTAAAAAAATTAATTTATTTAACAGTGATAATTTTTATATACATCTAAATCTGTAGATATAAAGAGGTATATAAGTGAGATAGATTTGGAGGGATATCTTTGCATTTAGAAGGATATCGGCGGATTATCAGTGATTGAGGGGGTTTGAATAGATATGTGAGATTGAGGGGATATTGTTAGATTTGTAGTGATAGGTGGGTTTAGGAAAATCAAATGTTTAAGGTGGATATAAGCAGTGCTTCGAAATTTCAAATTTGCTCGTACTCGTACTCGTACTTCGTACCACCTCTTTTTTTGGCCTCGTACTCGTACTCGTACCTCGTACCACCCCCATTTTTTTGCTCGTACTCGTACTCGTACTCGTACCTCGTACCACCCCCATTTTTTTGCTCGTACTCGTACTCGTACCTCGTACTTACTCGTACTTGAGAAAAAATCAAAAAATCTAAAATTTTTATGATTTTTTGGAGTTCAGGACATCTAGTTTTAAATTTTAAGCGTTGTATGCGATAATTTTTGAATCTTGGAAGGCTTTAAAGCCATAAATCCTCCAATATAATCCATTTTCTCCGACGCAGGCGAAATTTTTGAGCATTTGGAGTGCAAGGAGTAATATTTCCTCCAAGAGGTTATCCGAAACCCGGTATTTTTTCATCGGTTTTTCATTCTCTTCCATGAAACTTTATACCTTTTCACCGAACTTTTCATATTTTTATCTCCTGATATTCCTCTTAAGCTCAAATCCCTTCTGCGCCGCAGGCAAAAATTTTGAGAATTTTGGATATTTTTAAGTCAGATTTTTTCCGTTTTTTTCGCCGCAGTTTTCAAAAATTTGAAGGCCATGAAGCCAGATTTCTTGCATTTTTCTGCGCCGCAGGCGAAAATTTTGAAAATTTCGAAAGGCCGTAGGCGAAAAATGTACTTTTTAGTGTTTTTTAATAATAATAATTTATCTGCCATTCAGGCGTTAAATGTTGAAACAAATATATGTAAATGTAATGTGGTTGAAAACAAATAAAAATAATAAAAGAGCAACAAATAAATGTGTTTAAAACAATCGGATCAACTGGTATAATCTAGAGGATCTAACGTTAATTGAGTCAAGTTAAATGAATCTAATAGTTTAGTAAATTGTATGGGAGTCTGTTTTCTGATATTTTCTGGTAATTTTGAGTATAGGCGAGGCACTCTATAGAAAAATGATTGTAAACGTATTTGAGTATTTGCCCCTGGAAGATAAATTTTAAATGCGTCGCCGCGGGTTTTGGTTTCATGGAAATAAAAGGCGTTATTTAGATTGATTCTGACATATCCATGTATAATTTTGTGGAGAAAATTTAGATCTATTTTTAAGCGCCTGATTTGGAGTGAATCTATTTGGAAAATTTCTAATAATTCGAGGTAGGAAGGGGTAGCTAATCTTGGATGAGATCTTTTGAAAATAATTTTTAAAAATGTTTTCTGTACGGTTTCTATATGTTCTATGTCTTTCTTTAAATATGGATTGAATATAGGGGAGGCAAATTCTATGATTGGTCGGATATATATTTTGTAAAGATTTAATAATATATCTGGATTGTTAGTTTTGAGGGATTTAATTATTGTGAACATTACTTTTTTAGCTTTGGAAACAATGATATTTATGTGGGAATCCCATTTTAAATTGGACTGAAAGTAAACTCCCAGATCACGAATACTATCTTCTTTTTGGATGGAGGAGATAAGTGAATTATAAAGAGAGTATTGTGAGTTCGGGTTCTGACGTCCAATGTGAAGTACTTTGCATTTTTCCGTAGATAGAAATAAGTCGTTTTGTGTTGAGTAAATTTCTAATTTGGAAATAAAATTTTGTAATGTGGAAGAAAAGGAAGGAGATGGTTTTGAGATATAATATGCCTTCAAATCGTCCGCAAAAAGCTTTATTTCTACACCTTTAGTTTTACATTTCTCAGGAAGGTCAGAAATATATAAAATAAAAAGAAGGGGGCCGAGGATAGAACCTTGCGGCACCCCACTAATTATACTCTTGGTATTTGAAAATGATGTTTGTATTTTTACTTTAAATTTTCTGTTAGATAAATAACTGGTAATCCATTTATGAAGTGCCCCAGTAATCCCAAAATTTGTTAGTTTATCTAATAATTTTTTATGTGATATGCTGTCAAAAGCTTTACGATAATCAAAGTAGATGACATCTACTATTTCCTTATTTTCAATGGAATTTGTTAAATCATTAAATGTTTCTAATAATTGACTAGTTACTGATTTGGATGTGCGAAATCCGTGTTGAGAGTCAGGTAAGATATTGTTAGTTTCAATAAATTTTACTAGTTGGGCATAAATTATTTTTTCCATTATTTTACTAATTGGTGACAGTAGGGAAATTGGTCTATAGTCATTAGGTGAGGAAGAGTTAACTATTTTTGGAATAGGAACAATAATTGCTTCCTTCCATTTTTCTGGAAGTTCTGAAGATATAAACGACTTTGAAAAGAGATAATAAAGAGGATATGCTAATGTAGCAGAACATTTCTTTAGAAAGTACTCTGGAATATTATCTGAGGATTCGTTTATTTTATTGGAGAGATTGGAGAGTAATTCGAAGACATTAAGCTCTGAAATATCAATATTGTTAATTTTCTGTTGTGGATTTTTTAATGTTATGTCATAATGGAAGTTCTGTTTGGTTTGGATTTTTTCAATAAATATAGCTATTTGTTCGGCTTTTTCATTATCTTTAAATATGGGATTATTTTCCTCATCGATTAAGGTTGGAATGTTAGTTTTCCTATTCTTTAAGAAATTAGCTACGAAATCATTTTGTTTCTAGTTTAGACATTTTAGAATTTTCTCTATTTCTATAGTATCTCTGGATTTCTATGTCAATTTTTTGTGAGGTTTGATTAATTTTTTCAATTATTTGAGTATTTTGGTATTGGGAGAATAATTTGTCTCTGTTAATAATCATTGATTGGATATGTTTTGGTAATTTTGAAATTAAAGATTTAGATTTTTTTATAGGAGTGTATAAGTGTATGGCAGTTTTTATTATGTTAATAAATGATTGATATTGAGCATCTATTTCAGTTGAATAAGAAAAAACATTATTCCAATCGATATAAGAAAGATATGTATTAATATTGTCATAGTTAGCGTTTTTATAGTCCAATTTTGTTAGAGAGGTTTGTTGTTCTTGAGAAAAACATAATTGAAATTTAAAAGAGAGATGGTCAGATATGTGGTCATTTTGTGAGAAAGGTGGAAGACTTTGAATATTAGTAATAATATGAGGTGTTTTAGAATTTTAGAGAGTCAAAATCTCATAATTACTCCAAGTAAAAATAGAATAATTTTTAAAACAAAATTAAAATTATAAAATACGTTATTTATGAAAAGAAAAATATTAAAAATCCTTGTCCAGTGAATAGGAAACGAACCCACTATTAAATCATTATAGACTTTGGTGCAGCCTGTTGTGTATGGGCGTCAGCCCTTAAAGTGTTTACTATAAAAGCCAGAGAAAACGTCAGTCTATTCGGATCATACTAGCGGGGCTAGTCACTGATCTCCTTCGTCTGTACCATTCCCTTCGCCCACTTATTGTTATTTCTCTTTGTGATAAAGTGTTATTATTGTGCTCGTCGCATTAGTTAAACCTCGGACACATCGGGTCGTAACACAGCCAAGCACCTTCACCACTCGGCCACGCGCCAATATTATTGAGAATGAAAGGAATTAAACATATTTTTTCGATTTTCCTATTAACACCAAGTACGAGAAGTACGAGCTCGTACTTAGGCCTCGTACCTCGTACTTTCCACTTTTTTGGCCTCGTACTCGTACTTCGTACCTGCCTCATTTTTTTGCTCGTACTCGTACTTCGTACCAGGTACGAGTACGAGTACGAGGTACGAGTACGAATTTTGGTACGAGCTTCGAAGCACTGGATATAAGTCGATTTAGAGGGCACTTTAGCATTAAATTTTTTAAGGAAAAAGGAAAGAAATATTTAATTTTCTCCCATTTTCTTTTGTTGTTCGATGGTTGAGTGGTTGTGTGACTGACTTCAATCACTTAGTTATTTTGTTAGTTCTGGTTCGAATCCAGGGGTGGAATTGAGGCTGAAAAATTTTTCTTTTCAAAAATAAATGTCTTTTAATTTTGATTTTGATTTCAAATTTATTTTTTTTTAATATTTTAAACTTGAAAAGACATTAAAAATTTTAATTTAATCATGAATTTTCCAAAATTTTCGCCTGCGGCGCATAAATCCACACTATACATCCTCACTTGCGGTGAGAAAATGGGAGAAATCTGGCTTCACGACCTCCAAAATTCTCAAAATTTTCGCCTGCGGCGCAGAAAATGAATGAAATTGAAGGATTTATAGCTTAAAACCTTAAAAATACAAGAATTATCGTATACGGCCTTAACTATTAGGGGTATCAATGGACTTGTCGGATATCGGAGCTTATTGGGATTTGAAAGGCTATAGAGGCTATATTAAAATTAAGAGGGATATCTGGAAACTTGGAAGGATTAAAGTAAACATAAAGGGACTTGTGAGTGGTATTCGAGGGTTGGGAAGATACCTTTCGATTTGGAGGGATATCGAGATAAATAAGGGGATTCAAAGCGATTAATGGGAATATCAGTGGGTTAAGGTGGATATCGGTAGATTTAGGAGGAGTAAAGTTATATTGTGGATGTGGGGATTCAAGGGATTTGAGGGATTATGAATGATATATAGGGATATAGGATTATAAAGGATATATAGGGGTATATCAAGTGATATCCCTCCTAATCTCTTGGTCTCGACTCTCGGTCTCGACTCTCGGTCTCGACCCGGGACTCGGTCTCGGAGTTGATTCCCGGTCTCGGTTCCCGACTCTAGGCTTTTTTAACTCCCGACCATCACTACTATATATCTAACACTTAAAATTTTTTAAAGTTTTGGAGGCGAAGCACAGAATATAAATTTTTTTACTTTTGATTCGCCAAAATTTAATTTAAATTTTATTACTGATGAAGTGGGTCTTGATACTGGTTTTAATTTATCAATTAGTTATATTCAAAAAAATAAAGGTAAAAAATATTTTAAATTAGGTAAAAGGAAAATAAAAATTCTTAAAAGAATGTTTATGTCATGGAACTGATAACAATTTAAAAATTCTGAATGAAAGGAAGAATTCAGTGGAAAAAAGGTTTTCTGGCGAAAAATGCTCTTTTATGGATTGTTTTTGGGAAATTAAACCTCCAAAGGACTCTCGATTTTACCACCGTCTTATTATTAAATTCAATCATACACTTGCTGATAATAATAAAGAGTTTCTTGATTATTGTTCCAGTAAATCTAACGGAAGAAGTTACGAGTGGCGAAGGTATTTTTATACGAAATAAAGGGTTCATCTAAAAATTGAAACCCTTTGGGTAAAGGAATTTATTTGAAAAGACTTTCTTTGAAAGGAAAAAAGCAGATATCTTGGTAGGGACCTTAGATTAAAGAAGGTTGTGTAAAGCAACTAGCTATTTAATTCCTAAGGCTGTTCAGTAGGCGTATTGGTTAATGGCTAACACATCAGTCCGGTTTATTGAAGAAGCTGGTTCGCTCCTAGCCGCCGATTAATTTTTTGCACTAGCTAAAGGAGAGAAATAGCTATATCACAGCTGCTTTACTGGTGTATAAATTTGGGGAAACCACTCGAGTAGACGACATACGAATTGAACTATATAGAATGAGGGTGCTTTAAGTAGGAGAATTCATTGAAAGGACGAACGAAACTAAAAAAGGACCTAGAAAGGTATATGGGACATTCCCGTTTATTACATTATCAAAATTATATGTCAGAAGAGAAAAATTTATTTTATTTTAAGATCAAGTTCTTGGAGATCAATTGAATTTCCAGTTGGTCATGTTTCTAAGTAACATTAATTTAAAAATTATATTTTTGATATTTTAGATCACCGTATTTTTTGAATCGAGGTGATTCATTATATTTATGGTATCATCGTGAATATTCTCCCTCTGATAAAATTATTGGCAATTCCAATAATCCAAGACATATTAATTTTAATTATGAATGGAGAGAAAGTAACTAATTTTTTATTATTTATCAGAATAAATAACAGAATACATCAGAAAATTAAGTTGATGAATTCTGATTAAAATTGCACTCCAAACTAGAGAACGAACTTGGAGTGTCGTACGAGAATAGAGATTGAGATCTCGAAAAATTCTCGATTCGATAACCGAAATTTTCGATCGAGATCTTGTCTTGGTCCGGTCTCACTCAAACTCTCGGGCGGGCTGTGCCGAGTTACGGGTATTAAAATTGTTTCCGAGCTTTCTTGGAGGTCGGGAGAGTGATCTATGGTCGAGCTATGGACATTTTAAGGAAGAAATTTTTCAAGAAAAAATGTTCAGAAATAAACGTTCTCGTTCTATTTTCTTTAAATTGTTAAGAAATTAAGGAGGATTTGAAGGATTCGGGGTGTGGCTGTAAAATAATCGTTCGGAACGGTTTCGGGGCTCATGGTACAACTCTAGATGTAATAACATATTTGATATTAGAATTCTGGTTTGTTTTTTAGAAATTCAGTTTTATAACCAGAATTTTCTATTCATCATCAGAAATTCTGACATCCAAATTACAAATACTTTTAAAAATCTTAAAAATTTCTTTTTACAATTTTAGAGTGTAAATGTGGCGATGTTCATTTGAAAGCTTACGAAAATGATTGGAATGTTTTATATTCTCCTGATTATCCAGAAACTTATTGCGATTCGATGAGTTGTTTATGGCATTTAGAAGCACCAGAAGGCTATCATATAGTTGTTAATATTTCAGAATTTTACACAGAAATGGATCATGATTTTTTGACAATTTTTGATGGAAAAGATACCGAGCAAGAACATATGGAAATGTTAATTTTTATTTAAGAATTCTGATTATTAAAATCAGAAATTTATTTAAAAAAATCAGAATTCTGATAAAATCTGTATCGTAAATCTTCTAAAATAGTCCCCGGGGCTATTTTTTCGATCGACAGCTAGAGGGAGCTATTTTAGAGGAAATACGGTATATGAAACCTCATAATTATGATTTAATTGCCTATCAGAACAAATTTCAGAATTTCAATTCTGATATAAAAATAGGATTCAGATTTCCAAAAGATAATAACTTTTAAGGCTTTCTGGAAGGATTACATTTAAAAAGACAATACAAAGTATACAAAATATAATGACAATCTCATTCCATTCTGATATTACTCTTCAAATGAGTGGATTTGCATTGTGGTACAAAGCTGGTAAGGTTTTCGGTACATTTCCGTTGTGGCGCCACACATAAAAAATGTTTAAAAGTGAATCAAAATTCTCCTAAAATCGGAAAAAAATATGGACAAAATATATTTCATTCGAAAGACCTCATCGAGCTGAGTCAAATGACACCAAAATTATGTTGGGCTCGAAATAGTACTGAGATCGAATCATCAAAAAATACACTACCATATGTTAACCTTGACCATTTTGAGCGTCTTTATCTCAGCTCAAAATTGAGATCGACTCATAACCCTTTTTAAAGATCTTTAGACGTGGCGCCACAACGGAAAAGTACCAAGTTTTCTTGTAAAATCGATATTAAAATCAGAATTTTATAATTCAGAATTAGATCAGAATATAAGAATTTTATAGATTAAAAATCAGAATTTTATTTTCTTTAAGCAGAATTTTAATTTATAAAACAAAAATATTATTTTTCTAGTCCAAAATGATGATTTTCTTCAAATTCAACAAACTTTTACAGAAGTACCTTCTTCAAATGATTCTCCTCCAAATAATTCATCATCCTCTCACAAATTTATATTATTTTTGTCAATTTTATTTTTAATTATTGGAGTTTTGTTTTTTATTTCTCGTTCCTCCAATTCAACAACAAATAATCGTATTCAAAATATTTTTAGACAATTATGGCCTTCTAGATGGATTAGATTGTTTAATGAAAATGAAGGGGAAGAAAGAGAAGGAGGAGTAAGAAATCAAGTAAATAATTTAAAATCAGAATTTAAAATAATTCTGATTTTACTAAATGCTGGTTTTAAAAGAAAATCAGAATTTTTCTAGTTAGGTTGTGATAGTTGTCTCAAAATTCTGATTTTGAAAGGGCCAGAATTAATAATCAGAATTTTTAAAAATAAGCAGTTTTAACATCAGAATTTTAAAATAATTCTGATTTTCCTAAATTCTGGTTTTAAAAGAAAACCAGAATTCTCGCGTGATCTCAAATATTCTGATTTTGAGAGGATCAGAATTAATAACCAGAATTTTATATATCAGAATATTAAAATCCAGAATAAAACTCTCCTGTAGAATTCTGATTTTAAAATTCAGAAAAAATATTTTAAAAAATCAGAATTTATTTAATTTTTTAGTTATTGGGCAGCTTTACTTCTGTTCGTTTTACTCGCAATATAAATTCTGAACAGCAACAAACAGCTGACAATAATAATTCTTTATCAACTAATAATCCTTCTTATAATGGATAATAATAAAATTTGATTATTTTTTTAAATTTTTAATAATACTATGAGATAAATATTTAATTATTTATTTTTCTGAAATTTATTTTTGTAGACATCAATTAAAAAAATTTTTTTTAATTTTATAAATTTTCGGAATAAAATATTCTGGTCAATTAAAAAATATTTACCTAAAAAATTTAAGGGTGATATCAGGAAATTAAGAGGGATATATCTCGGGTTAATTATGGGGATTAAAAAGGATATCGAAAGATTTTTGGGGATTATGTTAAATCAATTCCATCGCCTTTCAATAAAACATCTCCACATCACAAACTTAATACAAAATTTGTTTTATTCTCAGATATAATTGTTCGAGGTGAGGTTTTTTGAAAAAGCCGAGGCCGAGGATCACCGAGGCTGGAAAAGCCGAGATCGAGGTCGAGGGGTAAATTTTGACCCGAGACCTAGGTTGATGACCGAGGATAACCGAGGTTTTAAAAAAATTTTATAAAACGACAAAATCTAATTAAATTTAACAAATTTTTTCAAAAATCCACTAAATCGTTATCAATTTCATCTTTTTAATCTTATCAGATTCAGTAGGTAGCCCAGGCGTCAGTTTAGATGCGGGCCTTGGGATAATTCTCAGAGAAACCCCAAATTTTTTTAAATCAGTGCCGCAAGCGAAAACCAGATTCTTCCAAAAATCTAAACTTAATCCCAAAGCAATAGGGTAAAAGGATATGAAGTAGTTATCGAAAGCTTAGAGTGGGTCAAAGCATCTCTTGATCCCATTTTCACGCCAAAGTCTTCCTTTTTCAACGCGGCAAGCGAAAATGTTGAGAACATTTTGAGAGGACTTATTTTAGAGATAGGGGTTGACAGGGGGTAGATCCTTCATGTTCAGTCTGGATTATTGCCCAAAAGTTTAGGAGTGTGATTTCTATCTAGTATTTGAACATTTAAAAAAGACATTGATTTGCTCTTTTAGAGATTTGTTTATAAATATTCACTATTTCTTTTAAATAAAATAATTTATGCAACTGACTTTCCTTCCTTCTCCCCTATACACCCCCCCCCCCCTAGTTCAACAAAACACATTTTTCCCATCTTTTTCAATAATGATTTATTAAATGTTTATTCGATCTGTATCAACTAAAAAATTTATTTTTTTGAATAATTTGTGTTCTGGTTCTGGCCACAAAGTGAAAATTTGAAAAGTAAATTCCCCTATACACTCTTATTTAACAATAATTTATTCTTTTATTTAATTTCTAAGCCAAAAGGATAACTACATATTAGAGTTCATCGGTATCTGGATTTTGAGAAAAACCCGGGATCAGGATTTGGGAATGGTGATCCCGATCCCGGATCCCGACACGGAATCGGGGGTTTAAGCTCTAGGTTAAAACTTGAAAAAGAAGTATTTTTCCATTTTTATAAAGTCATAAAATAGCAATTTAAATTCTGATTTCTATTAATAATTCTGATTTTATATTTTTATTGAACAAATTACTCCTTAAAATGCTTTATAATCTAAAACTTATTTTGCTCCTACTAAAATTATTAATTTCCATTAATTTTGCTTCCATCGACAATGATTGTTATTGTCCTATAGAAGCTTTTGATAGTAATGTGAAAGAGGGTGTATTCAAAAGCCCTGGATGTGAGTGTTGGAATAATCTTTTAAAAATCAGAATTATATACCAGTTTTTCTGACTATTTTTTCATTATAGTCCCAGTCAATTACTGTTATTCACTTGATTGTACGTGGCATATTGAACCAGAAGAAAATACCTTCATTTTTGCTAGGTTGGAATCATTTGAGGTGATTCAATTTAATTTATTTTATAATTATAAGTAGAGCCAGAATATTTAGGCACGATAAAGTTAAAAATAGGCGCCTATATAGGCACTAAAAAACTGCCAAAATAGGCACCAAAATCAGAAAAAAGGCAAAATAGGCAGTATTTTTTCGAGATTTTCTGATTTAAATTGATTAAATTTTATCAAAAAAGATAAATCTAAGCAATAAAATGTTAGATAAATTAATTTTGACGATCATAATTACATATAAATTAATTTATATTAATTATTTTGTTTTCAAAAATAATTTGATAAATTTTTCAGAAGAAAATTTTTCCCAAAAAAATTTTTTGACATAAATTTTTTAGAAAAATTTTATATTTTACAAGAAAAAAATTTTTTAGAGAACAATCCGGATTTATACGTTTAAGCATCAGGCCTATCTAGGAAAAAAACAGGCATTTGCCTAAAAACCCTGGCTCTAATTATAAGTTCAGATAGAGAAAGAACATGACGCTTTGGATGTTTATCAAACAAGATGGAATGGGTCAAAGTTAATGAAAGTCAAACAGGCTAGGTCTAATTAGTTATTTTTTAAAATAAAAATCATTTTCTGATTTAGCCTCAGCGGCGAAATATTTGTTAATGTGCCCGCAGAGCATCATTATTTTTCATCTTCAATTAACGGCGGACTTTTTTTCCATTTTATTACAGACATGAGTGTGAATTACCGTGGATTTGAAATTAGTTTTTCCCGAAGATTTGAAAATAAGTTTTTAGTTAAAATGTTGTGCTAATGTAAGGCTTATGTAAATCTATAGCTTTAATTATATGTATAATATGCTATAGCATTAACAAAGGAATTCGTCCTTATCAAACTTCTTTTTATTATTCGGGAACTTGCTATATACATATGTATCAGGGGCGTGCCAGTTTCGCATTTCGCGTGTCGCTTTTTTGAAATAACTTTCGCATTTTGCGTTCGCGTTTCGCTTTTTGCGCGAAATGCGTAAGTTTTATACACCCCTAATGACAAGCGAAAGATGATAAAGTTGGAGAAAAAATGAGCCCGAATAAATTGAAAACCTCCAAAATTCTCAAAATTTTCGCATCTGTCTTCTTGCCCCCTCAAAATTTTCGCCTGCGGCGCAAAAAAGGAAGAATTTGGCTTCTTGGCCCCTCAAAATTCTCAGAATTTTTGCCTGCGGCGCTGAACATGGAAGAACCTTACCATAAGTTTGTCTCTCTATATTCCTCTAGATCCAAAATCACTCAAATCCTCCATATCCTTCGGAATTTACCCAAATACCTAGATAGGTGTCCCTCTTAATCCACCCAAATCCCAAAACGAAAATCCACCAAGATTCCACTTATATTCTACGGAAATTTTTCGAAGTGAGGTACGGACTTCTGAATATCCTGAAATATACAATATAAAATAAAGGATGAACTTGTCTTTGTCTGATATCCCCTCAAATCCCTAGATATCCCGGATCAAAATTACAATCATGATGGGGATTGTAAGACTCAGATGAGGCTTTAATTTGCAACAAAGCACTGGGTTGACAAATCTCTAGAATTTCTCGTCATATCGGAAAAATTTTAAGAATTTCGCGTTTCGAATTTCGCATTTAGCGGATTTTCGCGTTTATTGGACTTTCGCATTCTACGTTTCTCGTGTCGCTTTTTTAAATTTACTTTCGTTTTTCGCGTTTC
Organism: Meloidogyne enterolobii; assembly: GCA_963681835.1. Taxonomy (NCBI): domain Eukaryota; kingdom Metazoa; phylum Nematoda; class Chromadorea; order Rhabditida; family Meloidogynidae; genus Meloidogyne; species Meloidogyne enterolobii. Next base: position 517,424 of record CAVMJV010000112.1, read on the forward strand.
ACTTTTTAAATTTAATTTCGCTTTTCGCATTTCGCGTTTTGCTTTTTAAAATCCGTTTCAGCACACCCCTGATATGTATGTAGTTCCGGTTATACGGCACGGAACCATGTAGCTTTTAAAAATCCGTAGAAATTTTTGAACATTATGAACCAGATTATTTTTAGGGGACAATAATCCTCCATTTCCATGTCCACAACCCTTTTATTTTGCAACAAAAAATATTCAATATCTTCCAACAGTTTTTAAATACAGAGGCGCATGTATCTTCTCCATAAATTCTTCACAAGCAGTAGAGCTTAAGATTAAAAAATTTGACAGTTCAAACCATAAAATTGAGGTGAACTTCTCTAATACGGCCCCACTTTCCTCCATAAATCATCTAAATTCGTTTCGCATTATACTGTACTTTCATTGTAATCTTTCCCTTTCTTCCCAAAGTTTATAAATTTTTTCACAAATTATCTTTCTATCGATCTCGGGTTTAATTTCTAAATCTTTATCAGCTGGATATTTATTTATTTTTTAGCCCATTACTAGAGTAATTAATTATAGGTCTTTGAAACTGAAAATGTTCCTAAACCTTTTGAACGCAATCAAGGAGGCCAGTTGGCAAAGTTAATTTTAAAAAAGTAATATTAAAAAATAAAAAAATTTAGAATTGGAAGACATTATTCTTTTGATTTACCTTTAATTCTAACAAGTAGAACTGGATCTATGAGTATAATAATTACTTCCTATGATCACTATAATTTTCTTGATTTTTTTGAAATTGAATTTGTCGCCGTTAAAAGTGGTAATATATTATTTTAGATTGTTTAATAGTTTAGTATAAATATAAGTGCTGGTATTGGGCACTTGTTGGCTCCGGTTCCGACTTTATTCGAAACTTGGCACTGCCTCCGACTTCGGGCATTTTATAATCTTGGCTCCAGGTCCAGTTCCGACTCTGAAGCCGTGATTTTCGGAGTCGCTCAATGTTGACTCAGGTATCGGGGGGATTTGGGTGGATAAAGAGAGATATGAGTGATGTCAGGGGATCTGAGTGATTATTGATGGTCTTAATATTTTCCAATTAAACCTCGTACACCGACCCGAACTCCGATCATATTTCGATCTAACTAATATTTAATAATTAGACCCCAACCTACCGCACAATCTATAAGTTCGTGCAGAAGTATCGAATACTGGAATTATTGGGATGGTTCGATGCGCCTCGACGAGCTGAATCGATTCATATCAGGGCATCCTGGATTCGACAATTTTGAACGGAGTTATAGCTCGGCGGTAGTTTGGGCTCGCGGTAGTTGACTATTAATATCCCTTTCAGTTTGTGAGTGCTTTCCAAATAATTTCATAGTCATGCATGATCAGCCATTAAATTTGGTCTCACCAGGCTTTCCTAAATATTGTCACAATCTTAATTGTTCCACACAAATTTCTTCAGAAATTTCTCAAAATACAAAAGACTATGTGGAACGTTTACAAATTCAATTTAATTCTTTCCGAACTCAAGTGAAAACGGATCATTTACATTTAAAAATACCTGATGGAAAGGAAGATCTTATATCGTAGGTTATCGTAGGGTTAACGGGGATTTTAAAGAGACCTGGAGGGACCGTATCTATTTCTTCCCGCGAAAATAAGAGCAAAATATGCAGGTATCTGTATATGGATTCACATTAATTTGTCTTGAACTTAGCACACGTCTTGCAAAAATATTTATTACCTTGAAGTATTAAACGCTAGGATTAAGCCCTTATGGCTGTAGTTACTACAATTATGTATTGTACTACAATTATGTAGTTACTACAATTATGTATTACTCTTCCCGTTAAAATTTACTTTCGACGTGCCAACGCAAAATAAAGATTAATTTTTTAAAGTTTTGGTGGCGAGGCATATAATATAAAATCCTTTACATTTGATGGACCCAACTTTATTTTAAATTATACTACTGGTGGTTTAGGTCTTAATTCTGAATTTAATTTAACTATTGGATATATTAAAAGAAATAGAGGTAGGAATTTAGTTTAATTTAAAAAATCATTTCAAATTAAAGAATGTTCATGCCATGGAACTGGTAGTAATTCAAAATTTTTGAGTGAAAAGAAAAATTCAGAGCAGATCGTGTATGACGAAAAATGTACTTTTATGGATTGCTTCTGGAAATTTGAACAACCAAATGTTTGTTAAGATAAATAAACGTGTCGAAAAGGATAAATATAGCGCCTGTTATGATCCTTTTGAAAATTTTTGAGAAGGGAATAACGAGTATATGTATCTGCGGGAGGATATGGTGCTGAGGCTATAATTGAATAAATACAAAAACTAAAATTGTTATAAAAAATATAGTATTAGTATCCGTTGTTATTCACACCATTTTCATATGAGCATGTAGCAAGAAATTCTTATGTAGAAAAATTTGGTGTTGGATGAATAGGGATCAACCCAGAAGGTCAAAACCCAGAAGGGCAAGACCCGGGATTTCAAATAATATATTTCAAATAACCCAGAAGGTCAGAAACCAGATGGTCGAATTACCCAAAATGTCAAATACAAATTTTTGGCTAATAAAGAAGAATTTGGGCATATTAAGAAGGATTTGTAGGTTTGGGCGGATTAAGGAGGATTAAGAGACATAAGATGGAAGTATTCTCGTATAACTTTTGCATAATGCAAAAGGAAGCAGTTTAACACATCTTTGATCATGAGTTATCTTTATAAGCCAGAATATTTGGAATTGACCTCCTAGGTGGACCTGATTAATAAATCTAAACATTTCGCAAATATAAATTTTTTTGGCACAATCCAAAGTCGGAAACAGAGTTAAAAAAATAAGACGGAGTCTTATAATCTCAATTGGTCATTAAATTATATTAGATATAAAAAATCAGAATTTTCAAATTTTTAAAATCAGAATAAATACAATTATCTAGTACTTAGATTTTGATCACCGTCTCCTTATTAAACTCAATCTTTCATTGGCTGATAGTACAGAGTTTGTTGAAGTTTGTTACGGCTTCATTGGCTTCATTGTCGAACAACTGAGGCGATGTTATAGGTATTTTTTTAATGTTCAGCAAAAAATCAAGGTTATACGTTTAAAATCAAAGGTATTATGCGTTTATATTATTTGGAGTTGAAAAACAACGATCATTTTTCAAATTTTTAATGAGGATCAAATGATATAAAGAGATTAGGAATATTTAAAAAGTGATTTTTGGGGATTAATAGAGATATAGAGGATTTATTGGGACTAAGGCCGATATATCTGGTTTGGGAGGATTAACAGAGTTATAAAATTATTTGGTTGGATTAAGAGGGAGATCAGTGGAGTTTGAGGAATATCAGTGGATTTTATCTCTTTTATCATCAATTTTAATCTCTTTATATCATTATTGACGATTGTCCACTGATGCATTTATCACTGACGTATTGTCCGGGAGCCCTGACCATTTGGTTGGAAAAATAGACGATCGAATTGGTGTAAAAAAGAAGAAAAAGTAAATGTGGGGGAAATAAACGCCTAGTACCAAATAAAAATTTATTTCAATATCTTTTTAGGCTTCAATAAATATCAGAATTTTTAAAATCAAAATTTATATTTCAGACTAGATGCAGGCAACGTTGGTATCGAAAATAAACTTGATTTTGATGCTTGGCAATTTTATGGGTAGAAATTATAAAATAAAAATACTTTCCTTATTTTTCTAGATCACATTATTTAATACCTTATATTTGGTATCACCGTGAATTTTCTCATTCAGACAGTGGAGAAATGATTAATAATCCAAAAAATCCAAGACAAATAAATTTTACTTATGAATGGAGAGAAGGTAATTAACTCTTTATGTATCAGAATTGATATCAGAAAATTTTAAAAAATTCTGATTTCTATAACAGTTTACCCTTTGTTTTTAATTGTTCACTTGTACATATTACCACTTTCGCATTTTCGCCTTTCGTGTTTCGCTTTTTAAAATCACTTTCCGCACACTCTGTTGTATAATCAGAAATTCTAATTTTTATATCAAGTAATTTTTTTCTGATCATAAAAATTTGGCGCTGGTCTAGTTTGTGCGTACAATGAACTTTTATGCGTCCAATGAAAAGTTTTTGAATCCAATCAACAAAAAATTGGATTTTTCTTAGTATTGCAAAGTTGGGATTATGGTTCCAAAGCATTTCTTCATTTCGAGACGTACGCCCACTGGGTCTGGGACCATTCCCTGCCAGTCCCTCGAAATTTTGAAAAGTTATAATTGTTTTTTCGAAATTTTTAAAAATTGGTTATAACTTACCGAAATTTCGAGGAATAGGGCAAGGAATGGTCCCAGACCCAGTGGGCTAGGTCCCAAACATGAAGAAATGTTTTGGAGCCATACCCCAACTTTGCAACATCAAGAAAAATCAAATTATTTTTTGATTGGACTTATAGTTTCATTGGACGCATAAACTAGACCAGCGCCAAAAATTTTTTCTCTTTAAATTTTAATATTAATATGTAGGATGTAAATGTGGTGATGCTACCCATTTAAAGGCGTATATAGACGCTTGGAATGTTTTATATTCTCCTGATTATCCAGAAGTTTATTGCCATAAAATGGATTGTTTATGGCATTTAGAAGCTCCAGAAGGCTCTCATATAGTTGTTAATATTTCAGAATTTTACACAGAAATGGATCATGATTTTTTGACAATTTTTGATGGAAATGATACAGAGAAGGAACACATGGAAATGTTAATTTCTATATGAAATTATTAGAATTCTGTTTTTTTATAAATCAGAGCATGTATATTAAAATCAGAATTTTGATTTTAAAGACTTAAAGAATATAACAAAATAATTAAGGTTTTCTGGAAAGATTATATCTCAAAATACAATACAAAGTAAACAAAATATAATGTCAATTTTATTCAAATCTGATGTTAGCATTCAAATGAGTGGATTTGTATTATGGTATAAAGCTGGTAAGTTATAAGCTTTGGATTTTAAATAGAGTTAAAAAATCAGAAATTTTAAAAACAAACAAATCAGAATATTTTTACAGAATTATAGTGAATTAAAAATCAGATCTTAATTTATAAAATCAGAATATATTATTTTGTAGTCCAAAATGATGATTTTCTTCAAAAGCAGCAATTTTATACACAAGTACCTTCTTATATAGAATTATCTTCTTCATCTACAGAATTGCTTTACTCTCCTATACCTTCTTCAAATAATTCATCATTCCTTTCCAAACTATTTTTAATTATTTCATTCTTAATTATTGGAATTTTGCTTTTTATTGCCTGTTACTCCAGTTCAGTAACAAATAATCGTGTTGAAAATATTTTTAGACAATTATGGGCTTCTGGGTGGATTAGATTGTTTAATGAAAATGAAGGGGAAGAAAGAGAAGAAGGAGTGAGAAATCAGGTAAAATCAGAATTGCGATCAAAAATCAGAATAAAATTCTGCTGTAGATTAAACCCCAGAAAAATAAATTTCAAATCAGAATTATTTAATATTTTTACATTTATTAAAAAACAGAATTTATTTTAATTTTCCAGTTATTGGATAGGTTTACTTCTGTTCGTTTTACTCGCAATAAAAATTCAGAACAAGCAGAAGCAGTTGACAATAATAATAAATTAAATTCTTTTTCAACTAACAATCCTTCTTACAATGAATAAATATATTAATCAGAGTTCCGATTGACTTTTGAGCCATTTTCTACATTTCCAAGTTCCGTCACCTTTACCCCTGTCAATGAGGTCTGTACGTAATTCCAAAATAACTATTAATCGGAGCCCTGAAAGCTTTTTACTTTTTATAATTTATTCAAAGATTTTAGCCTTTATAAAAATATTTATAAATTTATGGAATAATTCAAAAAAAAAATTTATTTTAAAATTTAGTCTAAATTTAGTGTAAAATTTAAATAATTTATTTTAATAAAATCAAAAAAATTAACCAGACATCCCTTTACTTTTTGCTTACAAAAAGTACTTAAAAATATTCTTCTACTATTTGCACATCTGTCGGCTTATGTTTATGGCCACACAGAATAATTTAAAAATTTAAGTACTTTTTCTTTTTCTATTTGTCTAGAAGGAGAAAAATTTTAATTTTTAATTTAAATTCAATTTCTAAAAATAAATTTTGAATTTAATTTTAAAAAAGTTATATTAAGTGCATGAATAAATTTTTATTCATATAAATATAAAAATTAAATTCAAATGTTTTCAAATTTAATTTAGATTGGCCAATATTCTTGCGGACTAAATTTGGTGATAAAAATATTTTTGCGGACAAAATTTGCAGACATAAATATTTTTGAGGACAAATTGTGTGAGTAAAAAACACTTTTTCGGACAATAACTACAGATAAATCTCGATTGCCCTTGCACTTTTTGGTGATTGAAAAAATGTACGTAAAACATAGGAGCTGTAAAATTATCCAAGCAATTTGCAACAAGTTGCAAAAAAGCTAATTATTCACGTGCATTCACATACATACATATATTTTGATCTTATCTTCAAAAATAAAGAAAACCCGACCGTTCTCAGAGTTTATCACCATTCTCGACTCTTATCTATTATATTTGTCATTCATTGTTTACTTCCTCCTTCTATATTAAAGTAGCACGAGATCGAGGTTTTTTGAAAAACCCGAGGGTCTTCGGCGAGGTTCTATCTTCAAAAAACTTAGAAACACTGAGCTATAAGGTAAAATATCAGAAAATATTTTAAATTAATTTTATAAAGAAATTAAACTTACTAGCTATAATTTAACATATCCCTCCTCAAAATATGAGAAACCTTTTAATATTTATTTTTATTATTTCACTTATTATTCAAGGCAGAAATGGGCAAAGTGAGCAATTTTTTAATTAAAAATTTTTTTTTCAAAAAAATTTTTAAAGCCGAAGCAAATTCTTCAGAAGAAAATGATAATAAAAGTGAGGAGGGGTGTACAGCAAAGAATGGATGTACTACTACTAGTAAAACAAATTTAAATTTTGACCAAGACGAAAGTCATGAGAAGGTAACAATATTTTAAAAACTATGAACCTAAAAGTTAGAGTTGAAAGTTTGGGAAATGCCGGATCCGGTTTCCGAATTTTGAAGTTTTTTTCTATTCGGACCGGATTTTACAAGCGGAAATGAGGAAATAGGCAAAACCCAGACCGGAACCGGTCTGGGTTCAAAATCCTTAAAATCCATGTTTCATCAAAATATCGGGATTCCCGACTACCGGTTCCGGTCTGGGTTTCAACTCTACTAAAAATCAAAGTGGCTCTGAAATGATTGGTTACAAATTTTACATAAGGGGCAAAAATTATGATTTTCCATAATGGTTAAAAAGTGATCATTACAAAAGGGTCAGAAGGAAAATTTTTTCAAAATGGTCAATTTAAAAATAGTATAAGGTTCAATCACTCAATTAAAAATAATTCCTATTTATTTTCAAATTTTTCAAGTCCAAATATTTTTCGCCTGAATTGAGCAGCAATTTCTACCCCTCGATAAATATGGAACGCTACAATTTTATTCGCAGCTATTATTCAATTCTTCGCTTTTTTGTTTCAATTTATTTTATTTTAATTAATTCAATATTTTCACTTTACAATTCGTTTTTACCTTCAAAAACGGTTAATTGGATAAATGCCAGTGATAAATTATTTATTCCGGCACATATTGCAGCAGAACAAATTAGAGAGAATAAGGCAATTTTTACATTTTTAAAAAATTTCTTCTTTTGAGAGTACTGTATTTTCTCTCATTTTGAAAGAGAGAGAGGGGAATAGTTCTAATATTCCTAAAATTTATCTCAAAGCTCTTCAAGGGAGGAACTCAAACTTATTGTTAGACTGGTGGAGCATCGATATTTTTGGTCCCATAAGTCAAGACTCTAAGATACAAAATGATTAATTGTGAGGGAGTTGAGAGAGGGAAGGGAGGGAGGGTTCAGAATGGAGGGAATTGGAGGGCTTTTTTTCAGGATTCATTTATTGGAGGGCTTCAGAGTTGAGTTTTGGGTTACTTGAGTCTCAAGGTTATTTGAGTCACATTTGAGGTATTCTTCTCAGAGGCTATTTGAGAACATTAGAGCTATTCGAGTCTGATCTTTACTTAATATTGAGTAATGTAAATTATGACTCAAAGAGACTCAAGACTCAGAGAAGACGACCTTAACCGCTGATTATTTAAAAAATTTCTAATTTAATTAAAGCTAAAATCGCGCGACTTGGTTCTTGCATATATTGAAAGATTGAAAATTGTCAACGAAACGGTAAACGGCTTAACCCAAAACAACACAGACGCATTGAACTTGGCAGAGAAATGTGATAAAGAATTGGCAAATATGACTAAGGAAAAAAGAAATGAGGTGAAATTTGAAAAAATAAAAAACGCCAGAAAAGACAAAATGCCAAAAATAATATTAAATGCCAAATTAAATGGCATTCTATCCAAAAAGCTGGCATAATGCCAAAATTTAAACAAAATGCCAAAAATTAAACAAAACGCCAAAAATTGGCATAATGCCAAAAAATTTGAATTAACGCCAAAAATTTTTTTTACAGTTAGCCAAAACAAAGCCTCTCTTTGGCGTTCCATTTACAGTCAAAGCAAACATTCAAGTAAAAGGATTCATTACTAGTCGCTGTAATCTTTATGAAATGAACAGTCCTCCAAGTACCGTAGAAGCTACTGTTATTACTCGGTACTAAAATTTAAAGTCAAAAAATTTTGAAAATTTCTTTTCAGTCTATTAGAGGCCGGTGCCATTATATTAGGTATAACTTCAATGCCTAATAATGGTGTTAGTTGGGCTGTTGATGATAGTGCTTGTGGTGTTGTTAATAATCCACACGATACGAGAAGAATGTCTGGGGGTAATAATTTAAAATTTATTAATTTAAAATTTATTAACAAGTTCAAAATGGTAACTTTCATAATGTTAGAAATTAAAATTTCAAAAATCATAATGCCAAAATTTCGAAATGTCAAAATGTCAAAATCTCAGAGTTCACGGAATCCCGTAACGGGATTCTTAACAAAAATTTTTACGGGACAGAATCCCGCGGGATTAATACCGTAAATCCCGATAATCCCGCCCGTCGCTTAAAATACAGGATTTCGGGACAGGATCCCGTAAAATCCCGTACGTGACCCTGTCACGTGCCGACCTCTTGTCAGGACTCCACGTCTAAAAACACATAATGTCAAAATACATAACGACAAAATTTCATAATTTCAAAATTCAAACTTTAAAGGGAGCAGTGGAGGTGAAGGCGTATTAGTTGCCTCAGCTGGTTCACTCTTTGGCATCGGAAATGATATTGGAGGTTCTGTCAGAATCCCAGCATACATGAATGGAATTTTTGGATTGAAACCAACAACGTTCCCAAACCATACAATCCCAGTAGATGGAATATTACCAAAGTTTACTGATTATCAACCAGCTTCTGAAATGTTAACAATGGGTCCTTTAGTTCGTTACGCTTCTGATTTGCCTCTTATTATGTCGGCAAGTTTTTTTTAAGTTGGGAAAGTTGTGAAATTATTAATGAGAAGGGGAGGAGAATGAATGAATTAGAGCTAGAGCAATAAAATTTTGAAAAGTCATTCTCAATAGTCTTATCTAGAAGCCATAAAAATTTCAGAATTTTAGTATTAATATTTCTAAAGTTGTGGTGGAAAATTGTCAATAAGGGTCATCAAGGGATCTAGTTGGTTATGAATATTTTTATAAATAAATTCTGAGATAGTCAACCGAAAATTCTGAAATTTTATTAGATCATGTCTGACATATTTATTAATAGTTTTGGAGAATTTGAAGACATTAGGTTATCTTCAAGGCAGGTTATAAAGCTACGAGTAGGCGTTGTCTATTGACTAAATTTTATTATTCTAACAATAAGAATATTAATTCAGAAAATTTCAGAATTTAAAATTCTGATATAATTCTGATATTCAGAATTTAACTTAAAAAATTCTGATATTCATAATTTAATTAAAAATATTCTGATATTTTCAGAATTTTACCCCAAAAACAATTTTTAATCCCCATTTAAAGGTATTGGCTAATAAACCTCTAAATTATTATTCAAAAGAACTCGATTTGAGCAAACTCAGATTATTTTACCTTGAAGATTTGGATGTTTTAATTAGTGAAGCATTGCATGATGAACAGAGAAATGTTATTAGATTGGTTGGGAATTAATTAAAAAAATTATCCAAAAAATCCTTTTAAGGTCAAAAACTTTTTTGAAACAAAACATAATGTTAAAGCCCAAAAAGTACAATTTCCATTGATGAATAGAGTTTGGGAATTGTGGGGATTAACTGGATATGCTAACTCTACTTTTGTAAGAATTGTTAAAAATTTTATTTTAAAATGTCTTGGGCTGAAAAAATTAAAAGAAAATTTTATTTAAACCATTGGGATACACTTCATTCCCGTCTAGAAGGAGGGGATGAATCCTCTCATTGGGGGAGCAGGACATCTTTTGAGTGTCAACTACCTATGTACAGACATAAGAGACAGTCAAAGGGATCCTTCTGTCTCGATTCCCTAAATTGGAAATTTACTTTTATGTCGGTATAATCCCTGATGCAGACCAAACGCTTTCCCTAGTTGAATCAAGGCACTCAATTTTCGGAAGTCTACACCAATTTAATTTAAATTTTAAACACGTCTTCACTCATTCAATTTTTAAGGGCTTCTCCGAACTCCCCAGTCTTGCTAAGGAAGTTTATTCTGGCAAATCCAACTATACATTTATACAACTAGAATTATCTATTTTACAATCTTTTACTACTCCAAAGGATTCGAAAGAATTAGAATTTGTTGCCGATAAAAAACAAAAACTCCGAGATCAGCTAAATAATTTGCTTGGAAAGGATGGAATTCTTTTATTACCTATATGGCCTACACCTCCACCTTTTCATCATATAGAGCCTTTCACACCCTGGAATGTGCTTTATACACTTGTATGTTTTTAAATTTTTCGGAAATGCAAAAATGTCACGAAATGTCAAATAACGAAAAAATTTCATAAAGTCAAATCCCTAATTCACAAAATTTTGTAATATTGTTAAATAGCTATAAATATTAGAGATCAGAACGGGTCCGCGACTCGGACCCATTTACCGGTTTTTTAAGCAACCGGGATGAAACCGGGAACGGGAATTCCCGGTTTTCCCGGCCCCTCCCGGTCAACTTTCAGAAACCGTTTCCCGGTTCCCGGACCCGGTTTTTTCAAAATTCTGATTTCTAATAAATATTACAAAATGCCAGTTCCCTAAAATTTTCATAATGCCAAAAACCTAAAATTATTCCAAAATTTCAACTTCTCAAAAATAAAGCATAATGCCAAGAATTATTTAATAATTTAAAATTTATTTTCAAAGTTATTCAACGTCCTTGGTTGCCCTGCAATATCTGTCCCAGTAGGAAAAAGCCGACAAACAAATCTACCACTCGGAGTACAATTTATTAGCTCTACATTTAATGAAGAAATTTTAATTGGAATGGCCCGATTTATGGAAAAAAGTTTTGGAGGTTGGGTAAAGCCTGGGCATGTTTCTCCAACATTTTTGAATAATAAAATGCCTGTACATGATGAAATATGAAAAAGAAATGTGAAATAAATTAAATAAGCTTTCGAATTGTACTTATTCTATTTATAAACTAATGTAAATGACTAACAGAAAATTTTATTCTGATATACTGTAAATATCCTAATAGAAGCCTTCACTAATAGAAGCTTATATTATAAGCCCACCCGCAAATTCTCAAAAATTTACGCCTAGGGCGCTGAAATATGAAATAAATATGTCACGTGGTTCACCTAAAATCCCAAAATTTTCGCTTGCGACTGTATATCGGAGGAGTTGAAGGTATATCGGATGACTTGTAAGGATTAAGGTGGATCTTGAGTGTATATTTATTTATTCCTAATACCTAGTGTAAATTTTTCCCATTCTCCACGGGAGGAATGTCACGAGAACGGGGAATTCGAATTGCGGAAAAGGCGAACGGGGTCTCTGGGGGAGACCTCCCCGTTCCCCGGAGAATTCACTTCGCCCGGGGCGGGTTCTAACCTACTTTTCACCGCAAATAAAAAATAAAGGACTGCTCAACAGAGTTGCGTCGTAATTAAAATTTTTTTTCGTAATCGTAATTCGTAATTTTTAAAAAAATTTCAGAATCGTAATTCTTAATTCGTAATTTAAAAAAAATTTCGTAATCGTAATTCGTAACTAAAAAAATGCCGTAATTCGTAATTTATAAAAAATTTTGAATATTTTTTTCGAATCACTTTTTGCGCCGCTGGCAAAATTTTGGTAAATTCATGACTAAATTAAAGTTTAAAAATTTTTATTTTTGGAAAAAATAATTGTCTAAATTTATTACCCAATCATGCATTCGAACCCAGGCCAACAAAATATGAACGTTATTTAAGTCTGGTTCTAAACCACTAAACCACCGATTTTCAAGTGCGAGTATAGCAGAAAATACAAATATAATTTTCTTTTCCCTTCAAAAATTTAATGACAAAGTACAAGAGGCTTTTTTTGCAATATTTTTCGTAATTTTTCCCGATATTTTCGTAATCGTAATACGTAACTCAAAAAATGATGTAATTCGTAATCTTAATTCGTAATTACGACGCAACCCTGCTGCTCAAGGGCTATACATAAAGGGGAATAAGGGCATTACTACTAAATTAAAAAATTATTTTAAAAAATGTCAAGAAAAAAATTTAATTTGCTTTTATTAAATTTACTTCTTTATTTATTATATTCTGCTGCTGCAAATGAATCTTCTGAAAAAGAATATAATTGTGAAGAAGAATATAATTCTGAAGAATCTGAATATGCACCATCAGAAGATTCTGATTTTGAAGATCTTAAGGTACAGTGGAATCTGGATGATAGTTATCCTTGGGTAGCTAACAAAATGGAAGTTTTTTGAACAAATTTTCGAACTGATTTTGAACAAATAGACCTCCGGCCTATCAAATTGGAAAAATTGCCTCTTTCCATGCACATAACAGTAAATTAAGCATAGCTTAGAGCTGTGGCTTGCAAAGTACTTACAATAGCTCTCCAAGACTATTGGTCCTGGGTCTTAACTCAAAAATTTTCTCGAGGTTTTTTCGGCCTTTGTCTTGGGGGAGAATCTTGGTCTAGACTTTTTTGAGCTTTTGAAAAATGCACCCCATAAAGACTGGGAAACAAAAGGAAGAGTGAAGAATTGTAGGCGTTAGGAAATGGGAAAAAAGTTGAAATGGGAAAAATATCAGGAAATATTTTGATATCTCCAATATTAATACCAACTTTATTTTAATAAAAGAGTAAAGATAAAGAAGGATATTTATCAATAAATAAAATAAATCATGAAAAAGAAGAAGGGACTTCTACAAGTCATGCATACTATATGTGGGCAGGCAAAAAACTGAATCAAATAAATGAGTGCCAAACGAAATTATTTGGGAATGAAACAGAAATAACAAGAGAATTTAAATTAGACATGGCAACACAAGAAAAAATTATTGAAAATTATTTTAATGAAAATTCGGAATTTAAGGAAGCATATGAAAGTTATATGAAAACTTGTCATACAGAAAATGAAATTGAGGTATTTTATCGAAGCTAAGCTAAAGGCTTCGGCACATACTAAGATGAGGCCGGGTGCCTAAGCTAAAGGCTTCGGCACATACTAAGATGAGGCCGGGTGCCTAAGCTAAAGGCTTCGGCACATACTAAGATGAGGCCGGGTTGGGTTATAAACAGTCTATCATCAATTCTTGTAATTCTGTTTCATTTTGAAGTGCTTCTAAGAGTGCGGCTCTGAAATGGCTAGTCGCCAAGTTGACTGCCTTGAATTGTCCGAGTTAATATTCTCGGCCTTCTTTGTTAATAATGTACTGAGAAAAGGTTTATTTAACTTCTTTTCTAATAGTTGTAGACGGAGGCCTTTCTATATCTTCGCCCGCATTCTTTTTCGCCAATCACAAATTTCGCCAATCGAAAACTTCGACAATAAACTTTAAAAAATATGTTTTTAAAGTTTATTATCGAAGTTTATGATTGGCGAAATTTGTATTGTCAAAGTGTGTATTCTCAAAGTGTGTATTGGCGAAGTGTGTATTTGCCAAAATGAGTTTTGCCTATGTGTGTCTGTTGGCAAATTGTCAGCCGGCAGTGTCTGTTGGCAAAGTGTGTATTGGCAAAGTGTCTATTGGCAAAGGACCGAATAATGGTAACTAAGTATGTAAAACTACTTTTTTATCAAAAAAGTACCCAAACACAATCCCCCTTTTTTCAACTATACTATCAATTCTAGAAATAAAATTCTAGCCTTGAGGTATAAACTCGGAAAAATTTTTGATTTTTAATTAAATTTTCCCCTTTAAATGGAAAAATGATGGCTCATTCGAAAGAGCCCAAAATTTTATTTTTTCGAAAAAATTTTTAATTAAAAATTTACTATCTTCCCACTTTTGCAAATAGTTTAGTCCTCACAGCCAATAATCTTCTTCCAATTCTTCAAAAAATTTATTTTCTTTCCAAAGTTTGAAATTTAATTAAATAATTATTTAATGCAAATTATAAATAATTATTTTATTATTGTTACTTGTTGTTGTTAATTAATTGTTATTGTTAATTATTAATTAAATATGACAAATTTAATTAATTTATATATTGTAGTTGAATTTATTGTGTTGTAGTGAAGCTGAGCCCCCAAAATAAATGTGGCGCTATTGTTGAATTTAATTAAATTTAAATTATTTTAATATTTAAATTTCTTCTTAATTTTTTCCAACTCAATTCAAACAAATTTATTTTAAAAATATTAATTTATTTATTTAGTTCAAACAATAAAAATAAACCCAACAAAGTACTGCAAGAACAGCAAAGCTATAAGAATAATTTTTTTTTATATAAAAATTATTCCAAAAAAATTTATATAAAAATTAAAAATAATTTTTAGATAATAAAAAATAATATTAATTATAGCTAAAAATTTGGCTGAGCACGTCGCCGCCACGAATTAATGAGGCTTTTATATTTGGGTGGCGCGCGACGGGCTCAAAAAATATAAACAAAGGGAGCCTCAGGCAACCATTTTTATGAAAAAAAGGAAAAGAATTTGGGCTGCCTGAGGCGCACTCGAAATTTATTTACAAATAAAGATAATCATTTAGGTTACATCCGTGTTAATAATAAAGAAAAGAAAAAATTCTTTATTATTAGCACGGAGGCGTCACACTTTAATTTCTTAAACAAAAAACGAAATCAATCATTTGTGACCACAATCGATCATTTCGACTATCGACTAATTTATAAATTAAATTCAGGAACCGTTTATTCAAGGATTGTGTGTGTTATATTTATATGGAAATATATCTACAAAAAGTTTAAGGAAACGTTTTAAAATAGGTCATGTATCTTTAATGACAAAACTGCATGCAAGGAAAATTCGGTTTTTTGAAACAAAAAAAGGAAAAAAGTTAGTTTTTAATTTAATTAATTAAAAATTTTAATAAATTTAATATGGTTCCGTCTAAGGTTCACAGATCCGGAGAACAATTAAGATTATCCTGATCCGTTATCCGCACTGAAAATTTCAGCATTACCTGTCATTTTCTGTTCGCCATCCTTATTTCCTTTGCCTCATACTTTCTTTTGTTTTCGGAAGCTTAAATTTTTGAGACATATGCTTAACTATTTTATGTTAGAAAATTCTCGATTTTCTGGATTTGAGATAAAAATTTTTTTTTTAAATACCGGTTAATATCGAATATCGATACCGATATCTGGTCAATTCTTGCATATCGATATCGATCTCGGTTACGCCAATATCGAACAATCTAGATATCGAATCTTTCCTAAAATATCGATATCGTCCTACTCTATTTTTAAGGTGTCTTCACAATTTTCGCAATTACCGACTAAAATAAATAATTTAATATTTAGAATAAAATTTAACAATGTAAATGAACAAAATGAAAAAATTAGTCAAATTAAAGAACTAATTGCTAAAAAAAGTGAAGAAAAATGTGGGGGAAAATGGGATTTAAATGGAAAAATTAATTTTCGTCCATTAGAAGCAAAAAAATTTTATAACGATATTTTAAATTTGGCGAGAGATGTTTATGGGCATAAAAATTCACAAAAAAAATTTTTGGAAATAATTGATAGAAATGAATTTACACAATTAGTAGATTCTGGCGATGTAGAAATTAAAAACCCCCAAAATATTGAAATGTTTATGACTAAATTTAGAGGAATTAATTTTGATTTCGAATGGGAATTAATTTGGAGTTTTAACTGTATGTAATTTTTAAAATTATTTAAGATACATAGTAGAAATTTAATATATTGAATATGCTAAAGTAATTACACTGAGTAATTATTTTTCATCCACTCATAACATCAGCAATTAAAGTTGAAATAATCATCAATGTAGGTGGTAAAAATTCAAAAAAGCAAAAAGGGCAAAAAATTTTATTGTTATAATAAAAATTGTAAAAATCCCATTTTTTAAAATTTCTACTAGAAAGTGTTAATCAAGAAAAAATTTTTAAATTTTTGAAACGAATATTTTTCCAGAAATTGAAAAAAAATTTTGGGTGATAGGAAAAATTGACAAGCTTAAAAAAATTAAAATTTTTTTGATAAAAATCGTATTTTCCTTAAAATTTCAAAATAAATGACAAAAACGCAAAAACATTCAAAATAGGTTATAAACTATTTAGGTTTCAAAACGCCAAAATAGGTTCCAATAGGTGATAAAAAGTCCGCGTAGACAAAAGATTTTCAAAAATTATCAACGGATATGAGCTCAATTCATCATAACTATTTCGCTGAAAAAAGGTTATAACCTAAAACTCCGTGCCCTAATCATAATATATTTTATTTAGACTTATTATTAGTCTATGTTTAATTAATTGTACAAGTTTGTTATAATCGCAAGATCCATTCAATGTTTTTGTGTTTTTTCCTACAATCCTATAATCTTAATATTTATTTTATCATTTATTTCTAGTTATGAAAAGAATTTAGTTAACAACGCTGAAATATCTGCTAAAAAAATTTGTCGTCTTTTATTATTTCGTTTATTGCTCGAAATTTTAAAGTCAATGACTATGAATGATAAATTCATCAAATTTCTGCATAAGAATACAGAAATAAATTATTTGGAAGCAAAAAGGGAAAATATTAAACTTGCTAATGATTTAATTGAATTATTTAAAAAATATAATGAAACACCTGAGGAATTTTATAATTTAAATTTAAATGAAAAGTATTCGGAAAATACAAAGCAAAAGGTAACAAAAAAAGTTGAGGAATTTATAGGAAATTATATTGATGGAAAATTGAAAATTGTTGTTGGTCGTTTGGCATGAAATTAAAAAGGAAGAATAGAACGTTGAAAAAATTTTTTATTTAAATTTCACATTCATAATTGAATTTCGCGAATCCCCGATCACTTTTCTGACTCCCAAGCTTATTATCCTACATCTCTACTATTTAGATGTCAATTTTGGGTCCCCAATTTTAAAGTTTTCTATACTAGAAATACAAGATTATTTAAAATTATTTTTTTATTAAATTGTAGTTTTTAGACTTGATAAAAATTTATTTTATTAGAAATTACATTAACCAATAAATACTCCACGACAAATCACACCTCCTAAAGTACAAGTAATAATTTCAATCAAAATCGTCCTCTAGAAATATATTTAATAAATAAACTAATTCCTTTTTTATAAGGTCGTCCGGTAAGAGATATCGAAATTGTTTAATTTTGCATCTAGGCTATAAAAATAGGCTATAAAAATTAGCTACGTTAAATAAGCTTACTCGGTGGGACGCAAATACATTTATGGGACGCTATAAAAGCTTGTGGGATAAGAAATGAGCCATGAATTCTTTACCCATATGATGTAACACATAGTTGGCTCGAGTGCATTACACTTTACAAATAAAAAAAGAGGCGATACTTAAAGAGGAAAAAGGGCATTACTATTTTAAATTTAAAAATTATTTTAAAAAATGTCAAGAATAAAATTTAATTTGCTTTTATTAAATTTATTTCTTTATTTATTATATTCTGCTGCAAATGAATCTTCTGAAGAAGAATATAATCCTGAAGAAGAATATAATTCTGAAGGATCTGAATATGCACCATCAGAAGATTCTGATTTTGTGGAACCTAAGGTATAGTGGAATCCGGATAATAGTCATTCTAGGGAGCTAACATATCTCGCAGCATTTTCATTTTCTTCTACTTCCCTCATATTCTCCTTTAAGAAATATGGAAGGCATCAAATTGAAAATGAACTGATGGCGCGAAAAATAAGCCAAAAAATAAGCCAAAACGAAAAATAAAACCAGAAAATTGTGATGAGTCTTGGGGCCAAGTCTTAGTCTCGGGTCTAGGTCTTCAAGTTTAGTCTTGGTTTCGAATCTTGTGTCTTGAAAATTTACGACATGGGCAGCTCTAGTACATGCTGTACTAAAATCTGTGCTGGGAAATCCTATGTTGGGGAATCTCTAAATTTTTTTAGATCTCCAATATTAATCCTAACTTTATTTTAATAGAAGAGTAAAGCTAAAAAACGATATTTATCATTAAATAAAATAAATATTGAAAAAGAAGGGACTTCAACAAGCTGGCAAATAAAAAAGAAAAAATTTGCTCAAATAAATGAGTGCCAAAACAAATTATTTGGGAATGAAATAGAAATAAGAAGAAAATTTAATTTAGACTGGGTAACACAAGAAAAAATTATTGAAAATTATTTAAATGAAAATTCGCAATTTGAAGAAGCATATGAACGGTATAAGAAAACTTGTCAAACAAAAAATGAAATAGAGGTAATAAAAATTTTCCCTATCGACCCATGTTTGCGTTTTGACCCGCAGCTCTCCGAACGTAATTTTTTGAACGATTTTTGCCAATACTGCCAATCATTCACGGAACCACAATCGTTTTTTTTGACTAAATCAACTAATTTTTATATTAAATTCAGGAACCGTTTATTCAAGGATTGTGTGTATTATATTTATATGGAAATATATCTGCATACAGTTTAGAGAAACGTTTTAATATGCATCATGCATCTTTAATGACAATTCTGCATGCAAGAAAAATTCGTTTTTTTGATAGCCGAGGAGGGAATCCGTTAATTTTTAATTTAATAAATTAAAAATCTGAAGACTTCAGAATATCCGGGGAAACACATCAGATTATCCGGATCCGTTATCCGTAACGAAAATTTCAGAATTTCCTGTTATTTTTCGGTCGGCATCCTTATTTACTTTGCCTCATACTTCTTTCTGTTTTCGTAAGCTTAAAATTTTGTGACGTATATATTCACTCTTTCATATTAAAATATCAGAAAAAAATCTTTGAACGCGAAAGAAAAAATTATACAAATTGGAGAAATATTAAAAGAAAAATGTAAAGAAAAATGTGGAGGAAAATGGGAATTTAATGAAAAAATTCATTTCCGTCCATTAGAATCTAAAAAATTTTATAACAAAATTTTTAATTTGGCAAAAGTTGCTGAAGAAAATGTAAAAAATTCGGAGAATATTTTTTTGGAAATAATTCATGGAAATGACGAATATGAGAAATTAGTAAAGTCTGAAGATGTAATAATAGAGGGAGAAAAACAAAATATACAAATGTTTATGACCAAATTTAGAGGAATTATTTTTGATTTTAAATGGGAATTAATTTGGAGTTTTAATTGTATGTAATTTTTAAAATTATAGGAGATAAATACAACTTAACATACTGACTATGATTAGATAATTACACTAGGTAATTATTGTTTCAGCCGCTAACAAGTGGAAGCAATTAAAGAGGGAAAATATATGAACTTTAGGCTTATTATCAGGATATGTTTAAAGATCCATCTAATGTTTTTCTCTTTTTTTTCTTTTAACCTATAATTTATTTATAGACAGGAATAACATGTATGTTAACAACGCTGTAGAATCTACCGACAAAGTTTATGATCTTTTACAATTTCGTTTAATACTCGAAATTTTAAAGTCAATGACTTTGAATGATAAATTTATCAAATTTTTGTATGAAGATACAGAGGTTAATTATTTGGAGGAAAAAGATAAACATATTAAACTAGTTAATAATTTAATTGAATTATTCAAAGAATACAATGAAACAACTGAGGAATTTTATAATTTAAAATTAAATAAAAAGTATTCGAAAAATATAAAGAAAATTATAACAGGAAAGGTTGAGGAATTTATTGAAAATTATATTGATGGAAAATTGAAAGTTGTTGTTGAACATTTGGTTGGAAATTAAACAGGAAGATTAGAATGATGAAAATGGATTCGAAAATTATTTAAATTTCCCGATTAACAATGTAAATTCTTGATCCCTAATTTGATTCCCGGGCTTTTATCCTACATACAGTGTGTCAATAAATTTTTAAGACCACACCCAGTTTCGACATTAGGGGTGGTTCAAAAGATCTACAAAAATTTCTATGAACTTATCTATTAATATCAATTGAATTTCGCAAAATTTAGCATTCCATTTCGAGTTTTTAAAATTTATTTGTTAAAACATTTTTATCTACGGTATGAAATAGTTGTGAAAATTTCATTGCATAAACTTTCGTGGAAGTTGAAAAAACTTGAAAATTAAGGTGGTCTTAAAATCTATTGCAAACTGTATGTATCCTCATCCTCACTATTTAGACGACAATTTTAGGTCCCCGATTTTAAAGTTTCTCTATACTAAAAATCAGAGCTTTATTTAAAGTTACTATTTTTTTATTAAATTGTAGTTTTTAGAAGTATAAAAATTTATTTTATTGAAAAGTACATTAACTAGTAAATACTCCCATACAAATCGCTTTTATTAAAGTACAAGTAATATCTAATTTTATCCAAATCGATCATATAAAAATATCATAGTAAAGCGGTTGGTCCCGATCATCAGTGACTCATCGTCCACAAAAAATTATTATATTTTTCTCTGAACAGCTTATAGCCTGCGACGACAAAAAACCTCTTTCCGGGTGACACGACAACTGTACTGTTGGAAAATTGTAAGTGAGACAATTCTTTTAAAACTACATATAATTACTGTTTTTCAAATTTTATTAAAATTTTGTTTACCCGCAACCCCCGTTTCTGTAAGCCCAGCCTCCGCCCCCTAATATCGAAATAAAGGTTTTCAATCTTTTACTTTGTTTGACCCAGTTTCAGCTTAAGTTTTTCTCTGAACTTTCAGGTTAATTTATTCAAATTAAATAAAAAACTTTTTCTTTAAAACAAGTTAATTTAAAATAAAAACAAGCAATTTTAGAACAAGTTTAAGACGTTCAATACGGTTAATTTAGAATACAAGTGAACTGTTTGTAAGTTCACTCTAATTCAATTCAATTCAATTCAATTTATACGCATAAAAACGTGACATTCAGATAAAATAAATAAAAATGTATCAATTGTTTTATATAAGGTCTGGAGGCAATTGAATGGAAAGTGGCTTTGATAAAACATTGTTTAAGTTAATATTGTTTAGGAGCTTTGGAAACAATTCGATTGACGATTTTTGTAATTCTGTTGGGAGTTTTCTGTAAATGTTTGGGATGTCTATAAAGAATGAGTTTTTCCGAATGGTGCTTGAACAAAAGGGTATAAATAAATTATGCGGGTTACCTCTAGTAGTGGTAGGGAGAATGCTGAATGAATTATCATGTTTTAATTTAATTTTGCCTGAGATAATATTATGGAAAAGGATAAGATTTGATTTTAAACGTCTGTGCGATAGAGATTCAAGTTTAAACAGGTCAAGGAGTTCTTTATAATTAGGTAATGTTGGGCTGTTGTTGTGTTTCATAGAGCGTAAGTATAATATTTTTAAGAATTTATGTTGAACATTTTCTAAAGAGTTTATATCTTTATTTAAATAAGGGTTAATTATAGGAGATCCGAATTCGAGGATAGGTAAGACGTATATTTTGAATAAAGTAGTTAGGAATTGAGTGTTATTAGTTTTAAGAGATCTTATAAGAGTATAATAAATTCCAGTTGCTTTATTTGTTATTATTTTAATGTGAGAGTCCCATTTTAAGTTTGATGTAAAATAAATGCCTAGATCACGAATAGGTTCGTTGGGTGGAATGATTGGTATATTTATGTTTTGTAGAGAGTATTGGTGGAAGGGATTTTTAGTTCCTATGTGGAGTGAGCTACATTTGCTGATAGCGATTTTAAGGCCATTTATTTCGCAGTATTTTGAGAATTTTTGGATAAATGTTTGGAGTGGAGAATAGTGGTTTTTATTTGGAAAATCAAAGCAGGTATAGGCCTTTAAATCGTCAGCAAATAATTTGGGTGTAACATTATCTGTCTTACAGAAATCTATTATATCAAATATATATGAGATGAATAAAATAGGGCCGAGGATTGATCCTTGAGGAACTCCACTTGTTATATGATATTCATTAGAATTTTCAGATTCGACAAGAACAGAAAGAGTTCGGTCTATTAAATAATCGTCAATCCAATTTAGTAATGCGCCAGTGATACCTAGATGATATAGTTTTTTCAGAAGGCGATCGTGGGGGACAGTATCAAACGCTTTTGCCAGGTCGAAGAATATAACGTCAACACATTTTTTATTTTCGATAGCTAATGTGTAGTCATTATAGGTTTCTAGGAGTTGAGTTATAACTGAGTGGTTTTTACGAAACCCATGTTGGCAAGAAGGAAGGTAATTATTCGATTCAAGAAATGAAGTTAATTTATTTGAAATAATTCGTTCCAAAATTTTAGAGGTTGAACATAAGAGAGAGATAGGTCGAAAATCTTTAGGTTCGTTAGGATTATTATTTTTAGGAATAGGTCGGATTATTGACTTTTTCCATATAGATGGAATTTTACTTGTCATGATTGACATGTTAAACATAATTGTTAATGGAGTGGTTAATGAGACTGCGGTGTTTTTTAAGAAAATGTTGGGAATGCCGTCCGGTGATATGTTATTAACATTGTCGAGTTTGTTTATAGTGCTATAGATTTCCTCTGGATTGATATCAATAAAGGATAATGTGTTTTTGTTTGGATTGTTTATATCAGAGGAATCAAAGTTAGAAGAGTTAAAGACAGACTGGAATTGTATTGCAAGACATTCGGCTTTATCTTTGTCTGAAATGGTAAGTCTATCATTAATGTTGAATATTGGAATTTTGGATTTTTTGGATTTAAGGAAAGCCCCTATATACTGAAATCTAGATCGTGAATCATTGAATTTTGAGATTTCTCTATTTTTAAAGAAACGAGAAATTTCTTTATCAATTTTTTGTTGTGTGAGAATATATTTTTCACGTATAGCAGGTTTATTAATATTTTTCCATAAAAGATTTTTATATGAGATAATTTTTTGAATATGTTTTGGGAATCTAGTAAGGTCTTTATTGATCTTTTTTAACGGTATGAAATTTCGAATTGTTTGGTGAATGATTTCTAAAAATAGGGTATATTGGGAGTCTACATCAGTGCAATTTAAAAACAAGGTATTCCAGTTTAAACCAATTAGGATATTGTTAATTTGATTGTAATCGGCATTATGAAAGTCAAGTATAAATTCTGGTTTTTTGGAAAAATATTTAAAATTTAAGTTAAATTCAATGGTGTTATGGTCAGAATTTTTAAAGGGGGCATTAATGGTAATATTTTTTACAACGCGAAAGGCGGAAGAGGAAAAAAGTAAATCGAGATAGTTATCTTGTCTGGTTGGGGAAGAGATTTCTTGAAATAGATTATAGCTTTCTATAAATTCGATAAATAATTTTTCAGAAGGTGATTTGTGGTTGAGAGCGAGTGGTATGTTGGTCTTCCAGATTAGATTAGGGAAATTAAAGTCACCTACGATTATGTAGTTATGATTAATAGATATTAAATAACTTAATGTATCAAGAAGTTCATGGAAGTCTTTAAAATTTTCGTTTGTGGTAGGACGGTATACGGTTATTATTCGAAATTTGTCAAATTTGGGGGAGTAAATGTCTATGGCAACAATGTCGGAATTTTTATTTTTAGGAATTTTAACGGGAGAGAAGGGAATTATATTATCTACTAAAATACAAGCACCACCGCCCCTAGAACCTCTATCGCATCTGACAATGGAATAAGGTGAAGTATGTAAAATTTGGGAATTATCGATCTTTTTGTTCAACCACGATTCGGAAATACAAATTATTTTAAAGGACTTGGAAAGTAAAAGTAATCTTAAAGCATCTAATTTGTTAACCAAGCTCCTAGTATTAAAATATAGACATTTATAAAAAGGGGAAATATTTAAAGAGTTTTTTAAAACCTTGAATCTTGGACGACCTCTTAATGGTTTTTGTTCTTTCAGTCACATTTGCACTCGTTCTTTTATTGTATTCATCTCGTTTCTTAGCACGTTCAATTCTTTCAGCTTCCAATTGTTCTCTAGTAAGACTTGGCCTGATCAACAAACGAGACCATTTTGATTCTTTTTTCATTTCCACTCTGTGTCGTTTCCATTCAGCAAGTGAAATTCGCTGAAACTTTGAAGCGCCAAAAACAATTTTTATTAAACGACAACCTTTAGCAGTTGGGTCATGCTTACCCATTCTGTACGAAACGAATGGGCTCTCAACCCCCAACAAGTTGAGTACATCTTCGATTGCAGACTTGTCTTCAGCAACACGAATTGATGGCGTTGTTGATTTAGATTCTTGTAGTCCAATAATAACAATAGAACGATTGCGTTCTTGTTCGCTTGCTGATGATTCATTGTTTTTAAAATTTGTTTCAATTGTTGTTTCAACTGTTTGAATTTTTGATTCAATTGTTGTTAAAGCATTTTTGATTTGAAGAATTTCATTAGAGAAAGAGGAAAATTTTATGTTGTTATTATCGATTTTTGATTCTAAGGCAGCCAATTTGTCCATTACTTGTTGTAATTCAGATTTTGCGGGTGCCATTTCGGCGTATTGATTTTTTATCTGAAATCTTAAACTTGGGTAATTAAACCTACCCTCGGTTCTAAGCCTTGGTCAATTAGGTTTAAATATTTTTATTCAATAAGTTAGAGTTAAAATTTAAATGTAAATTGAATATAAGTCAACTAGGTGAAAATGTGGCGGATATATATAGTGGAAATTTAGGCAAACAAATATTGTCATTGAGATGGACAGGTCGAGAAATGGTCAAACAAATATTAGAATAAATTGTGAATAATAAGAGATAAGGTTTGGCCGGTAATAAATATTAAATTGGGAAAGTCGCGGATCTCTTTAATTGAGATGGCAGGTCAATTCTTATCATTATATTTTTGAGAAAAGCTATTTTTAATTTGTTTATTTGTTTATGCGAATGCAGCAACAAGTCAAATAAGATACTAGAGTAAATGTAAGGGATGTTTATATAGTCAACAAAATGAAGGGAGGTGATTTGAATAAAAGTATAAAGAAGGTAAAGTAATAAAACACACTATTAAACAAAGTTACTTTTAATTTAAATATAAGCCAGAAGGAAATGTTTAAATCGACGAAAGGGAAAGAAAAGATTATTTTTAAATACACAAAGAAAAGGTTATTTTTTAATGAGAAATAAAGTTTAATATTTGAGTTGGGGAAAGTTGGAAAGGATGAAAAATATTTGAATAAATGTCAATCAAATTTAGAGAATGCATATTTAATTTAAAAATATAAATCAATTTTAACTAACAAATTCAAGGATCCAACACGAACCCTATAAATTACCCAGCCAAATTTCAACTACCAATGTTAGACATCACTTTTTCCTAAAAAATGGCAAGTATCTATCCAGCCCTACCACATGAAAAATTTTTTGCAAAAAATCTTTTCTTTGTTGCCACCGGGAAATGGAGTGAATTTGAGAAAGAAAGAAAATTTGACCATTCTGTTCAGAAATAGGCTGAGAAAAAGGGAAGAAAAAATGTGAGCCGATGACAGAAAAGTACCAAATATTGTCATGTCCCAAACTTTCAACATTTAGACAAAAATTTAAAACGTCAGATCTGAGTAAATATGTTTTTTTGTTCTTTTTGCTAAATATGTAAAACTTTTTTTACTTAAAATTTGATTACTTAAAATATTTTTTAGATTTAAATTTGTTTTTTTAATGACTCTGCTTCATTTTATAACGATTTTGTTTCAATTATTTTTATTGTCACGTTTTTTACGTAAATGAAATAAATCTAACATATATGTAGAACACATATAATGCAGAAAAAATTCCAAGCATTAAGGTTGCAGAATGGAAGCTTGGGGCTAAACTTTTACCTATCTCTTGTTATATTTTAAGCAATAATAGGCAATAAATTATCTGCTGCCCTATCAGCCACGTGAAATAATCTCTCTCTCTCTCTCAAGGGACGCTGCACTAAAGAAATAAGCTCTCTCCCTTTCATGGGACGCTTCACTAAGAAGACACTACTTATTCGCCTTTAATGTATCTTATATGTTGCGTAAATGCAATGCGATCCTTTACAAATAAAAAAGAGGATAGGAAAGGTACTTGGGCATTATTTTAAATATTAAAGTTTATTAATTTAAAGAGATGTTGAAAAACAAATTTTATATAATTTTATTAAATTTAATTATTTATTTACTATTATATTCTGTATCTACAAATGATTCTTCTGAAGAAGAATATAATCCTGAAGATTCAGATTATCAAGTATCGTATGTTGATAAATTTAAAGTAAGTGGAAGTTTTTGAATAAATTTTTGAATAGATTTTTTGAACAGAAACGAATTAAAAAGGGAAAAATGGCCTATTCACAATGTAGATACGTAAATTAGGCAGATGTTTCGGGCATTGGCTATCAAAACATTTGTTATAAAGATGTGGCAAATTGGTGGCCTCATTTGCTTTAGCTAGAACTTTTTCAATATGAACTAAGAATCTATAATCTTTCACGGATCCTAGTCACGTTTTCCGAACATATGCTGGGCAATCCGGTGTTGGGGAATCTCTAAAAAAATTTTAATATCACCTATAATATCCAAACTTTATTTTAATAAAAGGGAAAAAAGAAAATACGATACACATCAATAAACAAAATAAATGATGAAAGGACTTCTACAAGTCAGCAAAACATACAATTTTCTCCAGAAGATAAATCCGAAGAATCTGAATATTTATTATCAGAAGATTCTAATTTTATGCAGGTAAATATTCTAAGAATTATAAGTTACATTGGAATCCCGCTTATATTACAAGAGAAGTGATGTGGGACAAGTCAATTTTTATTAAAAATAGACGGGTATAGGTATTAAGTCTTGCATAAGGCCCGAATCCTATACTGTTAATCACAGTGTTAGATTGCACCCTATGGCATAACAGACGGGTTTAGGATTGGTGGACTTACTTGTCCAATATAAAGGATTGCGTGTTACTGTTTGTTTGCGCTGAATTCAAGCTGTTTTGAGAGAAATCTCTAAAATTTTTATTTTAATAGAATGATAACATGAATAGACGTACATTACAAATAAACGAAATAGATAGTGAAAAGAAACTAATGATTCATAGGCAACAAAATAAATATGTAAAGAACAAATTGGATCAGATAAACGAATGCCAAAAGAAATTATTTGAAAATGAAATAGAAATCAGAAGAAAATTTAATTTAGATAAAGATGCACAAAATTTAATTATTGAGAATTATATTAAAGGAAATTCGGAATTTGGTGAAGCATATGAACGTTATAAGAATAATAAAAGGTCTAACAAGGAGCTAGAGGTATTTTAATACAACTCAATATAACGACACCTTCCTGAACGAATTGAGAACAAGGAGAATTTATGTCGAAATCTTTTATATAGCAATAATAAAATTTAGAGCAAACTAAAATCCCTTTTAACGATCAAAAAAACAATAATTTGTTTTTTGAATTATTGAATTAGAACTTTGAATTATTTTTTGAATTAGAACCCGGTCCCTAATGTTCGTGCAGACGTGAAAGCACCATTTTTGACGTTTCAGCTCATGCAAAATTTCTCAAAATATGCATCGATATGCAAATATGCACAAAAGTACCGAAATATGCAAAAATATGCTATAGGAACCCGGTCCCTAATGTTCGTGCAGACGTGAAAGCACCATTTTTGACGTTTCAGCTCATGGCATATCCGCATGCAAAATATGCATTTGCATGTTTTGACACGCCCTAGTTATAATAAAGTCTACAAAAATACGGAGAAATAAAACCAAAAACAATTTTTTGAGTAAATATTAATAAACTGAAGAGAAATTTTTTGATTTAAAAGCAATTTACAGCAATTTCGTATTTATTATCTTCAATTTAAAAGAGAATACGATTTTTTGAGTTTCTGTATTGATAAAAAACGAACACATAAGCCAGCTCTAATTTCTTCTAACAAATAATTTTTAAATTAAAATTTAGGAACCTTTTATTAATGGATTGTGTGTATTACATTTACATGGAAATATAACCATAAACAATTTATCTACCTATTTTAAAATGAAAAATATAACTTTAAAAACCAAATTGCATAAAAGAAAAATTCGTTTAGTTGAAGGAATGCCTAGGAAAATGTTAGTTTGTAAATAATATACAACAAAAAGTGGAACATCTAAACCATCTTAGATGGGTTAGAGAAGATTTCCGGTAATAAGTCGGAGCCAATGTCCGACAATGTATTTATGTCTTGGCTATCAAAAGACCTCGACCTCCGGACGATTTTTCTATAGCCCCAAAGGGACTCTTCTATAGGTCAACATAGGAAAAAATTTTTTTACTTTCATCTAACGTTAAAAATTGTTTAGAAACAATGATTTGAGTTTGGATGAAATAATTCAAAATATTGGAGAAATATTAAAAACAAAAAGTAATGAAGAATGTGGGGGAAAACTATGGGAATTTAATGGAAAAATTAATTTTGAACCTAGAGAAGGAAAACGATTTTATAAAAAAATTTTAAATTTGGCAATAGATGTCGAAAAGAATAAAAATTCAGAAAAAAAATTTTTGGAAGCAATATATGGAAATGGTCAATTTTATATATTAGTATATTCTGATGATGTGTTTATTGAAGATGAACAAAATATACAAATGTTTATGACTAAATTTAGAGGAATTATTTGTGATTTTAGAAGGGAACTGATTGCGAGTTTTAAACGTATGTGGTTTTTAATGTATTTTAGCTTTTTGCACCCTATTTAGGTACTTATTTTTAAGTCTGAGCTAATAAAATAGAATAATTGCTTATTTTCATCTATCTATCACAGTAACTCTGCCTTCTTCAATACTATAATAGAATTCTCTGTTCGGAATCCGGATTCCATAAATTTATGATACATCAACCCCACACTATTCCTATCTTTTAGTTTGTTTAACTTAAGACAATTTTAATCTATTATTTATCTTCTAGAAAGGACAAGTATTTATGTTAACAACTCTATAGAATCTGCTGACAAAATTTGTGATCTTCTATTATTTCGTTTATTACTCGAAATTTTAAAATTAATGACAGAGAAAGATAAATTCATCAAATTTTTTTATGCAGATACAGAAATAAATTATTTGGAGGCGAAAGAGGAAAATATCGAACTTGTTAAAAAATTAATTAAATTATTTAAAAAATATAATGAAACCCCAGAGAAATTTTATAGTTTAAATTTAAATGAAAAGTATTCGGAAAATACAAAGAAAATGATAACAGGAAAGGTTGAGGAATTTATAAAAAATTATATTAATGGAAAATTGAAAGTTGTTGTTGGACATTTGAAAAGAAAATGAAATGATTATTAGGAAAAAATAGTCGATGAGCAAATTTAAAAGAGAATGATTTAAAGATTTTAGATTTTTTTAATTATTAAAGAATTTTATTTATTTTTACGTATTTGTTGGTAATTAGTTTAATTTTTATTTGGGGGTACTTTCAAATTTTTCTAGTTTATTCTTGGATCATTTTTTCTATCCTTAAAAGAAAACATTATATTTTCATTTTTCAATGTTCTTAGTTACATTAATTATTTTTTATTTAACGGGATTCGATATTTTCAGGATAAAAATTCATACGTGTTGAATTATTATTGTTTATTTATTTGTAGTATTTAGTCAAAACCCCTCTTCAAAACCCCTTGGCTTTTGGCGTTTATTATATTGAAGTTTTTGCAAACCTCACGCTGTTGATTTTGAGGTATATTTTGAATAGTTTCTTAATGGCACACAGCTTTTGATAATAAACCGCTACTTCTTCCGAACCCGCCGGTTGATAGTCGCTACATGGCCAATTCTCAATTAATTCGAGTGTGGTGACCATTCATAATCTTTAAATGTGGTTAAATATATATCTATTATAAATTATTCCATAAATCAGGGCAAGCTTTCTTGATCTAGTTATAACATTTCTTTTAAAAATTATTGAACCGTAATCTTCATCATTAATATATGTAGAAGCTTTTTAAACAAAGAATCTTCAAAATTTTAAAAATTTTCGCTTGTGGCGCAATAAGTGAAAAGATTTGGCTTAAGGAACTTCCAGAATTTTAAAATTTTCGCTTGCGTTTTTCTCCTCATGTGATTCGCCCCAAATCCTCCAAAAGTTATAAAGTACCACAACAAGTACCATTCAATTGATTCATGTTGAAGTCCTCTAAAATAATTCGCCAATTTCTCTCTTTCATTAGAGTTGGTGATTAATAGTTGAAAAAATAAAATCAAAAATTGTTTTATTATTTAATTGATCTAATAAATCTAATTTGATTGTCAAATTATTAAAATCGCCTTTGTCGGCGTTATGTTTAAATAATTGCAAATAATTGCAAGTTTAAATAATTGCAATAAATAATTGCAATAGCGTGAAAAAACTGTTTATATTTATTTACATTTTATTTTCACACCTTTCCAACAAATTTAACAAATACACTATTCCGCCTTAAAATTCATCTAAGTAAATGTCAAACAAACTAATTAATTAATTTGTTGAGAATTTCAGTCATCGTGAATTGAACTTACAGTTGCCATGATACGGAATAACATGATAAGCTTTATTTTAAATTCACACGATACGTAAGTGCCATAAAAATTATAGTTAAAGAAGGAGTAGTATTCTGTTGCCGAGATTTGAAGCAGTCGTTTTGTACAATTTGATTCATTCTTCGATTTACCTGGATACTATTTTTTCACATTAAAAAACAAATGACGAGTCTTTAATGTACCATACAATGCTACAACACAAAATGAGATTCTCCTACCTAAGACCAGCCAACTGCACCACAATTAACCCAAATTTCCACCACAATACCGGGAATTCCCGATTTTCGGAAATCGGGACGGATCGTTCCCTGTTACCAATGCAAGTAGTACGTAAAAGTACCGGATCGATACTTTTGGTTTACTGCGATAGTACAGAATTGTTACGAACATAAAAATAGATAGCGATTTTTAAACATACTAAATTATTATATTATTTTGTTTAAATAATTTATATAATGTTAGGACTAAGCCGAGATTTAACGATCCATTTTATAAGAAGAATGACAATGAAAATTCAATTTAACTTTTTTAATTTTAAAAAATAATTATAAAATTCTTATAATATATACAAAAATTCATTTTTGTTGATTATTCAAATTATTATTTTTATTGTTTCCCTTATCACTTTTAATGAATAATGGCTGATTTGGAGAAACATTGTTCTTTCGAAATAATTTGCCAAATACTGATTTATATGCATTTCTGTATTCTTTGCTATAAATTTAAAAATTTTAGAATAAAAATTTTGTCGTAAAATTAATTTATATAAATTTATGATTATTGGCTTGGTATTCGGGTCTGTTTTGAGTCATAATTATAAAAACAAATAACTAGTTTTTAATTTAAAAACCTAGGTTCATCAATTAATTAACGTTAGTCAGCAAGTTTGATACGTTATCTTTATTTTATGAATACTCAGATTAAATATATTTCCTATAGCTTTGAAAAAATATTCAATTTTGAATGCTAAACTTTTGGTATAGGAAACTCAGTAAAATTTAGATTTTTGTTTTTAAATAAAAATACGAGGATTGGGGCGAGTATGAGGCTATAAATATTAAATAATATTTTTTTATTATACTTGAAAATTATTAGAATTATGGCATTAATTCCAGCTGTAATTATGTAGATATATGTTATAATTGAAGTTGCCAAAGTCATAACATTGATAGTAATTATAGAATTTTGTTGATTAGATTTTGGAATAAATAAGCTTATCAAAAAATTGGCAAGCGGTATTATAATACTACTTTGTAAAAAATTTCTTCCAATAGAAGAAATTAGCCATCCAAAAATAAGAATTAAAGAAATAATTAAAACAGAGCGTAGAATTCGAAAAGAATTTTTGATTTTTGCTTTTATATCTTGAAAATTGAATTTAGTTAAATTTTTTAATATTAAAAAAAATTAAAAAAATCTTTCAATAAGAATCCCAAATGATATTTTAATTTCATACGAATGAACATATGAAGGTAAAAGGGTTGACGCCCAAAACCCGGCATTTTTTGTACCCGACACCCGAAAAGAAAATTTTCCAACCCGAAACTCGTAACCTAAGATTTTCTGTACCCGCGGCAACCCTGATAGTAATAAATTGTAATTTAAAAATTAGTAACCTCCAGCTGGACGATCATTATTCGAAGAAATCTGATTTTTTGACTTAAAATATTTTTTCCCGACGGAAGACCAAATAATTTTACAAAATATTAAAAAATAATTGAAAAGAGCAAGTGAAAAAATTATATAGCTGTAATAGTTACTAAATAAATCAGAATATAATCCAGAATTACAATAAAGGAAACTGAAAATGTTTTAAAAAATTTTGTTTTTAATTTATTATTTACGTGTCAAAAGGTGTATTTATTGTTCTAGTATTAAATTGGCAATAAGAAATAATTCCACCAAAAAATAAACAAAAACCATAGATTATTATATATGAACGAAACATTGTCGAATCAGGAATTACATGCATTCTGTTTAAATAAATAAGTTTATATAAGTGTAATCATTTTGAACAGCTGTTGCTTTATCCATAAAATAAACTAATATGAGGATTGGCCAATCCACCCAAAAAACCACCTTATTAACTTTACTTCTCTTTTACCACTTTTTAGATAGTTAAATAAATAAAGAAATAAATACATATATTTACAGATTATTTTTAAATAAGGGGTTTAGGGCACTTCGGGTCGTTCCATCAAGGACTGGCCCGACCCAAAGACCGACGGGAATGATGGATCGGAGCTTTTATTACAATAAGGTTAGCTGAAATTAAGTTCAGGACACGTTTGGTCCTCCCATCAGTGACGAACCCGACCGTAAATATTATTTCCGGACGAGAAATAATCGGATATAAGAATTTTCGATTCAGATCTTAAATATATCGATTCGGATCGTTAAATAATTCGGATGTCAATAAAGATAAATTAATAATCCCTTTGATAATATGAGAGACATATTAACATAATTAAGATATAAAAACCTCAAAGGAAAGAAAACAATTAACATTCTTTCGAGAGAAAGAAATAAGATAGCCAAAAAAGAAGAATAAGACCCAATAGTTGATATTAAAGATAACCAAAAACATATTCTAAAATCTATTGTTGTAATACCAAATAGTAAATAAACAAAATTAATAATAAATGGAGTTAGAGCAAATATTTGACAAAACGAATCAAATGGAAGTAATAAATTGGACTGAAATATTTTAGGATATTCGCTATTAAAATTATACATGTCTAACAATTAATAAACAATAATTGAAATAAGGAAATTCTTCTTAGACACGGATTAAGATAATAGCCGATAAATAAAAATTAAAATCATTAGACTACGAAATTTTATAAAACCAATTATATTAAAAAATTATGCCGAAACGGAATGGCATTACTCAAAAAAATTTTACGGATTTAAAACACCGAAGATTTAAACTATATATCGTAGACAAATGTTCAGCCTCATATTTTTAAAATCAAACTTAACTTAATCGTTTTTAAAATCAAACGTAGTTACCTTAATTACCACGTATTTAAGGTCAACTAAGCGTATCGATATATATTCGTATGCTTTTTAAATATCGTACCCATAAATCCTTTCATTGGATATCTCGGACTTTCGGATTTATCTATACCCGTGACCAAGTCTTTAAAAATAATATTACTTTTAATTTCTTAAAAGAGACAAATATTAAGCTGATATTTAACAAAATAGAAATGAAAGCAAAAATAGCCGGAAGAATATGATAAAAAATGTTTCCACTCCATACTCCCATATTACGTAAATTTAGAATAAGATTGTTGTATTGAGGAGTCTGAAATTAAAAAAAGTTTAATTTATACATTAAATTAGCTTACAGATATATAATTTAAATAATATTTATATGTACATTCAGCAACAATTAATTGGTGATTAATATTTGAAAAAATAAAATCAAAAATTGTTTTATTATTTAATTGATCTAATAAATCTAATTTGATTGTCAAATTATTAGAATCGTCCTTTGACGTTGTTCTTATATTTAAATAATTGCAAATATCACCATTTTGTAAATATGTTAATAATGATGCAGATATATTATTAGAAATACTCATTTTAATTATGTTTTATATGTTAAAGAATTCTTAAATAATACATTTAATGAATTAAGTGCTATCGCATTATATGCAGAAAATTTATTTTATTTATTTAATTTTATAAAAAAATATTCAACAAATGGAGAATATTTGTACATGATGGGAACAAATAAAAATGACAACTAGCATAAATAAATTACAACAAATAATATATTGTTTAATGAATAATTTGTTTTAATTTTCATATATTTTAAATTGTAATAAAAATCTACTTTTTTTCCTGTCACCTAAAAATGGAAAAGTCATCTAACATCAAATCCGGAATTATTTTAGAAACTAGCTACCACGATTAAACCAATACCCATTTATGGGCATTAAAACAATGATATAACCAAATGCCCAAACCAATGCCCGTGAACTATTGCTTCCCGCGTATAGTGCGATAGTAGCTAAAATTATAATAGCATTTCAGAAATCTTAAGGTTGTTCTCGTTTTTTACTTTTAATTTTTAAATGTAATAAATATTAAGTCTGTCTTTAATAAAAATGAAAAATTGTACAAATAACGTGAAAAAATTGTTTACAATTATTTACATTTTATTTTCCCACCATTTACAAAAAAAAATTATTAAATACACTATTCCGCCTTAAAATTCTTCCAGGTAAATGTCAAACAAATTAATTAATTTTTTGAGAGTTTCAGTCATCATGAATTGACCTTATAGTTGCCATGACACGGGATAACATGATAAACTTTATTTCGAATTCACACGATACGTAAGTGCTATAAGAAACCTTGTGATATTAAGGTGTAACTTCATGACTATTTTTCTTAATATTTCATGTTCCATACAATAACATAATAAATTTTTTTATATATAGTAGCATGGGATAAAAATATTAATTCTGACATGGATTTGTTGATTTAAAGCCGTGAATTATGTTACATAATAAAACCCCCGAGGATAATGATAACCCTGAAAAATTTTGCAATTAAAATTTAATAAAAATTATTCGGAAACTATAAAGAAAATGGTAACAAGAAGGTTGAGGAATATACAGAAAATTATATTGATGGATGTATTTGTTGATCGTTTAAAAAGAAACTGAAAGAAAGATAAGAAGAAACTTATTTTTGATAATTTATTTAAGCTAAAGAAACATTTTTAAATTTAAAACTAATTTTTTTGGTACTTTTCCGTTATGCCACCTCCCCCTAAATTAATGCTCAAAATGTCATATATGGTGTAATAAAAAGGGCTGAGTCGAACGGTACCACTCTTTTTCCCCGGAGATGTTTGTGGATTGAGATGAGGGCTCGAAATGGTCAAAACCATAGGGTAATTTTGGGGTAAAAAATTCGAATACGCAAATAAAAGCAGATTCAAAAGAGCTCGTCGAGCTGAGTCGAATGACACCAAAATCTCCGAAATTTGATTTGATTTGACCGAGATACAGGTACCTAAAAATTGAAGAACCACACAATTTTTTGTATCGTAACTCGGTTCAATTTTGTTCAACCACGTTGATTTTGGTGTCATTCGACTCAGCTCGACGAGCTCTTTCGAATGAGGTATTATTTGCATATTCGAATTTTTTACCCAAGATCGAGCTTACTCCCCCCCCTATGGTTTTTCGATTTTCGGGGACCTATAACTCGGTCCAGAATCATTTCCTGAAATTGGTAGTGGTACCGTTCGACTCAGCACCTTTTATTACCCCATATATGACATTTTGAGCATTAATTTTGGGGGAGATGGCATAACGGAAAAGTACCATTTTTTTGAATGGGCAAGCATATTATTCAATGTCTTATTCCCGTTTCGGTCAATGAGCTGTTTGTTTAACTGGATAGTTGTTAGGCCATAATTTTGTTCAATTAACTAAGTGCTAGGTTCTAATCCTAATAAAGAAAAATTCAGATAATTAATTTTTTTGTGAAATAAATTATTATGTTTTTTTATTAAAATGTTTTATTTATTATTAAATAGATGAATTCGATCTCTTTGCCTTCAAAAATTTTGCTTGCGGCTCAATTAAGGCGCATCTTCTGCAAGTACTGAGACAGCAAGTTCCATCAATTGATTGGTTCTCTAAAATAATTCGAGGTCCTCTAAAATAATTCGCCAATTTCTCTCTCGTTATAATTGACATGATAGTTTAATCTTTAGGTTTGGAGTGAAATCTTTTTGTAGATTTCAGAAAAATTTACCCACATCAAGTTTTTATCTAATAACAATTTATAAATTATTTAATTAAACTTTTTCTATTGCAGTTTTTCGATTCATCTGTACCAATATTAATTGGTATTTTTAAGTAATATTATTTTAAAAGTAATCAACAGTAAATTAAAAAAAGTTTATTTATAATGTTTATTCTGCTGCTAAACTGATAAATTTCTTCTTCTGAAATTTATTTTATTTTTCATTTGATTAATTTCTTTCCAAATTTAATTCAAAATGTTCTTTATTCAATTAAAATTTATTTATTAAAGCTAAGTTTATAAATTCAAAGATGGAATCAATTTAAAGACAAAGATTTATTTTTTTCTTATAGAAAGGAAGCTTTTAGAAAAGTGAATAATACGAGAGAAGAACCGCTGTAAGTGGCGATTAATACATTTTATAAGCAGGTGAGCGAACATAGGTCAAAGTGAAAAGTATTTATTGTAAAGGAAAAAAAAGAAGACAATTTTTAGTTTAAAATACATTATTATGGAAAATTTTAGGGAAACGGAAATAACTAATGGAAAGTAATAAATATTAGAGATTAAGTTCTAAAAGATTGAATGATTAAATTGAATTTAAATATTTTTATATTTTTTTTTAGACTTCTGATTACTCATCTTTCCGCTATAAGACTTTCTTACGAAATGAGACTGTGCCAGTCGAAACAATAAATAAAAAATGAAAAGAAATATGTATATATTACATTACCTGGAATAAAAATACTTTATTTCCGAGTTCCAAGTTTTTTTTCTTTTTTTAATTTTTAGTAAAGATTTTTAGAAATCGAAATTTCGAAACTGATCTTGATTGTACTTTTGAATATTAATTTTTATTACTGACTTATTGGCATTTTCGCATGACCTTGCCTCTCTATCCGCAAGTCCTCTTTTTAAATTTTAACTTAAAATAATTAATAAATTATTTTGCAGTGATGGTATATAGCTAAGTTATTCTGCCGTTTAATAATTTATTTTTGCATTTTAAAATTTTAAAATATTAAAAGGGTTTAAAATTTAAAAGTAATATTTTATTAAAAATTAATTTTCAAAGAGATGTTAAGAAATAAATTTAATTTGTTTTTATTAAATTTAATTCTTTGTTTATTATATTCTGTTGCTGCGAATGATTCTCCTGAAGAATATAATACTGAAGAATCTGAAAATTCATCACAAGAGGATTCTTATGTATTGAAAGTACATTTATAAATCTTATGAAAAAGAAAATTTAGAGTCTATAGGGCAATTTATCGGGTCCTACTCAAGTTGAAGAATCTAGTTTTGACTTGGTACCCAAAATTCCGCTGGTGACCAAAATTCCAAAAAATTGGTGACCAAAGTTCCGAAAAATCTTGGTACCAAAATTCCAGTGACCAAAATTCCGTACACCATGTAGATTATCGAAGATTAATCAGACTATACTAAATAATAGAAAATCCTATATTGGAGAACCCTAAAAATATTTGGTGTTTATTTGCAATATTAATCCTAACTTTACTTTAATAAAAGGGTAAAAATAAAGAACGATATTTATCAATAAACGAAATAAATACTGAAAGAATCGAAGGGACTTCTAGTAGCAATCAAAATATATGGTCAAAAAAGTCCAAATTGCGTGAGATAGACGAATGTCAAAGTAAAATATTTGGAAGTGAAATAATAAGAGAATTTACTTTAGACGGGGAAACACAACAAAAAATTATTAAAAATTATTTGAATGAAAATTTGGAATTTAAAAAAGCATATGAACGTTATCCGAAATATTGTCACACAGGAAAAGAAATCGAGGTAGGTATTTTAGAGTTCTGCAAATGCTGGCTAGCACCTGGTCAGTGTTCATAATCTGTTACCAAAATTCGTACTCATACTTAGGTACGAAATAAAGGATTACGACGTATGAGTACAAGCAAAATTGAAATTTATGAACACTGCACCTGGGACTTTTTGTTTTATAGTAATTTCTTTTTTTAATAAAAAATTTAGGAACCATTTATTAAAGGATTGTGTGTATTATACCTATATGGAAATATAAGCATAGATAGTTTAAGAAAATATTTTTCAATTGATTATACAAATTTGAAGACAAAACTGCATGAAAGAAAAATTCGTCTTTTTAAAGAAAAAGGAGGGAGAATGTTAGTTTTTAATTTAATTTCGCACAGAATCATAAATAGTCGTATCACAGTTTATCATGTATTAAACAATGGTCTATTCATAATGGTTTAGATATTTCACTAGAAAAATGTGTTGTTCTCTATATGTGGAAAAATAATAATTATAGACATATAAGGTATTAGGAAAACAAATGAGTGAAGTAGATAGCGTTCGTGATCTTGGTATTAAATTGTTTCTAGTTTATCATTTTTCCAGCATTAGAGGAAATTATTAAAAATGCTTATTTAGCACACACAAGATATTTAGAGTAATTAAAACTAAATAATAAATAAGCTGGTATTTTGCTACAAAACATATGTAAGGCCTTGTCTAGATCATGCAACAGAAGTATGGAATCCATCAAAAGTATGGAATCCATCAAAAAAAAACACTAATGCATTTATTTTTATTGTTTATTTATCCATTTAAGTGTACATGATTGTATGTACTTTTGGTGTTCGTTATAAATAAATAATTATTTGATTTGAATAGTTCTAGAGGAACGTAGGATCCGGGTCAGGATTTTGTGTATATGGCTCTGAGTATCAAAAAATTTTAGATAAATCGGATAGAAATTAAAAACACGCAGATCCTAAAAATTCAAAATAAAAAAATTGATTTTTTCAGAAAAGATGATCTGACTATTGAAGAAAAAGTTAAAAGAATTAGAGAACAAATTAAAATAAAAAATAAAGAAAAATGTGGAGGAAAATGGGAATTTAATGGAAAAATTCGTTTTAATCCATTAGAAGTAAAACAATTTTATATCAAAATAATAAATTTGGCAAGAGATGTTTATGAGAATAAAAATTCAGACGATAATTTTGTAGAAGCAATTTATGGAAATGGATTATATCATTTATTAGTAACTTCTGATGATGTAGAAATAAGGGGAAATAAACAAAATATACAAATGTTTATGACTAAATTTAGAGGAATTATTTTTGATTTTAAATGGGAATTAATTTGGAGTTTTAATTGTAGGTTCTTGCTTCTTAATTGTAGATTCACAAAAAATTTTTTTGATTTTATATATCTTATTGAGGTCCAAATAGAATGAAATTTTTATCGAAATCTCCTTCTAACTTTTGTTTCAAAAACATTAATTATTAGTAAATTCTAATGGACGGAGAGTCGTTTTGGCAGAGTGGAAAAAGATTTTAAGCTCCAAGAATGAGGAAGATATCTATCACGGGGAGGGATTACAACCACACAAAAGCGTCCAGTCACTTTATTTTATACTATTTATATATTTTTAGACAACAATAGGATTTATGTTCAGAACCCTGAAGAATCCGCTGACAAAATTTGTGATCTTCTATTATTTCGTTTATTACTTGAATTTTTAAAATTAATGACAATGGTGGATAATTTTCTCAAATTTGTGTATTTAGACACAGAAACTAATTATTTGACGACAAAAGAGGAAAATATTAAACTAGTTAATAATTTAATTGAAATATTTAACGAATATAATAAAACACCTGAGGAATTTTATAATTTAAAATTAAATGCAAAATATTCGGAAAATACAAAGAAAATGATAACAAGAAAAGTTGAGGAATTTATAGAAAATTATATTGATGGAAAATTGAATGTTGTTGTCGGACGTTTGGCTTTAAATTAAAGGACTATTTTGTTAAAAAGATATAAAAAATAAATTTATTTTAAAAATTATTTATTTTATTAAAATTTATTATTGTTAGATTGACTTTATTTGATTAACTTCTTGTGTATTTTAAATAACATTGATAATAAATTTTGTTAATTTTAATAAATAAAAAATAACATTCACGATAATAATATTGTAGTTAGACATCTAAGAACAAAGTTAATACGCTCCATAAAATTAGGATCCAAACTACAAAATACCCAGACTCAATTGAAAAATTGAAAAAATTGAAAAACAATTGAAAAACCAGACTTAATGAAATTTTTACAAGTATTTACAAACATTAAAGGACTATTTCCGTTTTGAAAATAACTGCCTATATAATTAAAGAAGGATAATAGAAATGTGTACATTCTCGTTTTATTCCCTATGAACAGAGTGGGACGTGTCGTACATGTAAAAGCACAGAAGTTGAATTAGATTTTATTATAGTCAAAGGAGTAGTAAACTATTGCACGCAATTTAAAGAAAGTCGTTTTGTACCATTTGTACCATTCGTTTTGTACCATTTGATTCATTCTTTGATTTACCTGGATATTGATTTTTTAAAGTAAAAAACAAAGGACGAGTCTTTAATGTACCATACAATGCTACTACACAAAATCAGATTACCTGTCCTAAGACCGGGCCAACTGCACCACAATTAACCCAATCCACCACAATACCAGGAATTCCCGATTTTCGGGGATCGGGACGGGACGTTCCCTGTTACCAATGCAAGTAGTACGTAAAAGTACCGGATCGATACTTTTTGTATTACTACGATAGTACAGAATTGTTCCGAACATAAAAATAGATAGCGATTTTTAAACATACTAAATTCTTATAGTATTTTCGTTTAAATAATTTATACAATGTTTGGACTAAGTCGAGATTTAACGATTTACATATTTTACAAGAAGCATGACAATGAAAATTTTATTTAATTTTTTTAATTTTAAAAAATAATCATAAAATTCTTTTAATATTTACATAAATTCATTTTTGTTGATTATTCAAATTGTTATTTTTATTGTTTCCCTTATCACTTTTAATAAATAATGGTTGATTTGGAGAAACATTGTTCTTTCGAAATAATTTGCCAAATACTGATTTATATGCATTTCTGTATTCCTTGCTATAAATTTTAAAAAATTTTAGAATAAAAATTAGTCGTAAGCATAATTTATATAAATTTATAATTATGGATACACTTATCGTAGTTAACTCAGTAAGTTTGCTCAGTGTTTTTGTTTGGTATTCAAGTCTGTTTAGAGTCATAATTATAAAAATAAATAATTAGTTTTTAATTTAAAAACTTAGTTTCATCAATTAATTCACGTTAGTCAACAAGTTTCTTACAGTTATTTTTATTTTATGAATATTCATATAAGAAACTCAGGAAAATTTAGATATTTGTTATTTTATTAAATAAGAATACGAGGATTGGGGCAGAGTATGAGGCTATAAATATTAAATAAAATATTTTTTTATTATACTTGAAAATGATTAGAATTATGGCATTAATTCCAGCAGTAATTATGTAGATGTATGTTATAATTGAAGTTGCTAAAGTCATAACATTTTGAATAATTATAGAATTTTGTTGATTAGGTTTTGGAATAAATAATCTTGTCAAAAAATTGGCAAGCGGTATTATAATACTACTTTGTAAAAAATTTCTTCCAATAGAAGAAATTAGCCATCCAAAAATAAGAATTAAAGAAATAATTAAAACAGAGCGTAGAATTCGAAATGAATTTTTGATTTTTGCTTTTATATCTTGAAAATTGAATTTAGTTAATTTTTTAATTAAAAAATAAAAATTTTGAAAAAAAGTCTAGGGCTTCGACATAAACACACCAAAACAAATGTTTTTCTTGTCTAAAAACATGTGAGGTGATAAAAAATCTGTAGAATTGTCTCAAAATGGTCCATTTTTAAATTTTCCCAGGATTTTAGACCCCTGAAAATCGAACAGTAAATCGAAAGCGGAAGGGTCAAAAAAGCGAAATTTTGCGGAAGACGGAAGACGGAACGCGGAAGCGGAAGAATATCCATCCCTACTATATAGCTAATAAATTGAGTCGTTAATTCTAAGAGTAAGGCAATTTTCTACCTAAAGAACCCAAATATTATTTTATAAATTATTACTTTAAAAAATTAAAAATTAATAACCTCGTTCTGGACGATCATTATTCGAAGAAATCTGATTTTTTGACTTAAAATATTTTTTTCCGAAAGAAGACCAAATAATTTTACAAAATATTAAAAAATAATTGAAAATAGAAAGAGAAAAAATTATATAGCTGTAATTGTTACTAAATAAATCCGAATATAATCCAGAATTACAATAAAGAAAACTGAAAATGTTTAAAAAAATGTGATTTAATCTATTATTTACTTATCAAAAGGTGTATTTATTGTTGTTATAATATTAAATTGGCAATAAGAAATAATTCCACCAAAAAATAAACAAACAACATAAATTATTATATAAGAACGAAACATTGTTGAATCGGGAATTACATGCATTCTGTTTAAATAAATAAGTGTTATATAATTGTAATCATTTTGAACAGCTGTCTATCCATAAACCTAGTATAGGGATTGGCCAATCCACACAAAAAACCAATTCATTATCTTTACTTTTCCTTCTCCCACTTTATAAATTGTTAAATAAATAAAGAAATAAATACATATATTTACAGATTATTTTTAAATAAGGGGTTTAGGGCATTCGGGTCCTAACATCAGGGACTGGACCCGACCCAATGCCCGACGGGAATGATGAATCGTAGTCGCTTTATTACAATAAGGTTAGCTGAAATTAAGATAGGTGAATCCGAATTCCGGACGAGAAAAAATCGGATATGGGAATTTTCTATTCGGATTTTAAATAAAGCTTTAATAATCCCTTTGCTAATTAGTGACACATATTAAAATATACATGATATAAAAACCTTAAAGGAAAGAAAACAATTAGCATTCTTTCAAGAGAAAGAAAGAAAATAGCCAAAAAAGAAGAATAAGACCCAATAGTTGATATTAAAGATATCCAAAAACATAATCTATAATCTATTGTTGTAATACCAAATAATAAATAAACAAAATTAACAATAAATGGCGTTAGAGCAAATATTTGACAAAATGAATCAAATGGAAGTAATAAATTGGACTGAAATATTTTAAGATATTTGTTATTAAACTGTGCATGTCTAACAATTAATAAACAAAAATTTAAATAAAGAAATCCTTTTTTGGGGGCGGATTTAGATAATAGCCGATAAATAAAAATTTTAATAATCATCGGAGATTTATGAATTACGAGCCTACTAAATTTTATAAGACCAATTGAAAATAAAAAAATCAATTCAAAACAGAATAGTATTGTTCATAGAATTTTACGGACTTAAAACTTTGATTCAAACTATATACCGGAGCCTAATTTTCAGCCCCAAATTTTTCAAATCAAACCTAGCCGTAAATTTTTTTGAATTCGTAAACATTAATCCGTTTGTCGGATATCTACGGACTTTCGGATTTTATCTATATCCGTGACCAAGTCTTTATAAAATAATATTACTTTTAATTTTTTAAAAGAGACAATTATTAAGCTGATATTTAATAATATAGAAATGAATGCAAAAATAGCCGGAAGAATATGATAAAAAATGTTTCCACTCCATACTCCCATATTACGTAAATTTAGAATAAGATTGTTGTATTGAGGAGTCTGAAATTAAAAAAAGTTTAATTTATACATTAAATTAGCTTACAGATATATAATTTAAATAATATTTATATGTACATTCAGCAACAATTAATTGGTGATTAATATTTGAAAAAATAAAATCAAAAATTGTTTTATTATTTAATTGATCTAATAAATCTAATTTGATTGTCAAATTATTAGAATCGTCCTTTGACGTTGTTCTTATATTTAAATAATTGCAAATATCACC
Organism: Meloidogyne enterolobii; assembly: GCA_963681835.1. Lineage (NCBI taxonomy): Eukaryota > Metazoa > Nematoda > Chromadorea > Rhabditida > Meloidogynidae > Meloidogyne > Meloidogyne enterolobii. Next base: position 562,052 of record CAVMJV010000112.1, read on the forward strand.
ATTTTGTAAATATGTTAATAATGATGCAGATATATTATTAGAAATACTCATTTTAATTATGTTTTATATGTTAAAGAATTCTTAAATAATACATTTAATGAATTAAGTGCTATCGCATTATATGCAGAAAATTTATTTTATTTACTTAATTTTATAAAAAAATATTCAACAAATGGAGAATATTTGTACATGATGGGAACAAATAAAAATGACAACTAGCATAAATAAATTACAACAAATAATATATTGTTTAATGAATAATTTGTTTTAATTTTCATATATTTTAAATTGTAATAAAAATCTACTTTTTTTCCTGTCACCTAAAAATGGAAAAGTCATCTAACATCAAATCCGGAATTATTTTAGAAACTAGCTACCACGATTAAACCAATACCCATTTATGGGCATTAAAACAATGATATAACCAAATGCCCAAACCAATGCCCGTGAACTATTGCTTCCCGCGTATAGTGCGATAGTAGCTAAAATTATAATAGCATTTCAGAAATCTTAAGGTTGTTCTCGTTTTTTACTTTTAATTTTTAAATGTAATAAATATTAAGTCTGTCTTTAATAAAAATGAAAAATTGTACAAATAACGTGAAAAAATTGTTTACAATTATTTACATTTTATTTTCCCACCATTTACAAAAAAAAATTATTAAATACACTATTCCGCCTTAAAATTCTTCCAGGTAAATGTCAAACAAATTAATTAATTTTTTGAGAGTTTCAGTCATCATGAATTGACCTTATAGTTGCCATGACACGGGATAACATGATAAACTTTATTTCGAATTCACACGATACGTAAGTGCTATAAGAAACCTTGTGATATTAAGGTGTAACTTCATGACTATTTTTCTTAATATTTCATGTTCCATACAATAACATAATAAATTTTTTTATATATAGTAGCATGGGATAAAAATATTAATTCTGACATGGATTTGTTGATTTAAAGCCGTGAATTATGTTACATAATAAAACCCCCGAGGATAATGATAACCCTGAAAAATTTTGCAATTAAAATTTAATAAAAATTATTCGGAAACTATAAAGAAAATGGTAACAAGAAGGTTGAGGAATATACAGAAAATTATATTGATGGATGTATTTGTTGATCGTTTAAAAAGAAACTGAAAGAAAGATAAGAAGAAACTTATTTTTGATAATTTATTTAAGCTAAAGAAACATTTTTAAATTTAAAACTAATTTTTTTGGTACTTTTCCGTTATGCCACCTCCCCCTAAATTAATGCTCAAAATGTCATATATGGTGTAATAAAAAGGGCTGAGTCGAACGGTACCACTCTTTTTCCCCGGAGATGTTTGTGGATTGAGATGAGGGCTCGAAATGGTCAAAACCATAGGGTAATTTTGGGGTAAAAAATTCGAATACGCAAATAAAAGCAGATTCAAAAGAGCTCGTCGAGCTGAGTCGAATGACACCAAAATCTCCGAAATTTGATTTGATTTGACCGAGATACAGGTACCTAAAAATTGAAGAACCACACAATTTTTTGTATCGTAACTCGGTTCAATTTTGTTCAACCACGTTGATTTTGGTGTCATTCGACTCAGCTCGACGAGCTCTTTCGAATGAGGTATTATTTGCATATTCGAATTTTTTACCCAAGATCGAGCTTACTCCCCCCCCCCCTATGGTTTTTCGATTTTCGGGGACCTATAACTCGGTCCAGAATCATTTCCTGAAATTGGTAGTGGTACCGTTCGACTCAGCACCTTTTATTACCCCATATATGACATTTTGAGCATTAATTTTGGGGGAGATGGCATAACGGAAAAGTACCATTTTTTTGAATGGGCAAGCATATTATTCAATGTCTTATTCCCGTTTCGGTCAATGAGCTGTTTGTTTAACTGGATAGTTGTTAGGCCATAATTTTGTTCAATTAACTAAGTGCTAGGTTCTAATCCTAATAAAGAAAAATTCAGATAATTAATTTTTTTGTGAAATAAATTATTATGTTTTTTTATTAAAATGTTTTATTTATTATTAAATAGATGAATTCGATCTCTTTGCCTTCAAAAATTTTGCTTGCGGCTCAATTAAGGCGCATCTTCTGCAAGTACTGAGACAGCAAGTTCCATCAATTGATTGGTTCTCTAAAATAATTCGAGGTCCTCTAAAATAATTCGCCAATTTCTCTCTCGTTATAATTGACATGATAGTTTAATCTTTAGGTTTGGAGTGAAATCTTTTTGTAGATTTCAGAAAAATTTACCCACATCAAGTTTTTATCTAATAACAATTTATAAATTATTTAATTAAACTTTTTCTATTGCAGTTTTTCGATTCATCTGTACCAATATTAATTGGTATTTTTAAGTAATATTATTTTAAAAGTAATCAACAGTAAATTAAAAAAAGTTTATTTATAATGTTTATTCTGCTGCTAAACTGATAAATTTCTTCTTCTGAAATTTATTTTATTTTTCATTTGATTAATTTCTTTCCAAATTTAATTCAAAATGTTCTTTATTCAATTAAAATTTATTTATTAAAGCTAAGTTTATAAATTCAAAGATGGAATCAATTTAAAGACAAAGATTTATTTTTTTCTTATAGAAAGGAAGCTTTTAGAAAAGTGAATAATACGAGAGAAGAACCGCTGTAAGTGGCGATTAATACATTTTATAAGCAGGTGAGCGAACATAGGTCAAAGTGAAAAGTATTTATTGTAAAGGAAAAAAAAGAAGACAATTTTTAGTTTAAAATACATTATTATGGAAAATTTTAGGGAAACGGAAATAACTAATGGAAAGTAATAAATATTAGAGATTAAGTTCTAAAAGATTGAATGATTAAATTGAATTTAAATATTTTTATATTTTTTTTTAGACTTCTGATTACTCATCTTTCCGCTATAAGACTTTCTTACGAAATGAGACTGTGCCAGTCGAAACAATAAATAAAAAATGAAAAGAAATATGTATATATTACATTACCTGGAATAAAAATACTTTATTTCCGAGTTCCAAGTTTTTTTTCTTTTTTTAATTTTTAGTAAAGATTTTTAGAAATCGAAATTTCGAAACTGATCTTGATTGTACTTTTGAATATTAATTTTTATTACTGACTTATTGGCATTTTCGCATGACCTTGCCTCTCTATCCGCAAGTCCTCTTTTTAAATTTTAACTTAAAATAATTAATAAATTATTTTGCAGTGATGGTATATAGCTAAGTTATTCTGCCGTTTAATAATTTATTTTTGCATTTTAAAATTTTAAAATATTAAAAGGGTTTAAAATTTAAAAGTAATATTTTATTAAAAATTAATTTTCAAAGAGATGTTAAGAAATAAATTTAATTTGTTTTTATTAAATTTAATTCTTTGTTTATTATATTCTGTTGCTGCGAATGATTCTCCTGAAGAATATAATACTGAAGAATCTGAAAATTCATCACAAGAGGATTCTTATGTATTGAAAGTACATTTATAAATCTTATGAAAAAGAAAATTTAGAGTCTATAGGGCAATTTATCGGGTCCTACTCAAGTTGAAGAATCTAGTTTTGACTTGGTACCCAAAATTCCGCTGGTGACCAAAATTCCAAAAAATTGGTGACCAAAGTTCCGAAAAATCTTGGTACCAAAATTCCAGTGACCAAAATTCCGTACACCATGTAGATTATCGAAGATTAATCAGACTATACTAAATAATAGAAAATCCTATATTGGAGAACCCTAAAAATATTTGGTGTTTATTTGCAATATTAATCCTAACTTTACTTTAATAAAAGGGTAAAAATAAAGAACGATATTTATCAATAAACGAAATAAATACTGAAAGAATCGAAGGGACTTCTAGTAGCAATCAAAATATATGGTCAAAAAAGTCCAAATTGCGTGAGATAGACGAATGTCAAAGTAAAATATTTGGAAGTGAAATAATAAGAGAATTTACTTTAGACGGGGAAACACAACAAAAAATTATTAAAAATTATTTGAATGAAAATTTGGAATTTAAAAAAGCATATGAACGTTATCCGAAATATTGTCACACAGGAAAAGAAATCGAGGTAGGTATTTTAGAGTTCTGCAAATGCTGGCTAGCACCTGGTCAGTGTTCATAATCTGTTACCAAAATTCGTACTCATACTTAGGTACGAAATAAAGGATTACGACGTATGAGTACAAGCAAAATTGAAATTTATGAACACTGCACCTGGGACTTTTTGTTTTATAGTAATTTCTTTTTTTAATAAAAAATTTAGGAACCATTTATTAAAGGATTGTGTGTATTATACCTATATGGAAATATAAGCATAGATAGTTTAAGAAAATATTTTTCAATTGATTATACAAATTTGAAGACAAAACTGCATGAAAGAAAAATTCGTCTTTTTAAAGAAAAAGGAGGGAGAATGTTAGTTTTTAATTTAATTTCGCACAGAATCATAAATAGTCGTATCACAGTTTATCATGTATTAAACAATGGTCTATTCATAATGGTTTAGATATTTCACTAGAAAAATGTGTTGTTCTCTATATGTGGAAAAATAATAATTATAGACATATAAGGTATTAGGAAAACAAATGAGTGAAGTAGATAGCGTTCGTGATCTTGGTATTAAATTGTTTCTAGTTTATCATTTTTCCAGCATTAGAGGAAATTATTAAAAATGCTTATTTAGCACACACAAGATATTTAGAGTAATTAAAACTAAATAATAAATAAGCTGGTATTTTGCTACAAAACATATGTAAGGCCTTGTCTAGATCATGCAACAGAAGTATGGAATCCATCAAAAGTATGGAATCCATCAAAAAAAAACACTAATGCATTTATTTTTATTGTTTATTTATCCATTTAAGTGTACATGATTGTATGTACTTTTGGTGTTCGTTATAAATAAATAATTATTTGATTTGAATAGTTCTAGAGGAACGTAGGATCCGGGTCAGGATTTTGTGTATATGGCTCTGAGTATCAAAAAATTTTAGATAAATCGGATAGAAATTAAAAACACGCAGATCCTAAAAATTCAAAATAAAAAAATTGATTTTTTCAGAAAAGATGATCTGACTATTGAAGAAAAAGTTAAAAGAATTAGAGAACAAATTAAAATAAAAAATAAAGAAAAATGTGGAGGAAAATGGGAATTTAATGGAAAAATTCGTTTTAATCCATTAGAAGTAAAACAATTTTATATCAAAATAATAAATTTGGCAAGAGATGTTTATGAGAATAAAAATTCAGACGATAATTTTGTAGAAGCAATTTATGGAAATGGATTATATCATTTATTAGTAACTTCTGATGATGTAGAAATAAGGGGAAATAAACAAAATATACAAATGTTTATGACTAAATTTAGAGCAATTATTTTTGATTTTAAATGGGAATTAATTTGGAGTTTTAGATGTACGTAAAAATTATTTTATTAAAAGTATATTCGATTTTTATTTTGCAGACAGGAAGAGCATTTATGTTTACAACTCTGAAGAATCCGCTGAAAAAATATGCGATCTTCTATTATTTCGTTTATTACTTGAATTTTTAACATCAATGACTAAGATGGATAATTTTCTCAAATTTTTGTATTCAGATATAGAAACTAATTATTTGACGGCAATAGAGGAGAATAGTAAACTAGTTAATATTTTGATTGAATTATTTAACGAATATAATGAAACACCTGAAGAATTTTATAAATTAAAATTAAATGAAAAATATTCGGAAAATACAAAGGAAATGATAACAAAAAAAGTTGTGGATTTTATAGAAAATTATATTGATGGGCAATTGAATGTTGTTTTGAGTCATTTGGTTGGAAATTAAAAATGAAGCTTAAAAAGATAAAATGAGAAGAAATTTGATTACAAAGAAAGATTATTTAAATTTTCCGATTCCAAACCCCGTGGGCTATCCCATTTCCCAACTTTTGCAGCTTTTTACTTTTTACTTTTGCAGCTTTTTACTTTTTACAGGTTTTGTTGACTAATTCGATTACTAGATTAGTTGGCTTTTAGAACTTTTGGTATTTTATTAATATCCCACCCACCTACTCCTATATGAGACTTACAAAGGAGAGTGCCTGAGATGTCCGTGGAGAGTGCCTGAGATGTACTAATTAAAGTCATCCTAAATGTTTAAGGACATCCGGACCATCCCAAGGTGTCTTATAAAAGATAACTGATTTAAGAAAAAGGGCCCGTGTAATTATATGTTAATTATTAATTATTTCCCTGTAATTCGTCCACTAATTAGGTCCGAGGTTTAAAGACATATGGTACCAATCCAGGGACTCGTCAAACCAAAACTAGTTTTAATCACTTCCCTCAAAAATTTTTAAATTAAAATTTATTCGTTCCTTTCCCCTAATTTTTCTTCCGTATTTCCCTAATTTTTCTTTTGCATGCGCGCATTTCTTTATTTTTCACAATTCAACTTTCTTTTGAATTTTTAAAGGTTTTATGGGTCATATTTAAAAAAATTTTCCTTTTTTGTATTATTTTAAATTTTCTTTTGGATTTTTTAAAAATTTCTAAGTCATCTATAACCTGGAAAAATTTTTCTCTTGTTCTCTTTTATTGAAAAATATACCTTAAAAAATTTTAAATAGGAAGAAATTTTTAAATGGCAAAATATATGGGAAAAAATAAAAGGAAATAGTAAAAGTTAGAAAAAAGGGAGAAGATATTAAAAATATACACCACTTCTAATAGTATGGAGTAGTATAAAAGGAGATCATAATTCCTGAACGTAATTAGTTTAATATGAACTCTAAAATTTTTCCAAAAATTTTTCCAGAGGTGGAATTTTACACTAGTGCCCTTACCACTAGTGCCCCTCAAAGCCCTTGAAATTTGCTGCATTAGTCTAATTTTTCAGAAAGAAATTCGATTGGTTATTAGTAGTTAAATTTTAAAGTCTCCAAAAACAATTAAATGCCCCATAAAATCCCTTTAATTTCGAGTTAGTGATCACTTAACACCTCCTAAGCATTTTTAATACTGATAAATGAATCATCCTTATATTAGATATGACGGTTTAAACAGATTTTTCCATTTGTTATTTTAAAACTTTCTTGCACTTTTTTATATCCTTTAGTTAAACGTTATACATATACATGTTTGTCTGTTTAATATGGAGAGTTGATTTTATCGTGTCCCTGGCATTGATAGAGAGCAGTCATAATGGAATTATATAGAGGGGTGCCGGAATTTTGGTCACCGGAATTTTGGTCACAACGATTTTTCGGAACTTTGGTCACCAATTTTTTTGGAATTTTGGTCACCAGCGGAATTTTGGTCACCGAGTCAAAAAACGGAATATTGGGCACTGAATTTTGGTCACCAATAGGAATTTTGGTCACCAAACGGAAAAAAAGAATCTTATCTAAAACTGATATCAAAGTGATAAAAAAATGATTTTTCAACCTCCATTTGATCAATTTCAATGTTTTTCACTTTCCCGGCTGATCAATCTCTCAGTTGATCACTCTCGATCACTCTCACGGATGATTGATTAACTGTGAGAGCGATCAACATTGAAATTGATCAAATGGAGGTTGAAAAATCATTTTTTTATCACTTTGATATCAGTTTTAGATAAGATTCTTTTTTTCCGTTTGGTGACCAAAATTCCTATTGGTGACCAAAATTTCAGTGCCCAATATTCCGTTTTCTGATTTGGTGACCAAAATTCCGCTGGTGACCAATATTCAAAAAAAATTGGTGACCAAAGTTCCGAAAAATCGTGGTGACCAAAATTCCGGTGACCAAAATTCCGTACACCATATAGAGAGGCGATGAATTGCTTAAGATGTCAGTATTAATTGATTAGTCTGCGCCCGCGTTGGCCATAATGAAGCACTCGCGCGGCATAATTCGCGACTTGTCTAATGACTACTCCGTAGCCGTTTTTAATTTTGTCTAAGATTTCAAAGTCCCGAAGGCCCAAACATTTACTAATTCAGCTCAACGAGAAACATCCAACTTTGGAAAGAATCAGAAATTCTTATATGGAGATATAGGTTTTAACTAGGTGGCAAGAGGATTTCATCATACACAGGCACGCTTCACTTGTAAATGTTTAAAGCGCGTCTGCTATTCAATAAATATATTTGTTACCGGGTCTCTTCATTAATAGCGAGAATTCTAAAGCACGTCCTTTACTTCAATAATGTTTAACATAATTAAATAATTTTTTATATTTAAAGTATTTTAATTTTAATTAAAGTTTCCGCGGCGGATCTGAAGCTTGCCTGATTTTAAACATATGACAACTAATTCACAGTCATCATTTCTAAGTTTGCTATAGTTTGCTATATCAATGTCCATATTTTTAAACTATAACTAGATGGTTTGACTAGATCCTTTATTACGATTCCAAAATTGTCAAGTACCAAAATACAGTATCATTTCATAGTTGTTGCAACATTTATGTTTTTATTGTACAAACAATGTTCCAGATAGGGCTGCCAATATGGACCGACTCGGACCGAAAGATCGAGTTGGGCCTAGATGTTTGGACCGAAAAAGACTCGTACTGGCCCGACTCGATAACCGAAAAAGACGCCCGAAAAAATGCCTCGACCGCCGGCCCGACTCGAAAACGGCAACCCTAGTTCCAGAAAACGTTTTGGTAAAATCTCTGTACTAGTTGATTTTTAGTTTATCATTATTTTGAGCTCTATATCTAACAATTTAAATGCATTTAAATTTCTTAACACTTAAACAAATTTCAGAAAATGTATAAAATCAAAATTTTATTCATTCTCATATTTCTGGTTATTTTTTTAAACTTAACTGTTTGCAAGAAATGTATAGAATGTAAGAATTTCAAGAAAAATTACAGAAATCGTCGATACAAAAGGGGTTCTTGTTGTAGTAAAGGAAAAGAAGGGAGCTCAGAGACTCACACTGAATTTAACGACGCTTCAGAACGTTACCAGTCAGTACAAAGTCATGAAACACAATTTGAAGATTTTGAAGAATTTACACAAAGAAAGAAAATTTTAATTATCACTGATAATTATTGGCACTCTCAATGGGAATATAATGTAAGTGATATAAATAGTTGGCAGACAGTTTTGGATCCCTGAGTCTATTCGGACCCGATATTCGAAAGAAAATCCCTGGAGATCCTGAATTTATCGGAAAAGGATATGCCGATTGGCAAGTCTAATTTTTAAGCTGATAGTATATTAATTATAAAATTAAAATAATTATAATATTTTAGAGAACGCTTGCTAACATTTTGGCAGATTATTATGATGTTGTAAGTATTTAAAGACTGATTTTAATTATAATTGGGCTAGAAATATTTTTTCATAAATATAATTTTTTTAGGATATGCTTTTACACACAAATAGTAGAAGTATTAAATTAACTGGAATCATAAAATTCAATATAATTATTATTGAGGCTGAAGAAGATCTTTTTAGTTTTCGAGAATCTAGAAAATTTAAATATGTTGCTATTTGTAAAGGTATATACAAAATTTTCCTATCAAAACACAATTAATGTCTAGTTAAAGATTTACACTAATTTGTAAGGTTGTTGACGAATGGTTATTAACTGGTACCTCGATTTTTGGCTATGGACGGTTTTCTTTTGTACGAAGTGGCTACCTGTCTACTTCGTACTAGTACCTCTCTACTCGCTAGTACCTGTGTACTCGTTCCAATGGGAACTGTGTATAAGTACGAATTTTGGAACGAGCCTACGAACAATGCACTTAACCACACATATCTCATACTCAAACTGATAGAATTTATACATATTTATCAAGGAAGAAAAGTAGAAAAATATTAACATATGTTTTTGTCTAATCAAATGTTCGAAAAAATTTCCAATTCCCAAATTTTCCTGTCATTAGGGGTGTATTTTAATAACCGTACCCGGGTGGTTTTGGTAACCGGTTTTTGGTTAACCGTCCGCCAACAACCATAATTTACCAACAACCCTAACCCTACTAAAGCATAAGTCCGTTTATAGGATTCCTTTGAAAGCAAATCTCTTAGAGTAACGAAGCATGAAACCAATGGGAACCATATATATAATACTTAATATAATAAAAAATTTTCAGCATAACTCGTAAAGATTAAATTACTCATTTTAAGAAATATTTAAAAATGAAGAAATGTTACGCCAGCTGAAAGATAAAAACTATGATCTGGGAATTGCTGAAACAGGCCAACAATTTTGTTCATTTATGATTTTTAATGAAATAGGGATAAACAAAACAATTAATTTGTATCCTTCCCATTTGCATTCACACGATTTAATTTTAATCGGACTCGATGTTGATAGCGTTTCAGGTAGTTTTATGAAGTAATTTTATATTAGGTATTTTAATTAATCGCTTATACATCTTTTCAAAGAGGGAGGTGTTGTGTAGTGATGACACTACTATAAAAGTCACTGTAAGCGTCAGTCTAATAGGATTATACTAGCCCGGCTAGTTCCTGATCTCCTTCGTCTGTTCCAGCTCAGTCCCTTCGCCTACAGATTGTACATTTCTACGGATAAACTATTATTATTGTGCACGTCGACTTTAGTTAAATCCCGGACAGCCCTCGGACATAACATAATCTTATTCAAATCTCATTACCAAATATTTTAGCTACACTGACTTATAATGATATAAAATTCGGCGATGGATTGCCCAATTCAGATATTTGGAAAAAGGGTACAAAGAGACACATACAACAAATGAAAAAGTATGAATCAAGAAAAAAGAAGATGAGAGATGAGATGGAAGATATTTTTCTTCAACATTATGGAGAAATATGCACAGACATTCATTTGTACAATGAAAATTTTATACCACAAACAACTTTTGTTTATGCCGAATTTATTAAAATACACTTTTCAAACGAACATAATTTAGGAAGATTTAAAAATTTTCCCAACTTTGATAAAATTGTAAATATTGGAGGCATAGTTGTTGAGGAGAAAGGAATATTAATACAGGAAAAACTCGAGCCTGAAAGCAATGTAAGGACCATGCCAAACATTCCTAATACCAGTGACGTCAAAGTTCCAAAATTTCTTTTGAACTAGTTCCAAGCTAGTTCTAGTTCCAAGCTAGTTCCAGGCATTTACTAGTTCCGTAGTTCTAGTTCAGGAACTGGAACTAGAACTAATTAGTTCCAGAACTGGAACTGGAACTTTGACATCACTGCCTAATACTTTAGAAATCTAACGATATTTTAATCGTGCCCTTTATTTTAATCGTCCCTTTTAATTCTCTGAAAATCAGTAATTTTTCCAAGGTTGATGCACGATATCAAGAAAATACAAATATGGGAGTGCTATGCATACTATTGATAAACACAGTATTCCTAAAAATATAGAATTCCCTTTAATTTCACGATCCTGAGATTACACACGATTTTTTAAAATTAATAACGAATTTTACTCTTTAATGTCTCTATGATATGCCATATATGTTATATGAGCCATAATACAAATTCTCGTTTAAATTTTCAAATTTAGTATCCGTGTGAAGTTTTATTTGCAATGGGAACTGTTGTACGTTGGTATCAAGATGACATTCCAGGAATACATGAAATGTTAGAAACAATGGGTAAACATACTCACTGTCACTTTACCGTTCGAATTTACGAAAGTTTGTTACCGGAATATACTTTACCAAAAAATATACATATTGTTGCTCAACCAAAGAAAGTTAAGCAACAGGAATTATTAGCCAGAAAAAACATGAAATTGTTTATCAGTCATTGTGGTGCAAATAGCATACTTGAGGTAAACTATTATAATAGGAATTTTTAAAAATATCTAGGCCATGTATGCTGGCGTTCCATTACTATGTCTTCCATTTGGTGGAGATCAGCCATACAATTCTGCAATTGTAGAAAATTTGGAAATTGGAGTTTGGGTACAACGTGAGAATATGGTTACAGAGATTGGTGGAGCTATGAATTTAGTTCTAAACGATGAGTATGTCGATTAAATTATAATCGCTAAATAAAGTGAATTGAGCTTAAAGCAAATAAAATTTTAAACCTAAATAGCCTATAGAGAACATTTTGAGCAGATTTATTTTTAATAAATGATGGCTGATTTGGTGAGGATTAAAGGGAGAACCATTAGCACGTAGGATTTTTATTCACTTCAAATTAAAAGGATTTAAATACGAATAAGGACTCCCTCTTGCTGAAGGGGCCGATACTAAAATCCCCATTTCGAAAAGTTATAGGGGTTCAAAGTTTCCTACTTTTGGAACGGTTGAGTCGCCCTCACTTCTTTTAATAAAGAAATGTCCCTACTGCATATGCTCGTCGATCTAAACTAACTGAGCGCTGCTTATAATCCCTGTTTCATTTTTAAAGAACATGGATAAATTTAAAAATTGTCATTTAACTTCAAGGAAATACTATAACAACGCCCAGGAACTTAGAAGTGCAATACTCTATGAATTCAACGAAAAATCGCAGAAAGCAAAATTCCTCGAAAATGTAGCTAATGTGATATACAATTAAAGACCTTCTTTTGGTAACGTTGGATGAATTTTATTGAATTCATTTTATATTATGTATTTCTAGAGATGTCCGAGACTCTTGGTCTTGGAACCAAGACTTTTATTGGGTTTTTCTGTCTTGGTCTTGGTGTGTTTGTCTTGGTCTTGTTTTGGTTTTCTTTTTTGGTCTTGGTTTTTTATCTTTTTACATTTCTTTTCAAATTATTGCTTTATTTCTGATATATTTCATTCATTTCTCTTCTTTTATATGTTATTTGTTGGGATCGGATTTTAAGGTTATAACCTATTTTCTCTGCGAAATAGTCCCGATTAAATGAGCTCAAATCCGTTATTATTTTTTAAATATCTTTAGTTTACGGGGAGTTATTATTAGCTATTTGAACCTATTTTGGCGTTTTAGAACCTAAAATAGGTTGTAACCTATTTTGGATGTTTTTATAATTTTTTCAAATTTTTGTCACGTATTTTGGGCATTTTTCATAAAATTTCGATTTATTATCAAAATTTTCAAAATTTTTTGAAAAACTTTACAATTTTTCAAAAATTTTGACAATTTTTCTTATTAAACAAAAATTTTTTCAAGTTTTGGAAAAATATTTTCTTAAAAATTCAAGAACTTTTTTTATTATAATTTTTTAATGATAATTTTGAGATTTAAAAATATTTTACTATTTTTTTTACCAATTAAATTTTTAAACTAAAATTTGTTAATCATCCACTGTCTTTTGTGACCACATTTTCAACCTTTTTATGTAACCTATTCTCCATTTTTGCGACCTATTTTCCTATTATTGTCACCTATTTTGGCATTTTATACAACCTTTTTAGTATTTAACTTATTGGTTTTATTCCAATCCAAATGTTGTCTATGTATAGCTATGATCATAGCTGTGATCAAATTTATATCAATTCTCGTAAATTCCCTTAAATTACAAACTATTAAAAAAAGGCCTATTGCTCTAAATATTGAATATTTTTTCTCTATTTTTCTTTCACCCTCAAGGAAATATTCAAATTGATAAATGAATTTATTATTTAACATTATATCTAAAAAAATTCAAAACTTCATTTTTGCCAATCCTCCCTTATATTTTTTTTAAAATTAAATTTCGAATATAAAAATTGGCTTGTTTTTAGAGAATAACTGCTTTAAATTAAAATATTATAGATCATCAAGGTTAATCGCAGGTGATAGAGAAAACATTTTTAAATCCTAAAAAAAAATTCAAATCCTAAAACCTAAAAATATCTCCAAATCCTAAAAATATCTAAAAAAATATTTAAATTGTAAATCTAATATATAATTTGGCATTCTATCTAAAAAATTTATTTAAATGACAATTCATACTAGTATTTTTTTTTCTCTTCTCTCTATCATTTGTGCTATTTCTCTTTTGATGATTCATAAAATCAGAACTGTTTTTTTCCCTTTTTTCTTAATTTTTATTGAAATTTATCATTTTTTATTTTTATTTTTTAAACAATATTTTTTCTTTAAGGAAATTTTTAAAAAAGGCATTTAATTGGGTAATATTCTTTTGACATGTCTAAGCGCAATTCTTCAGAATTTTCTCCTTTAAATTTTGCAGCAAATATGACAAACAACGAAAAACGCAGCAAAATTGTTGAAGAAATTAATTCTTTAAATTTTGACAAAATTGCAACAGAAATTAAATTAATGGACCTTCTTTTTAGATTTTTGATTTATGTTTTCTATTAAAGCACCTTAAATAAGTAAAATAGTCGGTACGGAGTATATTTATTTAAACAAATAAATCAATTAAATATAAATTTATATGTGTTTTTTTTTCCCTTAATTATTATTGACTTATTGTTTTTTTGCTGTTTTTTTTTTATATATTTATTGCTTCTTTTAAGTGCCACACTACGACATTGTTGTCGGAGTAAGTGGCACGCCCTTTCGATGACTTTTTTTTATGTTGATAAATATAAATATAAATATTTTATATGTTATTTGTTGGGATCGGATTTTAAGGTTATAACCTATTTTCTCTGCGAAATAGTCCCGATTAAATGAGCTCAAATCCGTTATTATTTTTTAAATATCTTTAGTTTACGGGGAGTTATTATTAGCTATTTGAACCTATTTTGGCGTTTTAGAACCTAAAATAGGTTGTAACCTATTTTGGATGTTTTTATAATTTTTTCAAATTTTTGTCACGTATTTTGGGCATTTTTCATAAAATTTCGATTTATTATCAAAATTTTCAAAATTTTTTGAAAAACTTTACAATTTTTCAAAAATTTTGACAATTTTTCTTATTAAACAAAAATTTTTTCAAGTTTTGGAAAAATATTTTCTTAAAAATTCAAGAACTTTTTTTATTATAATTTTTTAATGATAATTTTGAGATTTAAAAATATTTTACTATTTTTTTTACCAATTAAATTTTTAAACTAAAATTTGTTAATCATCCACTGTCTTTTGTGACCACATTTTCAACCTTTTTATGTAACCTATTCTCCATTTTTGCGACCTATTTTCCTATTATTGTCACCTATTTTGGCATTTTATACAACCTTTTTAGTATTTAACTTATTGGTTTTATTCCAATCCAAATGTTGTCTATGTATAGCTATGATCATAGCTGTGATCAAATTTATATACATATTCAACAAGTAACTCCTTGAGACTCCTTGGCTGGAAAAATTGTAAGTGTATTGTAAAGCTTCGGTCTTAAGTGAAAGCCGAACCTTTTTCCAAGTGGGAGGTGTTGTGTATGGGCGACAGCCCTTAATGAGTTTAGTATAAAAGCCAGCCAACAGTTATTTAGCTTTCTCAGTCTTATTCCGTTTTCCTACCCCAATTTTAATCTTCTTTGTATTTTCTACGTGTGATAAACTTTCTGTTGTGTTTGTCGACGTAAACGGGGACGTAACAGAAACGAGAAATGAAAATTAACCGGCCGCATACGGATCGGCAAAACCGGGAATTCCCGATCCCTGTTTCCACTTTTATATAAGTTTTTTTAAATATTTAAAATTCACACATTATCTTTATTTCATAAATCATTAAACAATACCGCAAATAATAAAATACGAGTGAAAGTTTGAATAACAATTCCCTGAAAAATAAAAAGTAAATAAAAAAATTATACAGACATGCCTTCCATAAACGACCCTTAAAATAATTTAATTAAAATATTTAAAATTTAAATAATTTTTTTATTTTTACTGAAAAATATCTACAAATATAATGTAGAGTGCAAATCTGGTAAATGCTTTGACTTTATGAGTTTCAATTATTGTTTATCTATTATTTATGGAAAACCAACGATACCTTATCGATTTGTTAAACCTTTTTCGAGCGTACATTGGGCAATGCTCTGAATTGTAAGGATCTTTTGAAGAAGTTTTGGACCAAGTGGGAATTCACACTGAACATAACTTAAATCGACGTTCTTGGAGATTCGGGCAGTTCCTCAGATTGAGACTTGATATGAAGATTATTCTCAAAAGTTTTATTTATACCGGTTTTAAAATATTTTTGTTAAAAAATGTTTTAAACTCTGGTATATACTACTGTTACGTTAGGAGTTTTTTCTAAAAATAAAGTGTGTCATTTTAGGTTTTTACCTGTTTTTTTGCAAGCAGCCCATGATGAGATAAGTCGAAAAAACACTGTTGCGTACTTGTTGAGTTACTAGAGCCTAAAAAACGTAATTCGGCCTTTACGGACCTAAAACCTATTTTGAGCCTATTTCGACATTTTTGACCTATTTTAGGTTTTTGAAGATTTTTCTTAAATTTTGACTATTTTCAATCAATTTTTCGTAAATTCTATCGTCCTGAACATCAAAAAATCTAAAAATTTTCGCCTGCGGCGCTAATAAAATAAATTTATTTTATAAAACCACTGAACTTTTGCCAGGGCGTTAAAAAGAGTTAACAGTAAAGTTGTCAAATCCTCAAAATCCAAATTAATCGCTCCAACTACGTTAACTATTCATTTCATCCCCGTCGTTAACTATTCAAATCCCCCGTTCCCAATAAAAATTGAGTGTAATTAATAAGATGGTATAAGAAAGGGCAAATATTTAATTTAAAACTTTTAATTATTCAAAATTTATTAAAAATAAGAGTAATAATAATATTAAAATTTAAATAAAATATAATAAGGCAGATGAGATTCAAATTAAAAAATTCTTTGTTCAATGCCTTGTTAAATAATACCACCAATATAAAGCTGAAAAAATTGAAATAAATTTTTCTTAAAATATAATTACTACCATTAAATAAAGCAAACAATGTGGGAAACATTTTTGCAGCAAAAGAATCTACTTTAATGCTTAAATCGTCTGCTTTGGATTGATATGGTGATTCATCAATACTATTTATGAATTATATTAGTTATTAAAAAGGGATATGTTAAGGATTAGAATACACCCTGGCCTAAATTTTAGATAACCCTTTGGGACTGAAACCTCGTATCTTATTTGTTTTCATAGTGTTTACAAAATCATCCGTGACAAGTGTCAATACAATGAAACAAAATACGCGGAACAAAGCACTTTGACACTCAACAGATCTATTGCAAACGTAGCCTTAGGCAGTTTCCACCAGCCGTAACCAACCAAATTTGAAATGTTTAAATTTAGGTCTTTCTAGTGAGGGGTGTATCCTATAGAGAGGTCTGCAATGTTTTCAGTTACCTGCTCGGAGATTCCAGCAAGCTATACCGCTTTCTCCTTTCCCTAGGAGATAATGAACGAGAAACTTTGTTAAATAGAGCAGCTTTTTGTGGTCCTTCCGGCCATTTATCAATTACAATAGGTGAATGGCCATTTTGTGTAATTGAATTTGGCAAATATAAATTTGGGTTTGTACAAGTGGAGTCTGAAGATGTTGAAGCAAAGCTAAAATTGATGATTAATAGGGTGTTATAAACTTCCAGCTGTCGTTGTCTTCAGTCGTCTTAATTTAAAATCTCTACCTTTTTATCGTAGAATTATTGTTATTTTTAATTGTTTGTTTCCTCCAACTTTTCTTACTCTTTTGTCGTTTCTGATCCGATCGTTTTTCTGCAAATCCAACGATTGCCAGTTCAACTAGAGATGAGAAAATGAAGGATACACAAACAAAAAACCACAAATCAATTGCCTTAAAAAGTAGAATAAATCATGAATAGAGCTTGATCTTTGCGCAAACTTATAACTGAACCATTTTTAAAACTAGAGATCAGCCCGAAAAGAGAAAGCATTTCGGATATTAATACCGACTACCTTGAATAAGTCAGTATTAACAACACAATCATGGCAGATAAAACTTTAAGCTCTATCATAAATAAAGCACATCTCAAATCTTACAAGTACACTAGTATATATGTATATGAATCCGCATACTTAATTAAACTGGAATAACCACCATACTATTTTACTTATACAATAAAAATATTCAAATTTTAGATAGGGAGTAAAATATAAATTTATGAGTGATGGAGTTTTTCTACCTGACATACTTTTTTTCTTTCTTTATTTATACAAGACAAACTTTTTAATTTATTTACCTTAACAAAGCTAACTCTCGGAAGGTTTTTAACAACATTTCCAAATTGAAAAGTTAAAGCCATAAGACTAGATACTCCCAAAGTTATTCTTGCTGGCAAGGCACGAGAATCTAACCAAAAAGCTATCCAAGAAATAAACACAGACAAATATGTTGGTAAATACATTTGGAGTATATAATAGCCATATAAACGTTTAAACCGAAATGTTACTTTTAATTGATCCCAAGCACCTGAAAATATTATTCAAGTGTCTAATCTCATGATCTCAAGTTTCTAAGCTAATGAAGTGATGATGGGCACAAAATTATTGTATAATTGTATTCCCGCATTAACAAAAATGTTTAGATCTTATTCAAGTTCGGAAAGTCTGAGTTGCTAAAAAAAATTCTTAGCACAATTGACTTTACCATTTACAAGTGCTTGCTAACGCCCCGAACCCAAAAAATCCCATTAAAATCTTAATACTATAAGATGATTAGAGTTGCCGTTTTCGAGTCGGGCCGACTTTCGGGTCATTTTTTTCGGGCCTCATATTTATCTTCAGTAACTGATGTCTGCCTTTATGTATTTAACTACCTGCAGTGTATTCATTCATTTGTGTCTCCCAGCTAACATTATAAAAATGAAAATCAGGCAATTGAAGAGCTTCAGGTGGAGGTATAGTAACTGGTGCCCATTCTTGCCATATTAGACGAACCTTTAAAAATTTTTTTCTAAATTTTTCAAATTTTTTATTTACTTCTGCAATATTGTAAGAATAAGATTCAAAAATTAAAACACATTCTTGATGATCTAAAGGAAATTGGGACAATGTAAAAGTACATGGACCGCTAACTCTAACACGATAATTTAACCATATTGTGCCTTAAAAGTATAAAAATTAAATTTAAATAAAGGTAAAAACTATGTCTGACCTCATTAAAAGATACCCACCTTGGGGTGAAAAATCTCCCTTATAATGAGTGGTATCTTAAAGAGAGGTATAGATTGGTAGCAGGGTGTGCCAAACGAAAGATGGAAAAAGGCAAAATTCATCGAAAGTCGCAACGATGCATTCCTTTGGTATGTATCGAAAGTATGGCCAATCTATGGCAAATCAAACTTAAAATGTGTATCTTAAATAAAGGTGTATCTTATATCGAATGTATCTTATAATGAGGTCCGACTGTATATTTATTTAATTACCATTTGGATATATTATTAATAAAACATTATTGCTGGGTGAACGATGTACTTTTGTTTCTTTACTGTTAACAAAACAAACATTTGGTGTCCAAAGCTGTTTAAATATACTTGATAAATAATTCAGGTTATAAAAGCATATCCAGGGATAAGAATTAGGTGGTCTTCTAAAAGATGTTCAAGCCTTTCGAAACCAACCTCTTCGAACCTTCTGGATAACCTCCTCCAAAGGAACCCCCTCCCCCCTCCTATGTTGATCTGATAACCGGTGCCTTTATAACAGGAACATAAATGAAATAAAACACCTTATCCGCAACAGATGAGTCTAAGGAAAGATTAGATTTACACGAATAATTCCAATATTCTAATCGAGGATCTAACCAAATTTGAGAAAACCAGACATCTGCAACAAATGAACCAGTGATTTCTGAGATAGTGGAAATATCCTAAAAATTTTGAGTCACTTTAAGTTTTTTTGAAATTTGTGTTGGCGCCTTTCCCCGGCCTGGGATTGCGGATTATTTTGCATAGCATGGTTCATTTAGTCAGAATATCATCTAAAGTTAAAGCAAAAAATTCCTAAAATCACGATTACGCGCAGTCTTCCGGTTGTAACTTTTAATATAATAATCTGATCCGAATAACCTTGCTAAGCAAAATAACCCCCACATCTAAAGCTTCCGATTGATATTTAAATTAGTAAAATAGGTCAAGAAATACATAAGTTGTGCCAGAAAATATGATCTCGGGAAGAAACTAAACATCACACCTCATGCTTTCGATTGCATGAACAAAATACCTACCAAACCAAAAACACGACTTGCCTGAACAGTCAATTCAACACTAACAACAACACTTTCATTGGAAGGAAGAACAGTTTTGTCATACCCCGACAAAACATCAGTCAAAACACTTTTTCTATGAACAGAATCTTGTAAAAGACAAGGAGGTTGTTGTGTTGTTTTTAATGTTTTTGGTGTTTTAGTTGTTGAAAACAATGTTGTTTTTGTTTGTTTTGATGTTTTTGTTTGTTTTGGGGGTTGTTTTGTTGGTTTTGGCTGTTGTTTTTGTTGTTCATTTCTTTCAGTTTTAAATAAACTTGTTTTTGGCTGTTGTTTTTGTTGGGAGGCAAAAACATTTTGTTGTTCAGCAAAAGAGAAAAACAAAAGAGAGAAACATAAATATTTTAAGAAATGTTGAGCAAACATTTAAATAAATTATTTGTTTATTTATTTGTTTATTAAATTATTTCTTACTGTAATAATTATTTTAAATTTTAATAAAAATAAAAATTGGGATAATTTGTCATTTTTTAATTTTTAAAAATTTTCTAAATTTTTAAATTTGCTAATTTTCCATCAAATAAATGTTCCTTTTTAATATAAAAATTGTTTTCCTCCGAGCGGATTCGAACCCACGACCTTTAATTTTGAAAATCTGAAATTTATCCAGTTTAACCACAAAAACCAATTTTTGCCATTCTTGTTTAATGGAAGTGTAGACTAATTAAGGAGCTTAAAAATTCAATTTTCGAAGTTTAAAATGAGGAAGGACGCTAAATAAAGAAGTTTCGAACGTTAAAAATAGGGTTGTTGGCGGACGGTTAACCGAACCGGAACCGGAACCGTTAACCGGTGTTTTTGGCGAATTAACCGGAACCGAAAACCGGGGGTCGAAAACCGGCGATAACCGAAAACCGGTGACCAAAACCGCCCGGTTTCGGTTTTAAAGATACACCCCTAAAGATAGAATTTTTTGTGAATTTTAGGACATTTTAATTCCCAAAATATAGTTCGCCAAATAATTTCCTTCATTTTCTTTTTCGATAAATATAATTTCTTAAGAGCTTTATTATTTGAGATGTGTGGTTAAGTGGTGTAGTTATGAACTTTACTTGGTAAAGGTCCTTTAAAATAAGGGTGCCTTTTTCAAGTCGGGCCGACGGTGAAGGCATTTTTTGGGCTTCTTTTTATCAAGTCGGGCCTATACGAGTCTTTTTCGTGCCAAACATCTTTTCGTTAATAGATCTTTCAGTCCGAGTCGGGCCATTTTGGCAATCCTATTTTTAAATCTCATCCATTCAAATCAATTGATGTGTGTTTGATTCAAATCAATTGATGTGTGGCTCATCCATTCAAATCAATTGATGTGTGTTTGATTCAAATCAATTGATGTGTGGCTCATCCATTCAAATCAATTGATGTGTTGATGATCAATTGATGTGTTGCCAACTTTAGGGGGCATTTGCCCACTTTCCTTTTTTGCCCCTTTTTGACCTTTTCCGAAAAAGCAAGAATTTTGCATAGAAGCCTTCCAAAATTCTCAAAATTTGCGCCTGCGGCGCAAAAAATAAAGATTTTTCACTTTAATATTCTTGGGGTGAGGTTCAAAACCATGATCGAACGTACAAA
Organism: Meloidogyne enterolobii; assembly: GCA_963681835.1. Classification (NCBI taxonomy): domain Eukaryota; kingdom Metazoa; phylum Nematoda; class Chromadorea; order Rhabditida; family Meloidogynidae; genus Meloidogyne; species Meloidogyne enterolobii. The sequence goes on from CAVMJV010000112.1 coordinate 583,655, forward strand.
TCTTTTGACGACGCCTCTTAATCACAATTATTTATCAACTCCATTGATAACTTCTCATCCTCTTAATCCCCCGATCATCGATATTAATCCACCCACCGGTCATCGATATACCCCAATCCCTCTACTCTCCTAATATTCAAAATCAGCCAATTTTATCTCGCCATATACCCGTTAATTCCTCGAATTGTTGAAATTTGTAAATTATTCAGCTTATAGTGTATCGAATATTTATTTAAAAGCGTCAGAATGTGACATCTTAATGGGATATTCTGGATGAAAATTTGTCCAAAAACCGGTCCCGGTTAACCAAAAACCGGGGGTAAATCAAAAACCGGAACCGAAAACCGGGGGTCGAAAACCGGCGATAACCGAAAACCGGGGGTACCGGTTAATAACCGGTCGCCAACAACCCTAGTTAAAAATCAAAAACTTAAGGGGATATAATAAAATTTTGTCCAAAAAATAAATAAACGCAACAATTCATTCAATAAAAAAAAGTTAAAAGAGCAAAAAAAAATAAATAATCCATTTTACTCAAAAATTTCGTCAAAAAACAATAAATAAATAATTTAATTTTTTATTTCCTTTTCGTTTTATTTCCATACATTTGTCTATGTACTTTAATAAATTATTAAAAAAACCTCGCAAAGTCTAGGCAAAAAACGAAAGTAAAATGTTTAAAGCCAAAAATAAGTGGATTTTTGTTTTTTAAATTAAATTCTGAGTGAATTTTATTTGTTTTTATTTTTAAAATTTATTTTAAATTTATCCTTAACTGTCCTTTTAATTAAAAATAAAAGGGAACTTCCCCTTTTCCTCTAATAGAAGGCAACCTGAGACCTTTCTAACATTTTTAAAAATAAGTATAGACTTTCTTGTGATAAACTAAAAAGCTTTGAAATTTTGTATATATATTCTTTAGAGTGTTTTCTAATATAAACCAAAATTTGAGAATTTTTGATTAGGAATTCAGGGAGTTATAATTTTTCAAATTATTGTTGTATGAACGGTATTATGAATCGGTATAATAATTTTCACGAAAAATTAAAAAAAAATTTTTTCTTCAAAATACCTACTAATTTATCTCAAGGACGTTCTGTTCTTTATACTAAACAATTTAAATTTAATATAATTTTATTTTAAAAAATAAAAAAATTAAAGTCTAAGGACAAGGAATAAATATGTAAGCTAATATAGACCCAATCCAAAATATCACTACTAAATATTAGTGGTAATCTTTTGGAATAAACTCAAATTTAAATTAAATATTTTGGAAAAATAATAAAATTTAAAAGAGTTTGGGGTTTAATTTTGTCTGAATAAATAAATAAAGAATTTATTGCCCTCTTAAATGACGACAATAAGAGAAACCTTTTATGAGTTAGCTAATAAATAATATTTAAATTGCGTCAAAGCTTTATTGTTATAAAGATAAATAAAACGAGTAGAATATTCAAAATCTATTCTGATTTTTTAAGGATTCTTTTTTTATTAAGTTTTAAATGTTAAGAAATATGCAAAGTTTAAAGAAGAAAAATTTAAAAGAACAAAATTTTAAAAAAATAATAAATGAAAAAAAACATAAAAATTCGGATAAATTGTCCTGTTTTTTAATTGTAAAAATTTTTTAGAATTATAATTTTATAATTTTTTCATCAAATAAATGTTCCTTATTGAAGTAAAAATTGTTTTCCATCGATCGGATTCAAACCCGCGACCTTTATTTTAGGAAACATAAAATTATACGACTTAACCAAAAAGACCAATTATTGCCAGTCTCGTTTATTGCAAGGGAGACGTTTGTTGAAATTTAAAAAATTAAATTTTCGAAGTTGAAATAAAATTAGAGGTTTAAAAATTTAATTTAATTTAAAAAATTTTTTGCTTCAATGTTTATAGAACACGTTTTAGGGAAAAACAAAATTAAATTTTCCGCTATTTAAATAAATACAAATTTTATGGCTTTACGCTAATTGGATTTTTTGTAGGCTTATGACCTAATCTATTTTACTAAAAAATTGCATGAAAAAATGCAAAAAATACATGAACTGAAATGACCTGAAACTTTTTTTTCAAATTTTTAAAGGGAAAAGTGTAAGAAGAAAAAGTTTATTAAAGTTTCGAGGTCGATTAAAATCTCAGAGATAGACTTTACAAAAATCCTTGTGGATTGCTTCTGAGACCTAATGCCCTTCTTTACCATAATGGAGATAGGTCGGCATTTTTAGGTGTAGGAAAGCGAAAAACCTGAATTTCTGAGTTCGGAAATTAGCCGTTTCTGTCTATAAGAGAGAAAATGTAAACTTAAGAATGTAATTTATTAGAATCCAGGAATTTGCCATTTCCGACTATAACAAGAGTTAACTTATTATCTTATTGTTAGCAAGTAAAATTAATTTATTAAATAATCATGCAAAAATATTTTTAGAAAAATTTTCCAAAATTTTACATAATGAAAGAATTATTACAAGTTTTGAGTTAAAGATATGTATTACTTGAAAGGAAATGTAAAGCTGGAAGGAATTCGAAAAGGGGTACTGCAATATTATTTTTGCTGCAATTACTAAACAATCCTGCCATTAAAATGACGAGAATATTTTTCCCTTTAGGTAGTAAAAATGAAAAAAATAAACCAAAAAATACTTTTTAAAAGTGCTTCTTGAGACATATGCATGTTTGTTGATATTTTGTGTGTTTAAAGAGAAAAATTTAAATAGATAATAGAAAACATTTTAATATAATTAGCGAATTTTACTGAAAATTTCGGAATTTTGGAACAATTATTTCAAAGGTTTTGATCAAAAATATCATCAAAATCAGTGATGATTTTACAATAATGAAGCGTTCTTGAGTCTTAACTTAAGAATTACCAAACTAAAATTTTTGTAATTTTTAGAGGATCTGTTTGACACTTTTTAAGGGAATCTTCCAAAATTTCAAGATTCTAAGACTATTTTGTCAAAAGATATGATAAAAAAGTAAGATAATGTTTTTAGCGAGGGTGAGTCGATATTTTATACAATAACACAAAAATTAGAGGACCAAAAATTCAGTAAATTCTAGATTTGGTAAATAACACCTGTGAGGATAACTACATAAAATTTTATACCTTTATAGCTAATATAACAGAAGTTATAATAAAAAAATTAATAGAAAGTTTGGAGAATTTCTTTGAAGAAACTTTGGCTTTTCTGCCATAACTTGACAAATATCTAACCAAAAAATCTAAAATATGTCAACAAGATATATGCATAATACTATTAAGGACATTTCTACAAAATTTTATGGCTCAAACTTGGGTTTTGGTTATTTTATAGGCTCATAATTCTTCCTATTCTTCAATGGCATCACTATTAAAAATAAGGAAATAAAGTACATTTTGAGGGATATTTATTTTTCTCAAAGAAAGATTATCTTTTTTTAAACGGAAAAAATAGTAAATATTTTTAAAATAAAAAAATTTTAAAGAAAATTGTTGCGTTTATTTGCACTTTTTTGTTTGTTTTTTGATTTGTTTTTTAATATTTTTTTTTTCAAATTGCCTCAATTTTTAATGGTCTTTTATTAAAGATTTTAATTAGTTAAATAAAGATATAAATAGAAATATTTAGTTGAAAAAGATGAACAGGGCTACAGATCTCTTAAGCTTAAGCTAAAATAGCAAATGTAGACGGCTGGGAGCGAACAGGCTGGGAGAGAATATTTTAGAAAAATACTGTAAGCATATCATATGTAGTAGCCCTGTTCGCTAGTTTTAGAAAAAGATAAAAGACGTTGGTACATTTTAAAAGGTAAACTAGTTTTAACTTAGACGAGTGCCTTGCAGTGCTTGGATGCTTGTACCAAAATTCATACTCGTACCTCGCACTCGTATCGGGTACGAAGTAAAAGTATGAATCAAAAATTAGAGGTGGACAAGACTATGAGGTGCACAGGTGCCTAGTTTCCAAGCACAGGTGCCTAGTTCAATATTGTCAAATCCCGGAGCCAAGACCGGAGTATTGTCTAACAATCTCATATAAAGATCGAAAGGTCGTCAGGGATTCGAGCTACAGCAGGGATGGGTTTAGGAATAAGTCGGGTCAGATTCTCGGAAGTTACTTCAAATCGTTTTTGCATATCCCGTACTATCCCTATCTACAGAAAAGCAATAAATAAACTGCTCCTATTCTAAAGATTGTAACATTTGCAAAAAAAGTATTTTATGAAAAGTAACAAAAGAAAAATTTATTTTAAATTAAATATTTCAAACACTTTACACCTTATAAATAAAAAAGAAATTTATGTATTTTTAGCCTTTTTTTGTCAATTTTATCTCTTTTTTTATAAAATTAAATTTAATTAAATAAATATAATTTTAATTTAAAAAATATATTTTAAGAAATTTTAATCTTTAAACCCTTCAAAAACAAATAGAAGAAAAGGAAAATTAACTAAAATATAACAGAAAAAATGTCATTAAAATTTTCCCATGTTCTTCTTCTTTTCCTTATTTTTTAAAAAAATTTTTGTGTCAATTTTACTGCTTTTAAAAATAACTTTTTTAAAAAGGTGATAAGTAGGCTATGGGAAATTGAAAAAATAAAAGAATTGCTAATTAAAGAAGAAATGCTAAATGAAATTTGGGTTTTAAGGAAAATTTAAAAATTTTTTTTTAATTTTAGGTAAATTATTTTTGCTATGTTTAAGGAAAGATTAATAATTATTTTATAGAAAATTGGGTGAATACACGAATAATAATTATTTTTTATTGATTTTTAAATTATATTTTTTACCATAAAAAAATGATTAAGGATGCTCCATTATTAAATAAGTATTCCTTACAAGGGAAAGGAAACAAAAATAATCTCTAACTAAGACTGAGGTGAATCTTATTTGAGAATAATTTCAAATTAAGTTTCAAATAATAATTCAAATTAATAATTTAAATTACGACGATTGTATGTAGAATTACGATTGTAAAACAGATTACGATTTAAACAATTTATTGAAACATTTAAATCTTTAATATTATTAGAAGAGTAAGTCTCTGACGGTAGAGCACCTGTACGTTGTGTGCGAAAGCTCCGAGCAATAAATGGCATGAGTTGACAAGATGCTAAACTTTTACGTGTACCTCTTACTCTTAATTCTAGAAATTTTTTTTAAAAATAATGAAAATATTTATTAAAAATTTCAAAAAAAAATTTTTCCTTCAAAAATACAAAATAAAAAAATTCTTTATCTAATAACTCTAAAATCGGGCAAGACAGTTTTTTCTTGTTCAGTAAAGCATAAATCTATACATTCACTTTCAGCGGCAAACGTTCTCTCCGTAGAGTCTTCACAAAAAGGGTATTTATATGGACGGCAAAATTGTTCTCCTTTCTTAAAATAAAACTTCAAAATTAAATTAAACATGTCAAGACTTTCTTAAAATAAAATTAAAATTTATTAATTATATGTATAAACGGATAAACTTAAAAATTAAGAGAGAAGAAATAATGTTGGTGCTGGAATATAGGTCCCAGATACTAGAGCTGTCCAAGCTGTTGGTCTTGAATCTTGGGATCAAGTTTTGGTTATGGTCATGGGGAGTAGTCTTGGTCTCGAGTCTTGATAATTTTTTGTCTTAGACAGCTCTATCAGATACTACAAGAGTGTGCGTGGTGAATAATTTTAGTTAACAACTTGAATAAGCTTCCAGCCGATCTAAACCGTACTTTGAATAAAAGTTTCCAAAGTTGGAATGAAAAATCGTAAATAAAAATAAGTGTATCAAACAAGGATATGAAGAAACTAATTTTAAAGGATTAAGCACCAAAAAATGGCAAAATTCGCAAACGAGTCTTCTACCTCACCTTTCTATACCATCTAGTTAATTGTGCAGGTTTTCTTCCATTAGCACATTTTTGCCTAATTGAACGACAACAGGCAGGATTGGGAAGTTTGCCTATTAAATTGAAAAAAAAATTTAATTTATAAATTAAGATTCCTCAAAAATTTCTATAAATATTCCCTTCCAGGTACCTCTCATCGGGGTAACCCACGGTTCCGGAATGAGAAGCGAAATTTATATTGAAATAATTATTTCCGACTTTTGGGAATCTTGTGGAGGCTTTGGGAATTTTTTAAAATTTTTTTCCCAAAAGCTTTGGGAATGAATCATTTTGTGGAGTCAAAGCAACTGTGTTGGATAATGCTGGATTCCTTCCTTTTTAAGAATTCAAAAGAAAATTCAGAATACCCGGACTTTTTTCGGTTCCGGATATCCGGCTCAGCCAACCTTATATCTAACCATAAAAATTCCTCAATAATCACTTACAATCAATTTTATTAATTTTAAGTTGTTTTTTATTATTATTAATCAAGTCAATTTTAGTAGAAAAGGGCCCTTCATCTTTTAATATTCCAATTAATTCGAGTGATTTATTTTTTATTTCCTCTTTTACGTGAGTAAACGGATCTTCTAAATTCGGATTTTCTTTAATTTTATCTCCTCTCAAATTTTGTTCGATTGGAGATAGCTGGTTATCTTCTTTAGTTAATATTTTTGTTTTATTTTGAGATGTATCTGGGGGTATCTTAAATTATATTAGGTAAATTATTAAGCATCGTAAATATTACAATTAGGGTTAAGCAGTCTCGGGATCCCAGCCGGCATCGGGCGGTATTATACCAGTCTCTTTGAATACCGATACTGATTTTGCTTATACTGATACCGAGGCCGGGTCTATTGGAGATGAAATTTATTAGATCTAAGGTAAGTGAAAAATTAAAGAAGAGATATCGAAAAAGGCACACACTATAGCAACTTTGTCTCCTTAGATAATTCGAATAAATTTCAAAATTTTATCATTTCCCTCTCCAGAAATAATTGTCACAGATAATAATCGTTAGCATATACTAGAAAGACATTAAGTCCTTAATCTGTGAGGTCCCATCAGAAAGAGCTTTCAACTTTAGTTAAACTAGCTAATTGATCATTAATTCTATTCATTGGAAATTTAAATTCAACCATAAAAATTTACTCTATTAAAAGGACTTTCATCCACACATTCTCTAGGTTGGCATTGTTCTACTTGATAAAGTGGTGGGCACTCCCTCAGAAACATTTGCAACGTTTTTTCATCTTTTTCGGGGAAGGGAGGCTTTAGCACGTCTCTGTTTCTTACTCTTAAAGCAAATTCACAATCTCCTTGGCATTCTCTAAAATTGAAAATAATATAGTCAGATCTCAATATAACTCGAATCCTTCCAGCGTTCGGCGAAAATGCTAGTTATCTTGAGAGAGGTGTAATTAGGTATGTAAAGTGAGGGGCAGTGGTTGAAATTTTGAAATTTGCTCGTACTCTTAATTTCGTACAGGCCTTTTTTTACCTCGTAACAACCACTAGTGAGGGGCTGGTATATCGAGATTCTACCGTGATATAAATTAGAAGTATGACTTTAAGTAATTAAATTAACTTTTACCCCCATTGCCTCCATTTGCTTACAACACATCCTGTAAAATTTATATTTCATTTTTCAAATTTTAAAAATAAAAAAAAAATTCGGAAATTTTTAAAATATAATAATTTTGGTTATACGACACTTGCTGACAGACTTTTCCCGACAAAGGCATTTGGTGATTAACCTGTGAGAGATGCAGACCGAAATTCTAGGGTCGAATTTTACGATTAAGTACCGGAATTTGGGGACATGCTCAATATTAAAACTAAAATAATCACAAATTATAAAAAAACAATAAAGGGTTGTTCAAAATTTGAACATCGTTCCCCATTGTTGGAATAACAGTAACCGTCATTGGAACAACCCTACCCGTTTGGAATAAAATATATCGTAATTTGTGATTATTTTGCTTTACTATACAAATAATTTTTTGCTTAAATGTCCCAAATGTCTGTCATCAACCCTCAGATTCTATCCTAAAATGTCGGTCCGCAAAAGCAAGTGTCGCGCTACAATAATTTTTACTCAGTTCAAATTCATTAAAAATAATTTTAAAACTCACTAGAACTTTTCGATTGTCTAACAATCAAAGCAAAAATTAAAATTATAATCTGTATAAAATCATTTTTCTGCTTCATCAATTTTTAAAGAAAAATATATTTAATTTTCTGGCTTTATTAAACAAGAATGAATGAATAAATGCTGGAAATAAAAGAAATATTTTTTAGTTTTCTTGATTAGCGCATTATATATTAGGGAGAAGAATGAGAAGAATTTATTTATATAAACTTTTATAAAGCGGATTTTTATTAATAAATATTTTTTGGGGAAGAGGGGGGGGGGATATATGTAATTGTGTGTTTAATAAAAATATTTGTTAGCTAAATTGCGTTTGTGTACAAAAAATATAAGAATTAATGGATATAATTACAATGCTACTATCACGTAGCAAATTTCAAGGGTTTCGAATGAGCCCAATATCAAAGTTGAAAATAATCCATAAGACGTCGAAAAATTTTTAAAAAATTTTTTTAAAGAGCCTTATCCCTGTTTTCCGTTGATTTTTGAGGTCTTAGGATCTCGGCTTCAGGTAAAGATATGGGTTTAGTTTTTTTTGACGTAATATCACTATGTATGTTTGCTAGAATTTTTGTAGATTTTTCCTAATCTTGAAAATATCTTTTTCGTAAAGTGGACTTATACTTATTTGAAGGCCGAAAATGCAAATTTTTGTCTAAAAATTTTTAAAATAAAAAAATCAGCCAAAAATCGAAACAAATCTCATTATTTATTCACTAAAAACTGTGTATCTAAATTTTCAGAAAATTTGGATCATTGGAAGTGAAAAAATCTCGAAAAAAGTGATGGACTTATACTTATCTAGAGCAGTGTATAGGACCAGGGATATGATCGTGAAGATGTCAAGTTTAATTACAAAAAGTCTAATTTATAAGCGTATAGGGGAAAAATTTTTCCAAATGTAACTGCGCTACAAACAGACTACATAGGCTGTTACAAACCCTTATAATTACAGCAACTTTAAATTAAATTCTTTAGATGTATACTTAAAATATTTTTAATTTAAAATAACGAACAATAAATAAATATCAATATAAAAAAAAATAAAAAAAAATTCAATGGAAGTCCGATTAATTGTTGCACTGCGCAGTCATCTTTCTCTAATATATAGAAGATACATATATTTTTAAACCAAAAAATCTTTTTTTTCTTTTCTTATAGCTAATTCTTTAGCTATTTTCTTTTTGCCTTTTTAACTAATTCCTTAGCTAAAAGAGCAGAAATGCTTCTTATTTGGGAATGCAAAAAATGTGCTTTTCATTCTACCCATCCAGCTGTGTGATTTTAAAAGAAGAATGAATATATGTAGAGATATTAGATAGATAATCTCCTCTTTCCGATACACTTATCACTCATTCCCAACATCCCCAATCTGTCATGGTTTCGGCCGGTATTTGCGCGTCAGTCAAAAAACCCTTATTTTCGTGGATCCTGGGGTAAAAGTCAATAAAGACTATTACTTGCGAGAATTTTTTCAGCGTGTTGTGAAGCCTCGGTTCAAGAGCCATTTCGGTCGCAGAGTCTGGATTTTCCAACAGGACTCTGCTCCGGCACACAAGGCGAAAGAAGTTAAGGACTGGTGCAAGGCCAATTTTTCTGGGTTCATCAGCGCTCAGGAATGACCGCCCTACTCCCCGGATTTGAATTCGATGGATTATTCTTTTTGGTCTATTTTGGAGTCCAGGGTCTGTGCTATGCCTCACAAAAGTTTGGAGTCTCTGCGCCACTCTCTCACCCGAGTGTGGGACTTAATTACACTTAAAGACGTGCGTGCTATTAGCGAAAATTTTTCTTCGCGCCTTCGCCTCTGTGTCAAAGCCAAGATTGGGCATTTCGAAATTTCTTGATTATTTTTGTTCCTTATTTAATTCTCTATCATTTGATTGTATTTTGATTTTATTTGATTGTGTTTTAATAAAGTTATGAGAGAAAGAAAGTGTCCGGTTACTTATGCCGCACCCTGTAAATAAGAGGACTGGATAAAAAAATATTTTTTAATAAAAAAGTTGGACAAAATTGAAATAAATTTTTTAATAAGAATTTCTTGAAATTTATAGACATAAATGTGTCGATAATTTCTAATAATCTTAAGTAGGGTTGTTGGCGGTCGGTTAAACGAATCGAAAACCGGTATCTTTTGCGAATTATCCGAAACCGAAAGTAGGGGGAAAACCACTGACATAAACTGATCAGTTTCGATTTATAAAGTACACCCCTAAAGATAGTATTTTTTGTGAAATTTTCGGCAATTTTTCCCTAAATACATTCTGTATATCTGTTCGACAAATGTTTTTGGCATTTTTATATTTGAGCAAATTTTTTCTTCAGCCATAATTTATACGAGCTAGTACTTATTTTACTGTTCGCCATTGTATCACTTAATTCATTGTTGAAGAAACTAAAAATCATTTTTTAAAGTTTTTTAAGCCAAACGAAAGTTTCTATTCTTCAGGAATCGTCAAATAGATATATTCAATAAATTATAAGGAAATACTTAAAATAACTCAAAATCGGTTTTTCTAGAATTAATTGAAGATGCAACGTGTTAAATTTCATAAAAAAAATTTTTTTATTTAATTTTTACTTGCGTATATAAATTAAAATACGCAAGAGATTTATATAAATTTTATATAATTTTAGTTTGATAATTATTTATCCAATCCGATAAAATACATAAGCTGTACAAATTCAAACGTGGTAGAGCTGTATTCGAAGTAAAATTTTTTATAATTTTACCAAAGGTTCGCGAGAGTCAGCTACGTGTAAAATTTTTATTTAAATTTATTTAAAGCGTACCAAAATTTATAAATCAAAATTCAGGTATAATAATTTACAAATACATACTCTCATTAAATTGTTGGATTAAAGCTTAAAGAAAGATTTTAAAGCTATTGAGTTATATGTATCTCCACATTTTCCTTTCCATTCACAATAACTCATTTTTAGGCCTGTTTAATACTACAACCCCAAGACTTTCGGTTCTATTTGACGGTTAACGATAATTCTTGTTCGATTTATACTTGCTGTATCGAAAAGCCTGATAAATTTTTAAAAAGGAATGTTATCGCCACAAATCCCCTTTAGTCCTCCTACTCTCTTATATCCGTTTAAAAACTATAAATCCTCCTTAATACTGAAATCGAATTATTTTTGGGTATTTTATCTTGAAAATTATTTTATTAAAACGACATATCCCGAGCCGAATCCCAACCATATTTTGCTCCACCGTTCCGAACCCCGCACCGAAACAAGAGGAAACCCCAGTATCCCGACACACGGCCCTATGAATCTCACATGATTTTTCCGCTCCTCTTCTGAATCTCTTCACTTACCTCTAAAGCTCTGGCCTCTGTTCCATACGGAGTACTTCTCTCCTACTATATATTATACAAACTCTTTTGTTCACTTCAGTCACTCATAAAGATTAGTTCATGGCCTTCATCCTTAGTTTGGCTAGTTTATGTTTGCCGGATGAACCCCAACGCTTTGTCAGGTATGGGTTCTTAAGGTCACAGAGAATTCTTGGAATTCATGGGACTTGAATCCTGTAAAGGTCAATTAATCAAAAGTTGCAAGTTAACTAATTACAGTAAATTTAATTGCAGATTTTTTTGCTTTATTTTGAGGTAAAAAGAAAATGCCAATTTTTAAATTTTATTTAATCGGCTTATTTGCCATAAATATTCTGATTACTAATGCCTTATGTCAACAAAAATATGATTGTAATAAAGAGCCTACTTTTGGATTAAAAGCTTTATGTAATGTTACAATAAATAATGTTATTTTCGGGGAGAATTCGGAGGTTTTTAAAAATTAATTTTTTTAATTTTTAAAAATAATTTTAGAAGTTGGACCCTAAATGTAAGTTTGTGATTTTTTATTAAAAAATTTTTGGGAGGAATGTTGAAATTAAAGAAGAGATACCTAATTATGGAATATTTTATAAAATAATTAAGTCGAGAGACAACAGAGAGAGAGAGAATTTATTATGTAATAGGTTGATCTCTGACATTAGGAGGGCCTCGGGAAAAGTTTTGACACTGAAGAGGTCCTCGGCAAGAAACATCTGTAAGGAATGAACTTCTATAAGGAATGAACTTCTATAAGGAATGAAACGCGACATTTTTGAACTATAGGCTTAATTACAAATTTTATCATTTTTTAAGATTCTCCGAATAATACAGAAGGTATTGCCCCATCTAGAAGAGAGTTGGAGTGTATAACCCAAAGCTGTGTTTGTTCTTATTATGGAGGTATTTTTACCCTTATTTCAATTAATTTATAGTGTAAACTTTTGAAATTTTTATTTTTGAGGTTCTAAAAATTTTTTAGGCAAAACTAATGGTTCTGTTAATGATTGTACCCTTCCAAATGGCCAAAAACTTCAAAAAGCACTTCGAAAAGAAATTAGAATGTTATCAGATAAAGAAAGAAATGATTTTGTAAATTTAGTTTAAAATTAAATAAAAAATTATTTTTAAAGTTTAAAGCAGTCAGAGAAATGAAAAATAAAGGAGGTTTTGATTATATAGCCTTGATACACAGATTAGCCTTCGTAAACGGAGGAGCTCACAATGGACCTGCTTTTTTCGTTTGGCATAGGGAATATCTGAAAAGGTGATAATATTACATCATTTTTCATAGTCGTTAGTTGGCCCAATAGGAACAGTCACTCATGTGAGAGTCACACAATCAGTGTCACTCATCTGTGTGTACATGTAAACTATATAAAGATAAGGTCTTCATATATATATCCTCTCTATCTTAGCCAATTGAAGACTAAAAAAAACAAGAATTGATATAGAAACACAGCACGCCAACTGGAGGGTGCTAGCGAAAACCTTTCCATTTGGGATATCTGTATAGACTTGAGTCCGGGATACCTTCACACTTAATCAGTCAAGCTCTGAGAGTTGATCCGGTCCTCATGTATAGTAAATATAAAATTGCATTATTGGAAGCGTTTGGCCTAACTCTATTTTAATGAGAAGAATGGAAAACATTATATAATGAATTAAATTGTCGAATATTCACATTGCTTACTTAAAAAGTAATGAATTAAAGTGCTATTTAGCCTTTTGAGCTAGATTACACCTTTCGATATTTAATTTAAAAATTTTTTAAGGTTCGAGATTCTGCTTCGAAAATATAACCCAACCCTTGGCTTGCCCTATTGGGATTCTACTTTGGATGGTCGATTGCCAAATCCGGCAGATTCTATTCTTTTTACTAAAGATGTAATACTTTAAATTTAAACAATAAAATTAATTATTAGTTTATTGGATCAACAAATAAACAAGGATATGTTGTTACGGGACCTTTTACTCCTTGGAAGACTCTTGAGGTGATTTTTTATTTATGATTTACTTGAAAATAAATTTTAGGGAGATCCTTATATTACACGTGATGTTGGCAAGGTTGGCAGGTGCTTTACAGAATATGAGTGAGTTAATACTTGTTGTATAAAGTTAGAAAATATAAAATTTACCGACTGTGGACGATTGGGGAGGTTATTTTACCTAGGCAGGAATATCCTAAGGGTACATTGTAGATAGTTCGAAATGAACAGAAAAGGACATATTTGGTTGTCTGCATTGAACAAAAGAATTAATCTGTAGCCGAGGTGGGTACTTTTCTGTTTTGTGACCGCACTTTAAAAATGTTTAAAAAGGGTCATGAATATGGAAAAATTATATGTCATTCGAAAGAGCTAGTCGAGCTGAGTCGAATGACAACAAAATCAGCTCCGTGAGAATTTTCAAGCGAGCCTTCTTAACTTCTTTTTACTTAAACTCTTCTTTAAATTAAAGTCCAAGCCAATTCAAATAAATATTTATTTTAAAGAGGCAATACAATTCAAACCAATAAATTATGGGAATAAATAAAACGGGGGAAGAGCCACTCAAAGAACAAAATTTAACAAATGAACTGAATGAACCGAATGAACAATTTTGGGGAGAGAGAATTTTCTTTTATAGGAACATAAATGGGATAAAATGTCATTTATTTATTTATTTAAATTTAAAGTCATTTGAGTCTGGGCGTCACCACAGCTCGAAATCTTGATTATGAGCCCAGATAAACAGGTTCAAAATGGTCAACGCAAACCTATGGATAGCATAGGTAAAGCTCAAACAAACGATCATAACATTGTCCAATCTTGCTCAATCACGATGATTTAGTGTCTTTCGACTCAGCTTGCCGAGATCTTTCAAATGACATACATTTTGGTCATATTCATTATTTTGACCATTTTTATCCTTGTATCTTTTGACCATTTCGAGCCCGTACCATTTCGAATCCACATGATCTCGGTGTCATTTGACACAGCTTGAGAAGCTCTTTCGAATGACTTATAATTTGTCGATATTCATGACCCTTTTTAAACATTTTTAAAGTGCGGTCACAAAACAGAAAAGTACCCCGAGGTGTATCAGTAATAACAATCGAAAATAACAGAAATTCGAATTAGCCTAAATGTGTAAAGTCGAAAATTTAAAAAATTTTGGAGTACTTAAAGACCCACCCATGAAGAGTACATTGGAGGTAAACTAATAGAAGCATAGGATGGGCTGTACTTTAGTATAGCTACACCGAGATAGAAACTCAAAGTATACTCGTACTTTGTACCAGGTACGAGTACGAGTCGAGGTACGAGTACGAATTTTGGTACGAGCTTCGAAGCACTGTTAAGGACCTACCCTTGAAGAGAGCCTTAGAGGTAGACGAATATGTAGGAGTATGGAATGAAATACATTATAATTTATACTGAACACCTTCAAACAATATTCAAAAAATCCTTTTTTTCAGTGTTGATCGGACACTGTCACAAACAAAGGTGGAAAGAATACTTGCTTATACCTCCGCAAGGCGTGAATGTCCAATAAAACCTGAATGGGATGCTTTTGAAGTGATAAAATTATTTTTATATTTAAATTAATTCTGATTTTTAAAGATCACTCATGGACAACCACACTTATTTATTGGTGGGGACATGGCTACATTTATCCCTAACAAGCCTGGAAATGACCCTATATTTTATATGCACCATTGTTTTGTTGATTTGGTAAATTGTTTAAGTTTCAAAGATTATTTTATTCAAGACTCTCGTTATGACGTACTCGAAAATACTGTAACTGTTGATATACATAAGTATTAGAGAGAGAAGAAATATAGTGTAACTCCCAATTAACACCTACTCTATTTATCAGTAGTGTCCTCACAATTTTATACTAATACTGCAATAACGAAAATATTGCTTAGAACTTTTCGGTATTATTGTATAATACAAAAAATCCATAAATGTCTGAAAACCATTTACATATCTCCAAAACCCAACACACAGATCCTCTCTCTCCAATACTCTTGCATTTTTAGTGCATTTCTAAGAGGATAACGAGACAATGATTAGTTTAAATGCTTACTCTCGCCTTTATTTGTTCAGAATTTTTTCCAAAATAAAAAATCGCCTTATTTACAGGTTGAATAAAAAAAACTCTGTCTTGGAAGCTAAAAATAATTTAGAATTATTTATAAAATTTTTTGATAGGTTTTTGAACTATGGAGAGAAAAAGCCCAAAATAGAACACAACGAGCTAATGACTATCCAGCTGATATTGCTGTAAAGCCTGCAATTTTAAAATAAAATTTTCAATTTTAATTTATTTTAGGCTTGCGAATCGGAGAAACATTTTAAATTTGCAAATATGACACAATTTGCTGTAAAATAAATTTTAATCTTGAAATTTTTTAATTATTCAAAAAATTTTAAGCCTCTACAAAATTGGGACGGACTTAGAAACGAATATACCGATAATATGTTTGAATATCAACAAAGACCTACTTGTAGCTTTACTACTGAATGCGGATCAAAGTAGGGGATTAATAAATTAAATTGCACTAAGTGGAAGGATGACTCCATCTGGTTCTATTGAGAAAATTTGCCTTGCTACTACCCGTATTTAGGGGTTTTGCCTTTAGATCTATTTTATTTTAAAGGCCCCCTCCCGTTAATCTACATTAATCTCTCTGTCTCCCGTCTCCCTCCCGTTAATCTCTCTGCTTCCTAAACAAAATATTTTGGTTGCAGCGCTTAAGGTTTAATTTGTTAGTTTTGATTAAATCTTCGGATATCGAGATTAGAAAACGATATCCGCACCAAAATTTTGCATACAGGATTTTTTTCTGTTCACTTCAAACCTCACGCCATCCTTCTCCTATCACTAATACCAATTTTTTTCAAATTACTTTTTAAATTAAACACAAATAATTATTTGTTAAATTCAGATATTTATTTTGTGACCGATCCCATACAGTTCCATTGTGTGTATCTAAAGTCCGTCAAGGTGGCAACTGTTCTGGCTTTACTAATGGCAAGTTTTATGGATTTGGAATTTTCTAAAATTTAATTTTTTTGTAGGAGAAGATCCTTGTCTAAACAGTAATTGTGTAAATGGTACTTGTATTTTACAATAAACAAAAAGTGAACAAAAAGATTAAAAAATATTTTTGTAACTTCATTTAAATAATTTTTCCTATTTATGTATTATAATATTATACTCAGACCGCATTATAAGATCAGACCTTATAAACGAAAAAATTGTATCTAATATCAAGTATAGTGTATCGCTTCCTGGGAAATCTCCGTATATCCGAACCGAAATTTCTCCCTATATCCGAACCGATACCGGATCCGGAAACGGTATCCGAACAGAAAATTTCCTAATATCCGGGGTTTTTTGGTCTTTTGGATGGATGGTGGCACATTCGGCCTTTTTCGGGCCTAATTTTTGTCGAGTCAGGCATTGAGTCAGTTGTGTCGCACTTACAGAAAGAATATACATAAATACCTATGTAGAAATAAATAACTCATCATCGGTTTGGTTTGTAGCACAGTCGGGTGTCTAGGTGATGGTTCTATTCCATCTTACATCCAATGAATTTCTCCACAGCTCAGAACTTTCCGCCCTTTATCATTTTATACATATTTATAATTCTTATTTTTTTCCTTATTTTGAACAAGAATTTTTGTAAATAAATAGTTTAATTTATTTTTAGTTTATGAGTTCCTCGTTAAATTGTTAGAACAGATTAGAAGTTAAATATAAGGCCTGGGGCATAATACTTCGAATAAAAGCTTTTTTAAAGCCAAATTAAAAGAAATTATTTCAACAAACACGCTAAATGTATTTTTAATTAAATTAATTTAATTATAATATTTTTGTTATTATTTAATTTATTATTTACACCATTATTAGGTTATTTTTTATACCAGGTGTTTGCTCATAAATAAAATAGCACTAAGCAATTGACGACTCTCCCATCCCTTTCAATAATTAATGTTTTGAAATTAAAATTTTTTTTCGTATTATTTTATACGATAATGAAAAATTTTTTTCGATTTTATTCTCAATTTTTACGATTTTATATTTTAATTTTTTTCCGCCTTTAAAAATAAATCTTATGACGAAGGGCAGATTTAATTTTATTTTACAAAATAAGCTCCTCCACATTAATGGCTATCATATAATCTCGTTTATTTAGAGAATTTCTCTCATTAATTAAACCATTTATTTAAATTTCTTTTTAAAACACTCATTCACTAAAAAATTTTTTGCGCTGGTGTAGTTTATGCGTCCAATGAAATTTAGACGTTAATTCAACAAAAACTTAGGGGTTTCTTGGTGTTGCAATGATTGGGTATGGTTCCAAACAACATTATAGGCCCGCATTTTTTATGCCACCCATTTCCTTCTTCTTTCCTCTCTTTTGCCTTTCTATTTTCTCTTCAAGATTAAAAAATGGTCAAAGTCAATTAATGGGCAAGGATTAAATTCATTTATAAAAACGAAAAATTATTTATAAAAAGGGCAAAATGACAATATATAAACATTATTTTGGAGGATTAATTCCGCAATTTTTATATAAACTCCATTCAAAAAATTCCTTTCTTAACTTCTTGTCTGCACATGAATTCTGCTAAATAACTTTCAAATGATGCGCGCTGTTCCACGATGTTTTTTGTTTCTCCATTTCGCAGATCCCCAAAATCGTTCTATTTTTTGTGTATTAGCTAAGTTTATCGGATCCACGAAGTTGTAACGATGATAGACAGTGAAGTGAAAAAAGCCAGCCTGCAGAAGTTCATCATGCTTGTATCATTTCCAACTGTCAGAAATAATTAGCGTCTCAGGGCTTATGTGCTTCTCAATCTCTGCCATCAGCGTTTTTACAGACACTTAATTTATTACGTCATTTCAAAATTTTTAATGGGCATATTTTAAATAAAATATTTTATTTAAAATTATTTTTAAAGGAATGTTAAGAAATAAATTTAATTTGTTATTATTAAATTTAATTCTTTATTTACTATATTCTGTTGCTGCAAATGATTCTTCTGAAGAAGAATATAATCCTGAAGGATCTGAAAATTCATTATCAGAAGATTCTGTTGGTGCATATAATTGTTCTGAAGAATATAATTCCGAAAATAAGGAAGAAAAGAGAAGACGAAAAAAACAAAGATTTTTAAACGAACTAAATGAAAGAATGGAAGGAACTTCAACTAGTAAGCAAAATATATGGGTAAAAAAGAAATATGCTCAAATAAACGAATGCCAAAATAAAATATTTGGAAACGAAATAGAAATAAAAAGAAAATTTTCTTTAGATACAAAAACACAGGAAATAATTCTTGATAATTATATGGAAGATAATTTTGAATTCAAACATGCATTTGAACGTCGTAAGCAAAATTATAAATCAGAAAATAAAATTGAGGTATTTTGAAATTGTTGTCTTCAAATACGCTCATAATTGATACCAAAAATTAATTTGGAACATTAATTCCCCCAAAATTAATTCAAAAAATCTAGCAAAGGAGTGAAATTTGAATCTGTAACAATTAGAGATCGGACCGTACCGTACTACGGCCGTATTTTTCGGTATTTATCGGTATTCCGTATGGGTAGTACGGCACGGAATACGGTACGGCAAAATTTTGAAGTTGATCGGTATTTTTCGGTATCGGTATTTTTCGGTATTCCGTACCGTTTTACGGAACGGAAACAAAACAAAATACCGATAATACCGATCGATAAAAATTATTGAAGTTTTATTTTATTTTAAGCGAAAAAAGGCTTTCGGCCTTTGATAATTTTAAAAATTTTCGCCTGCGGCGCTAAAAAGGAAGAAATCTTGCTTCTTGGACTTACATCTCCTCAAAATTTTCGTCTGCGTGTGTTTATCACCCCAATTTATAAATAAAAATAATTATTTTTAACTAAATTAATTTTTTAAAATACGGTACGGAATACCGATAAATTTTTATCGGTATTTTTAGGTATTCCGTACCGTTTTACGGAACGGTAAATTTTTGAATTTTATCGGTATTTTTCGGTATCGGTATTATACGGTATTACGGTACGGAATACGGTACGGAACAAAATTCCGATCTCTAGTAACAATTGATCTACAGATTTATTCGGAAACTCCGATCCTACTCTTAGAGTTTTCCGTTAGTATTATTTTAATTTAGGAAACCTTAATGCAAGGATTATGTGTATTACATTTATATGGAAATATATCCGCAAAACAATTAGAAACATATTTTAAAATGAATGATGTAACGTTAAAGGGAATATTGCATGCAAGAAAAATTCATATTTTTAATGACAAAAGAGGAAAATTGTTAGTTTTTAATATATAATATCATTACAAAATCTTGAATTGTAATTGGATCTTCATAAGTCCTCTGAGTCGGTCAGCGCAAATGTAGGACATGCTGTGAATTAAATGTAGGTCAGTGCTGTGAATATAACATCTATTTTTCAACAACAAACTCAAGAAATACATCATTACATGACTTGTCCTTTCATAAAGCTAAATAAAATTTAATAATGTTATTGAATTTACGTCTATGTAAGTATTCATCCGAAATTGATGAAGCACCATTGCATTACTTTTCTTTATATGAGAATTTTGAATCGATCGAGCAGATTTTGAACCAGTTTTTAGCAATTTCTAAGTATTATACAGATAATTCTAATGTGCTTCAAAAAATTCATTTTATATTTAAGCTCTAATACAGTTGCGATAATTAATTTTCTAAAAGTTAAAATTATGTGTATTACATTTATACCAATTTCGAGCCACGGGTTTGGAAATTTTTTTTATTAGTATCGAGTTTGGGTACAATTAGGTAATGGACGACAACCCTAGTATATTCCTATATATCCTAGTTTAGTTTGATTATTCTTCTGAAATAAACTCGTGTTTGTGTGTGCTCATCAGATTCTTCAAGATAGATAGAAATTAAATTTTCGAAAATCGGAAGATTGTCGTGATATAAAAATGTGCTTGTAGATTGTCTCTTACCATTGGCTATTTCTGAAAATAGAAGAAGTCAAGATTGATCTATAAAATTTTAAATTATTTTATTTGATAAAATAATTTTATATTTAGAAGAAAATTTACGAATGAAAATGATCGTAATGAAAAAATTTGTCAAATTAGAGAACTAATTGCTGAAAAAAATGAAGAAAAATGTGGGGGAAAATGGGAAATTAATGGAAAAATTCATTTTTTGCCTAAAGAAGCAAGACAATTTTATACCAAAATTTTAAATTTGGCAAGAGATGTTGAAGAAAATGTTAAATATTCAAAAAATAAATTTTTGGAAATAATTTATGGAAATGGATTATATCATGAATTAGTAAATTCTGATGATGTATTTATTAAAAACCCCCAAAATATTCAAATGTTTATGACTAAATTTAGAGGAATTATTTATGATTTTAAATGGGAATTAATTTGGAGTTTTAATAGTATGTAGTTTTTATAAATTCTGTGTTATAAGAAAATAAAGTCAGCTCTCATTTTATATAAACTATTGCAAGCCCAAGCCCAAGTTACTCCATCAAAAAGAGTGAAATCAAATAGAATTTAGAGAAATAGGAGAAAATTCAAGGTAAAATTAGGAAGGGCAAAATCGGCGACAAACTGTAAAAATATAATATTTAGGGGTAATTGATCAAGTTTATATTCAACTTGATTTTAACCAATCATTAAATTTCTAGACAGGACTAGTATTTATGTTCACAACGCTGAAGAATCCGCTGACAGAATTTGTGATCTTCTATTATTTCGTTTATTACTCGGATTTTTAAATTCAATGACTAAGAATGATAATTTTCTAGCATTTTTGTGTTTAAATACAGAAACAAATTATTTGGAGGCTAAAGAGGAAAATATTGAACTTGTTGATAATTTACTTAAATTATTTAACGAATATAACGAGAAACCTGAGGAATTTTATAATTTAAAATTAAATGAAAAATATTCGGAAGATACAAAGAAAATGATAACAGGAAAAGTCAAGGAATTTATAGAAAATTATATTAATGGAAAATTGAAAATTGTTGTTGGTCATTTGAAAGAAATTAGAATGAATATTTTATTTAAAAAAAGAGAAGATTCAATTATACATTGATTTATTTTAAGGATTATTTTTTAAAAATTTTTTTGGGTTTTTATTATTTTAAGATTTTACTAACCATAATCCTACCTCCTCCGCCAACCCCCCACTAACAATTAACCCAAAAAGAAAATTAAGAATCCTAGTGTCTTTGATTTTGACAATGCAAAGATTATAAATATTTCGGACATCTAAAATACCAAAGTTTCACCAGCTCGACAAAAATTCTATGTGTCTTATCTAGTTGGCTATTTGCAGTTTCTACGAAACTAACATGTCATGTTTTATTTTTATTTAAAATATATTTTAGTCTTGATAAAAATTTATTTTATTAAAAATATTATTATTTATTATAATATTATTACTTTGAGCTGATTGACAGGCGAATTGTGATTGACAGGCGATTTGTGTGTGTGCTATTTTATTTATGAGCAACAATCTGGTATAAAAAATAACCTAATAATGGTGTAAATAAAAAATTAAATTACTAAAATAATTAAATTAATTTAATTAAAAATACAGTTAGCGTGTTTGCTGAAATAATTTCTTTAAGTTGGCTTAAAAAAAGTTTTTATTCAAAGTATTATGCCCCAGGCCTTATATTTAACTTCTAAGCTGTTCTAACAATTTAACGAGGAACTCATAAACTAAAAATCCTATATTAAATTTGAGAATTGTTGTTTGTCTGTTTGTTCGCAGCTTTGAATTTTGCTGTGTTTGGCGTTGTGTTTTATTTTTAATTAAAAATGACAAAATATCCCAAAGTGAAAATAGTGTGTAGTTAGAGAAGTAAAGAAAGAATGTAAATTTTTTAGAATTTGTTTTGAATCTTATTTTGAATTTTTTTAAATTTTATGTTTGTTAATTATATTTAGGATGTGTTTTGATTGTTTTTTTGTTTTTTAAAATTTGTTTTATTTAAAAAATGTTTTTAGATTCAATTCAAAAAATCTATTATTTAAACAATTTGAGTGTCAAACTGTTGGTTTTCATTGCTGATATTTTATTTAATCAACAAGAGTGTCCAACCGGTGGTTATTTTTTGTGAGGTTTGTTTTTTAACTTAATTAAAGTTAGGTTTTTGTGTTTGGACAATGCGATACTAAATAGTTGATGGTCCAAGATAGTTTGACACAGAGATACTAAGTAGTTAATTTTCCCTAATAATTTGATACAGTGAGATACTGTTGATATAGTTTGATACAGTGAGATACTAAGTAGTTGATAGTCCTAGATTGTTTGATATTATGTGAAACTGAATAGTTGAAAGTACTAGAGTTTGACATTTTGTGATACTAAATAGTTATAATTGATAGTACGAGCAAGGTTGACATAGTGTGATGCTAAATAGTTGTTAGTCCTAGAGTTTTACATTGTCTGATACTAAATAGCTTATAATTGATAGTACGAGCAAGGTTGACATAGTGTGATGCTAAATAGTTGTTAGTCCTAGAGTTTTACATTGTCTGATACTAAATAGTTTATAATTGATAGTACTAGCAAGGTTGACATAGTATGATGCTAAATAGTTGTTAGTCCTAGAGTTTGACATTGTGTGATACAAAATAGGTGAGAGTACTAGAGTGACTAACAGTTGTAGTATAACAGTTGTAGTATATATAGTAAAAAAGTTCTTTAATTATTAACTATTAACTATCGGTTGTAGTATATATAGTAAAAAGTTCTTTTACTATTAACTATTAACTAACAGTTGTAGTATATATAGTAAAAAGTTCTTTTACTATTAACTATTAAAGTAGAGTAGTACTAAAGCAGAGTACTAAAGTAGAGTACTAGAGTTTGACATTGTTGATAATAAATAGCTTATAATTGATAGTACGAGCTGAAATTCAAAGTTGAAAATCTTGGTTATCAGTTGATGAGTTAATAGTTAATAATTAATAGTTGATTCATTTTTTAAATTTTAGTCTTATTAAATAAAAATGAGAGGCAATATAAGAATTGTATTGAATGATATTGACGATATCCCTTCAACCAGTCAAAACAATGCTCAAGATAATTTTGGTGATATGCAAAGAGAAAATCTGGAAAGAAGAAATCAAAGACTTGATAAAGATAGAGAACGCAAAAGAAAGAATCGTGAAAACGAATTACAACAACGAAGAATGGAACGTTTGGAACAACAGACGATTAGGCAGAAAATCAGAAGAGAAAAAGAAGATGAAAAAGAAACTGAACAACGATTGGAACAAGAAAGAATTAGATATAGAAATAGATATAGAAATAGACTTAGAGATGAGATCCGGTTGTTCGCAGCCGGTGATCATCGAAATGTGATTGTGAATAGACTCGGAAGGATGAATGTTGAGTGTACCCACTGTGGTGCACTGCATTTTCCGGAAGAGAAGATTGGAAATAAAGGAAATTCCTTTAATAATTGTTGCCATCATGGCAAAGTGAACTTGAATTTGATACCAGAAAACAATTTTCCAGTTTTACTGAAAAATTTGTTTTTGAGAATTGATACAAGATATAAGAACTTTTTTGAGTGTATTAGAAATTTGAATAGTAGCGTTCCCATGGCTTCCATGAATCCGCTTAGATATAGATATCCAAGTAATAGAGGCCCATATTGCTTTCGCATATGTGGTCATATTTATCATAAATTGAACTTAGCATTGAATCCAGACGATGGAGAGTGTGTTTTTGATTGTTTTTTGTTTTATGTTTTTTAATGTTTTTCAAATTTAAGTGTATATTTATTGAATTTAAAGTTTTAAATGTTTATTGATGTTTTTAGATGAATTAGATAGTTTAAGTGCTTTTCATAGGAAGGTCAACTGATAAGAAAAAGTTTTAGACAACGGAAAAGAATGTCTGGAAATGAGTTGATTTGGTTTTTAAGTTTTATGCTTTCAATTAGTCTAGCGGAGGAGCTCGCCCGAAGGGCGAGCACCTTCGCTAGTAAATTAAATATTTATTTACAAAAATTATTGTTCAAAATAAGGAAAAAAATAAGAATTATAAATATGTATAAAATGATAAAGGGCGGAAAGTTCTGAGTTGATCTCTCTAAATATGTTGTTCATGCTATGGAGAAATTCACTGGATGGAAGATGGAATTGAACCATCAACGAAGCACGACCGACTGTTAAATTAAAGGATGCGTGTGATAACAAAACTAAAAAATAACTAAAAGATAAACTTAAAAGAGAGGGGACTAAAAAATATTGAAAAAAATTTTAAATCATAGCCAAATATTTAATTTCAAAAAACAAGATTAACCAAATTAGCTCTTATCAAACATATAACGATAAATGACCTCAAATTAAAAATTTTTTGGCTGTATTGTTAATGGACAAATTCATGTGTTAAAAGTACATTCATTAAAATTAAATTCACAAATTTAATGCAAACAGTCTGTTTAGTTATTAAAGGACTGCAGTTGTCGATTCTTGATATTTATGAAATTCACCTTTGACAAAACGCAGAAACAACTGAACGAACAAAAAAATAAAATTTGAAAAAATTAAATTATTTTCAAAATTTTTAAATTATTTTCAAAATTAAATTATTTTCAAAATTTAATTTATTTTCAAAATTTTCGCCTGCTTAAAAGTTGAGTCCAATGGAAGGATATAGAGAGATTAGAAACAATTTTGAATAGATTCGGAGATTAACAGAACTATCGATGGAATTTAGAATTAACAGAAATCTAGGTGGAATCAATGTGTAATAACTTTGTAGTTTATCTTATGATGATCTGGATTCTCTTGGTCTTGAGAAACAAGCCTCTTAGTCTATATTCCAAGAATTTTCTTGGCCTTTTTTCGGCTTAAAAATTTTAACGGTTTATGCATTTTTAATGTTTTAAGGATTTTGAATACTAATAAGTAAAAAAAGTTACTTTTTTCCACAAATCTTTTAAATCAAACGTAATTTTATTTAAATCAAACGTAATAAAATTTTGAGAAGTTTGTAGGCCCATAATTCAGATTTCTTCCTTTACCCCTAAATCTAGGATTAGGGAAAAAGAACCGGAACCAATATCCGAACCGAAATATTTGGATATCCGGGGGTTTTCGGTGGGTACCGGAATTTTCGTTTTTGGATGTTGGCATAATCGGTTGTGCTTCGTCCTCGTTAAATTGAGAGAGAACAACTTAGAAGTAAATAAAAAGCCTGGGGCATAATACGAATTAAAAGAAATTATTTCAGCAAACACAATAACTGTATTTTATATTAAATTAATTTAATTATTTTTGTCATTTAATTTTTTATTTAAACCATTATTAGTTATTTTTTATACCAGATTGTTGCTCATAAATAAAATAGCACTAAGCAATTGACGACTCTCCCATCCCTCTCAATAATTAATGTTTTGAAATAAGAATTTTTTGCGTATTATTTTATACCATAATGAAAATTTTTCTTCGATTTTATTCCCAATTTTTACGATTTTATATTTTAATTTTTTTCCGCCTTTAAAAATAAATCTTAAGACAAAGGGCAGATTTAATTTTATTTTACAAAATAAGCTCCTCCACATTAATGGCTATAATATAATCTCGTTAATTTAGAGAATTTCTCATTAATTAAACCATTTATTTAAATCTCTTACCACTCATTCATTAAAAAAATTTTTGCGCTGGTCTAGTTTATGCGTCAAAAGAAATTTAGGCGTCAATTCAACAAAAAATTAGGGGTTTCTTGGTGTTGCAATGACTCGGTATGTTTCCAAAACATTTCTTCATGTTCGGCACTAGAGTTGGCCGGTATCGGGATTCCGACCTAAAATCGGTATCGGTATTATTCCGGAACTGGAAATGAAACCCCCGCATCACTGACACCACCTCAATTAGAGTCCCAACCTAATATAGCCCCACTTTGTAGGATAATTGAAAATTATAGCCCCACAATGCTTTAATACAAAAAATACGGTAGTATCTATCTTTTTTTATAATTTGCCTTTTAAATCTTATCTGAATGAATTTAAGCCAATTATTTATTATTGCCGTCTAAAGGCATGTTTTCTGCCAATTAAATGATTTCACCAGTTCAAAATTTTTAATATTGTTTCTCCATTTCGCATATCCCCAAAGTCGTTCATTTTTTGTGTATTAACTAAGTTTTTCGAATCCACGAATTTTTAACGATGATAGACAGTGATGTGAGAAAAGCCAGCCTCCGTAACACAAGTTACCTTAATATTTTTAAGAGAGTAAATTTAGAATAAAATATTTTATTTAAAACTATTTTTAAAGGAATGTTAAGAACTAAATTTAATTTGTTTTTATTAAATTTAATTCTTTGTTTACTATATTCTGTTGCTGCAAATGATTCTTCTGAAGAAGAATACAATACAGAAGGATCTGAAAATTCATTATCAGAAGATTCTGTTGGTGTATATAATTGTTCTGAAGAATATTATTCTGAAAATAGGGAAGAAAAACGTAGAAAAAAACAAAGATTTTTAAACGAACGTAATGAAAGAATGGAAGGAACTTCTACTATTCGTCAAAATATATGGGTAAAAAACAAAGTGGCTCAGATAAACGAATGCCAAAATAAAATTTTTGGAAACGAAATACAAATAAAAAGAGAATTTTATTTAGATCCAATAACACAAAATATTATTCTTGATAATTATATGGAAGATAATTTTGAATTTAAACAGGTATATGAACATCACAGGGAAAATTGTAAATCAAAAAAGGAAATCGAGGTATTTTGAGAATAGTTGTCTTCAAATACGCTCATAATTGATAACAAAAATTATTTAAGAAAATTAATCCCCAATGAAATCGATCAGACTGATCTCTTAAATCCGTCAAAGGAGTGAAACATGAATCTGTATCAATTGATCTAAGGGTTTATTCAGAACTTCCGATCATACCCTCGTAGTTTTCCGTTAATAATTTTTTAAATTTAGGAAGCTTTTATTCAAGGATTGTGTGTATTACATTTCTATGGAAATATCACCGCAAAAAAATTAGAAACATATTTCAAACTGAATTCCGTATTTTTAAAGGGAATACTGCATGCAAGAAAAATTCATATTTTTAATGATATAGGAGGAAAACGGTTGGTTTTTAATTTATAATATCATTACAAAATCTGGAAGTTTCATAAAATTAAATAATTTTATAAAATTAAATAATACTAAAATAAATAATTTTATATTTAGAAGAAAATTTAAGAATGAAATTGAACGAAATAAAAAAATTAGACATATAAATGAATTAATTGTTAAAAAAAGTGAAGAAAAATGTGGGGGAAAATGGGAATTTAATGGAGAAATTCATTTTTTGCCTTTAGAGGCAAAACGATTTTATACTAAAATTTTAAATTTGGCAGAAGATGTTGAAACAAATGGTAAAAATTCAGTAAAGAAATTTTTGGAAATAATTTATGAAAATGGATTATATCATGAATTAGTAAATTCTGATGATGTAGAAGTTAAAAACCCTCAAAATATACAAATGTTTATGACTAAATTTAGAGGAATTATTTATGATTTTAAATGGGAATTAATTTGGAGTTTTAGATGTATGTAATTTTTATAAATGTTGTGTTATAAATAAATAAAGTGACCTCTCATCTTATATAAACTATTGCAAGCCCAAGCCTAAGTTACTCCAAGCCCAAAGTACTTCAACAAGAGTAAAACAAATAGAATTTAGAGAAATAGAAGAAAATTTAAGGTAAAATTAGTAGAGGGCAAAATCGGCGACAGACTGTATTATGTCTGTGAAAGACATATTTTATATTAAGCTTAAAATGACCCTAATCTCTCAAATATTGAGGCTTTTATTTTAAATATTTATTTCTTCAATTACATTTATTTGGGTCAAGTGAGCGCTCCGAAGAGCACTCCAACTGAGGGAAAAGAAACAAATATTTATAGGGACTAGGAAGGGCGGAAAGATGATAAAAACATAAAGAAAATGATTAAGGAAGGGTTTAGGAAAAGGGCAACAATTTGAATGAGATGAAAGGAGAAAATATTTGAAAGTTGGACTGGGGGAATTAATTAAACATATTAAGAAATGGGGGAAATAGATAAAAATGAATATTAAATGAATATATTAAAAATATTCAAATCACGGACATAACAGACTAAAAAATATAATCTTTAGGGTTAATTAATCAAGTTTATATAAAACTTTATTTTAACCAATCATTAAATTTCTAGACAGAACAAGGATTTTTGTCGACAACGCTGAAGAATCCGCTCACAGAATTTGTGATCTTCTATTATTTCGTTTATTACTCGAATTTTTAAAGTCAATGACAGAGAATGATAATTTCCTCGAATTCTTTTATTCAAGTACTGAATTAGATTATTTGGAGGCTAAAGAGAAAAATATTGAACTTGCTTATAATTTAATTGAATTATTTAACGAATATAACGGAACACCTGAGAAATTTTACAAATTAAATTTAAATAAAAATTATTCGGAAAATACAAAGAAACTGATAACAGGAAAAATCCAGGAATTTATTGAAAATTATATTGATGGACAATTGAATGTTGTTGTTGATCGTTTGAAAAGGAAAGAGATTCAATTATAGATTTATTTCAAGGATTATTTTTTAAAATTTTTTTTGGGTTTTTATTATTTAAAGATTATTACTAACCAAAACTACCTTCTCATCCTCCGCCTCGTTAAATTGAGAGAGAACAACTTAGAAGTAAATAAAAAGCCTGGGGCATAATACGAATTAAAAGAAATTATTTCAGCAAACACACTAACTGTATTTTATGTTAAATTAATTTAATTATTTTTGTCATTTAATTTTTTATTTAAATCATTATTAGTTATTTTTTATACCAGATTGTTGCTCATAAATAAAATAGCACTAAGCAATTGACGACTCCCCCACCACTCTCTATAATTAATGTTTTGAAATTAAGAATTTTTTTCGTATTATTTTATACCATTATGAAAATTTTCTTCGATTTTATTTACAATTTTTACGATTTTATATTTTAATTTTTCCTGTTTTTAAAAATAAATCTTATGAAGAAGTGCAGATTTAATTTTATTTTACAAAATAAGCTCCTCCACATTAATGGCTATCATTTAATCTCGTTTATTTTGAGAATTTCTCTCATTAAATACTACAAAAATCCTTCCTCATCCGCCAACCCCCTCTAACAATTATCCCAAAAACGAAATTAAGAATCCTAGTGTCTTTGCTTTTTATAATGCAAAGATTATACATAAATATTTTTGGTCATCTAAAATGGCAGTCTCACCAGCTCGACTAAAAACAAGAAATTCTGGATTGAATTTTCTAAACGAAAAAACACTTATATTCGCGTTAATTTCTGATTCAATTTCACTCTCCAGTTCTTTTTACTCATGCACATCCCTAATTCTATGTGTCTTATCTAGTTGGCTATTTGCAGTTTCTACGAAACTAACATGTCATGTTTTATTTTTATTTAAAATATATTTTAGTCTTGATAAAAATTTATTTTATTAAAAATATTATTATTTATTAAAATATTATTACTTTGAGCTGATTGACAGGCGAATTGCCCAGAGTGTACAGTTAACCTCTAATTTTTCCGAGGGTAATTAATATTTAAAGATTAATTACCGCATTTAATCAATTTTGATTGGTAATTAATTATTAATGATTAATTACCAGCAAATTTTCACTTTGGGCGCGAAATTAATTTCATTTGGACACATTTAAATTAATAATTTATTAAAAATAAAACAATTAACAATTTTATGAAATTGAAATTAATACATCATTATCACAATTATTGAAGGACAGTTAAACAGTGTTCCCGCAACCGATTAAAGCGATTCTTTTTCCATGGAACTCAACCCGACTCTTCTTCCATAGAACTTTTCACCATTTGATCTTTCAATATCCATCTTAATATAAAATAACTTTCCTGCGCATCAGGCGCAAATTTCGCATCCGTAAAAATATATTTCTTCATATTATTGTATTTCGATGATGGTCGACATTTCATTTGGTAGCACTACTCCATTTTTTAGCAATTTTTAGATTAAAGGATACGTGTGATAACAAAACTAAAAAATAACAAAAGATCGATTCTTGATATTTATGAAATTCACCTTTGACAAAATGCAGAAACAACTGAACGAACAAAAAATAAAATTTAAAAAAATTAAAATAAATGAAAAGACTATAAATAAATAGAGATGGTTAGAAAAATCAAACAGAGTTGCAAAAAACAAAAGAAAAATCTCTGTACGATTATATGTAAATCTCTGTAAAATTGTATCCAGGATGTGTGCTTATCCAGTATTTTCAATACACTTTTCCTCATAGTTCTTGGGATCACTGTTTTTCCACTGAACATATACAATAATCAACCACTTTTAATTCTTGTCTTGTGTTTGACCAAACTTTGGATGCTGGATCACTTTTTACTTTTGGCCATTTACTTTTAGCAAATTGTTGAATCATTTTTAATTCACTATCTTTTTGGTTTCACTTCTCACTGTTCAGCACTTAAAGCTATTTCATACATCATTATGTTTAATACATGTTTAATTCACTCTTCAACTAATAATGAGTTGGATTTATAATAGCTTTTTCCAGATTTATGGTATTTTGGAGATGAGAATTGACAGTGATAGATATGAGTGAATGAAATGACAAGATTATTCCTAAATTTTTATAGAAAATATTTGGAACACCGTCAGTCGATGTGTTATTGGAGTTGTCGAGCTTTGATATCATACAAATACTATTTGTGAATGGAGATTGTTTAGATTGTTATATCTGATTTAATTTGGTTTGAGAAAATGAGAACTTTCTTGGATTTATGAAAAATATTCAAATTTTGTTTTTATATAACTAAATTTTTTTGTTTAATTTATAAAAATTATTATGTAATTTTTGCAAATTATTGGCATTTGCACATGCATATATCTATCATTTTTTAAATTGTCAGTTTTAACTCTTATCTAAATAAAATTAAAATCAATAGTTTATTATTGCTTGTCTAAAGCCATCGTTATCTGACAAGTGATTGATTTTGTCAGTTCAAAATTTTTAATATTTTATAAGAGAGCAAATTTTAAATAAATATTTTATTCAAAATTATTTTTAAAGGAATGTTAAGAAATAAATTTAATTTATTTTTATTAAATTTAATTATTTATTTGTTATATTCTGTTGCTGCAAATGATTCTTCTGAAGAAGAATATAATCCTGAAGAATCTGAAAATTCATTATCAGAAGATTCTGATTTGTTGAAGGTATCACATTATATTTCTAATTTACTGTGCATTTTTCCTATTAGTCACTCTATGAATGTTTGTAGAGCAGAATTTAAATTTACGAACTACAGTTGCGGTAATTATTTAAGAAAAGTGTAACTTTTGTGTAATTCCGTTCATCGTTATCAGATTTGGGAGTTCTTAATGATAAAAAAGAGCTTAATTTTTTCTCAGCTGAAAGCTTCGGCGTTTTTTAAAATTATGATATTTTCGAAAACTTTTTAACATGTCTAACAGGTGTTTAGAACTATTAATTTTATAAAAACTATTATTCAAAAAATGCCTCAAATTCCCCGACTTTCAGAAGCCCTAATTCTATATTTTTAGCAGTTTACTGAGCACTAAAGACTAGTTATACTAAAATATGTGCTGGGAAACTATGTTGGGAAATCTTGAAAGCTTTTTTTCATATCCGAAATAATTACCCGTAATTTTAATAAAGGGAGATAGAAAACAAAGATGTTCAAACGAAACAAATAAGGAAGAAAAAAAGAAAAGAAAGAAACAAAGATATTCAAACAAGACAAATAATGAAGTAATGGAAGGAACTTCAACTAGTCTGCAAAATATATTGGCAAAGAACAAATTGGATCAGATAAAAGAAGGCCAACATAAAATATTTGGAAACGAAATAGAAATAAAAAGAGAATTTTATTTAGATCCAGATACACAGAAAATAATTCTTGATAATTATATGAGAGAGAATGTTGAATTTAAAGAGGCATTTGAACGTTATAAGCAAACTTATAGATCAACAAAAAATGAAATAGAGGTATTTTAATTGGATTAGGTCGAGGTCGAGGTTTTTTGAAAAAATCGAGACCAATGATCACCGAGGCTGGAAAAGCTGAGATCGAGGTCGAGGTTTGAGGATAACCAAGATTTTAAAAAAAATCCTCCCCCAAATACCCTACTACACGTTTAAATTTCAAAACTCGATAATTCCCCTCCCTTGAACAATTTGCCATGCCACGGATGGGTTGGAAAAATAATTCCCCAGAGGAATTAATTGACTTTCAAATACGCTCATAATTGATAACAAAAATTAATTTTGAAAATTAATTGCCGATGAGAACTATTACACTGATGTTGTAAATCTAGAAAATGATTGAAACTTAATTTGTAAAAATTGATCTAACGATTTATCGGATATTCAGATCCTACTCTTGGAGTTTTTCGTTAATAATTTTTTTAAATTTAGGAGGCTTTTATTCAAGGATTGTGTGTATTACATTTATATGGAAATATCCCCGCAAAAAGATTAGAAACATATTTTAAAATGGATCGTGTATTTTTAAAGGGAATACTGCATGCAAGAAAAATTCATATTTTTAATGATATAGGAGGAAAACCGTTAGTTTTAATTTATAATATTTTTAAAAAATTTTGAATGCTGTGAATTATTATGGATTTGCTTTTTTTTATTTGTGCTCTTAAAATACAGTTTTTTATTTAACATTTGAGTCACTATAGAAGTTCATAGCTTCAATGAAGCTTTCTTTCATATGTAGTATACTCCAATATATCTTAGTCGACTTTACTTATCTTCTGGAGATAAACTCTTGTTTGTGTGTGCTTAAAAGCTTCTTGAAGATAGAAGATAGATAGAGAGAGCTGTCATGATATAAGTTGCCAATGGCCGTATCTAACCATGGCCGTATTTCTAAAAAAAGGAGTTATGATTGATCTATACAATTTTAAATTATTTTATTTAGATAAAATAAATAATTTAATATTTAGATTAAAATTTAAAAATGAAGATGAACAAAATGGAAAAATTGAACAAATTACAGAACTACTTGCTGCAAAAAGTAAAGAAAAATGTGGGGGAAAATGGGAATTTAATGGAGAAATTCATTTCCGTCCATTAGAAGCAAAAAAATTCTTTAACAACATTTTAAATTTGGCAAGAGATGTAGAAAAAAATAAAAATTCAGAAAACGATTTCTTGCAAATAATTAAAAGAAATAAATGGTATTCTGAATTTTTAGATTCTGCTGATGTAAAAATAGAGGGAGAAAAACAAAATATACAAATGTTTATGACTAAATTTAGAGGAATTATTTATGATTTTAAATGGGAATTAATTTGGAGTTTTAAAAGTATGTAATTTTTAGAAATGAATTTTCTAAACATTTGAGGTTTATACCCCTTTAAAGTTTTAAAAACAAGCATGAAAAGGTTTTTGTGCTTTATACATGATGCCAAAAATCACAGATCTAGTTATAAGTAAATACAGCGAGTTCTTATTTTTATTAATGCTTGCGGGAGCAAGACAAGGTACCGCAGAGCTTTCTTTCTCTTAAAGAAGGATCTGACTTTAAAAATACGATATATAGGGTTAATTAGCATTCAAGTTTGTTATATTTAACTTTATTTTAATCAATTATCAAATTTCTAGAAAGGTCAAGCATTTATGTTCACAACGCTGAAGAATCCGCTAACAAAATTTGTGATCTTCTATTATTTCGTTTATTACTCGAATTTTTAAATTCAATGACTAAGAATGAAAATTTCCTCAAATTCTTTTATTCAAGTACTGAATTAGATTATTTGGAGGCAAAGAAAAAGGAAAATATTGAACTTGCTTATAATTTAATTGAAATGTTTAACGAATATAATGAAACACCTGAGGAATTTTATGGTTTAGAATTCAATGAAAAGTATTCGGAAAATACAAAGAAGATGATAAAAAATAAAGTTGAGGAATTTATAGAAAATTATATTGATGGA
Organism: Meloidogyne enterolobii; assembly: GCA_963681835.1. Classification (NCBI taxonomy): domain Eukaryota; kingdom Metazoa; phylum Nematoda; class Chromadorea; order Rhabditida; family Meloidogynidae; genus Meloidogyne; species Meloidogyne enterolobii. Next base: position 618,110 of record CAVMJV010000112.1, read on the forward strand.
AAATTGAAGGTTGTTGTTGATCGTTTGAAAAGAAATTAGAAAGAATATTTTATTCTGAAAAACGAGATTCAATTACAGATTTATTTCAAGGATTATTTTTTATTTTTTGGGGTTTTTAAATATTATTACTAAACAAAACTCCCTTCTCTTCCAAACCTCCCCACCCCCCCCCCCAACAATTATCCCAAAAAGGAAATTAAGAATCCAAGCCTATTTGTTGGGTTTATCGGAACCGGAATTTTAAACGGAGCCGGAGCTAGAACAGGATCAAATTTGAGTTTCGAATTCGGAAGCGGAACCTGAACTTTTTGTTGGTCCGGTTGAAACCGGAACTATAAAAAATTTTACCATTAAATTTAAAAAATTTTCATTCTAAGTAGGGTTGTCGGTTCCATCAAATTTTTTTAACATAACCTACTGATCTAACCGAAGCTTTATTTTAAGTAGAGTAAGTCGAGTTCGAGCGAGTTCGAGTTACTCGACTCGACCGCTCGGGTTTTTTGCGTAATTACTCGACTCGGAACTCGGGATCATGATACTCGGATTACTCGAGCTCGGAAACTTCCTACTCGACAGACTCGGTTAAAACCGAGTATTTTTATGCCCCTATCTGCGGCGCAAAAAGGAAGATTTTTAGCTTAAGAATCTTTTAAATTCTCAAAATTTTTGCCTGCGGCGCTGAAAATGGAAGAAAATTTGCTCTCTGACCTTCCAAAATTCTTAAAATTTTCGCCTGCGGCGCTAAAAATGGAAGAAAATTTGCTCTCTGACCTTCCAAAATTCTTAAAATTTTCGCCTGCGGCGCTGAAAAAGGAGGATTATATCATTGGATTGAATCAAGTAGGTAATTTTAGTGATATCCGGATATTTCAAGGGATCTAAAAGAATAGCGAGGGATCTGGCCTTCTGAAAATTGGGTGTGCCCACTTGGCCTTCAGAAATTTGCAAAATTTAAGCCAGCGGCTCTAAAATTGGGTGTGCCCACTTGGCCTTCAGAAATTTGCAAAATTTAAGCCAGCGGCTCTAAAATTGGGTGTGCCCACTTGGCCTTCAGAAATTCGCAAAATTTAAGCCAGCGGCGCGAAAAGAGAGGGATAGAGCATTCCTCTTATCACTCGATATCTCATTCCTCTTATCACTCGACTATCTCATTCCTCTTATCACTCGATATCCCCTTAATCTACACGAATCCCCGAAATAATATTATCCATTGATTTTCAACCCGGGGCCCGGATTCAACATGGATCATGTGCATATCATGGAATTTCGGCGGATTAAGAGGGATATAGACGGATTAACGAAAATAACAGGGATTTGGATGATGATCTAACGCATTACTTCCAACAAATGCCCAAAACACAGCACTGATGATGAATTGTCTTAGTAAAAGCATTGTTTTTATTGAAATTATTTTAAAATACTATTTTGAAAAATACTCGATTACTCGACTACTCGAACTCGAACTCGGCCTAAAAAGTTGAGCTCGAGCTCGAACTCGGGTTTTTCAAACTCGGATTACTCGAGCTCGGTTTTTTCCCGATTACTCGGTACTCGACTTACTCTAATTTTAAGTAAACTAAACATCTCAAATTCCCTGATATTCCCAATCAGTCTTCGGGTACGGGTTTCGGGTAACGGGTTGGAGCGGTTTCATTTTGGGTCATGGGTTTCGGATTGGTAAAAATATCGGGTACATTTTCGGGTCAAAAAATTTGCATTTCGGGTCAAGGGGTTCGGGTTTCTTTTTTACGAAATTAACAATTCATGTTTTATTTTTATTTTAAATATAGTTTTAGTCTTGATAAAAATTTATATTATTCAAAGTTTCTCTTTTTTGCCATTTTTTGTCCTTATTCCAAACCACCTTTATTTGCAGTAATAAATTATCATTTTAATTATCCTCACAAATATCCTCATTACGTATCCTTCAACTCCTCCACCTACCCCCATCACTCTCTTTCACTCTTCCTCCACTCCATCAATATTGAGTGGTTTTGCTCCCCCGACCCGAACCCCACCCCGAAACATTTCGAAAACCCCGTACCCCGACATACCCGCCCCCGAACGTTCGGGGTCAAAGCCTAGTTCAAACCATTCACCTCCCAAAAGCCATGTTTGGCTGAGTTGCCTCTGGCCCTTCATTGGAATTGCTTGTTTTTTTGGTGCGGTAAATATACTTTTTTGACGAAGTTGTGTTATTTGTTGTGGAAAAGTAAATGTGCTCTACTGCTGCTCCTTCCTTGGTGGCCCGTCTTCCGGTCAATAGCTGCTCTATAGTTTGGCCCACTCCCTAACAGAAGCCACGACCCATTTCAACTCCTTGTCATTTTTTTAGATTTTGGAATCATTATGGAGCTAAAACTGTGAATAAAATTATAGAGCTAAAAAAACAGCTTTTTATGCGACGACCTAGTACTTACACACCGACTAATGAAAAACTTTGGAAAATATGCGGACGTAGGTTAATCATTTAAAAAATGATTATTTAAAGTGTGCATGTTTATTTTATCCTTCTCTTTCAATATTTATTGTTTTAATTGCTTATCAAAATTTTATTTACCCAAATGAACCCTCATTAAAAATACAAATATATGAAGAATTAGATATTTTAATGAAAATCCTTTAAAGCTTTTATTTAAAGGCTTTGATTAATCTAATTAGTTAATAAATTATTATTGATTTTTAAAAGAAATTTCGTGAGTCGGAAGCGGCATTGGGAAATGACCTTGGTCGTTTTAAAAAAAGTCAGGAAATTTAAAAAATTTAATGTGTCGAATCTCTTTTCTTTTCTTTATTCTTGATTTCCTCCCAAATGTCCAACAACAACATTCAATTTTCCATTAATATAATTTTCTACAAATTCCTCAACTTTTCTTGTTATCATTTTCTTTGTATTTTCCGAATAAATTTCATTTAAATTTAAATTATAAAATTCTTCAGGTGTTTCATTATATTCTATGAATATTTCAATTAAATTATTAACAAGTTCACTATTTTTCTCTTTAGCGTCCAAATAATTCATTTTTGTATTTGAATAAAAAAATTTGAGAAGAACATCTTTTGTAGTTATTGAATTTAAAATTTCGAGTATTAAACGAAACAAAAGTAGATCACAAATTCTGTCAGCGGATTCTTCAGGATTATTAACATAAATTCTACCCTTGTCTAGAAAATAAGTTAAAAAATATCTTCATCAAAAAATATCTTCACCCCTTCTAATAAACCCACACCCTTACTTCCAGCGTAATGTTGTGTCCTTTATGTTTTATAGCCATATTCTTTTATAGAGCTGAATTTAAAAAATTCCGGATTCGGTTTCCGGATTTCTAAAATTTTCCCTATCCGGATCGGATTTCCGTATCAGGAAAATCTGTAAATCCAAATTTTTAAGATCCGTATTTTCAAACAAATTATAAAATTTCGCAAAGAATTAACAAATTATTGTAAAATTACGTTAAAGTGGGCATTTAAGCACCGTTACAAACAAGTTTTATCGAGGGACACAAAGAAGGATATCGGAAAATTTGGTGGGATATCGAAAGATATAAGGGCATTTTAAGCGAAAGTGGATTAAGGTATATAACGATGGATATAGAGGAAATAAGTGTTTTCGCAATTTTTTGCAACAATGTCCATTTACCGAACACTAGGGATTAAGGGATACCGTATTTTTCCTAATAGTGCGACCGGTCGGTTTATTTTTCAACTATCCTCTAGAGGGTCGGTTTAATAGAAAGGGTCGGTCTAATAGAGACAGTCGGTTTATTTTTCAACCTTTGTCTAGGGGGTTTTCGGCTCTAGGGGTTTTCGCCTTTGGCAGTAAAAAAGGAAAAAATATGGCACCTTGGCCCTCCAATTCTTCGAAATTTTCCCCTGCGGTGCTGAAAAGGAAGAAAATCATTTAGAAAACTATTGATGGATTAAGAGAGATATCAGTGAACAGATATTACGAGTATCCAGATTAGCAGGATATATGAGGATTAAGGGGATAAAATGATAGGATTAGGATCCAGGTGGATATGAATGGATCAAGGCGATTTAAGGGATATTGTGTAATTACTGGGATTAAGAAGTATATCTTGCAAATCTCATATCTTTCTCAATCCCTTTAAATTTTTAAACTTTTATATCCCTCCATATCACTGATATCACACGAAAGCGTCCCTAATACTCCAAATTCCCTTATTTTCAAGGCAAGCCTTTATATCACTAGATTGCGAACTGCGGATCAGGGGTTGGCGCATTAAATTTTGCGTATTTTTGCGTTTTGCCCAGGCTATCCTTTAAAACCTCTTTGATTCCTCCAAATTACGTGATAATCTCCGTAATCCCACATTACTTCGTTAAACCCCATTGATCCCGCTAAATCCTCTGATATTCTTCATAATCCATTGTATCTCCGATATCTCTCCAAATCATTACCCATACAACATACATGTATCTCAAAATCGAGTAGGACTAGCTGACTTATAGTAATACTTCAATTTTTCACTGAAAAATGGCTACTACTTAATTTAAAATTTTTTTTTCCAATTTTGCGTTCTTGCGTTTTGCATCTTGCGTTTTTTGAGATTGTCTTTTGCGCCCACCCTTGCTGCGGATTGATGCTGCGGAAAATTTTTTCTCATTTGCGGTCACTTCTGATTCAGCACAAGTCTGGGGAAGTAAGGGGGTTGGTTTAATAGAAGGGGTCGGTCTAATAGAGACAGTCGGTTTATTTTTCAATCTCCCTCTAGGGGGTCGGTTTAATAGAAGGGGTCGGTCTAATAGAGACAGTCGCACTATTAGAAAAAATACGGTAGATATTTTTAAATGGATTGACATTTTTTTGAAATTTTAATTATTTTTTAACGTTTAAATTAACTCCCATTTTTTGCTCCTTTTCTGAGAGGCCATGCCCCTTTTCGATGATGTGTAAAGGTAGGGTAGGACAAGTCGAGATCGATATCGATATATCGGTCTCGAATATCGGTCTTTTTCCAATATCGATATCGGTTTCACCCGATATCGATCTCGAAATCGATACCGATATATCGACCCAAATATCGACCGATATCGATATTAAATATACACCCCTAAAGATTGCCTTTTTTCTAAAAAATAGAAGAAATCTGGCCACTTTCCCTTCCAAAATTCTAAAAATTTTCGTCTGCGCCGCTGAAAAGGAAAGAAATATAGCTACTTGAGTCAAAAAAAATTTCGAATCGACACTAAAATGGGAAGAAATCTAGTCTCTTGGATATTTTCATAGAGATGGGGTTGGATCAGTGCTGAGTACCCTCTTTTTTAGAGGAGGGGTTCTCCAGAAGACCCTTTGGCTTTAGGGTCTTCCAAATTCTCAAAATTTACTCATGCGGTGCTGAAAAAGGAAGATTTTGGCTTAAAGATCTTCCAAATTTTCAAAATTTTCGCCTGCGGCGCAAAAAATGGAAGAAATCTGTCTTAAGGACCTCTAAAATATTTAAATTTTCTCATGCGGCGCAAAAATGGAAAAAAATCTGACTCAAGGACCTGCAAAATTCTCAAAATTTTTGCCTGCGGCGCAGGAAAGGGTAAAAATTTTATAATAAATATTTTTTAAAAAATACGGTAAATATCGGATATCGATCTCGATATCGGGTCAAATCTTGCATATCGATCTCGGTCATGTCAATATCGACCAATCTCGATATCGAATTTTCCCTAAAATATCGATATCGTCCCACTCTATGTAAAGGTCTACTCTGATCGAAATAGTTATCTTCATTAAATTTACAGGAAAATTCTGAAACTCAAAATAAAGGGCAGTCTATCCATAATAAACCAAAAATATTATATTAATTTTTAAAAAATTACATACAGCCAAAACTCCAAATTAATTCCCTCTTAAAATCAAAAATAATTCCTCTAAATTTAGTCATAAGCATTTGTATATTTTGACGTTTTTTAATTTGAACATCATCAGAATTTACTAATTCATGATAACATCCATTTCCATAAATTGCTTCCAAAAGATTATTTTCTAAATTTTGATTTTCATAAACATCTTTAGCCAGATTTAAAATTTTATTATAAAATTGTTTTGCTTCTAATGGCGAAATAAAACGAATTTCTCCATTAAATTCCCATTTTGCTCCACATTTTCCTTTACTTTTTAGTTCAATTTTTTCCTTAATTTTCTTGATTTTTTCTTCCATCTTCAAATCTTTTTTTCTGAATAATTTAATATGAGAGGTTTATGTACAAATTGTATTTTGAATTTTTAAGGGTCTCAAAAGACGCAGAACGTATGTAGATACTCGCCCCTGGTTATGAAAAGTCCAAAAGGAAAAATAAAAAGGTTTTAAAGGGTGTCAATATAATTAGCGTAAATGCACTAATTGAAGCACATATGCTTCTACTCTCGTAGGGTGTGCTTGTATTAGAGACTGTGCCTCGATTAAACAGCACAGTCTCTGATATAGGTTGAAGACAATTGAAGATTTTGTACATAATGTTATTAAAAACTAACTTTCTCCCAATCTTTCCTTTAAAAAATCGAATTTTTCTTTCATGCAGTTTTGTCGATAAAGATAAATGCGCGATGTTAAAATAGATACCCAAATTTCTTTCTGATATATTTCCATATACATATAATAAACACAATCCTTGAATAAACGGTTCCTAAATTTAAAAATTATTTTAGGTGTAGAAAACGCTAATATTAGTATCAGAAGTCACGAACGGGCGATTTCAATTGTTATAAATAGGGTTTTCAGGTCCAAAAAACTGATAATAGATACCTAAATAGGTTGAAAACAGGTTTCAATAGGTTCAAAAAATTTCGAAAATTGGCAAAATATGTAGGTACGAATTTTTAACAAATATGTAGGTTTAAATTTTTAGGGTAAAATTTTATATCATATATTTATTCGATTAAAAAATTCAAACAAATGTGCCGGATTTATAACTAGTCTCACAGCAAGTTATATCATCAATCTGCGAGTCCACCCCTTAAGTACACACTTAAGACGTGACCCACGATTATTGACAATAAAACTTACAAAAAGTCGAATTCGAGTGACTTAAAGGGATTAAGGGGATATGTACTCATGAGAGAAATAACCGTTGTACCATAAGTGGGTGAGTAGAGATCAATACACAATTTAATAGCACCAAATTCGTCGATATCTCTTTAATCACTCACCTTGCTCTAGCCTTACTTAAATAATAAAAAACCTTACTTAAAGAATAAAAACCCAAAACGCTCTTTAGAATACCTCTATTTCATATTCTGTAACACATGATTTCTTATAACGTTTAAATGCTTGTTTAAATTCCAAATTTTCATTAAAATAATTATCAATAATCTTCATCTGTGTTTTCTTTTCTAAATAAAATTCTCTTTTTATTTCAATTTCATTTCCAAATAATTTATTTTGGCATTTAATTATTTGGGTCATTCTGTCTTTTGTCCATATATTCTTGTGAATATATCTCCTTTGCTTTCTTTCATTATTTCGCATAAAGTTTATTTCATTACTTGGAGAAGAAACTGGAATTTTTTTAAAATTTTTTTATACTTTCAAAATGATACTCTTATAAGAGATAGGCACGGGACGGGATCCCGCATGGGATTTTACGAGATCCCGTCTGGAATCCCGGGTTTTGCGCGGAATACTGGATTTGATTGATTTATGGGATTAATCCGCGGGATTCCAATTCGTATAAAATGTTGAAAGAAATTCCGTTACGGGATCCCGGGAATGCGACTAACGCTTATCCCTTCAAAGTATACAAAACAGATATCTTTCGAAACGATTTGCGATTTCCGAAAATTATGAATGCGGATTTATGTAACGTTCAAGAGCTTGATACAGACCATTATATTCTTCTTGAGAATTATATTCTTCTTCAGAAATTTCATTTGCATCAACAGAATATAACAAATAAAAAATTAAATTTAATAAAAACAAATTAAATTTATTTCTTTTCATCGTTTAAAAATTAATTTTTAAATAAAAGCTTGTCCTTTTACTTATATTAAAGTAAAATGGGGAAGATAAATTAGACGGAAGTAAAGTTTGGCTTTATTACAATTTAATTATTTCCTGTTGAACTTTAAAATAATAAAATTTTTATGTGTGATTAGACTATCATAAAGTTCATAACGTGTGAAACTGCCAATAATTATTTATAAAAAAGTAATAAAAAGTGCAAGTGATTTATGAAATTCGCGACGGTCAGTTTAGCAATTTCCAAATAATAAAAAAATTATGATTGTTAAAGCAGTTTGAAGACATTTATTATGCAAGTTATCTTGAAAAGTTTTTTTTTAATTTTGGATTGAAATTTAGCAATTTTTGAGTAAATTTTCTAAATTAAGAAAAAATATTTCCTGCTTACACAATTTAACATACTACATTTTACTGAAAAAACAGAAATTTTTTAAAGCTAGAGGACTTTAAATAAAAATTTATTCCAATGACTAAATATTTTTTCAAAAATTTGTGAATGATTATTAAATTTTTCTGAACAAGAATTAAGCAACTTGACAAATGGAAACATAAATTATTATTGGGGGACCAATTTCCAATAAATTCCGACTTTTTAAGGTAAATTGGGGAAGATTTCGTCCATATATTCATATTATAAAATTATTAAAAAAATTTTGATTAGTTTTTAAGGCAAAAAACAATTAAAAAATCTTCAAATTTGAGCTACTACAATTTATTGAGTTACTTTGAGTTACTTTTTTAAACTTTGAAATTAATTATGATTGTTAAAGCAGTTACATGCGATTTCAAAACTCTAAAATTATTTTTTGTTTTGTAGAAAAATAGTTATAATTTCTCTAATTAAGGTAAACCAAATAAAATTCGAGCACTTCAGATTGTTTTTTCCAAAACAAATATATTTTTTATTTAATGTAGACAAAAAAGTCTGTCAAAATTATAGAATATAGGAAAAATTAAACCAAGTACAAAGTATCAACAAATCATTTTACTCTCTTGATATCTCTCAATTCTAATGAGAGAGCTGGCATACTAAAGAGCGCTGGATTCAAAAATTCCGTAAGGATACAGCCTACAGCATCTTGATCTGGTTAAGACTTGAATTATTTGTCCGAATTAATGAATTTTATAAAGAAATACTAATATTACCAGCAAAAAAATGTTTAAAAAACCCAAAAACTTGTTAAAAAATAATCTTTTAAATAAATAATAATTGAATTTCGTCTTTCTAAATCAAATATTCTTTCTAATTTCTTTTCAAACGATCAACAACAACATTCAATTTTCCATTAATATAATTTTCTATAAATTCCTCAACTTTTCCTGTTATCATTTTTTTTGTATCTTCCAAATATTTTTTATTTAAATTTAAATTATAAAATTCCTCAGGATTTCCGTTATATTCGTTAAATAATTTAATTAAATCATCAACTAATTTATTATGTTTAGATTTTGCCTCCAAATAATTTATTTTTGTATTAAAATATAAAAATTCGAGGAATTTATCATTCTTAGTCATTGACATTAAAAATTCGAGTAATAAACGAAATAATAGAAGATCACAAATTTTGCTAGCAGATTCTTCAGAATTACGAACATAAATGCTTGTCTTGTCTAGAAATTTAATGATTGAACAAAATAAATTTGAATATAATTAGATGAAGATAGTATACTCAGACTGCATATCACTGAGATTTTCTTAGTAAAATGTTCATGAACTTTCGGCCATAACAGGCAAAAGAGCTGATACCCCTATGTATTATATACGCGTTCATGCTGTATAAAATTGGATGCGAGATGGAATTGAAGCATCACGGAATGAGCCCATACCGAAGCACAACCAACTGTACCACAATCATACCCGATGATGGGTTATTTATTTTCATAAATATTCTTTCTGCAAGTGTGGGACACAACAACCCCTAAGGTACCGCATGGCCAAAGCTCCGCAGAGCTTTAATTTCGTTAAAAATTGTTGAAACTGGGACAAATGTTATGGCCCGATGCAGCTCGTCGAGTTGCATCAGGAGCAGCGATTTGCATCTGCTCCTGCAATGAGTATATAAAAATTAGAGCAAAAAACGAGTACTTCAATTATAACACAACATTTATAAAATTTACATACATTTAGAACTCCAATTTAATTCCCTTCTAAAATCATAAATAATTGCTCTAAATTTAGTCATAAACATTTGTATATTTTGGGGGTTTTTAATAAATACGTCAGCAGAATTTACTAATTCACGATATAGTTCACTTTCATAAATTATTCCCAAAAAATTATTTTCCAAATTTTTAACATATTTTTCAACATGTTTTGCCAAATTTAAAATTTTATTATAAAATCGTTTTGCTTCTAAAGGCAAAAAATAAATTTCTCCATTAAATTCCCATTTTCCCCCACATTTTTCTATATTTTTTTCAGCAATTAGTTCTCGAATTTGACGAATTTTTTCCTTTTGTTCATCATCATTGTTGAATGTTAACCTAAATATTAATATTTATCTTAGACCAAGTAAAATCATTTAAAATTGATAGATCAATCTTAACTCCTTCTCTTTCAGAAATACGGCCATTGGTTAGAGCCAATCTCAGGGTATAGAGATTTCGATATCAAAAGAGATATGGGGTTAGTTTTTTTTAATTTATTCTTAGTATCAATAGATATGCTTTCTCAAGTTTTGTAGATTTTTACTAATGTTAGAAACACGAAAATCTGAAGTGCGCTTAAAATTTCTTGAGGAAAAACCCTTCTAAAAAATGAGGGAGTTAAAATTAATTTTAAATTATTTGTATATACTGTTCCATTTACATAAAAATATGAATGTAAAAATCTCAAATAAAACCGATGACTAAAACATTGAGAAATATGAAAAATTCAGATGTGCTTATATTAGGGTGTAACATAAATAATTAGCCCCCCTTAAACCATGTACATTGTAAACTTTATATCTCAATGTTCAGATATCCAATCTATTTAATTTTTTCGTCATATATTCTTAATGAAGCCTTCTTCATTCTCTGAAAGAATAGAAATTTTTTCTCAACATAAAAATTTTTTTATGAATTTTTAAAGATCAAGGCAAAATTAAGAAAATAGTGTTCACCTCAAAGATGAGATAGAACTTGGACATTCGGAAAAGGAATCATGGCGCAAAATATGTAAAGCGAAGTATGAGGATCTTATCTCGTATTCCACAGAAAAAAGTTGGCTCTTAAGATAAAAGAAAAGTAGAGAGGAGCTGAAAGACAAATAACGTCTTAGATGCCAACCAACGATAGATAAGAATCCCGTTCTCCCCTGAATCAAAGCCAGTCCAAAAAATAAAATGTGTATATTGGGGCAGGCACACACCTGCTCACTTACAAAAATTTCCATAATTTTACTTAAAGCGGGAAACAAGTTATGAAGGGTCAATTGATACCCCATGAATTGCCGCAAAATTAAAAAAATCGCTAAGTCACTTTTGCAAAACAACCCCTTAAACGCCATAATGAAGCTCCTTGTTTGATACAAATTTTAACCTATAATGAAGAGTGGGTTGACTTCATGAATTCTGTAAACAAAAAGGAACGGCTCATCCCAGGTAACCATCAGTTTCGACCTCTAAATCAGACTGGTCCAACAGCGTGATCTGTTATGTATTTGGTGGTGTCGCGGCGGGTTAATCATTGGAATTTAATTTAAACTGGCTAAACTAGTACTCCCAAATTGTATTATTCCCATATAGATCGAGTCCATCGAAAAATCTGGTCGCCTGGCCTCGCTAGGCATTTTCGCGCGAGGGTCATCCTAAAAAGCATAATGCTAGCCCCTATTTCACAAATGCGACCCTCTAAAAAATCGGCCAGTTGTTTTCCAGGGGAATTTCTTATATCATTGTATTCATCAGATTCTGCTCTATCAAAATCTATTTAAATTTTCATTCTTACTCATCAATTTTCAAAGAAAAATCAAAAAGAAATTGTCTTGTTTCAAAAATACAAGTTTTAATATTTTACCTCTAACTCTTGACAACCTAATCCTAGGATTCTGATTTTTTGCCAGAAAATAGGTAACTCTCTTAGGATTATAAAAAAATATAATTCGAAGTCTGGAAACATTTAGTTGAATTTTACTAATTATTTAAACCACTTAACACATGGGGGGCTAATTATTTATGTTACACCCTAATAATTTCATAACACACTATATAGTAGACTAAGATATATATTGAAGAAGACTGAAAGAAGCTACATTGAAAAAAACTATCTATAGCTAGTTATGGACCTCTATAGTGAGTCAAAACTTAAATCAAAAAACTTAAATTTAAAAGCAAATAAAAAACAAGACAAATCACAAATACCTCAAAACCATGACCTAAATTTGCACTAAAGGATAGTTACGATGGAATAAAAAGTTCCAATTACAATTCCAGATTTTGTAATGATATTATAAATTAAAAACTAACAAGCTCGCTCCTCTATCATTAAAAATATGAATTTTACTTGCATGCAGTGTTTCCTTTACTAATAAACTAGTCATTTTAAAATATTTTTCTAATCGTTTTGCGGATATATTTCCATATAAATGTAATACACAAAATCCTTGAGTTAAGGTTCCCTAAATTAAAAAATTACAACTTCAAGCAAAAATTGTTATAGATTAAAGTTTCATTCCCTTGCTAGATTTTGCGAGATCAGTTTAAGCGATCTCATTAGGAGTTAATTTTTAAAATTAATTTTTGTTATCAATTATGAGCTTATTTGAAAGACAACTATTTTTAAAATACCTCAATTTCATTTTTTGATTTATTTATCTTATAACGGTCGTATGCCTTTTTAAATTCAGAATAATCTTTCATATAATTATCAAGAATCTTATTTTGTGTATCGACATCTAAATAAAATTCTCTTCTTATTTCTTTTTCGTTGCCAAATATTTTCTTTTGGCATTCGTTTATCTGAGCCACTTTCTTTTTTGCCCATATATTTTGCTTACTAGTACTAGAAGTTCCTTCCGTTCCTTCATTTAGTTCGTTTAAATATTTTTGTTTTTTTCTCCCCTTTATTAAAATTAAGTATTAATAATGCGGATATCAAAAAAAATTTCAAGAAAATTTTGAATTATATCGGTATTTATCGGTATCGGTAATTTTCGGTATTACGGTACGGTAAGAAATTCTGGGCTCTAATTCATATGTCCCCCGTGAATAATAGCAGAAATTAATAATATGTACAATGTGATACCTTCAATAAATCAGAATCTTCTGATAATGAATATTCTGATCCTTCAGAATTATATTCTTCATCAGAAGAATCATTTGCAGCAACATAATATAGTAAATAAAGAATTAGATTTAATAAAAACAAATTACTAAATCTATTTCTTAACATCCCTTTAAAAATTAATTTTAAAAATATTCTATTTAAAAATTTTAAACCTTTTTTAAAAATGTTTAAAAAATATTAAAAAGGTTTAAAATTTTAAAATGGCAAAAATAAATTATCAAATGGCAGACAAAGCCTGCTATACATATACAAGCACTGCTAAAAATTTAAGAAGTCGACTCGTTGATAGAGAAGCAAGGTATATACTCAATCATTTAAAATGCCAATAAGTGAAAAGTACAACGCCAAATAGTTTCGAAATTTCGATTTCTAAAAATCTCTACTAAAAATTTGAAAAGGATGTTTGATTTCGAAGCTTCGAAAAAGTATTCTCCATAATTCTCTCCTCCATTCTCCAGAAATCCTTTCATCTTCTAAACTGTTTCCATTGTGTTTGTTTGAAATCTCATTGTAATTGGATTTAAATCTTTTTTTTAAACCCCCTTTTTAAAAGAAGTTTTGATAATAAAGATTGTAATCCTGAATCATTTTATTTTTAATATTTTCTTTTTTCTTTTCTCGTTGCTTCAGAGGATATAACCACAAATTAACAATAAGAGTAAATTATGACAGTGTTTTTAAAGTCTAATTACAATACTAAAGATTTTTAATTAATAAAGTCCAATTCCAATGAGATTTCAAACAAACACAAAGGAAACAGTTTAGAAAATACAAGGATTTATGGAGAATGGAGAAGAGAATTATGGAGAATACTTTTTTCGAAGTTTCGAAATCAAACATCCTTTTCAAATTTTTAGTAGAGGTTTTTAGGAATCGAAATTTCGAAACTATTTAGCGTTGTACTTTTTACTTATTGGCATTTTCAAAGGATTGAGTATAAACCTTTGCCTCTCTATCCACGAGTCCACTTCTTAAATTTTAACCTTAAGTAATTTAATGAATTATTTAGCAGGGCTGGTATATACCTTGGTCTGCCGTATAATTATTTATTTTTGGCAATTTAAAATTTAAAAATATTAAAAAAGTTTAAAATTTTTAAATAAAGTATTTTTTAAAAATTAATTTTTAAAGAGATGTTAAGAAATAAATTTAATTTGCTTTTATTAAATTTAATTCTTTATTTACTATATTCTGTTACTGCAAATGATTCTTCTGAAGAAGAATATAATCCTGAAGGATCAGAAGATTCTGATATATTGAAGGTATCACAATATATTTTTAATTTTCTGTGATATCCTCCTATTATTCACCCTATAGCAGCCGACATATTAATGGATGTTGAGCGGAATATAAATGTACAACTATGCAATTATTTTTTATAGAAATATAGGGACAGATTTAGGATCGGCAAAATTTTTTTAGTTCTATTTGTTTCGTTGTGGTAACGGTTCTATATGAGAGTCGCGCATGTTTCAATTATGAGTATGGTGAATCGCACCAAGTGGGGAAACATAGGACGAGAACTTACCTATAATAAACGATTTATAGGCTAGTGATGGTCGGGTATCCCGTTCCAGACTCCCGACACGGGAAAATTTCCCGAGTTTTTGGCCTCCCGATCGGACTCCCGGTATCAGTTCCCGACTAAGTCGGCAAATTTTTACATACCAAAAATAGATTTTCCTGATAAAATTTTATTTTTGAAAGGAAAAAATAAAAAAGGAAAGGGAGAATAGAAAAATATATTTAAATTTTTCTCGAAGAGAGCTACATATTTTTGAGCGATGTTTGAGTGGTTAGATTTAGTGACTTACACATTTTTATATTTGAAGGAGCGAGGTTCGAATCCTGAAAATGAAGAATATCTGGCTTCTTAGCCTTCAAACATCAAAAACTTTGAGACCCTGAAATTAGAGTGTCTCAAATTAGAGGCTCCTCTAATGGTTGATGGGCAAAGTATATTTGAGATTTATACCGGCCTTAATTCACTGATTGCGTGAATTCTGTGGTTTAACAGTATTCAGACTTACTATACTAAAGCTGCTGGAAAATTCTATGTTTGGAAATCTCAAAAATTTTTTGGTATCCGCAATAATAATCCTAAATTTCAATAAAGGGAAGAAAAAAACAAAGATATTTAAACAAAATGAATAATGTAATGATCGAAGGAACTTCTACTAGTCGTCAACATAGATGGGCAAAGAGCAAATCGGATCCAATTAAAAAATGCCAAAATAAAATATTTGGAAACGAAATAGAAATAAAAAGAGAATTTTGTTTAGATGCCGATACACAAAATAAAATTCTTGATAATTTTAAGGAAGATAATTTTAAATTTAAACAGGCATATGACCGTTACATGGAAAATCGTAAATCAAAAAAGGAAATTGAGGTATTTTGATAATAGTTGTTTTTCAAATAATCTCATAATTGATAAAAAAAAATCTCGCAAAATCTGGCAAATGAGGAAACTTTAATCTATAACAATTAGTCCAGACCTGCCCATGGATACGGATATGGATACAGATAATATCAAAATGCATGCGGATATCCGCCTGTATCCGTCTGTATCCGCCGTAATATGCGGATACGGATACCAAGATCAGTATCCGTGACAAGGTCTGAATTAGTCTACCTGTTATTTGGAACTTCCGATCCTACTCTTCGAGTTTATCTTTAGTAATTTTTTTAATTTAGGAAACATTAATTCAAGGATTTTGTGTATTTCATTTATATGGAAATATTTCCGCAAAAACATTAGAAACATATTTTAAAATGAATAAATTAACGGTAAAGAAAATACTGCATTCAAGAAAAATTCATATTTTTAATGATAAAGGAAAGAAAATGTTAGTTTTTAATTTATAATATCATTACAAGATCTTGAATTGTAATCAGAATTTATAATTCCATTAAGTCAGTCCTCTAGCGCAAATATAGGCCATGCGATAGTAGTCTATAATCGACTTTTAAGACAAACAAGTTTGTCTTAAAAGCCGCTTAAAATTACTATTTTTAAATAAATAATTTTTTCAAAATTTCATTTTGATATATTTCCGCACTATTCTGACAACCAAAAGATATACTTAGAAAGTTTTTTCGTATTTTTCAAAAAACGTTTTAAAACAACCCGCTTGAGATCTTCAGGCTCTAGCAGTTATTTTGAATACTATGTATTTAAAAATTTTGGTGTTGCATGTCAAATCTAAAGGTTTAAGAGGGATTTAAAAATAACAATTTTATCAGCGTTGCTTAACTTGCCAGATCGGACGGGTTAGGACATTTGCAGCGTGGTATGATCGTTATTACAAATAAGTTTTAATTTTAATATAAATAGAAGATATGTATTACCCCTTTTAAACAAAAATAATATTTTGCTTTTAAACAACAATATTTATACAAGCAATTAATTTTTGGAAGAAATTTATAAAAAATTTTTAAAAATAAAATAATGAATTTTTGAAAAAAATATTTTAATGAAAAATAATTTAATTTTTGGAAGAAATAAAATTAAAAATTTTGTGAAAAAAATAATAAATTTAAAAAATGAAATAATTAATTTCTGAAAAAAAATATTTTAATGAAAAATAATTTAATTTTTGGAAGAAATAAAATTAAAAAATTTTTGAAAAAATAATAAATTTAAAAAATGAAATAATTAATTTCTGAAAAAAATATTTTAATGAAAAATAATTTAATTTTTGGAAGAAATAAAATTAAAAATTTTTTTAAAAAAATAATAAATTTAAAAAAATGAAATAATTAATTTTTGAAGAAAAAATATTTTAATGAAAAATAATTTAAAAATTCGTAAAAACTAAAGAAAAACTAACAAAAATTTTGAATGAATAAATAATTTTTAAATAAAATTTTATGTTGAAGAATAAATATTTTAAACAAAAATAATTTTTCAAATAATTGATTTTTGAAGAAAAAATATTTTAAATCTTATTTAAATAAAAATTATACGAGTAACCCAACGGGCGGAGAACCCTATATAAAGCAGCCCTATAGAAACCCCTATATAAAACATCTATATAAAATGTTTAGCGCACCATTTACGATGATAATTTCGGGTGCCACAGGAAGTGGCAAAACCCAATGGCTTCTAAAATTTCTGTCACATACAGACAAGCTCATAGATCCTTCTCCTTCAAAAATATTATATTGTTTTGGAGAAATGAATGAAACTGTTTTCAAGCTTAAGGAAATGGGAATTACTACTTATAACGGAGTTCCTGATTCTGAATTAATTAAAAAACATCAGCTTTTGGTGTTAGACGATTTAATGCTTAATATTCCAAGTGATTTCTTAGATCTACTTTTTACTCGAGGTTCACATAATTGGGGAGTAAGTGTGATTTTTGTAACTCAATCCCTATACGGCCGTGATATAAAGACCGCAAGAACAAATGCCCATTACATACTTTTAACAAAAAACCCTCAAGGCCTTCTTCAAGTGCGAACGCTAGGATCGCAGCTATTTCCTAAAATGCTTAATTATTTTCTTGAAGCCTATCGCGATGCTACATCCGAAAGTTTTTCCTATTTATTAATAAACATGCATCCGAACACGGATGAAAATATGCGACTATCTACGAAAATTTTTCCCGGAGAAAATACTACTATATATTTGCCGCTGTAATATATAAGTACTCGAAAAATTTACCAATATAAAAATGTCCTCATATAACTATAGTCCATACGTTAAGGAAAATTTTGATTTTCTCCAACAATTAGCAAAAACTACTTCAGAGAAAAAGAAAAACGCTTTGATCCTTTCAGCAACTGCAGATCAAATCTTAGCCATTGTAGAAATTTGTGCTAATATTTTGAAGCACAATTTCATCCTGAGTACGAGACAGCGTAGAAATTAGCTCAATTTGCTGACTTCTATAGAGCCATCGCTCGAACTCGTACTGAAAAGGGGGCAAGAAATCGAATCCAACAAGGAGGTAGCGCTGCTCTAGCAGCAATTTTAGTACCCATTCTAGGTGCATTAGCGGAACATATAGTTAATAAATTTACTCAAGAATGAAACATACAAAGAAAATGATTATGGTGCCTGAGAGCGAATATCATACACTTCTGTCTATGATTAAAGGTGAAGACTTTTTACAAAGGGAGAAGGCACAGACGGATGCAGAAATTACAATGACATTGAATGATCCAAAAATTTCTGAAGATGTAAAAGCAAAGAAATATAATTGGTTATATAAAAAACGTCGTCAACTCAAACACGAGTTGGAAAATCGTCCTCAAAGGGTAATTATCGACGATGGTAAAACATTAGAAGTTGCACCTTACCTGCAAGAATCAATATCTTCTACGCACAAACCTAAAGTAATAAACGATGAGCAAGAAGAACCACGATCAAACATAGAACCTAATACTTTTTTAGAGGCATCAACTTCTAGAACAAAAATCTCTAGAAATAAATTTTCCACCCCTTTTAAAGGGATTATTGCAAAGCGCTATTCTAATGAATTGGAAAATTATGTGAAAGATAATGCTGAAAAGTTTAGAATACGCAAGAACGGGAGTTTTGAATCAAATGTTCCAGGAACAATTGTAAAGAACAGCAATTTCACAGATGTTCTCGAATATGTAAAGGGTGAAATATCTTCACCTCCTAAAGGTTTCAGTTTTTTATTTAATCGTCTTTCTAAGGATCCATTAGTGAAAGAAATGATTAGAGAGACACGGGGAGAAAGTACTACAGACGAGAGTTCCGAAAATCAATCAGGCAGCGGTAAGAGAATAAAAAGAGTTCTAGTTAAAGTCCTGCCTATAAATTCACCACGATTAGACAGAAGGAAAGTTAAATTTACAAGATCAGTAAGACAAAAACAAATATTTATTCCAAAAATATGGGAAAAACTTTAGATACCTTCTTAGAAAAAATTTATTATTCCCTTAATTCTCCCGCTTCATATGGAGGAATAAATCGCGTCTATGAAGAGGCTCGCCGTAAATATCCTAAAATAAAATTTAAAGATGTTTACGATTTTCTGCATAAGCAAAGGGTGTATACAATGCACAGACCTTTAAGAAAAAAGTTTCCCAGGATAGCCACTAGGCCAAGTGGCCTTCACACAGATTGGCAAGCGGATTTAGCCATATTTGATCAATTAACTGAACACAATGATGGGTATAGGTATCTTTTGGTATGTATTGATGTACTAAGTAGAAAACTTTATGCGGTGCCTGCCAAATCTAAAAGAACCGAAGATATGATTGATGCTTTCGAAAATATTTTTAAACTTTCAAAAGGGATACTTCCTCATAAATTATATACGGATCGTGGGTTAGAATTTGAGGCGAAACGAATGAAAGAATATTTTAAAAAGAAGGATATAGATAAGCGAGTAGTTTATAGTCCCGATGTTCATGCTTCTATGGCAGAAAGGGCCAATCGTACAATTAAAGAAAGATTGTATCGATACTTTAGCGAAAAGAACACTTTGCGTTGGAAGGATGTTATTCAAAAAATTGTTACAGGAATAAATGCAAGTATTAATCGAATCACGGGGGTAACCCCAAATTCTGTTACGTTTAAAAACGCTGGGGAACTATTTAATAGACTATATAAGGAGCCTAAAATTTTGCAAAATACTAAATCAAGCTCAATACTGGAGCCAGGACAAATTGTTCGTATCACAAAAGAAAAAGGTAAATTCGAAAAGGGATATTTGCCCAACTACACTGACGAATTATTTCGCGTGCACATCAAGAACGACAATAGATCACCCATAACATATAAATTAATAGATTTTGAAGGAAATTTAATTGAAGGAATATTTTATAGAGAAGAATTAGTGCCCACACAAGAAGATACTACTCACCGTATTGCAGAAATTTTAAAAACACGTACACGTGCTGGTCATAAACAACATTTTGTTCGTTGGATTGGATACAACGATAATTTTAATAGTTGGGTTAACGATAGTGATATTGTTAGAAGATAAATATGGACTCGTTTTATGTAATATTGCCCTCAAATACAGGAGGCGTTGAAGGAAATACCACTTCTAAATTTACTGTTAGAATGCCTGATACTCTTGAATTGGATTCAAGCTGGACGGTTGCACTATCAAATATTATATATCCGTTTTCCTTTTCACTACTTGGCGATTCTGAAGAACAAGAATTTATAACTGTTTTTCGAAGATATGGAAATGAACTTTATCCTATTCGTATCGAGATACCAGATTTGTCCTATGCCTCAGAAGAGGCATTGGAAGAGTCCATTAATGCAGTTTTGCTTGATGTATGGAAAAAGGAATTGGATCGCGAACGAGAGGAAAAGAGACTTGAAGAGAATAAAAAAAGAATCTATGGGGAATATCGTAAAAGGCGTTCCGTCAACTCTATAAAAGAACAATATGATAAACATGGTTATTTCGATTTGAATAAAGATGAACTAAATAAATTTATCAAGCTATTATCAGAAGAGGATGATGCAATTAGTCCGAAACTTACAAATTTGAGTCCAAGTGAAGGAGATAGAAATATTCGTCTTTTGCCCCCTGTAAATCAAAAATTTCTTTACTTAAAAGTTATTGATAAATTTATTCAGCAAACTATTCAATTAGAACCTACTGAGCAATTGGCTAAGAATGGCTATTTCGATATGCAAAAGCAAACCTCTTTTAATTTTATGAAATATTTAGGCAAAGAAGGAATTCGATTACCTCCTATAAGCCCTGCTCCTCTTGAAGTCGATGGTATAGAAAGGGTTCGGTTTCGTCCGTATACCGATCAAATGGAGCGAATCAAGCAGGCTATTAATAAATTTATGAATCCATCGAAGGTTGATCAAACTGAAGAGAAAAATGCATCTGCCAATAGTCAAGAAATAACCCCTGAATCAACTCCACAAACAGAATTGCCTGCTTCTGAGCATGAGAAACATCAGTTTAATTTCTCGCTAGCGTCTATCACTCAACAATTGCAAAAGGAAGGTTATTTTGATATGCAAAAGGACCGTGCTTATAAATTTATAAAATATTTAAATACTGAAATTAAGGGTGCAAAACTTCCAAATGTATCGTCGGTTGCGGGAAGCGATGTTGAGACGGTCAGATTAGAGCCACAGACAGATCAGAAAGATCTAATAATGAATGCAATTAAAAGCTTTATGTCCAATTCTCCAATCGTGCCTGAACCGATTCAACAAACTGAAGCAACATATTCTGTACCATCTGAAGAAGGGAGTATTGTCGAAAATGATAAAGAAAATTCTAACGAAATTGAAGAAACTAAAAAGCCTTCACCTACCATTTTAAAGGCTCCAATCACTCCTGAAACGGGAGTGACTAGTCATATAATCGAAGCTTCGCCCACTCCGGTGACAAGTCCTATAATCGACGCCCCTCCAGAGACAACGCCTCAAGAAAAACACATTGAATCTAATGACAAAACTCCTCTAGATGGAAAAATAACGCCCCTTTCATATGTAGAGGAGCCTGATAGAATACCCGCTTTAACAAGTGATCAAAAAATTTTAATGGAAATGGCCGTTCGTGCAGCTACAAGAGCATGGAGGAGTAGTGTGGAGTTAGCAGAGCAAACACAAAAAAATATGGAACTTGGTAAAAAGTATTGGCAAAATGCTCGTTTTAAGTATGCGCTTAAAGATAGTGTGATTACATTAAAGGAGACAGGGGAAACGGTGCAATTAAGAAAAACACCAGAAAATATTCTTGGTTGGGTTAAAGCACAATTAACTTTGTTAACTAATCGTAAAATTGCAATAGAAAAATGGACAGAGGAATGTTTAGAGTATGGAAAAAGAGCCTCAGAAGCACAACTAGAAGCTAAAGCAGCGGAAACACGCGGTAATGTTACCGATGCACGAAAATCTGCAGATCGTGCTAAGGCCGCAGAACGCAAGGTAAAGGAAGCAGCCAGTCAAGTTGAAGAAGCTGTTGCGGGGCAAAAACGTTTATCAGAAGAAATTATTGTTAAAGTTGACGCGGAACTTGCGAAACAGGACAAAGAAACAAGTCCTGGATCTCCCGCTATTGAAGATGAAAATGAAGAATTACTAGAAGATAATATCGATGAAAATATTGAGGAGCATGATGAAAATGAAGTTCCAACAAACGAAGAGCAATGGACACCTCCAATACCCGAGAAAAATATCGAGGTGGATAACGAATATGAATCACAAGAAGAAAAAACAGAGGTAGAAGACTTGACTCCGAATGAGTCAAAAATAATAACTGGCGAGGATGAAGAGCAATGGACATCCCCATTACCAGATGAAGAAAATATTATTAAGAAACAGGAATTACCAACAATTATTGAAGAAGTTGATGAAGACGAGACTCCGAAAGAATCACAAACAATAACCGATGAGGACGCAGAACAATGGGAAGTGCCATTACCAGACGAAGAATATATTGAAAAACCAATGATTAACGAAATGGACACTGAGGATGACGACCAAGAGAAGGCTCAGCAGCAATCTCAAACAATTAACGATAAGGTAGTAGAGCAATGGGCCCCTCCATTGGCAGAAGAAGATCCTCTAAGTATTTCGACTTCAACCGCAAATTTACTTGAAAATATTGTGCAGCCTAAAGTAGATGAAATAATTCATACAGAGGTGCGGCCTTCTCTTCCACGTCCTGAAATGTTAATTGGAGAGCCTCCTCACCGTCCTTCCTCATGGAAAAGCTTCTTTGGACTTGGCGGTATGTCAAGCGAAGACAGAACGAAACAGAAAGAGCTTTCAGGCCAAAAGGAAAAAGAACCTACCAAAGAAAAGTTAAAAATACACGTTGATGATGCGGATCCTAATTTGAAGAAAATGCATTTTGCTAAATATGCCTATCCTCCTGAATATCTAAAAATGCTTCTTAACTTTTCCAATATACAACTAGCTGATCCAAAATATCAATGGGTTTCAGTACACTTTGATAAATTGCATAAGAGGTTCCATGTCTTCTTACAAGGAAACGTACAATATATTCAATTAAGTCGTCAATTAGCATATACTCTTGGTTTTGATTCTGATAAAGTTCATAGTGGACAAGTGGCAAAATATATGCCTGATATTTCTGGAGGTGTTCGTCAATTTTTGGTTTACGCTCCAAGGCTTGTTGAAAATAGTATAATTGGAAACGTAACTGCTCCTCTATTACGTGTTGTGAATGTAAATGGTAAGCCGGGTGATAGTATTTCCGAAGTATATATGACCGAACATCATCATCGATTACAAGGTAAACGTCATCCAGACATTACTATTGAAATTCGCACCCTAACTGGAAAACTCGTAAAATTCCATTGGGGAACCTGTATACTAACACTACATTTTCAACGCTCTCTATTTTAAAAATGACACATGTACCAATAGATTTAGATAAAATAGACTGGGAACCTTTCTTAGCCGCCCAAGATGGAGGTTCAAGATTAATAGAAGGAAGTCGTTATTTTCAAGGAACGAATTATCAAAGAGGATTTGGTTTATTAGGATCTGTAGGGCGTTTTCTAATGCCAATAGTCAAAAATTTAGCTACAAGTGCAGGACAAGAGGCAGTTAATGTTGGAAAAAATATCCTTGAAGATGTTTCGCAAGGTCGATCCGTTAGTGAGGCAATGAAGCAACATGGAAGCGAAGGGCTTCAAAAAGTTGGGAAAAAGCTCCAGCAATGCGGAAAAGGCAAAAGAAAACTCAAGCCAAAACTTATTAAAGAAAGTCTAGAGAAAAAAGGCCGCCGCCATAGGGATCAACTTAGTTTAGAAAATTTCTGAGTATATAAGTGTATTTTAAATATTAATTTAGATTAAGTAAAAAATGACAACATTAAAGAAAATTGAAAAAGATAGTTCAGAGGGTGTAGACAACCGTTTATCCTTTTTTTCTATTCCCTCTACTAATGTGGGTATTATTCGTTCGGCATATAAAGAATTACTGCCTCTTAATGCTTTAAATCAATCCGCAGGTCCTTTTATTTTTAGATACTTTGGGGACACGCTATATCTTGATTTGAGCAAAACTTGTTTTAGTCTGGTTTTATCCATAGAAAGAAAACATGCAACTAGCGATGAATGGGTTCCTATTTCAGACGGTGAAGCTGCCGATTTAAAAGGTGATAAATTTACAGGTGTTGCTCAATATCTAGGTCTTACATGGATTCGTCGTCTAACTCTATCAATTAATGGTGTTCAGTGCTATGATTCAGGTATCCACTATGCATATAGATGTATACTTCTACACGAGCTTGGAGCAAGTCGAGAGGTGAGCAAAGGACTATATGAAGCTTCACTTTATTATAAGGATGCAGTTGATAAAGATGCATTTGAAGGTAGTGGCTTTAAGTCGCGGGCTTCTCGTTTTGCTAATGGGCAAACATGTAGATTATTTTCCCACTTAGATTATGATATGGCGCGTCAAAATCAGCTTCTAATCCCGAATAGCGATGTGATTTGGACTCTTTACAGAAATACCGATGAATTTCTTATTCATACCCCTAAGTATCGCATAGCTACAGGCGGGGAACTGATAAGTAATACAAACACTTATCGCCTGCGTCTTCATGATATGAGAATTTATGTTAAACAAGTCGATTTAAGTATGTCTCTAAATAATGCTATTTTTAGACATTTGGAACAGTCTCCTGCGAAGTATGCTTATAGAAAAATAGAAATTCGGAGTGTATTTCTTGGAAAAGGTCGTCAGGAAATTACACACCCTGCATTCACAAGTACATGTCCTCGCCGTTTAATAATATGTTTTGTAGGTTCTCCAGCATATACTGGAAATACTGCATTATCCCCGTTTACTTTTGAACACGCTAATTTGCGTTCAGTTTCTGCAGAATTTGGTGGATTCCAATTTCCTGCGGTCCCATATGATCTTGATTTTGCTAAAGGTAATTTCGTTCGCGCTTTTGTTGATACTTATGTTGGTATGGATCTAGATAACTGGCCAAATTCTGACCAAAGAACTCTCGATATCAGTATGAAAGAATTTTCAAAATCCTCCTGCTTTTTTGTTATTCCGATGACTTCAACCCTTGAAGATACAAACGGTCTAGAACTAATAAGACAAGGTACAACAACCGTTCGTTGTCTTTTTAATCAGCCCGTCAAAGATTCGGGTTATGAAATGATAATAATGGGAGAGTTCGATGCAATCATGTCCATAAATGCAGATCGCGTCTTAAGTACGGATGGATCAGTTTAGAACATGAATTCTCTCCAAATTGAAACTATTTTACAACGGTACAAGCCTTTAAATAATAAATTTATTGGCGTATTTTCTTCAAATAATATTCCTGATATTGGAACTCAAAAGCCTTTTTGTTTTGTTGCGAATACGATGCGTAAAGGCACAATTGGTGAACACTGGATTGCCTGTTATTCAGATACTCCAAATACATTGGAATATTTTGACTCCTTTGCCGAAGAACCAAATTGTGACATGAGAAAGTCAATGCTTGCCAATTTTTCGACCCTATCCCGAAAGAAGGGTCGAATCGTTTTTTTTCATTACTTTTTATTTCTTTATAAAAATGGTCAGTTTTCCTTAAAGTTGATGTAGGTTGACGTTTGCCTTGAGGAAAAATGGTGAAAGAGATTAAATTTTTTATATTTTTCTCTTGTTTTCGTTTGTATCATTTACACGGACGAACACGGACACAAAACACGGACGAGCACGGGCAAACAAAACACGGACGAACACAGACGAGCACGGACAGACAAAACATGGACGAACACGGACGAGCACGGACAGACAAAACATGGACGAACACGGACGAGCACGGACAGACAAAACTCGGACGAACACAGACGAAGCACGGACGAACACGAACAGACAAAACACAGACGGACACGGACAGACATAACACGGACAGATAAAACAAGGACGGACACAAACGGGCGAACATGTGTCCGTCTGTGTTTAGTCCGTCCTTGTTTTGTCTGTTCGTGTTCTTCTGTCATTGTCCGTCCTCCATTTTTCCTTAAGGCAAACGTCAACCTACATCAACTTTAAGGAAAACTGACCATTTTTATAAAGAAATAAAAAGTAATGAAAAAAAACGATTCGACCCTTCTTTCGGGATAGGGCCAATTTTTCCTTAGTGAAACAAAATAAATTTTCATTACAATCTCCCTTGTCAGATACTTGTGGCCATTATTGTATTTGCTTCCTCATCCTACGTTCGAAACAGGGTAATAATTTTTCATCTGTTCTTCAAAAGTTGCACTCAATACCTTCAGAGGGACGCGATGCTATTTTACGAAATATTATAAAGAAACTATCTTTAGGAATTAGTATATAAGATAATTATTCAGTGTTTATGCAATAAAAATGCTGCAATCATTATTTTTAATTTTCTTCCTTTGTGTGATTTACGCTTATAAACAAAACGATAGTAATATTCTTTATCCTCTTCATGGACCATACCCTCCAAATGTGAATGCATGTTTTATTATTGATGAAGCTCATGCTCTTTCAATCGGCCCATCAAAAAATCCTAATAAAGATATGTTTCTATTAATCGCTTATGTCCTCGATTTGGTACTAATTTTTGTTTTGGCTGTAGTGTTTAAAGCACATGTAAATTTGAGAAGAAATGGAAACGGAGAACTCCCTGGAATTAGGTTTGCGAAAGGGCCTCTTGGTATATAAGTCAAGGAAATAAGCTTATAGAGATAAATTTTAACAGGGGATATGAACATGCGTACTAGTGCTAATATGTCAGAATGTAGAGAATCTGTTAAATTTTCATCAAAATCACCTCCGCCGCATGTGCGCGTCAAAACTGGTTCGTTACTTCAATTACTTTGTAAATTTAATGGAGGATGTGCACCAGAATCGCTTCACAGGGAAATGCGTAAAAAATACAACGAAAATATTCAATTCCTTCAATCATTTACTAGTATGACAAATGAAGATGTTGCCAATGCGGGAATTGGTCAAAAAACATTTTCAGACAACAATCTGGAGCCGGGAAAGAAATTTATTGTAACAAATCATTTACGACATATTCAGTTCGAAGTATATCCAAGTAAATTGACTAAGATGGGTGCGGATCGTATTTTTGCATTAAGAGGATATTTACGCGTGACAATCAGGCAGTATTTCTATGTTCGACATCACATAGACCTTGTTTATCCGCAGCTGCCACTTGTTTGCGTTGTTGGAGGAAGACAGCATCAATATTTCTATCCTCTGGAATGTTTGGACATTGTTGAATTTGAAGAACAAAATGAATAGGAATTTTGAAAACTATATAAATGATCATTCACATTTTTTTATAATATTAAAAATGTTTTTTATATTAATTTTTGTCGCACTAATAGGGCTTGTTGTTAACTGTGAAAATAAAATAATGGATAAAAAGGAAACCAAATTAACATTATTTCGAAGAACCCCTAAACCAAAAACTTTTGAGCATTCTTTACGCCCTACCTTAACTCCTCATTCAAATTTTACAACCTTAAAACCGAATGGTCATGTTTGGTTTGAGTACGATGAGAACGAAAAGGTTTGGAAAAAAATATACAAACCTACTTTTTCGGTTGTGTATTATAAACCAAATATATTCGATACCGCATGGTTATTTGTTAAAGAAACTACCTATGATATTGTTGTGGCTACTAAATCTTTAGTAATCGAAGTAACGAAGCTAACATTATACTTAGGACGTAGAATAATACCTATTCCCTAATCCTTTCTAAAAACTTTATCAATTAATTAACATTTTTTATATTTTATTTATAAGCCCTATGATCTTTTTTGTTGCGATTTTTCGGTAAAAAATATTTTTTACTATATATTTATTTAATTGCTTTTCTTCAAAAATTAATTATTTTATTTTTTTAAATTTATTATTTTTTAAAAATTTATTAATTTTATTTCTTCCAAAAATTAATTGCTTGTATTAAATATTGTTGTTTAAAAGTAAAATATTATTTTTGTTTAAAAGGGGTAATATCTTCTATTTATATTAAAATTAAAACTTATTTGTAATAACGATCATACCACGCTGCAAATGTCCTAACCCGTCCGATCTGGCAAGTTAAGCAACGCTGATAAAATTGTTATTTTTAAATCCCTCTTAAACCTTTAGATTTGACATGCAACACCAAAATTTTTAAATACATAGTATTCAAAATAACTGCTAGAGCCTGAAGATCTCAAGCGGGTTGTTTTAAAACGTTTTTTGAAAAATACGAAAAAACTTTCTAAGTATATCTTTTGGTTGTCAGAATAGTGCGGAAATATATCAAAATGAAATTTTGAAAAAAATTATTTATTTAAAAATAGTAATTTTAAGCGGCTTTTAAGACAAACTTGTTTGTCTTAAAAGTCGATTATAGACTACTTGCGATGAAACATTTGGAATTTGCTTTATTTTAATTGTAGGGTTGTTGGTTTCACCAAATTCTTCGGTTAACCTCACCTAACCGAAAGTTTTTTCGAGGGTTGAGCTCTTAAGGATTAATAAATACATATATAAAATTTAAAAAAATTTTATTCGCACTAAAATAAATAATTTATATTTAGTATAAAATTTAACAATGAAGATGAACAAAAGTTAAAAATTGGACAAATTAGAGAACACATTAATAAAAAAAGTGAAGAAAAATGTGGGGGAAAATGGGAATTTAATGGAGAAATTCATTTTCTGCCTTTAGAAGCAAAACGATTTTATAATAAAATTTTAAATTTGGCAAAATATGTTGAAAAAAGTGTTAAAAATTCAGAAAATAATTATTTGGAAGCAATTTATGAAAGTGAATTCTATCGTGAATTAGTAAATTCTGATGATGTATTAATTGGAAACCCCCAAAATATTCAAATGTTTATGACTAAATTTAGAGGAATTATTTATGATTTTAAAAGGGAATTAATTTGGAGTTTTAATTGTATGTAATTTTTAAAATTTCTTTAAAAGTTTTAAAAATTGTCCAGTATATTCAAATTTACTTAATATCTATTAATTTATTTTATAGACAAGAAAAGAATTTATGTTTACAACGCTGAAGAATCTGCTAACAAAATTTGTGATCTTCTATTATTTCGTTTATTACTCGAATTTTTAAAATTAATGACTATGAATGATAGATTTATGATATTTCTATCTAAGAATAAAGAAACAAATTATTTGGAGGTTAAGGAGGAAAATATTGAACTTTTTAAAAGTTTAATTGAATTATTTAACGAATATAATGAAACACCTAAGGAATTTTATAATTTAAATTTAAATAAAAATTATTCTGAAGATACAAAGAAAATGGTAACAAGAAAAGTTGAGGAATTTATAGAAAATTATATTGATGGACAATTGAATGTTGTTGTTGATCGTCTGAAAAGAAATTAGAAAGAATATTTTATTAAGAAAGAGGAAATTCAATTATAGATTTATTTTAAAGATTATTTTTTAAATTTTTTGGGTTTTATTATTTAAAGATTTTTACTAACCAAAACTCCCTTCTCCTCCTCCGCCTCCGACAACCCCCCCCCCCTCCAAAAATTATCCCAAGAAGGAAATTAAGAATCCTGGCTCCTTTGCTTTTGACAATCCAAAAATTATTGTAAGGATGATTCACCTAGCAGCATTTAAAACGCTTAGGCGGGGGATAAACGATCTAAAAAGGAAAAAGAGAAAGCATTAGTCGATGCCCCGGTAGCTCAGAGGTAGAGCTCCTGCATATAGTGAGCGAAAGCGCCTAGCAACAACTAGCAGGTGGTCGCAGGTTCGAATCCTGCCCGGTGGCTAAACTTTTGCAAACTCTTTCTGGTGCCGCTAACAGGGATCCCCACTTGCTGCTGGGTGAACCAGCCGATCCACGGTCATGGCGCTTGACCGAGGGACCGGTCTGATGTAGGGATGGAGATGTAAGGATGATTCACCTAGCAGCATTTAAAACGCTTAGGCGGGGGATAAACGATCTAAAAAGGAAAAAGAGAAAGCATTAGTCGATGCCCCGGTAGCTCAGAGGTAGAGCTCCTGCATATAGTGAGCGAAAGCGCCTAGCAACAACTAGCAGGTGGTCGCAGGTTCGAATCCTGCCCGGTGGCTAAACTTTTGCAAACTCTTTCTTTATAAATCTTTTTGGTCATCTAAAATACCAAAGTTTTACCTCAAGGAATTCTGGCCTAAATTTTCTAAACGAAAAAAACTTCTACTCCCGTCAATTCCTGATTCAATTTCTGTTTTTTTACTAATGCACATCCCTACTACAGGTGTCTTTTCTAGACGGTTATTTTTCAGTTTCTACGAAACTAACAATTCTTGTTTTATTTTCATTTAAATATAGTTTTAGTCTTGATAAAGATTTATTTTAATAGAAATTACCTTAACCACGAATCCACAAAACAATCTCTCCTTTAATATTTTTCTTCACCAGGAGAGTTTGACTAAAAGTTTGGCTACCCCATAACTCTCTTTCTCTCCTCCATCCCTCCCTCCACTACAGCGATATTGAGTGGAGGAAGGGATGGTGGAGCCCTCCTCCCTCCCCATGCCTCGATGGTTAATTAAATTTTTTCACATGATTTAAAATTTTTAATTCAATAGAAAAATAGAGTGGCATCGACTACTCTCGAGGATAGCATTTTCTATTTTTAAAAGGCATTTTGCCTGCTTCCCTCACTCCCATCTCCCCACTTACCCCATCACTCTCTTTCTCTCTCCATTCCTTTCTCCACTCAATATATTTATTGTAGGGGGGATGGTGGAGCCCTCTCCCTCCCCATGCCATCCTCCCTCCCTCATGACATCCTCCCCTCCTTTCCCCTCCCCCTCCTCTCCCTCCCCCCTCCGTCAAATCATTTGATAAGTAAAAGTCGATTCAACAAAGCAGATTCATTTAAAGATTCAAAATTTAAAATCTAACAAAAACTACCTATAAAGAATGGCAAAATTCTTTTTTATTCTTGCGATAGTCGCTATTGTTTATTTACATCTCTGTGATTGTGGAAAAAAAAGTAGCGATAAAAAGGATGAGAGTAAGGGTATGTTGAAATTAGCTAGTTTTGCCGTAACTAATTGAAATTTATTAAGGAAACCCATCCTTAGACGTCAAGGTTTCATCTAAAGGTACTTTTATTGAAAACTTGTTCTTATTTAAATAAATTTCAAAAAAATTTATCTTACTTAAACAATTCTAATTTTTAATAAAGCTAAAATTGTCGGTTACTAAAATTTCTAAACATTAAAAATTTCATAAAAGTCGATAAAAATTTAATTGTTCTAATTTTCATAAGAAAAAACTGCTTGATTTAATTTCAAGGGCAAAAAAATATGACAAATAAAGTGATTTTAAATAATTCTAGTGCTTAATAATTTATCCGGATTTTTGATTTAAAATGCGGATTTTTAGTCTCAAATTGAGTATTTTATTAATAGAGCCCTGGTTTTAATCAGAAATTTGATTTACTGGAAGTCGGAACTCGGAAATGTTAAACTACAAAATCTCAACTATATACGCTTCTTTTGTTGATTCTTCCTTATTTATCTAAAAAAGTTATTGCTTAAGTCAATACAGTATGACTGACTACAGACATTATCTTGACCCTCCTATGGTTTTTCGATTTTCAACGAAGTGAAAATTTTATTCGTAAACATGATTATAGCGTGTTGGAAAACTAAGAAAAATTTTTCAGACTAAACATTAATAAATAAATTAATAAAAGTAAACAAAAATTTTATCTTTTAAGGTTCATTCAAGCGTCCGAGTCCATTGCAAATTCAAGTAAATCCTCAAATAACACTTAACTAATTTAAAGAAATACTTGTTACAATAATACAAATTTTTACTTATTTTATTGTGATTCTGAAATTAATTTTAGAATTTTTAAAAAAAAATTTTTTTTCAATTATATTTAGAACATACTTTATATATTTTTTATTTCAGGGTCGTAACTGGCAAGAAATACAAGTTTCTGATCAAGTATATAATTTTTTCTTTAAATATTGCCATCTCTCCTTTTCATTTTCTATTTGCTTCTTTTAGGAAATCCTTTTAGGAACCCAAATAGTTTTTTGGAAACTTTTTATATTGAAACTTTTTTTGGAAATTTATAGCGATTTATATTTGATTCTCAAACAAAAAAAATTATTTCCATCTTTTTTATTAAAAACGGTATTATTTAAATCAAAGTTTAAATTAACTTTTCAGCCACCCGCACCAATTGATCTTACAAAGTTATTGGACATGGGTAAGATGAACATGGGCAATGGTAAAACTGGCAAAAAGTAAAGTTATTTTTGCAAGAAGCATTTCAAAAAAGAATTCCGAGCTTGTACATAGCGATTATTATCATATTTATTTTTAGTCTTTTTTCCTTTATTTTATTCTGGAAAAAAATTTAAAGATTGTTCGGATAAATTTTGAAAAAATTTTTGAGAGATATTTTGTTTTGACTAAAAAAATTTAATTGGAAAAATATAAAAGAATTTTCTAAGGAGTTTTAGGAGTTCTAAGGAGTTTAACCACGAATCCACAAAACAATTCTCTCCTATAATATTTTTCTTCAACAGATTAAATTTAGATATTCTTCCGGTTAGTTTACGTTCATAAGCTAGAGATAAGACATAGAATAATCGGTTAGAATTCATAATAAAAAAAGGTAAATTTAGATTATCTTCGGTTAGTTTACATTCATACGCTAGAGATAAGACATAGAATAATCGGTTAGAATTCATAATAAAAAAAGGTAAATTTAGATTATCTTCGGTTAGTTTACATTCATACGCTAGAGATAAGACATAGAATAATCGGTTAGAATTCATAATAAATAAAGGTAAATTTAGATAATCTTCGATTAGTTTACATTCATACGCTAGAGATAAGACATAGAATAATCGGTTAGAATTCATAATAAAAAAAGGTAAATTTAGATTATCTTCGGTTAGTTTACGTTCATACGCTAGAGATAAGACATAGAATAATCGGTTAGAATTCATAATAAAAAAAGGTAAATTTAGATTATCTTCGGTTAGTTTACGTTCATACGCTAGAGATAAGACATAGAATAATCGGTTAGAATTCATAATAAAAAAAGGTAAATTTAGATTATCTTCGGTTAGTTTACATTCATACGCTAGAGATAAGACATAGAATAATCGGTTAGAATTCATAATAAAAAAAGGTAAATTTAGATTATCTTCGGTTAGTTTACGTTCATACGCTAGAGATAAGACATAGAATAATCGGTTAGAATTCATAATAAAAAAAGGTAAATTTAGATTATCTTCGGTTAGTTTACGTTCATACGCTAGAGATAAGACATAGAATAATCGGTTAGACTTCATAATAAAAAAAGGTAAATTTAGATTATCTTCGGTTAGTTTACGTTCATACGCTAGAGATAAGACATAGAATAATCGGTTAGAATTCATAATAAAAAAAGGTAAATTTAGATTATCTTCGGTTAGTTTACGTTCATACGCTAGAGATAAGACATAGAATAATCGGTTAGAATTCATAATAAAAAAAGGTAAATTTAGATTATCTTCGGTTAGTTTACGTTCATACGCTAGAGATAAGACATAGAATAATCGGTTAGAATTCATAATAAAAAAAGGTAAATTTAGATTATCTTCGGTTAGTTTACGTTCATACGCTAGAGATAAGACATAGAATAATCGGTTAGAATTCATAATAAAAAAAGGTAAATTTAGATTATATTCGGTTAGTTTACGTTCATACGCTAGAGATAAGACATAGAATAATCGGTTAGAATTCATAATAAAAAAAGGTAAATTTAGATTATCTTCGGTTAGTTTACGTTCATACGCTAGAGATAAGACATAGAATAATCGGTTAGAATTCATAATAAAAAAAGGTAAATTTAGATTATCTTCGGTTAGTTTACGTTCATACGCTAGAGATAAGACATAGAATAATCGGTTAGAATTCATAATAAAAAAAGGTAAATTTAGATTATCTTCGGTTAGTTTACATTCATACGCTAGAGATAAGACATAGAATAATCGGTTAGAATTCATAATAAAAAAAGGTAAATTTAGATTATCTTCGGTTAGTTTACGTTCATACGCTAGAGATAAGACATAGAATAATCGGTTAGAATTCATAATAAAAAAAGGTAAATTTAGATAATATTCGATTAGTTTACATTCATACGCTAGAGATAAGACATAGAATAATCGGTTAGAATTCATAATAAAAAAAGATAAATTTAGATAATATTCGATTAGTTTACATTCATACGCTAGAGATAAGACATAGAATAATCGGTTAGAATTCATAATAAAAAAAGATAAATTTAGATAATATTCGATAAGTTTACATTCATACGCTAGAGATAAGACATAGAATAATCGGTTAGAATTCATAATAAAAAAAGGTAAATTTAGATAATATTCGATTAGTTTACATTCATACGCTAGAGATAAGACAGAATAATCGGTTAGAATTCATAATAAAAAAAGATAAATTTAGATTATCTTCGATTAGTTTACATTCATACGCTAGAGATAAGACATAGAATAATCGGTTAGAATTCATAATAAAAAAAGGTAAATTTAGATTATCTTCGGTTAGTTTACGTTCATACGCTAGAGATAAGACATAGAATAATCGGTTAGAATTCATAATAAAAAAAGGTAAATTTAGATAATATTCGATTAGTTTACATTCATACGCTAGAGATAAGACATAGAATAATCGGTTAGAATTCATAATAAAAAAAGGTAAATTTAGATTATCTTCGATTAGTTTACATTCATACGCTAGAGATAAGACATAGAATAATCGGTTAGAATTCATAATAAAAAAAGGTAAATTTAGATTATCTTCGGTTAGTTTACGTTCATACGCTAGAGATAAGACATAGAATAATCGGTTAGAATTCATAATAAAAAAAGGTAAATTTAGATTATCTTCGGTTAGTTTACGTTCATACGCTAGAGATAAGACATAGAATAATCGGTTAGAATTCATAATAAAAAAAGGTAAATTTAGATAATATTCGATTAGTTTACATTCATACGCTAGAGATAAGACATAGAATAATCGGTTAGAATTCATAATAAAAAAAGGTAAATTTAGATTATCTTCGATTAGTTTACATTCATACGCTAGAGATAAGACATAGAATAATCGGTTAGAATTCATAATAAAAAAAGGTAAATTTAGATTATCTTCGGTTAGTTTACGTTCATACGCTAGAGATAAGACATAGAATAATCGGTTAGAATTCATAATAAAAAAAGGTAAATTTAGATAATATTCGATTAGTTTACATTCATACGCTAGAGATAAGACATAGAATAATCGGTTAGAATTCATAATAAAAAAAGGTAAATTTAGATTATCTTCGGTTAGTTTACGTTCATACGCTAGAGATAAGACATAGAATAATCGGTTAGAATTCATAATAAAAAAAGGTAAATTTAGATTATCTTCGGTTAGTTTACGTTCATACGCTAGAGATAAGACATAGAATAATCGGTTAGAATTCATAATAAAAAAAGGTAAATTTAGATAATATTCGATTAGTTTACATTCATACGCTAGAGATAAGACATAGAATAATCGGTTAGAATTCATAATAAAAAAAGGTAAATTTAGATTATCTTCGGTTAGTTTACGTTCATACGCTAGAGATAAGACATAGAATAATCGGTTAGAATTCATAATAAAAAAAGGTAAATTTAGATTATCTTCGGTTAGTTTACGTTCATACGCTAGAGATAAGACATAGAATAATCGGTTAGAATTCATAATAAAAAAAAGGTAAATTTAGATAATATTCGATTAGTTTACATTCATACGCTAGAGATAAGACATAGAATAATCGGTTAGAATTCATAATAAAAAAAGGTAAATTTAGATTATCTTCGGTTAGTTTACGTTCATACGCTAGAGATAAGACATAGAATAATCGGTTAGAATTCATAATAAAAAAAGGTAAATTTAGATAATATTCGATTAGTTTACATTCATACGCTAGAGATAAGACATAGAATAATCGGTTAGAATTCATAATAAAAAAAGGTAAATTTAGATTATCTTCGATTAGTTTACATTCATACGCTAGAGATAAGACATAGAATAATCGGTTAGAATTCATAATAAAAAAAGGTAAATTTAGATTATCTTCGGTTAGTTTACGTTCATACGCTAGAGATAAGACATAGAATAATCGGTTAGAATTCATAATAAAAAAAGGTAAATTTAGATAATATTCGATTAGTTTACATTCATACGCTAGAGATAAGACATAGAATAATCGGTTAGAATTCATAATAAAAAAAGGTAAATTTAGATTATCTTCGGTTAGTTTACGTTCATACGCTAGAGATAAGACATAGAATAATCGGTTAGAATTCATAATAAAAAAAGGTAAATTTAGATAATATTCGATTAGTTTACATTCATACGCTAGAGATAAGACATAGAATAATCGGTTAGAATTCATAATAAAAAAAGGTAAATTTAGATTATCTTCGGTTAGTTTACGTTCATACGCTAGAGATAAGACATAGAATAATCGGTTAGAATTCATAATAAAAAAAGGTAAATTTAGATAATATTCGATTAGTTTACATTCATACGCTAGAGATAAGACATAGAATAATCGGTTAGAATTCATAATAAAAAAAGGTAAATTTAGATTATCTTCGATTAGTTTACATTCATACGCTAGAGATAAGACATAGAATAATCGGTTAGAATTCATAATAAAAAAAGGTAAATTTAGATTATCTTCGGTTAGTTTACGTTCATACGCTAGAGATAAGACATAGAATAATCGGTTAGAATTCATAATAAAAAAAGGTAAATTTAGATTATCTTCGGTTAGTTTACGTTCATACGCTAGAGATAAGACATAGAATAATCGGTTAGAATTCATAATAAAAAAAGGTAAATTTAGATAATATTCGATTAGTTTACATTCATACGCTAGAGATAAGACATAGAATAATCGGTTAGAATTCATAATAAAAAAAGGTAAATTTAGATTATCTTCGATTAGTTTACATTCATAAGCTAGAGATAAGACATAGAATAATCGGTTAGAATTCATAATAAAAAAAGGTAAATTTAGATTATCTTCGGTTAGTTTACGTTCATACGCTAGAGATAAGACATAGAATAATCGGTTAGAATTCATAATAAAAAAAGGTAAATTTAGATAATATTCGATTAGTTTACATTCATACGCTAGAGATAAGACATAGAATAATCGGTTAGAATTCATAATAAAAAAAGGTAAATTTAGATTATCTTCGGTTAGTTTACGTTCATACGCTAGAGATAAGACATAGAATAATCGGTTAGAATTCATAATAAAAAAAGGTAAATTTAGATAATATTCGATTAGTTTACATTCATACGCTAGAGATAAGACATAGAATAATCGGTTAGAATTCATAATAAAAAAAGGTAAATTTAGATTATCTTCGGTTAGTTTACGTTCATACGCTAGAGATAAGACATAGAATAATCGGTTAGAATTCATAATAAAAAAAGGTAAATTTAGATAATATTCGATTATTCTGTCTTATCTCTAGCGTATGAATGTAAACTAATCGAATATTATCTAAATTTACCTTTTTTTATTATGAATTCTAACCGATTATTCTATGTCTTATCTCTAGCGTATGAATGTAAACTTATCGAATATTTTCTAAATTTATTTTTTTTTATTATGAATTCTAACCGATTATTCTATGTCTTATCTCTAGCGTATGAATGTAAACTAATCGAATATTATCTAAATTTATCTTTTTTTATTATGAATTCTAACCGATTATTCTATGTCTTATCTCTAGCGTATGAATGTAAACTAATCGAATATTATCTAAATTTATCTTTTTTTATTATGAATTCTAACCGATTATTCTATGTCTTATCTCTAGCGTATGAATGTAAACTTATCGAATATTATCTAAATTTATCTTTTTTTATTATGAATTCTAACCGATTATTCTATGTCTTATCTCTAGCGTATGAATGTAAACTTATCGAAGATAATCTAAATTTATCTTTTTTTATTATGAATTCTAACCGATTATTCTATGTCTTATCTCTAGCGTATGAATGTAAACTAATCGAATATTATCTAAATTTATCTTTTTTTATTATGAATTCTAACCGATTATTCTATGTCTTATTTCTAGCGTATGAATGTAAACTAATCGAATATTATCTAAATTTACCTTTTTTTATTATGAATTCTAACCGATTATTCTATGTCTTATCTCTAGCGTATGAACGTAAACTAACCGAAGATAATCTAAATTTACCTTTTTTTATTATGAATTCTAACCGATTATTCTATGTCTTATCTCTAGCGTATGAATGTAAACTAATCGAAGATAATCTAAATTTATCTTTTTTTATTATGAATTCTAACCGATTATTCTATGTCTTATCTCTAGCGTATGAATGTAAACTTATCGAATATTATCTAAATTTATCTTTTTTTATTATGAATTCTAACCGATTATTCTATGTCTTATCTCTAGCGTATGAATGTAAACTAATCGAATATTATCTAAATTTATCTTTTTTTATTATAAATTCTAACCGATTATTCTATGTCTTATCTCTAGCGTATGAATGTAAACTAATCGAATATTATCTAAATTTACCTTTTTTTATTATGAATTCTAACCGATTATTCTATGTCTTATCTCTAGCGTATGAACGTAAACAAACCGAAGATAATCTAAATTTACCTTTTTTTATTATGAATTCTAACCGATTATTCTATGTCTTATCTCTAGCGTATGAACGTAAACTAACCGAAGATAATCTAAATTTACCTTTTTTTATTATGAATTCTAACCGATTATTCTATGTCTTATCTCTAGCGTATGAATGTAAACTAATCGAAGATAATCTAAATTTACCTTTTTTTATTATGAATTCTAACCGATTATTCTATGTCTTATCTCTAGCGTATGAATGTAAACTAATCGAATATTATCTAAATTTACCTTTTTTTATTATGAATTCTAACCGATTATTCTATGTCTTATCTCTAGCGTATGAACGTAAACTAACCGAAGATAATCTAAATTTACCTTTTTTTATTATGAATTCTAACCGATTATTCTATGTCTTATCTCTAGCGTATGAATGTAAACTAATCGAATATTATCTAAATTTACCTTTTTTTATTATGAATTCTAACCGATTATTCTATGTCTTATCTCTAGCGTATGAACGTAAACTAATCGAATATTATCTAAATTTACCTTTTTTTATTATGAATTCTAACCGATTATTCTATGTCTTATCTCTAGCGTATGAATGTAAACTTATCGAATATTATCTAAATTTATCTTTTTTTATTATGAATTCTAACCGATTATTCTATGTCTTATCTCTAGCGTATGAATGTAAACTAATCGAATATTATCTAAATTTATCTTTTTTTATTATGAATTCTAACCGATTATTCTATGTCTTATCTCTAGCGTATGAATGTAAACTAATCGAATATTATCTAAATTTATCTTTTTTTATTATGAATTCTAACCGATTATTCTATGTCTTATCTCTAGCGTATGAATGTAAACTTATCGAATATTATCTAAATTTATCTTTTTTTATTATGAATTCTAACCGATTATTCTATGTCTTATCTCTAGCGTATGAATGTAAACTAATCGAATATTATCTAAATTTACCTTTTTTTATTATGAATTCTAACCGATTATTCTATGTCTTATCTCTAGCGTATGAATGTAAACTTATCGAAGATAATCTAAATTTATCTTTTTTTATTATGAATTCTAACCGATTATTCTATGTCTTATCTCTAGCGTATGAACGTAAACTAACCGAAGATAATCTAAATTTACCTTTTTTTATTATGAGGTAAATTTAGATTATCTTCGGTAAATTTAGATTAAAAAATTTAAATTTAGATTACCTTTTTTTATTATGAGGTAAATTTAGATTATCTTCGGTTAGTTTACGTTCATACGCTAGAGATAAGACATAGAATAATCGGTTAGAATTCATAATAAAAAAAGGTAAATTTAGATAATATTCGATTAGTTTACATTCATACGCTAGAAATAAGACATAGAATAATCGGTTAGAATTCATAATAAAAAAGATAAATTTAGATTATCTTCGGTTAGTTTACGTTCATACGCTAGAGATAAGACATAGAATAATCGGTTAGAATTCATAATAAAAAAAGATAAATTTAGATTATCTTCGATAAGTTTACATTCATACGCTAGAGATAAGACATAGAATAATCGGTTAGAATTCATAATAAAAAAAGATAAATTTAGATTATCTTCGATTAGTTTACATTCATACGCTAGAGATAAGACATAGAATAATCGGTTAGAATTCATAATAAAAAAAGGTAAATTTAGATTATCTTCGGTTAGTTTACATTCATACGCTAGAGATAAGACATAGAATAATCGGTTAGAATTCATAATAAAAAAAGGTAAATTTAGATTATCTTCGGTTAGTTTACGTTCATACGCTAGAGATAAGACATAGAATAATCGGTTAGAATTCATAATAAAAAAAGGTAAATTTAGATAATATTCGATTAGTTTACATTCATACGCTAGAGATAAGACATAGAATAATCGGTTAGAATTCATAATAAAAAAAGATAAATTTAGATAATATTCGATTAGTTTACATTCATACGCTAGAGATAAGACATAGAATAATCGGTTAGAATTCATAATAAAAAAAGATAAATTTAGATAATATTCGATAAGTTTACATTCATACGCTAGAGATAAGACATAGAATAATCGGTTAGAATTCATAATAAAAAAAGGTAAATTTAGATAATATTCGATTAGTTTACATTCATACGCTAGAGATAAGACATAGAATAATCGGTTAGAATTCATAATAAAAAAAGGTAAATTTAGATAATATTCGATTAGTTTACATTCATACGCTAGAGATAAGACATAGAATAATCGGTTAGAATTCATAATAAAAAAAGGTAAATTTAGATAATATTCGATTAGTTTACATTCATACGCTAGAGATAAGACATAGAATAATCGGTTAGAATTCATAATAAAAAAAGGTAAATTTAGATTATCTTCGATTAGTTTACATTCATACGCTAGAGATAAGACATAGAATAATCGGTTAGAATTCATAATAAAAAAAGGTAAATTTAGATAATATTCGATTAGTTTACATTCATACGCTAGAGATAAGACATAGAATAATCGGTTAGAATTCATAATAAAAAAAGGTAAATTTAGATTATCTTCGATTAGTTTACATTCATACGCTAGAGATAAGACATAGAATAATCGGTTAGAATTCATAATAAAAAAAGGTAAATTTAGATAATATTCGATTAGTTTACATTCATACGCTAGAGATAAGACATAGAATAATCGGTTAGAATTCATAATAAAAAAAGATAAATTATAGAATCTCTAGCGTATGAATGTAAACTAATCGAATATTATCTAAATTTACCTTTTTTTATTATGAATTCTAACCGATTATTCTATGTCTTATCTCTAGCGTATGAATGTAAACTAATCGAATATTATCTAAATTTACCTTTTTTTATTATGAATTCTAACCGATTATTCTATGTCTTATCTCTAGCGTATGAATGTAAACTAATCGAATATTATCTAAATTTACCTTTTTTTATTATGAATTCTAACCGATTATTCTATGTCTTATCTCTAGCGTATGAATGTAAACTAATCGAATATTATCTAAATTTACCTTTTTTTATTATGAATTCTAACCGATTATTCTATGTCTTATCTCTAGCGTATGAATGTAAACTAATCGAAGTAATCTAAATTTATCTTTTTTTATTATGAATTCTAACCGATTATTCTATGTCTTATCTCTAGCGTATGAACGTAAACTAACCGAAGATAATCTAAATTTACCTTTTTTTATTATGAATTCTAACCGATTATTCTATGTCTTATCTCTAGCGTATGAATGTAAACTAACCGAAGATAATCTAAATTTACCTTTTTTATTATGAATTCTAACCGATTATTCTATGTCTTATCTCTAGCGTATGAATGTAAACTAATCGAATATTATCTAAATTTATCTTTTTTTATTATGAATTCTAACCGATTATTCTATGTCTTATCTCTAGCGTATGAATGTAAACTAATCGAATATTATCTAAATTTACCTTTTTTTATTATGAATTCCTAACCGATTATTCTATGTCTTATCTCTAGCGTATGAACGTAAACTAACCGAAGATAATCTAAATTTACCTTTTTTTATTATGAATTCTAACCGATTATTCTATGTCTTATCTCTAGCGTATGAATGTAAACTAACCGAAGATAATCTAAATTTACCTTTTTTTATTATGAATTCTAACCGATTATTCTATGTCTTATCTCTAGCGTATGAATGTAAACTAATCGAAGATAATCTAAATTTATCTTTTTTTATTATGAATTCTAACCGATTATTCTATGTCTTATCTCTAGCGTATGAATGTAAACTTATCGAAGATAATCTAAATTTATCTTTTTTTATTATGAATTCTAACCGATTATTCTATGTCTTATCTCTAGCGTATGAACGTAAACTAACCGAAGATAATCTAAATTTATCTTTTTTATTATGAATTCTAACCGATTATTCTATGTCTTATTTCTAGCGTATGAATGTAAACTAATCGAATATTATCTAAATTTACCTTTTTTTATTATGAATTCTAACCGATTATTCTATGTCTTATCTCTAGCGTATGAACGTAAACTAACCGAAGATAATCTAAATTTACCTCATAATAAAAAAAGGTAAATTTAGATTATCTTCGGTTAGTTTACGTTCATACGCTAGAGATAAGACATAGAATAATCGGTTAGAATTCATAATAAAAAAAGATAAATTTAGATTATCTTCGATAAGTTTACATTCATACGCTAGAGATAAGACATAGAATAATCGGTTAGAATTCATAATAAAAAAAGGTAAATTTAGATAATATTCGATTAGTTTACATTCATACGCTAGAGATAAGACATAGAATAATCGGTTAGAATTCATAATAAAAAAAGATAAATTTAGATAATATTCGATAAGTTTACATTCATACGCTAGAGATAAGACATAGAATAATCGGTTAGAATTCATAATAAAAAAAGATAAATTTAGATAATATTCGATTAGTTTACATTCATACGCTAGAGATAAGACATAGAATAATCGGTTAGAATTCATAATAAAAAAAGATAAATTTAGATAATATTCGATTAGTTTACATTCATACGCTAGAGATAAGACATAGAATAATCGGTTAGAATTCATAATAAAAAAAGATAAATTTAGATAATATTCGATAAGTTTACATTCATACGCTAGAGATAAGACATAGAATAATCGGTTAGAATTCATAATAAAAAAAGGTAAATTTAGATAATATTCGATTAGTTTACATTCATACGCTAGAGATAAGACAGAATAATCGGTTAGAATTCATAATAAAAAAAGATAAATTTAGATTATCTTCGATTAGTTTACATTCATACGCTAGAGATAAGACATAGAATAATCGGTTAGAATTCATAATAAAAAAAGGTAAATTTAGATTATCTTCGGTTAGTTTACATTCATACGCTAGAGATAAGACATAGAATAATCGGTTAGAATTCATAATAAAAAAAGGTAAATTTAGATAATATTCGATTAGTTTA
Source organism: Meloidogyne enterolobii (assembly GCA_963681835.1). Lineage (NCBI taxonomy): Eukaryota > Metazoa > Nematoda > Chromadorea > Rhabditida > Meloidogynidae > Meloidogyne > Meloidogyne enterolobii. The sequence continues at coordinate 662,004 of CAVMJV010000112.1, forward strand.
CATTCATACGCTAGAGATAAGACATAGAATAATCGGTTAGAATTCATAATAAAAAAAGGTAAATTTAGATTATCTTCGATTAGTTTACATTCATACGCTAGAGATAAGACATAGAATAATCGGTTAGAATTCATAATAAAAAAAGGTAAATTTAGATTATCTTCGGTTAGTTTACGTTCATACGCTAGAGATAAGACATAGAATAATCGGTTAGAATTCATAATAAAAAAAGGTAAATTTAGATTATCTTCGGTTAGTTTACGTTCATACGCTAGAGATAAGACATAGAATAATCGGTTAGAATTCATAATAAAAAAAGGTAAATTTAGATAATATTCGATTAGTTTACATTCATACGCTAGAGATAAGACATAGAATAATCGGTTAGAATTCATAATAAAAAAAGGTAAATTTAGATTATCTTCGATTAGTTTACATTCATACGCTAGAGATAAGACATAGAATAATCGGTTAGAATTCATAATAAAAAAAGGTAAATTTAGATTATCTTCGGTTAGTTTACGTTCATACGCTAGAGATAAGACATAGAATAATCGGTTAGAATTCATAATAAAAAAAGGTAAATTTAGATAATATTCGATTAGTTTACATTCATACGCTAGAGATAAGACATAGAATAATCGGTTAGAATTCATAATAAAAAAAGGTAAATTTAGATAATATTCGATTAGTTTACATTCATACGCTAGAGATAAGACATAGAATAATCGGTTAGAATTCATAATAAAAAAAGGTAAATTTAGATTATCTTCGGTTAGTTTACATTCATACGCTAGAGATAAGACATAGAATAATCGGTTAGAATTCATAATAAAAAAAAGTAAATTTAGATTATCTTCGGTTAGTTTACGTTCATACGCTAGAGATAAGACATAGAATAATCGGTTAGAATTCATAATAAAAAAAGGTAAATTTAGATAATATTCGATTAGTTTACATTCATACGCTAGAGATAAGACATAGAATAATCGGTTAGAATTCATAATAAAAAAAGGTAAATTTAGATTATCTTCGGTTAGTTTACATTCATACGCTAGAGATAAGACATAGAATAATCGGTTAGAATTCATAATAAAAGATAAATTTAGATAATATTCGATTAGTTTACATTCATACGCTAGAGATAAGACATAGAATAATCGGTTAGAATTCATAATAAAAAAAGATAAATTTAGATAATATTCGATAAGTTTACATTCATACGCTAGAGATAAGACATAGAATAATCGGTTAGAATTCATAATAAAAAAAGATAAATTTAGATAATATTCGATTAGTTTACATTCATACGCTAGAGATAAGACATAGAATAATCGGTTAGAATTCATAATAAAAAAAGATAAATTTAGATAATATTCGATAAGTTTACATTCATACGCTAGAGATAAGACATAGAATAATCGGTTAGAATTCATAATAAAAAAAGATAAATTTAGATTATCTTCGATTAGTTTACATTCATACGCTAGAGATAAGACATAGAATAATCGGTTAGAATTCATAATAAAAAAAGATAAATTTAGATAATATTCGATAAGTTTACATTCATACGCTAGAGATAAGACATAGAATAATCGGTTAGAATTCATAATAAAAAAAAATAAATTTAGATAATATTCGATTAGTTTACATTCATACGCTAGAGATAAGACATAGAATAATCGGTTAGAATTCATAATAAAAAAAGGTAAATTTAGATTATCTTCGGTTAGTTTACATTCATACGCTAGAGATAAGACATAGAATAATCGGTTAGAATTCATAATAAAAAAAGGTAAATTTAGATTATCTTCGGTTAGTTTACATTCATACGCTAGAGATAAGACATAGAATAATCGGTTAGAATTCATAATAAAAAAAGATAAATTTAGATAATATTCGGTTAGTTTACATTCATACGCTAGAGATAAGACATAGAATAATCGGTTAGAATTCATAATAAAAAAAGATAAATTTAGATAATATTCGATTAGTTTACATTCATACGCTAGAGATAAGACATAGAATAATCGGTTAGAATTCATAATAAAAAAAGATAAATTTAGATTATCTTCGATTAGTTTACATTCATACGCTAGAGATAAGACATAGAATAATCGGTTAGAATTCATAATAAAAAAAGGTAAATTTAGATAATATTCGATTAGTTTACATTCATACGCTAGAGATAAGACATAGAATAATCGGTTAGAATTCATAATAAAAAAAGATAAATTTAGATAATATTCGATAAGTTTACATTCATACGCTAGAGATAAGACATAGAATAATCGGTTAGAATTCATAATAAAAAAAGATAAATTTAGATAATATTCGATTAGTTTACATTCATACGCTAGAGATAAGACATAGAATAATCGGTTAGAATTCATAATAAAAAAAGATAAATTTAGATAATATTCGATTAGTTTACATTCATACGCTAGAGATAAGACATAGAATAATCGGTTAGAATTCATAATAAAAAAAGATAAATTTAGATAATATTCGATAAGTTTACATTCATACGCTAGAGATAAGACATAGAATAATCGGTTAGAATTCATAATAAAAAAAAGGTAAATTTAGATAATATTCGATTAGTTTACATTCATACGCTAGAGATAAGACATAGAATAATCGGTTAGAATTCATAATAAAAAAAGATAAATTTAGATAATATTCGATAAGTTTACATTCATACGCTAGAGATAAGACATAGAATAATCGGTTAGAATTCATAATAAAAAAAAATAAATTTAGATAATATTCGATTAGTTTACATTCATACGCTAGAGATAAGACATAGAATAATCGGTTAGAATTCATAATAAAAAAAGGTAAATTTAGATTATCTTCGGTTAGTTTACATTCATACGCTAGAGATAAGACATAGAATAATCGGTTAGAATTCATAATAAAAAAAGGTAAATTTAGATTATCTTCGGTTAGTTTACATTCATACGCTAGAGATAAGACATAGAATAATCGGTTAGAATTCATAATAAAAAAAGATAAATTTAGATAATATTCGGTTAGTTTACATTCATACGCTAGAGATAAGACATAGAATAATCGGTTAGAATTCATAATAAAAAAAGATAAATTTAGATAATATTCGATTAGTTTACATTCATACGCTAGAGATAAGACATAGAATAATCGGTTAGAATTCATAATAAAAAAAGATAAATTTAGATTATCTTCGATTAGTTTACATTCATACGCTAGAGATAAGACATAGAATAATCGGTTAGAATTCATAATAAAAAAAGGTAAATTTAGATAATATTCGATTAGTTTACATTCATACGCTAGAGATAAGACATAGAATAATCGGTTAGAATTCATAATAAAAAAAGATAAATTTAGATAATATTCGATAAGTTTACATTCATACGCTAGAGATAAGACATAGAATAATCGGTTAGAATTCATAATAAAAAAAGATAAATTTAGATAATATTCGATTAGTTTACATTCATACGCTAGAGATAAGACATAGAATAATCGGTTAGAATTCATAATAAAAAAAGATAAATTTAGATAATATTCGATTAGTTTACATTCATACGCTAGAGATAAGACATAGAATAATCGGTTAGAATTCATAATAAAAAAAGATAAATTTAGATTATCTTCGATTAGTTTACATTCATACGCTAGAGATAAGACATAGAATAATCGGTTAGAATTCATAATAAAAAAAGGTAAATTTAGATTATCTTCGGTTAGTTTACGTTCATACGCTAGAGATAAGACATAGAATAATCGGTTAGAATTCATAATAAAAAAAGGTAAATTTAGATAATATTCGATAAGTTTACATTCATACGCTAGAGATAAGACATAGAATAATCGGTTAGAATTCATAATAAAAAAAATAAATTTAGATAATATTCGATTAGTTTACATTCATACGCTAGAGATAAGACATAGAATAATCGGTTAGAATTCATAATAAAAAAAGGTAAATTTAGATTATCTTCGGTTAGTTTACATTCATACGCTAGAGATAAGACATAGAATAATCGGTTAGAATTCATAATAAAAAAAGGTAAATTTAGATAATATTCGGTTAGTTTACATTCATACGCTAGAGATAAGACATAGAATAATCGGTTAGAATTCATAATAAAAAAAGATAAATTTAGATAATATTCGATTAGTTTACATTCATACGCTAGAGATAAGACATAGAATAATCGGTTAGAATTCATAATAAAAAAAGGTAAATTTAGATTATCTTCGGTTAGTTTACATTCATACGCTAGAGATAAGACATAGAATAATCGGTTAGAATTCATAATAAAAAAAGGTAAATTTAGATTATCTTCGGTTAGTTTACATTCATACGCTAGAGATAAGACATAGAATAATCGGTTAGAATTCATAATAAAAAAAGATAAATTTAGATAATATTCGGTTAGTTTACATTCATACGCTAGAGATAAGACATAGAATAATCGGTTAGAATTCATAATAAAAAAAGATAAATTTAGATAATATTCGATTAGTTTACATTCATACGCTAGAGATAAGACATAGAATAATCGGTTAGAATTCATAATAAAAAAAGATAAATTTAGATTATCTTCGATTAGTTTACATTCATACGCTAGAGATAAGACATAGAATAATCGGTTAGAATTCATAATAAAAAAAGGTAAATTTAGATAATATTCGATTAGTTTACATTCATACGCTAGAGATAAGACATAGAATAATCGGTTAGAATTCATAATAAAAAAAGATAAATTTAGATAATATTCGATAAGTTTACATTCATACGCTAGAGATAAGACATAGAATAATCGGTTAGAATTCATAATAAAAAAAGATAAATTTAGATAATATTCGATTAGTTTACATTCATACGCTAGAGATAAGACATAGAATAATCGGTTAGAATTCATAATAAAAAAAGATAAATTTAGATAATATTCGATTAGTTTACATTCATACGCTAGAGATAAGACATAGAATAATCGGTTAGAATTCATAATAAAAAAAGATAAATTTAGATAATATTCGATAAGTTTACATTCATACGCTAGAGATAAGACATAGAATAATCGGTTAGAATTCATAATAAAAAAAAGGTAAATTTAGATAATATTCGATTAGTTTACATTCATACGCTAGAGATAAGACATAGAATAATCGGTTAGAATTCATAATAAAAAAAGATAAATTTAGATAATATTCGATAAGTTTACATTCATACGCTAGAGATAAGACATAGAATAATCGGTTAGAATTCATAATAAAAAAAAATAAATTTAGATAATATTCGATTAGTTTACATTCATACGCTAGAGATAAGACATAGAATAATCGGTTAGAATTCATAATAAAAAAAGGTAAATTTAGATTATCTTCGGTTAGTTTACATTCATACGCTAGAGATAAGACATAGAATAATCGGTTAGAATTCATAATAAAAAAAGGTAAATTTAGATTATCTTCGGTTAGTTTACATTCATACGCTAGAGATAAGACATAGAATAATCGGTTAGAATTCATAATAAAAAAAGATAAATTTAGATAATATTCGGTTAGTTTACATTCATACGCTAGAGATAAGACATAGAATAATCGGTTAGAATTCATAATAAAAAAAGATAAATTTAGATAATATTCGATTAGTTTACATTCATACGCTAGAGATAAGACATAGAATAATCGGTTAGAATTCATAATAAAAAAAGATAAATTTAGATTATCTTCGATTAGTTTACATTCATACGCTAGAGATAAGACATAGAATAATCGGTTAGAATTCATAATAAAAAAAGGTAAATTTAGATAATATTCGATTAGTTTACATTCATACGCTAGAGATAAGACATAGAATAATCGGTTAGAATTCATAATAAAAAAAGATAAATTTAGATAATATTCGATAAGTTTACATTCATACGCTAGAGATAAGACATAGAATAATCGGTTAGAATTCATAATAAAAAAAGATAAATTTAGATAATATTCGATTAGTTTACATTCATACGCTAGAGATAAGACATAGAATAATCGGTTAGAATTCATAATAAAAAAAGATAAATTTAGATAATATTCGATTAGTTTACATTCATACGCTAGAGATAAGACATAGAATAATCGGTTAGAATTCATAATAAAAAAAGATAAATTTAGATAATATTCGATAAGTTTACATTCATACGCTAGAGATAAGACATAGAATAATCGGTTAGAATTCATAATAAAAAAAGGTAAATTTAGATAATATTCGATTAGTTTACATTCATACGCTAGAGATAAGACATAGAATAATCGGTTAGAATTCATAATAAAAAAAGATAAATTTAGATAATATTCGATAAGTTTACATTCATACGCTAGAGATAAGACATAGAATAATCGGTTAGAATTCATAATAAAAAAAAATAAATTTAGATAATATTCGATTAGTTTACATTCATACGCTAGAGATAAGACATAGAATAATCGGTTAGAATTCATAATAAAAAAAGGTAAATTTAGATTATCTTCGGTTAGTTTACATTCATACGCTAGAGATAAGACATAGAATAATCGGTTAGAATTCATAATAAAAAAAGGTAAATTTAGATTATCTTCGGTTAGTTTACATTCATACGCTAGAGATAAGACATAGAATAATCGGTTAGAATTCATAATAAAAAAAGATAAATTTAGATAATATTCGGTTAGTTTACATTCATACGCTAGAGATAAGACATAGAATAATCGGTTAGAATTCATAATAAAAAAAGATAAATTTAGATAATATTCGATTAGTTTACATTCATACGCTAGAGATAAGACATAGAATAATCGGTTAGAATTCATAATAAAAAAAGATAAATTTAGATTATCTTCGATTAGTTTACATTCATACGCTAGAGATAAGACATAGAATAATCGGTTAGAATTCATAATAAAAAAAGGTAAATTTAGATAATATTCGATTAGTTTACATTCATAAGCTAGAGATAAGACATAGAATAATCGGTTAGAATTCATAATAAAAAAAGATAAATTTAGATAATATTCGATAAGTTTACATTCATACGCTAGAGATAAGACATAGAATAATCGGTTAGAATTCATAATAAAAAAAGATAAATTTAGATAATATTCGATTAGTTTACATTCATACGCTAGAGATAAGACATAGAATAATCGGTTAGAATTCATAATAAAAAAAGATAAATTTAGATAATATTCGATTAGTTTACATTCATACGCTAGAGATAAGACATAGAATAATCGGTTAGAATTCATAATAAAAAAAGATAAATTTAGATAATATTCGATAAGTTTACATTCATACGCTAGAGATAAGACATAGAATAATCGGTTAGAATTCATAATAAAAAAAGGTAAATTTAGATAATATTCGATTAGTTTACATTCATACGCTAGAGATAAGACAGAATAATCGGTTAGAATTCATAATAAAAAAAGATAAATTTAGATTATCTTCGATTAGTTTACATTCATACGCTAGAGATAAGACATAGAATAATCGGTTAGAATTCATAATAAAAAAAGGTAAATTTAGATTATCTTCGGTTAGTTTACGTTCATACGCTAGAGATAAGACATAGAATAATCGGTTAGAATTCATAATAAAAAAAGGTAAATTTAGATAATATTCGATTAGTTTACATTCATACGCTAGAGATAAGACATAGAATAATCGGTTAGAATTCATAATAAAAAAAGATAAATTTAGATAATCTTCGGTTAGTTTACATTCATACGCTAGAGATAAGACATAGAATAATTGGTTAGAATTCATAATAAAAAAACATAAATTTAGATAATCTTCGATTAGTTTACATCCATACGCTAGAGATAAGACATAGAATAATCGGTTAGAATTCATAATAAAAAAAGGTAAATTTAGATAATCTTCGATTAGTTTACATCCATACGCTAGAGATAAGACATAGAATAATCGGTTAGAATTCATAATAAAAAAAGGTAAATTTAGATAATCTTCGATTAGTTTACATCCATACGCTAGAGATAAGACATAGAATAATCGGTTAGAATTCATAATAAAAAATAGGTAAATTTAGATAATCTTCGATTAGTTTACATCCATACGCTAGAGATAAGACATAGAATAATCGGTTAGAATTCATAATAAAAAAAGGTAAATTTAGATAATCTTCGATTAGTTTACATCCATACGCTAGAGATAAGACATAGAATAATCGGTTAGAATTCATAATAAAAAAAGGTAAATTTAGATAATCTTCGATTAGTTTACATCCATACGCTAGAGATAAGACATAGAATAATCGGTTAGAATTCATAATAAAAAAAGGTAAATTTAGATAATCTTCGATTAGTTTACATCCATACGCTAGAGATAAGACATAGAATAATCGGTTAGAATTCATAATAAAAAAAGGTAAATTTAGATAATCTTCGATTAGTTTACATTCATACGCTAGAGATAAGACATAGAATAATCGGTTAGAATTCATAATAAAAAAAGGTAAATTTAGATAATCTGCGATTAGTTTACATTCATACGCTAGAGATAAGACATAGAATAATCGGTTAGAATTCATAATAAAAAAAGGTAAATTTAGATTATCTTCGATTAGTTTACATTCATAGCTAGAGATAAGATGGAACTTATGCAGTTTGGGTATGCTTTTTTTTAGCCACGCCCCCTTTTCTCTTTCCACCATCAATCAACCTTATTTTGTACACAATGGTCAGCCTTTCCTTCTCCCTTTTTTTCTCCACATCAATCAAACACACTACATCACAACCTTGTTAATACTCTTCCTCATCTACTTTGTTCATTCACTCTCAATCATTTCTTCTTACATAAACTCTGTATCTTGTTAAATTTATTTGGACCACACGTTTTTGCGAGTGTGGGAAGGAAACGAGTCAGGTATGACTCGGCTAAATTGATTGATGTGGAGAAAGGCTGACCATTGTGTACAAAATATGGTTGATTGAAGGTGGAAAGAGAAAAGGGGGCGTGGCTAAAAAAAGCATACCCAAACTGCATAAGTTCCGATAAGATATAGAATAATCGGTTAGAATTCATAATAAAAAAAGATAAATTTATATAATCTTCGATTAGTTTGTACGAAAGTAGGAGCAAATTTCAAAATTCCAAACACGCATTACTTTATTTCCAAACTTTTAACCTCGAAAAATCCACAAAATATCCTTCATAGCGGACTTTTCTTCCCTTCTTTTAAATGTTTTACTTGTAGCAACTAACCGTCAACGCCCCTCCCCATTATTTTTCTTACCTAAGACTGTACATAATGGTCAGACTTTCTTCTTCTCTCTCCTTCCTCTATTTGCCCTGTGGCATATTCAAACGAGACATTGATAAAGAGAAGATTAGTCTTATAGTCATACACTTATTTTTTGCCTTCGAAAATAATGTTAAGCAAAAAAAAATAAAATTGATTTGGTGTATAACATTACGAATTTCTGTGTAAAAACATTACATTCTTATTTACCGTATTTACTCTAGTAATCCCCCAGGGGGATTATTATTTCGACCCATCGCTAGGGTGGGGAATTAATAGAGGCTGGGGGATTATTGTTTCAACCCATCACCAGGCTGGGGAATTAATAGAGGCTGGGGGATTATTGTTTCAACCCATCACCAGGGTGGGGAATTGTTTTGAAGATTGAATGTACGCCATTAGAGTTTGGCGTTCGAACGTCTTTTTCCCGGTACACCTCTTTTCGGCGCGCACAGTTTGAGCGTCACGGCTCGGTCTATAAAATCTATAAAAAATTTAAAAAATTTTTACATAATATATATTGGTGATATTCGTTTATTTAGAGGGATATCGGAGGATAGTAGATCCGTGATTAAGTAAAGCAGCTGGGCTATAGCTATTTCTCTCCTTTAGCCAGTGCAAAAGGTTATTCGGCGGCTGAGAGCGAACCAGAAGCCCCCCCCCCCCACATCGGGGAACAACCCTAGTGATTTTATTATAAAATATTAATATTGTTGTCTACCATCATCAATTGTTGTCTACCTTCAGGACTCATTCTCTCCAACAGGCATTTATTTATTTGTATAACAAATAAATTATTTGTATAATAAATAATTATTTGAATAATAAATAAATTACAATTATGTGACCCCCCCCCCCCTTACCTCTAAATGTGTCACATTTAGAGGTAAGGGGGGGGGGGGGGGGTCACATAATTGTAATTTATTTATTATTCAAATAATTATTTATTTCTCTTAATTCCGCGAAATCCCAATATCCCTAAATTCTATGTATCCCTCAAATCCCTTCATCCCTCGTTAATCCCTGAAAGTAGGGTTCTTAATCCGATTTCAGACAGTTCCGAGTTCAGACACATTCGTCACTTCCGAGTGACCCTGCTCATCACGACTTACACCTCAATAAAATTGTTATTATTGGAAATAAATTAGGAATTGAGGTGAATTAGGCGATAAATTAGGCATTTCTATAATTTTAATTTTTTTCGTTTCGTTTCGTTTCGTAAAAATGAAATTTATTTTTTCGTTTCGTTTCGTACATTTATGAATTTATTTTTTCGTTTTCGTTTCGTTGAGGCGAAAATTCTATTTTCGCCCATCTCTGGTTCCAACCCATCACTAGGGTGGGGAATTAATAGAGACTGGGGAATTAATAGAGACTGGAGAATTATTAGAGTAAATACGGTAAATGAAAAAAATTATATTTAAATATATTTTCATAATAATTTATCCTTCCAAATAAATTTAATTCAAAATAAAATTCAATCATCAAATAATATTGGAATCATTGGAAATTGTGCTTTTAAAGGTTCTAATAAATCAACCAAAAAACATAAAGCGCCTGACCATCCTTCAAATAAACTCCATGGACGATCTGGAATTCTTGCTTCTTTCTAAAAAAAATTTTTATTTTTATTTGCTAAAAGATTGTTATAAAATTGCTCTGATTGGATTTAGCATTTTTTGAAGAAAATTTGGTTAAAATTGGTACTGAGCCGCTTCCGAGTCGGGCCGATGATGGCATTTTTAGGGTTCGTTAATTTTCTGGGCCGATTATTCTGACCGAGTTTATCCCTTTTGGCAAACCAAAAAAATGTTCCCTAATAGGAAATAAAAAAGTCCTGCCCTGTTAAAGAAAAATTTTTTAACAAAAAAAACTTTAACCTTAAAACTCTTACTCAACATTATAAACCCAAAAGTTTTTGCTTTATTTAACCATTCTTCTTCTTTTGTAAATCTATATAACAATAAAAGTCCATATCCACTCCCAGCTATTCCATGACAAATTCCTGGACCTTTAGCAAGAATTCCTTTTTTCCATATTAAATTTCCACAACATTTGGCTGCCTTAAAAAAATATTTTTTAGAAATTTTTTATTGAAAAAAAGGAAAAAATTTTTGCGGACAAAACTTGCGGACAAAAAATTTTTTGCGGAAAATTTTTAGGAAAGCCCCCAGGGGGGGTTGAAATTTAATTTTTGCCATACCTAAGCATTATTTAAAAACAAAAAATAATTTTAACCTCCAAATATTTTTCCTCCTCAAAAACTAAATGAGCAGCTAACAACATTTGAAGCACACCAGTCGCTCCGTGACACCAATGAACAAGTTCTGCTTCTTTTCCTATAAGAAAAGAGAAAACATTAAATTTTTAATTCTACTTTTTAATATAAATTTTTTTAATCTAACTAGAATTCGAAAAATTGGACATAATTAAATTTGCGCACAATCCGCAAATATTTGCGGACAGTCCACAAAAATGAAAAATCCGCGAAAATTGAAAAAAATATCCTATTTTTGTTCATTTTTGGGAATAATTTCGGAAAACGAACAGAGTCGAAATAGGTCGAATTATTGTCATTCGAAAGAGCTAATTGAATTGAGACGATGGTGAAAAAATTTTCGTGCGGACTCTTAGAGGGACTGAGATATAGGGCTCGAAATGGTCAAATTTATGGGAGGATTTTTGCTATAAAAAATTAGAATAACAAATAATAGCATATTGTATATTAGAATATAGAATAATCACACGAAAATTTTTTCACCATTCGACTCAACTCGACGAGCACTTTCGAATGACATATATTTCGACCTATTTCGGTTCTGTTCGTTTTCCGAAATTATACCTATTTTTGTTCCAAATTTATTTTATAAAATTTTTTAAACCTATTTTGCTTGTATTAGAAGGAAAATTTCCATCCTTTAATTGAATACCCAAAAACCATTCAACTGTTTGTTTAACATCGTTTTTAGCTTTAGAATCGAGGAAATTCCAATAACTAAAAATTTTTAAAAATCAAAAAAAAATTATTTTTCCAATTTTTAAAAAACCTCAAAAATATTTGTAAAATTCCAGCAAGTCCATGTGCCGCTCCCAAATATTCTTTTTCATGCCATTCATACATTAAATTCGCATCGGAATCGTGTTCAATAGAATAAGTACGGCCTAAAAATAAATTTAAAAAATTATTTGAAAAAATTAAAAAAAGAACCTGCCTCCAATATAGCATTAAGAACTTGTCTAATTTGATCATCAGAAATTATCTTTTTTCTGTCCTCATTTCTAAATTTAATAATTTAATGAATTTAAATGTAAAATTCAAAAGATGCGGGAGTATTCAAAAGAGAACACGATGGCAAAAAGGAATGCAGGCTGGTTCCAAAATTCGATAAACTCAAAAAAAATATTTAAAAAAATTTAAAAAAAAAAGAAAAAAATCCTCAAATTTCCCTTCATTTCCTTTTCGAGTTTAAAAGGAAATGAAAAATTTAAAGGTAACCAAAGGGGAAAACTTTGAAAATTTCCGTTTGACTTTCCAGAATTACTCGAAAAATAATTTTAAAATTTTTTTAATTCCCCGCTCCCTTCTAATTTAAATTTTAACCTCCAAAAAATCTCCAATTTACCTCAACATCAAAAATCCAGCCAAAAACCCAGCTCTCCCATTAAGTATTTCATTATCTTCAGTTTCATCAACAACATATTCAATTAATTTCCCAATTTTTCTTTTAAAATTGTCCAAATCAATTAAATTAGCCAAAAATTTAATTAAATAAAAACCGGCACGTCCATTTAAATATTTACTTTTATTTGAAGAATTTGAAGAAATTTTCTAAAAAATTTTTTTTATTTCAAAAAAAATTTTCTAAAGACTAACCGATTGTGTTTCCAAAATATTTTTTATTTGTTTTGTAAAATCCAAATTTTTGTTTATTTGTGTGACGCGTAAAAGAGAGTAAGCAATTCCGCTTGGACCGACATAGGGGCCTTCTGAAAATTTTTGAAAAAATTTTTTGGAAGAATGGCTAGAAAATAAAGGAAAATGAGGAGGGAGTGTTAAAGCACATAGTATACGTGGTGAAGGCAGACTTCGAGCATAGACTAACATTGAGTCGAACAACTCGATGTTAGGGGCTCTCACTTACTTCAGGTTGCAGGTGCTCACCTACTTATCTACTAACTTCAATAGCCCCTTAAATCTTCGTAATTTTTGACAAATCGTATTAAATGCTAGGCAACTAAACTAGAGAGCGGGATTTTCAAAAAACCTTGAGCTTGATTTTAGATAAGGACCTTGACCAGATTCTTGACCTTGAGTTAAGGAAAATCAAGGAACTCTGAAAAATGCCTCGACTCTGAACTCTGGATCCAGGAAAAATCAAGATCTGGATCCTTTTCAGCTCGTTCTCTAAACTAAATATAGGTAGATTCCCCTTCTTCCTTTACAAACCCATTTCCTCCCCTAGAAATAATCTCCCCTAATTTAAAATTACAATAAACCTTTTTGATATTCATCAGAAGAAATTTTTCTTTGAGAAATTTGTTCAGCCAGTAATTTAATTTGATGTAAAATCCATTCTTCCGTCACATATTTAGCTGCTAATTTGGAATCTTCAAAAAATGGATTGACAAAATAACGAGATGTTTGGGCTTTTAATGCCAATTTATTTAATAATTCCTCAGCTTCCATTCTAAGTTGGTGATTTTTCTGCATTTTAGAGGCCTAAAAGATTTTTAAAAATAAAAGCAAAATTTAAGAAAAAGTCAAAATTTTAAAGAAAATTTTCTTTAAAAATTTAATTTAGAGATAAGGCAAAATAAGGAGAGTAATTAGAGAAGTTAGACAAAATTGGGACGTATCCCCTCAAAATCTCTATTCCTTAAAATCTCTACTGGGCTAAAATGCCTTATAATCTCTACACAGCTAAAATGCATTAAAATCTCTACTCGGCTAAAAATTATTAAAATAACTATTCCTTAAAATCTCTATTCCTCATAATCTCTACACGGGTAAAACGCCTTAAAATCTCTGCACGGCCAAAAATAGGATAAAATGTCTATTTTTTCATTCGGAAGCCTTTTGAGTGCCAACGTTCAGTGCGGAAACGTTGTTCTGATTTCTGGCTTATCTTTTGATATTATTTTGCTTGTATTGTTTTTGCCGCTGCGGATGAACCCAGGCATGTCCAGCGGAACGACAGCAGCCGCTTCGATACGATCACCGCAAGCAAAATGAACACGACCGCAGCGAAGCAGTCGTGTATTATATCTTCGATATTTACGGCGGATACAAGCAGATATCTGCAGCCATTTTTAAATCAATTGTATCCATATCCGTATCCATTACCAAGTCTGGGTTTTCCAATGAAAAGTTCATATTTTACACTTTTGTTGAGACTCTACCATCCATTTGCACGGTGTAGAGATTTTAATTATTTTTACCCCAGTAGAGATTTTAAGGAATAGTTATTTTAAGGAATAGAGATTTTAAGCATTTTTAGATTAGTAGAGATTTTAAGGAATAGCGATTTTAAGGAATAGAGATTTTGTATGGGAGCCAATTGGGATAAAAAGTTATTTTTCGTGGGATAAAATGTCATTTTGTTAAAAGTTGAAAAATTTTCGTAAAAAAAGTTTTTTTCTAATTTTTTTGTACTTTTATTGTTTGCTTTTTGTTATTTTCGTTTTACTTTTTTCAGAAAAGAGAACTAATCTTACTTCTCCTTTATTATATGTGGAGATGAAGAATTGGCAGTTTGTGAATCTAAAATTGGCAGTTAAATATTGACAGTTGAAGAGTTGGCTGCGTGGCAGTTTTAATAAAAATTTATTTAGGAGGGGAATAAACCTGAGTATATTATAGATAAATGTTTTTGAAAGTCTGAGGCTTGACTCCAAACTTGGGTCCAATTCTCGGTTAACCAGTAGAGGTCGGCGCGAAACGGGGATCCCTACGGGATTTTCCGGGATCCCGGATTTTTTTGATTTTCGGGATCCAGGATTTTTCGGGATTTATCCGACGGTATGTCCCGGTATCGGTTAAGAGAAAAAAAATCACGACTCGGAATCCCGGAAAGTTCGCTTTTGCCGACTCTCGTTTAATAAGAGTCTAAAACCCCTTAAAAAAATTTTTTTTTCTAAATATTTTTTCAGAATCATATCAAGGGTTATTTGTTCTATTAATTTATTTTTTTCCTTTTTTGTTAACCAAAAAATACTAGAAAATGAATTACCAAAACAAATCTTCTTCTTTTTATGTCAGTAGAGACATCCAATATTTAATTGGGCAAAAAGTTGTTGAAAATGCTCGTTTTGTGGATGATGGATTTTTTAAAATTTTTGTAAGTTTTTTGAATTTTTTTCTAAGAAAAAAAAAATTTTTTTTCTAAAGTGTTGCCCAAACTTTTTCCGATTGTCTGCCCTCGATTCAATTGCAAAACTTTCAATACTAACTTTGAATAACGCCAAAATTCAGTTTCGGTCGGCTAATGGAAAGGTTTAAAAATTTTTATTTTTTTTAAATTTTAATTCCGAGGGGTAATGTTAACTTTAAATTTTATTTTTGATTAGTTCTCTCACCAAATACCCGTCCTTTTTTGAGATTCCCAAGTTCAGAAAAAATTTCAAGTCCGGGGAAAGCTTGAGAATAATAATCATTTACGGATTACGACTACCCTAAGTTTGTAACTTTTTCAGAGGTCAACCCCAACTTTTTTCTTTCAACCTGGGACATCCCTGATAAAAAATCCAAGTCCAGGGATCCAAGTCAGTTTTTTTTCATATTTTTCTACTTAAGATCTCATTATTAGGAATTAAAAAAATTTTTTGTTCAAAATCTTCTTTTCCTCCCCAAAAACACCTACAAAATGAACAAACAACAAAAAAACCTTTCCTTTTTAATGAAAAAATTTGTTTGTTAATCCATTCTGGCCTGAGTTTTTTTGTCGAGGACTGGGAGACTTCTAAACCAAAAATTTTTTTCTGTCAAACTTTTCTAATTTTTCTTCGTTTTTAAAGGATTCCTTAATTATCGATTTGTCCAAATATGTTGGCTACGTTTATCTCAAAAGATTGTTGGAATTAATTGTCAAATACTCTTTTAATGCCATCAAAGAAATCCATTTAATTTCTTTAAAAGATGTCGATTTTGATAAATTTATGGGAACACTTTTAATACTTGAAGGTTTTTTTTAATTTTTTATTTTGAGGGGTTTGGAATGGGATTTTCTTGGGTTTTCCGAAAATTTTGAGAAAATTTGTGGCTGTTTTTCGGGGAATTTTTGCGGATTTTTTAGAAAATTTGTGACGCAGAAAATGCAGTTTTTGGTCACAGTTCATTTTATGGTTCTGATCCATATAAATATTCTGATGCAGATTGATATGTCATTTGAAAGAGCTCCTCGAGCTGAGTCGAATGACACCAAAATCGGCGAAATCCGACTTGATTGGACGGAGATATAGGCTCCTAAAAATCGAACATCCAAATGGGCGATGTTTGGATATCGGGTCAGAGCCATAAAACGAACTTTGGCTTAGTTTTTCTTTTCAATTTCTATTTCTTTTTTGATTTATCCGAATCTAAGTTGTTTGCTCTATCCATCCCTCTCTTACGGACCTTTTTTGACACAAACGGCTTTTTTTCAATACCTCCCCTCGGTTTCGTTTAGTTAACCGTTCTTGTCCAGACCTATTTTTCTAGTTAGTTTACATGGATTGGACCGAGATGAGACCTCGAAACAAAATTCTCGGTTATCGAGGCAATATTTTCGAGTTCTCTTTTTTCCTATGATTTCTCCCAGTCCGCAAAAAATTTTCTGTCCGCATATTTTGTCCACAAAAAAAATTTTTTTTCCGTAAATTTAGGTGTTGTCAATGTGATAAGTTTACCTTACGAATTTGGAAATAGACGTTCTAAAAAGATGGAAAAATTAATTCAAAATAATTTAAAAACACTTGTTTCCTTAAAACATTTAACACATCCATTGGTTTTGCCTAGAGAAATGCGTGAAAAACTTGTTGCTATACACACATCTACGCTTAGAAATGGAACTTTGGAAAGGGTTTATTTTTTATTAATTTTTATAGTTGTTTTTAAGAGTTGCGGAAATCCACAAAAAAATTTTTTTGTCCGCAAAAATTTTTCTGTCCGCAAATTTTGTCCGCAAAAATTTTTTTGTCCGCAAAAATTCTTTTGTCCGCAAAAAAATTTTTTCGTCTGCAAATTTTGTCCGTAAAAAATTTTTTTGTCCGCAAAAAATTTTTTTGTCCGCAAAAAAATTTTTTGTCCGCAAAAAATTTTTTATTAATTTTTTTTCTAGGAACAAGATTTCTTTGCCTTCTATACATCCGGTGCCTCTCTCCCTCCAGTTTTAGAACCTCTAGCCACAAATGGTGTCTCTATGAGAATTGAAGTTCACCGGCTTAGTCAACCTTTTCGAGCTGCTGAAAGGTTTTTTTTCTAAAAAATTTTTAAAAAATTTTTCAAAAATTTTTTTCAAAGAGC